>BJKM01000130.1:0-600000 GCA_015082035.1 Chaenogobius annularis | reverse complement strand
TTTCATCACACTGAAAGTTTTGAAGATAGATGGTCCCAAGAGTCTCTAAAAGCACAGTAGGAGGTGGAGCGTTTAGCTACCAAGCTCCTGTGTTATGGAATCAGCTCCTGTCCATGTTAAAGAGGCCGACAGTATCTTCATTTAAGACCAGGCTTAAAACGTTCCTGTTTGAAATCACTTATGGTCAGGCCAGTTAGGAACAGAAATAAAAACCTACAGTTTCCCACCTACGCTGCCCTAGAAGCAACTATGCTGGGGGAAGTATAGCAGCTTGAGCACTGTCCTCTGCGTCTGACTACTTTTCATATCAACAATATTTCATATTTTTGTTCACCTGTGTCTGTTAATTGCTGTTCACATGTTTTTCTCGTTCTTCCACTCCTCTTGGGGAGTGCTACTCTTTCAGACACTGCTGATGCTGACCTGTAGATCTGGATACTCCTCAACTGCCTGGAAGAACAATCTCTACTGCAGATGAACGGCTTTTCATCTACCTGGATGAACTGTCTCTAGATGAACCTCCCTCTCTCCTCCTAAGTGGTTCTGTCCGTCCGTGGGAGTAGGATCTCTCCTTCACTGTGGTTCTCCCCGAGGTTTCTACTTTCTCCCAAAGGGTTTTGTAGTTTTTCCTGCAGCAGGAGGGTCTAAGGACAGAGGATGCTGGACATCTGCTAATTTCCTATGAACATCGCTTAATCTGTTTTCCACTGCCGCCCTTGGAGCCAAATGCTGTAATTTTGGGCGTTACAAAAATAAATTGAATTGAAAAAATGTATCTCTATAGAAGTTTTGCACTGCTGCAAAAAAACAAGGCAGATGTTGTCACTTTTTGGTGTTCAATCCCGAGCTCTTTTTGTGGAACATTCTAGACAAAGCCTCAACATTGCCATACAAACGAGCAGACAAGTTGCACAGTTCACCTTTAACATCATCGTTTCACTTTTATCAGCATAAACCCACCAGTAGCACCTTGAAGACCCGACCTAAACCTCTGTGAACGTCATCTCCGCTCCGACTAAGTTTACCTCCGCTATTTCCGTCTCACAACAAACAACCCATGGGCGTGTTTGACTGACAGCCGGTGCGTCCTCATTTGGCACTTTATGACATTAAACCTTTGCCACAACACCGTGTTTATAGTGAAGGAGTGTGTGTCAGGCAGACGCAGAGTGACAATGACACATGCCTTTGGTTCCAGAGCGGAGGTGGAGCTTGTGTTTGTTTGTGCCCTTCAGGTCGCCCGCTTTGATCCTGGGTAAAGATAGATTTGGAGTCACAGGGGCCACCCGTATGCCAGTGTGTGTGGAAATGCAACAATTATAATATCACAAATCTGCTCTGATGTCATTTTTAATGTGGTTGCACATAAAATCTGCAACATTTTTCGTTGCATGGAGATGTTCAGGTACCCATTTATAAAGCTTGCTTATTGTCTATGCTTTTATCTGTGATTGTATATCATATATATAATATATTTAGTATTTACTTGTAATGATTGTATTATAATTTAAGAGTTCATTTCCAAAAGCAGGTAAGTGACATTTAAAAAAAAAAAGGTTTGCAATTTACTCTTTGCTCAATATTGTGTAGAAGATGGTATAAGGTGTGTGATATACGGCTGCAGAACGAATCTCAAAAGTATCAGTACTACAGCTAAATACATCACAATAAAACCAGGTCCTCCATCCGATCAGGCTGATGTGTATTTATGCGTTTGCTTACTAAGTCAAAATTAACCTTGATTTGGACGCTGTTACATTTCTGTTTCAGAGTTTGACAAGTACATTATTAAAACATGAAAATAATGCAATAATATCGATATCACAGTACTTAATAGCCATATTGCAATCATTTCCAATATCGTGCAGCCCATTTGTAACTGTTAGAGATGTTAACATTATTAGGTTAATCGATAATTGTGATTTTTTTTTTTTAGGTCACAATATAGTCAAAAACGCCCTTCGATGAAACCGCTGTTGTGATTTCGTTCATTTTTCACCTTCAAACTGTCAGACTCCAGTCTTCACCATGACCAAGACCAGAGAGCTTCCCAAAGACACCAGAGATAATATTGTACAACTGCACAAAGCTGGGACGAGTCAAACTGCAATTGGTAAACAACAAGAAAAGATCAACAGTTGGAAACATTAGATAATGGAAGAAGTATGACATCACTGACAATCTCACTCGGAGTGGGGCTCCATGCAAGATCTCACCTCGTGGGGTTCAAATGATTCTGACAACAGTGAGGAATCAGCCCAGAACTACATGGCGGGAACTGGTCCATGATTTGAAGACAGCTGGGACCACCGTCACAAAGATGACAATCAGTAACACACTATGTCGTCATGAGGTGAAATCCTGCATTGCCTGAAAGGTTCCCCTACCCCGTCTGAAATATGCTAAAGACCATCTGGACGATCCAGAGGAGGATTGGGAGAATGTGATGTGGTCAGATGAGACCAAAATGAAACTGTTTGGAGGAAGAAGAATGGTGAGTTGCATCCCAAGAACACCAGATGGGGGGGATATCATGCTTTGGGGGTGCTTTTCTGCAAAAAGGACAGGAAGACTGGTCCGTATCAATGCAAGATGAATGGGGCCATGTACTGTGACATTTTGGGTAAAAACCAACTAAAGTGTGTGTGTAGACCTGGTCAAGAACTACATTGCCAACCAAGGCTACATTACAAAGTATTAAAAGAAACTTTTGTTAGCTGCCCAATACTTATTGGCCACCCATTTTCACAAATTGTTTAAAAATCATACAATGTGAGTTTAAAAAAAAACATTTTTACATTCAGTCTCTCACGCTTGATGTGTACCTATGATGAAAATTGCAAACCTCTCATCCTTTTAAATGGGTGAATTTGCACATTTTTAAGTTGACCAACACTTATCGGCCCCACTGTGTATAGTTAAATACTTCCCTTGAAAGTTCAGATTTTTTACCGTTTACTTTCAAATTACATAAACTTCACGCATTAAAAAATATTTCCTTCCTGGACAGTATTAAAAACGTACCGGTCAGCCACTGTATGGATTTGTGGTTTCATTCATATTCCATAAAGTAAGTAAAAATAAGTGAGGGCTCTTTCCGCACTGCAGGCTCTCGTTTCAGCACGGACCCGTTTAGCAGCTCGCTCCATCGATCGCTTAAAGAGAGAAACGCCACAATCGGCAAACCATCATGGGAGGTAGAGTGGGGGAGGGGCGAGGGGGAGCGAGGGAGTGCAAAAGGTGCAATTAGCAGGTCCCAAAGGCATCCCGAGAGTGACAGAAAAGCAGCCGGCAGGACAGAGCCGCAGGGCAGGGGGTGGTTACGGAAGCGGGGGACACAAAAGAGTTTATAGGATCCAAGTGCTTTTACATTACTGTGGAGAAAGTTTTATTTTTGTGGTTATTTAGATCGAGGTTAGAATTGTTTTTCAGACCGGGTTTCGGCCTTGGTCTGGCCGAAAGGACAAGGTCGCGGATACAAGCGGTCGAAATGAGTTTCCTTCGCAGGGTGGCTGGGCGCTCCCTTAGAGATAGGGTGAGGAGCTCAGTCACACGGGAGGAGCTCGGAGTAGAGCCGCTGCTCCTCCACGTCTGCAGGAGGAGCCAAGCTGAAGTGGCTCGGCATCTGTTCCGGATGCCTCCTGGACGCCTCCCTAGGGAGGTGTTTCGGGCATGTCCCACCGGGAAGAGGCCCCGGGGAAGACCCAGGACACGCTGGAGGGACTATGTCTCTCGGCTGGCCTTTGAACGCCTCCACAAAATCCTTTCTCCACAAATACCTACTCAATTGGTGTAAAACTATAATTTACATGTACTAGGTATAAATATAGCAAGTAAAGTCAAAATCGTAAAAACCTTTCATACACACTTTTTATATAATTTTTGTCCTAGTCTAGTCCTGGTTCAGTCCTGGTCTTGTCCTGGTTCAGTCCTGGTCTTGTCCTGGTTTAGTCCTAGATTACTTAATATCCAACATGTAAAGGACAAAACATGATGAGTCTGTATCAAACCTGCTGCCGTGATGTAGTTTTGACCTTCTTCTCTAAAATGTTCCCCGTTAACTAAATATTAATTAAATACTGCAATTAGGTTTTTTCCACAAATTGAGCTAGATGTGAAAAAACAACAATTAAAAGTGATTTTGGTGGTAATTCCCACCTGGATATGCTGCAGAGGAGATGCAGGACAGTGGGAGTTCTGCCCCCCCCCCCTCGCCCACACTGGACAGGTTTTAATTGGACCTTACGCCCCTTGATCCGGCACTCAGAGTTTGGAAACAGTTCTGCAGAGGAAGAAGAGCTCAGTCATCCACATACACACTGCAAACAGGGAGTAAATAATGGTACCAACAGGTTAAAATGCTTTCAGTACTTTGATTATAGAGATAATCCTCATCAGGAATATACAAATAGAAAATCTGTTAAAGTGAAATAATGGCCTTTGAATTTTAATCTGGATTGCAGAAAACATCTGGTAATTTTACCTAGAATATATATTGCGTTTTTTTCTTCTGTTTAATATTTATCTGTAACATATGTAGCCTATACATCATTTTGCATTCTGTTCATTAGAAAATAACTAATCTGAAATGAGTTTCTAAAGTCTGGTACAGTTCCATACATTTGCTCAAACATCACAAACTATGGAAAACCAGGCCTGTTTTTGGCGGCTAACGACCACTGTGTGCTCGAGTGTGCGTTGAGTTTTATGTGCGGGCAAGCAGATTTGGGATGTTCATCAATATTTAATGAATAACATTTGCACGCTAAAGTGGAAAAAAAAAAACTTCACTCTCTCACGTGAAGGGGGTACGCCTGTCCTATCCTAGACTGCTGGATGGATTAAATAGTCTCACTTCACAGATCTATTCATTACACAAATTAGCGTTCTATGTTGTTAAATGACTGCCTGTATTTCTAACTAACATCTGATCATTGGAAACATGAACAGAACCTGAGTTAGAAAAAATATATAGTTTTTAAGTCACTTGTTGAAATTTGGCGCTGCTGTTGCTTCACTTCTCCTCTGCACATGCTCAGTTTGGGCAAAACCCGCAAACATCCTTGATTCCCGTTTTATTCAGCATGGTTTGAGCATGGTCTGATGCTGTGTGGTTCTCAGAGCGCTTGTGCAGACCTCTAAAAGAAGTTGCTGCTCATGTTAGAGAGCGGAGCATGAAAAGGGCTCTGAACACGGCCGCAGACTGAGCAGCTGCAGGAGAAGAAGAACCAAGCTTCCTGCGCAGTAATGCTCAGTGGCTCAGCTTCGGCAGCAGAAGTGAGGGGGAATCTGGCTTATTTGGATGCAACACGCTGATTTCACTGATTTTATTGGTCAATCACGGCTTGCCTAGATTGCCCTGACCGCACGCCACTGGTAACACCAAAGAAACGTCAGAAAACATCCAGTGTGTGTGTAGATAGCATACTGCACATGTCAACAACCACATAAAAACGCACCAAAAACACTGCAGGCCAACAGTTTGACTATTAATTTTGTTGTTTTATCTCATCAACTTCAGCACCACAAATTCTGCACACATTAGTGAATTTTAGAAAATGGAGCTGGCCATTTGAGACCTCGAACTATAAAAACACAACGCAATTGGCCAAGAACATCGATTCTGACCCGAGCCATGTTCTAAATAAAGAATATGTGCTGAATATGAGTGTTTAGGGTTAGAATTAGGTTACACTTTAACAGGTTTCAGGCTCGAACAGTCCTTCATACATCAGTCCATCCCAAAGCTAAACAAGGAACAATGGGAGTCGACAGTCTTTGTTAGATGTGTGAAGTCAGATGTGTAACATCATTGTGGTCATGTGACGGAGCTGCTGCTTTAAATCTGACCAAAAAGTAATTTCTAAAATCCAATTTAGATGTTACTTCTTACCAACAACCACGTGAACAACAAAAATGTTTCTGTGCTGCCCACAAATCACGTTCTTTTTTTTTTCTGACAAATTAAAGTTAAAGGGACAGAACATTTCTACCAACTGGACTAACGTCATATTGGAAATTCGTGAAATGGGAAAAAAATTACATTCGGACTTAACTTGAAAATGGGACGTATTCTTTGGGTTTCCTAGAACATAATTTTTTGGTCTTTCTTTTTTTTATGATTTGTTGGATGCCTACCATTATTGATTTATATCTTTGGTTTTGTTTCTCTTCTCTTTTGTTTCTTTTTTTTCATATATCAAAAAAATAAAAACACACACACACATATATATACACACATATATATATGTGTGTATATATATGTGTATATGTATATATATATATATATGTGTGTGTGTGTATATATGTGTATATATATATATATATATATATATATATATATATATATATATATATATATATATATGTATGTATATGTGTGTGTATATGTGAAAAAAAGAACATTTCTGCCAGTGCAAGGTTGTGTCCAGGAGGAGTTTATATCAGAGGTTTGTAGAATGTGTTAAGTGAAACATTTTATCCCAATTCTGAAATTTAAGTTTTTTTAAAGGCGCACCTTTCTGGAAAGGGTCTGCCACCTGCTCGTCCTGGAATGATCAATGAAACTTTCTTGCATTTCTTCAATTACAGGTGTTTTTATTGCTCATAAATACCTTGACAAACCTTGAGCATTCTTTTCTTTTTGTAATTTTGAGATAAGCATCCTCCACCAGAAGTTACAAAGTGCAGCTTTTACTAATCTACTTTTTTTGCGCTTTAGAAGTTGGAAAAGGATGTCTGCTTACTCTGCTTTGTGTCGGTTAAACTTTACGCACCTTCAACTTATATCATCGTCATCACAGAAATGTATTCCCACCGACGGCGGAGATAACGAGCGGCCCGAGTTTTCAATGATTTCCTGTGAGAATGTGCCGTCTTCAGCTCTCATTATAGGTACTGCTGCGTTCAGTGCCTTAAAGTACCGGCGGTCACTAAATGTGCACCGCCCACTGAGACAGAGGCATTAGCCAAGCACATTAGGACGGCAAATGGAAGTGAATGGCATCGTTTGCATTGTATCACTGAGTGCATTATTATTTGGAGCTTATTATATTTGCCTATTGCAGAGGTAGTTTAAATTTAAATCTCCAACTTAGTGTTTGTACTTTTTTAATGCTGCAGTTATTTTACTTTGGTGAGATTGCTGGACCGTGGCAGTACATTTCAAACTTTCACTTTCTTGCTGTAACAGTGTTGAAGCGTCCCCTGAGCCTGACAGTTCAAAAGGTAATAATGAGCAAATAATAAATACATAAATAATAATAAATAAACTTTATTTTATTCCATAGTCGGGAAAATGTCAGGAGAATGTCAAGAGCAGGAGAATACAAATATAGAGTCAGAAGTCAAGATAAATAACTATGTAAAGTACCTTGAATCTTACCATTACAAGGTTATATAAAGATACAAAAAAAATATACATTTAAAAAGACTAAAAATAATGATACAATACTAGGCTACAAAAATGTATGTGTAATAGGGCTATAACTATGTACCGTATATAGACTATATAACTGTGGTTATGTACAGTATATAAACTATGACTGTGACTATGTACAGTATATAGACTATATATTGTACATAACCACAGTTATATAGACTATATGACTGGGCTGTGCACCGTTACTCGCTTCCTACCTCCGAAAAGGTACGGGAAATACTTGAACCGAAAAAATGTTGGTTCTTTTGGTGCCAAATTTTGGTTCCTTGGCTTTACATATTCACATCAGTGAGTAAAAACAGCACAAACACAAACCCCGCAGGCCGTGGGCAGAACTGCACCTGCCCAAACAGTACATTTTGTCATAGTTCTGTCAAACAAAACGCAGTGCATCATCAAACAGAAGAGCTGAAGAAACAGTGGGTCCAGAGTTTCTCTGAGCCACTAGAACACTGGTTCTCAACCTGGGGTTTGGGACCCCCATGGGGGTCGTGAACTGATTTCAGCATGTCCCCAAATACAGACATTGTGGAGGTTGCGGCTGAAAAAGGTTGAGAACCACTGCACTATAAAACAGTATTCAGTGCGGCACCTGAGACAGGTCTGTGTGTTGTGCTTCATAATAAATCCACATCAGTCTGCAAACTGATATGTTCCAAATCATCATGCTTAGTCCATGTAAGAGCATAAGCTCAGCCAAGGCCAAAAGCATTGTGCTGACTGTGATACAAGTCAGCACAAAATGTACAGCGAGAAAGCAAAAAGTGAACAAAAGTGACACGTAAACACGAGAGAGAACGTGAGCTGCTCCAATCAGCGGTTTGTGTTCACACATTGGTTTTGAGTTATAACTGACGTCACACAAGTATGTTTTAGAATAAGATTTAATACAGTCATAACGTGATTAAATGCTGAAAAAAAAAGAAAAATGAATACACAAATTCAAACAATTGCAATTAATTTACACACAAAAAAATACAGGCACTAAAAAAGAACCGTTCATGATCCGGTATTGAAAAAAGCCCCCTGTTCAATACTGACTCTGACTGTGGTTATGCACAGAGCATGGCCTATGACTATGGAACAGTGTTATAACTTCAAAAGTAATGTATTTATTTATTCATTTTAACAACATAACAATACAAGAAAACAGAGCAAGACCAGAGAGAGAACAGTCAACATCCAAAGAAAAGAAGAGAAAAGAAAAACCAGCATAAACTTCCCATAAATCCATATTCCACCAAATTTGACCTTTTTCCAATTAAATCCTAATGTTTTTCCCTCCCCATTTTTCCCTCATAAAATGGACTCAAATTGCACGGACAATCAAGGACTGGACAGAAATTATCTTTAAAATGTATGTATCATTTATTTATACAGGGGAAACCCCAATGTAAGAAACACTTTCGTGAGTGCCCTGTTAAAAACAAAATACAGATTAAACTAATAAACAGGATATCCAAATAAAATGCCAATAAAACGTCCAATAAAATGATTGGAAAAACAGACAAATGTCAAATTGAAAAGGCAATTCAAACATTATATTCCTTTATTGGTGCAAAGCTCATTCTGCTAAAACACCAACAATTCAGAAGTGAAAGGTTATTTTCATCACAAGAGTTAAGCATCCTTCAGGTGCCCACTTCACTCCTCTTCTGTCGTCTTGAGGTTTCATGCTAAAATTAACGTTTAAGAGATGCCTGAGGCACTTGCTGCACATTAACATGTGCAGTGCAGTGCCACTGGAGAGGTTTAGAAAAACTGATGAATAACATAATTTTTGCCACATGAAGCATTGTTTTCTATACTATAAATTGGTCTTATCCCCTTGACGCCTAATTTTTTTTTTTTTTTTTTCGAATATATAAAAAAAAAAAAATAATTTAATCATTGTTTTTATTTCAAGTAAACGCCAAAACCAGTATCCATTGATATTTTGGTACCTTAGGGTTTGTGGCATATATGAGACACTGGCCACAACGGAACTAAAAAAAAAATGGTCACATTGAAATGGCAGCATTTTGTAATAAAGTCATGAAATAAAAAAAACTGCATTTTGCACATTTGAAGACCGTTTGCCCTTTGCATTTTGGGAGTTTGCACCTGACCCAGTGACCCAGAGAATCTGTCCAAACCTCCATGACTGGACCTCGGCAATGTTTTATTTATTGCTCCTTGTCAACATCGGAAGAAGGTTGTCCCCCTCTTTTGTTGTACTGGGTGATGATCATAGGACTAGCCAATGACAACCTGATTTCTCCCACCTTTCTACTCTAGAAAGTGGCAGTCGATTGCAATAGCATGGGCAGTGACGAGTGCCAACTGCACTCTTTTTGTGACAGTAGAGCATCATCTGGTAGAGATGCTTTGAACCAGGTGTAGCTCAAGTGCTAATTTCCACCTGTCATCCCTGGACAGGCTGATGTTATTAAGTCCCACTGAGGGGAGGAGCCTGTTGGACATGTGTTAGTGGTAGGTGAATCCGGAGTACCCGGAAGAAACCTATGCAGACAAAGTGAGAACATGCAAACTCCATACATCGAAAATCGACCTATTTGCTGCGAAGTGAGGGCGCTAACCACTGTGCTACCGTGCTGCAGTCTTCGTTTATATTTTACTAGGAATAAGTGTAGTTATTAGAAAGTGTTAACCATGATGTCATTGTTGCGTTCATATCGGTATTGGCATTATTACTGTTGCTTAAATTGACTGGTTTTGGTGTGTCTCCATCATCACTATGATCATCACTATTACGAAGGTATCATCCTCGTTTGAAGTCCATTTTTTGGCTCACATCCCATAGAACATGGAAGGATCCATGTAAACACATTAAACACATTCCTGAAACTGGTGCAGAAATACATAAAATGACAGGACAT
Source organism: Chaenogobius annularis (assembly GCA_015082035.1). Classification (NCBI taxonomy): domain Eukaryota; kingdom Metazoa; phylum Chordata; class Actinopteri; order Gobiiformes; family Gobiidae; genus Chaenogobius; species Chaenogobius annularis. The sequence goes on along the minus strand of BJKM01000130.1, from coordinate 589,680 downwards.
GCATTCAATGTAACAACAACATAAAGTAATTATTGCTGTATTATTCACTTTCCAGGAGTTTGTGTGATTTCTGTGTCTCCATCGCTGTCAGAATGACAAGGGAACCTGCTCCTCATTTATTACTCTAGTGCATTTTACTTAACCCGTCAATGTGCAAATTATTGCTAAAATAGTGCTAGCATCCTTTAGCCTTTGCACCAGTGATACTGCATTATTTTACTAATATAGAGAGTATGAACATTGCAGTGAGTTCCATGCCTCTACAATAAAAATGAATCATATACATGTTTAAAGCATATGTTGTAGAGAAAATGATGAGCGGTCCGGGCCCATTTTGCTGCAGGTTTACTCACGTATAGATGGAGGTGAACATGGCGGTGAAGTGAAACTCTGCACATGCGACACAATCCAAGCGGTTAATGGACTATAATTCACGTGGTTTACAGGACTACATGCTGCTTTATATATGAATAAATCAAGAATAACCAGCACTCAAGCACATCTAAAACAGGATGACTAAATAAGAACGTGCCCAGACAAACCAAGGACCAAATCAGAAAACCAGAACAAAACCAGGTCAATCCTGGGTCTAAAGATTAGATTATACTTCCCGCAGTGGAAATGAGGTGTGCGAAAGGCAGCGGAGAAGACGTTGGCAGGATTTATAGTCTTCAAGCGGGTTCAGGCGGTGACGGCAGTAGCAATCTGAGCTAGCTGCCGTGAAATCCCGCTCATTTTCAGGCGGAACCGTGCGCATAGTTAATTTTTGACCAGTCCTGGGTCAGATCTGGTTTAGCCCTGGGTCAGACCTGCTTTAGTCCCAGGTCTTATCCAGAACTAAACCAGGTCTTAATCAGGACTAAACCAGTTTTAAGGCTAATGTTACGTTCCATTTGTCCTGGGAGGTCGGAGTTTCTGAGTTCCGACATTCACAACACTCACATCTTGGAATTCCTACATGGAAACTTGGGCAACATTTCAGAACCCAGAGTTTATCCAAGTTAGACAATCCAACATGGCTGTGCCCTCCGTTTAGATCAACTTTTACATCCGACAGTGAAAATATTGATAGTACTTGTGTCGCTTAAGTTGCTCTCTACTGCCCCCTGCTGTCTGTAAACCTGCTCCTGTGCAGCCGTTGAGCCTCTGCAGTTAGAAATGCGTGGTTGTGCTGATGTTGCCGGTGTCTACACAGAGCTAATGACAACAAAAGCAAAAGTTCACATTCAAATGTTGATTTATAACTTACAAATGTAATACTGTCCGTGTTGATAAATATTTTTGGCTGATTTGAGCAGCTCCTGGGTTTTATTGTTTGATTTGAGCCGTTACAGGCCATACACTTTTTTCTGAGTTGACACTGGTACGCAGAAACTTGAAAACGTCTCTGAGTTCCGAGTTCCAACCTCCGAGGAAAACTGTAATGCTGCCTAAAACCAGACTCAAATGGGACTTAAACTGTGCACATTATATATAGTAAACAATAGTGGTTTGAGGCAGCTAAACTGGGTTGATTATGTCCACGGCAGGACGAGCCACGAAGCAAAGCAACAAAAAATGCACATGGTACATCGACCGCATTTAGAATTTGAAAGGAACGTTTGGAGGTTAACACACTGACTTTTGACATGAGGATCTCTCGAGTCGAGTGGTCTTTATCTGAAGACTGTTTTTGGGTTGATGGGGGAAACTTCACACAGAAAGGAGTTGAACCTAGACATTTCTTGCATGAGGCGAGACTGCAAGCCACTCTGCCTGGTTGTATAAAACCAAATGTACAGCTTATAGAAGAAACAATAAACTGAGAAAGAGTTTTGCAAACTTCAACTGAATTCACATGGGAAGCATGCTTCTGCTGAGGTTAGAGAAGGGACTCTGTCTGAAGGTCCTCGTCTGAGAGGTTATAATTCATACTGCTCTGAACTAGACCTAAAGAAGACGTTAACTCACTGTCAAATCAGTAGCTGAAACTTTTTGGACCACTCCTGGTCAAATGAGGGATTACAGCGACGTCAGAGGTTAGAGAGGTTATACATTTTATTCTGAATGATCGCATATTCTCAAGAAAACATTAACAGAGAAATGCTTTGCTATGACCTGAGTCCAAGTCACTCTTCCTTAGGCTAAAGACTTAGACTCTAACAACATTTGTACGTTTTCTGTTTTAGATAAATTAGATTAGTATATAAGTATTTATACTTTTTTACAGTCATGAGTATCGAAACAAGATACTCATTTGAACAAGTATCAATACTGTGGGAAAAACAATGGGACATAATTCCTTCAGACAGTTCCTGATCAGTTTTAGAATCATCTTCACAACCAAAACTATAAAACAGCATGTTAATATCAAAGAAACTCCTTTTAGTTTTGCTGAAAATGTCATCTACACTTTTTGATATTTCATTCAAAAACCTCTCCCACGGATGAAGTCATCGAATACTTGACATAATCCACGCGTTTCAATTCCGCGCGCATATAAGTGCAGCCTTGTCTTGTGTACGTGTGTTGGAGGCAGCCCGAGTGAACCCGTATCCGCGGCGATCACAGCTCTCCTCCGCTCTCCTCCGCTCGGCTGTGGTTGTCGACCCTCTGACATTTCCTCTTTGTGCGTCTCAACACTGAGCGGCTCCGTTTGATCTGAGCCGTGTCCCCAGGGCCCGAACCGCGCTGGCATTTACAGACGAGACTCAGATGCCCCGCCGAGGGTCTGCGAGGGTCTGTGAGGGCCGCGACCACCAGCAGCACGTGCAAAACCGATACATCAAACTGTGCAGACCTTCTGATTACACTGCAGATTGGGTTCATGCGATCTCCTCCAATTCAGAAGAGGTTTCATATCAATGCGCAGGGTAGCGAGGATGTGAATGGTAGAATTTGCGGTTTAACGTCAGATTGCAGATTTGTTGATACGGTTTATGGTTGATACCTGTCATTGTTGTCAAAAGTGAACAAAATATTCTTTAGCTTCAGAAATCAACCCGAAAGAGTGATTAACGTCAGCAGAACAAATAATGGTAAGAGTGAAAATTTGTGAATTATTAGGTTAGACATTTCTTTCAAAAACCGTGATTCTGAAAAGATGATGCAACCTACTGCAGAATTATGTTTACATGGTTTATTTCATAAGGGAAAAAACAGGTGTGAAGTGTAATTATTTCTCTCTCAGCACAAATTAATGAATGATTTTTGTATTTATTTTTCCAGATTGGAGGCAGTGATGCTGATGTTATTGTTTTCAGCTGAAATGACGTGAATTTGACAAGTTTATGGACCAATTCTCAAACTATAATGTATCTGTATCTCAAAATATTTCATTAAAAAAATAGGCTCTTGATTTTCCAACATGAACACAATGGTTTGAATTAAGTATTGCACAATCCAATTCAATTACTGATGTTTTATTGGTCTAAAATCTGCATTCTTACTGTGAGCAGAGTCACCGCTCCACAGATCTGACCTGTAAACTGGGCCTGGAGGGGCCACTGCGTGTCTCTAGGCGAGGGGTCAGCGCAATAAGACAAGCGCCTCCACCATAAAAGTCACATTGTGCCCCTTTGAAATAAGATCTTTCCAGAATAAAACATCATCTGATACGGCTGACGCTTCAGTCAATTACAGCTGAATGTTTCTTTCATAACTTTGGAGAATATAAATTAATTTCCTTGATCACAATCTAACGCACGTCTCTCCTCTGCTGTTGTTTGTCCTCATTTCTCGTCTCATTCTCATAACTGACACTAAAGTTCTGACATGTAAATATGGGCCTGATGATGTACTCATATTGCAGACTGTAAAGTGTTAACGAAACTACCTGAAAAGCCCGCGCGACTCAGTTATCGATCGCTAATTAGACTCGCGGCAAATGAATCCTCTGTATTTGACGTCACTAACGAGTTGCAACTTTAGCCCTTTGTTTTGAATTGATCCCGGAACAGACAGAGAGAGTAAATAGAAACGAACGCTCCCTGCTCTGGCACGCGGAGGAGAGACGGACCCTCACAGAGCCCGCAGCTCACGTCAAGCGCTCTTCATGCTGTCACTGAGAGGCGGGGACACGGGAGGCGGGGTCACGGCATGTGGGGACACTGAGAGGCGAGGACACGGGAGGCGGGGTCACATTTAAAACGATCCAGCTCTCCACACTTCCCCACCTTTGCCCGTTCCAGCCATGTGGTATGACAGGCAAGTACTTATTACTTTAACTGCCAGACACACCCGGTGGCGGTCTTTTCAGCTGGGAGCCCACCCTCACTGAGGGTTTGACCTTTTAATCGTGTCCGGTGTCCCTGGGAGACACTGAGGAGACACTGATAAGACAAGCATGCAATAGTGCCACTTGTAGACCAAAAGTGAAACCATCAGGTGAATTTCAAAGTCAGTGTTGATTTTGTATATAATAAATACTAATAAATGTTTAAACAACATTTTATAAAAGTCAATTAGTGCTAGGGTTCGGTGATATGCCAACAGCTTTAGTCTTAATAAAGCATGAACGAAGAGATTAATAATTATTCAGGTTTAGCGACTATTTAAATCCCAACCATAACTCTCAACCTTAACGAATTTAAAGTTTGAGTGTGTAACATTCTGGAGATGGCACGTCCACTGAACGTTTTCAATGGAAATAGGTTGCGTTCACGTGACAAAAAAACTGGCACACCTCTTCTCTGTCAGCATGAATAAACTAAAGTGAACCATTATTTTCACACTCGCCTCAGAAAGTGGTGCCATTATTCAACTCCAAAGGTGTGATTGAGGTACGCTGAAAAGGAATTTAAGACATAAGATTAATATGACAAGTTTATGGAGCCAAACAGATAATAAGAAGGTCCATCGTTTGTGGATTTTTATTTTCTCTCTCATAGAATTAAATAGGCCCCGCCCGCCATCCGAGATTATGACATCAAACAATTCTAGAACGTAAACGCAATTTATAGAGCTCTTGCACCATGGGAATAAAAGCGTAAAATAATCCACAATCTCTGAAACTCCGATTAAATTTGAATCATTGCGGTCGGTTCGCCATCGCCGACAGTGCGGCGTTCCGTTGGTTCATGTCTGGGATAGCAGGAGCTCTTATTGGTCGTTTTCAGATTCTAGAATTTGATGATGTCATACGTTGCGGGGAACTATCTTAAAAAGGTAAATTCACAAATGTTTAATCTGACCATTTCTGTAGAGACTGGATTAGTTTATTTTACTTTATTTGGTTTTTAGGCTCACTAACTTCTTGTACTACAAAAAAACCAAAAAAAACCTTTTAATACATTTTAACAATATTAGTTTCAGTTCCCGCCATCTGTCGTGGTGTCATCTGAAACCCAGCAACAGAAAGTTAAAACCATACCATTGGAACATTCTCCGTGGAGCTATTCCGGTAATTATGCCATGCTGTGGAATATTATAGCCAAACGAACACCAATTTCCATGGAAACAAGCAGGAGGCGATGCAATCCCATTCACAGTAAAGGCTTTTCTTAGTTTTTCAGTGCAAAAAAATTAAAAATGAAATAAAAATAATACATATTTTTGGCTAGACAGTTACGCACTTTATGTTTTAATTAATCCTTTTTAATTAACTATTTGTTCATGATTGATTAAGTCTTTTTATATGCTTTAAACAAATGTAATTATGATAAAGTGCTACCAAAAAACGTTTCACAAGTTATTTTGTTATAATAAAACAAATGGCTTCCAGTATTTTATTTCGGTAAAAAGACAAGACAAGACAAGACAGACTTTCAATTTCTTCTATTTAACACAAAACACAACCTTCGATCCAAAAAACCAAGCTTGCGGCCTGTATTCTCATCATCGAGCAGTCCAGTCACTCCAGAAAGACACATGCAAGCAGCAGATAGATATAAATGCAGTGAACTATATTGGTATTTCCACAGATAAATAAAACTCGATGTCAAAGATTTGGCCGGAGCAAATGCCTCAAGGCGATATTAAAACTCAGTGGAAAACCATGGCAGCTGACCAAAAACAAAAAAAAAAGCCTGATGCCAACTCTCAATAAAGTTACGAACGCAAAGGTTTGGACAAGGTTCCGGTTCAGGCTACATCAAATACACAACTTTGTATCCAATAATAAAAAAAAAAAAAGGTATAGAAGATGGTGCAAGTGTTCTTTAGGCTCGAGGGTCTGGGGGGAATCGGCCCGTCCCAAACGCATTCTCCCGTCTCAGTGAAAGCTTTGTGATGAAGATTCATTTCCAATCTGGGCGGCGGGACAATTTCTATTAACGCTCTCTTCAGATAATGTTGTGAGAAGATGGGAAAGTCTAAAAAGAAGGAGACATATTTCATACAGTAAGATTATTTACAAAGTGTTATTTTTGACATCTATTTCAGTACTCAATGTCGTCAGTTAACTAAAAGTACAGATAGAAAATCTAAATAAAAGTGTGGAAGTACTTGTTCAGAAATGTACTTATAATATTATATAAGGCATTTACTAAAAATCTGAGAGAGGCTGATGAATACATACACCTGCCCGCATTAAAGACTATAGTACATGTTGTGCGGTTCTGTGTGACAACTGTTTTTTGTTGTGAAATTAATTGCAATCTTTTCTTCTCAGTTGTGACTTAGGCTACTGTAACAAGTGCTTTTATTGCTATGTAATAAGTTGGTTACAAATAGGGATGACAGTAAATGGGTGTAGGCTAGGTCCAGAAGGCTAGGAACGGCTACTGGAGGGCAGCGATTCAATTATAAATGCGTATTGTACAAAATGAAGTGAAAAGTAAGTAATAAATACAACGCTGCTGTTCAAAATAACACCGGTTCTAAATGATAAATCAGAGAATTCAGAATCTGACGCTATTGCAAGTGTAGATAGCATGGTCTGGTTGGGTTGGCAGTTTTACAAAAAAAAGTGACTTGAATTGAAAACGCATTTGTTTGCCCGCACTGACCCGGCTTCACTCCCACACAACTGAGTCGAGAGAAGGCAGGGCAGCTTGTATACCAGTCAGAAAGCCTGTGATTGGATGATGGGTACAGAGGCGCGTGACCTGTCACGTGGCATGGGATTGAGTGGAAAATCTGGACTGGGCACGGCTGGGATAAATTCAGATTTTTACGCCACGTTCACACTGCAGGTTAAATCAGATGTTTTGGCCCATATGTGACCCATATTATTCAGGCCAGTGTGAACACAAATCCGACCCAGGCCACTTTCATATGTGGAAATAAATCCGATATGTGTCCGTACTTTTAGAATGCAACTTCAGTCTGAACGCTCAGGTCTTGTTCATCCGACCTGAACGTCATCAAAAGTCCACATTTCCGGGATGAACGTCACAATTCCGAGTCAAAGTGGAGAGAAATGGCAAACGAAAGAGCCGAAAACTGTCAGTGGAAGACGGAAGAAGTTTGTGAACTAATCAAAATACATATCAATTCAGGCAAAAATAGAGGGTTCGTGCCGTAATCGGGCGGTATTTGAGGAGATCGTGAAGGAGTTTGCCGAGCGAGGGATTAAGCGCTCCTGGTGCAATGACGGCGGGAATGAAATGCCTTTGTGCGAAATTTAAAGAAACTTTGGACATCGATAAAAGGAGCAAATGTGCCGGGTAACGTGCTTTTTCTACTTCCGTAAACAGACGCATCGAGCTGCATTCTGCTCACACCAGACACAAAGTTGCATTTGTTTGTGATGTGAACGAACGCGTGAAAAAAATCGGATTTAAACAAAAAAATCGGATTTTTGCCACAAACCCTGAAGTGTGAACGTAGCCCAAACATAAGGATAAAATACTTTTCAGTGCAGTTGAAAATGCAGTGGACAAGAAAATACCGACACCTGCTCTGAGATGTAGTAACGTAAAAGTAAAAAGTACAACATTTTATTTATACAGCAAATGTTAGAAGCAAAACAATAAAAAACGAAATATATCATAAGTGCTCAATTTGATGTCACTAGTCGTAAAACCAGTCAAATCAAAGCAAACGATAACACCATAAACCATATTATAGTACAACATTTCAGGCATCTCCATGGAGACAAGCGGGTGGCAGACCCTCCCTCCACCAGAAAAGTTAACCAAACTAACCGTGCAACCGGGACCCCCACTGCTAAAAGAAAAAGTGTCTGTGCCATTTCAAGTTGCAAAATACTTGATGAGTTTGAATTTAGTTTATTTGAGTATCATTTTGGTGAATTTCACAAAATATACAGCTTTTAATTAAATATACAGTGTCATAAGTATAAAATCAACGCATCAATTTATTTAACTTGGAATTGACCCAAACTGAAGACATTTCACACATTTGCACTATTTTGTACATTGCTGATTTCACAAACGCTTATTCTGATTAATTGTCGCTATTATTTTATTGTGAATAAATCAAAATCAACATTTTTATTCCAGTTTGACCTAAATCCAGACCAGTACCTGGCCTCGGACACGTTTGAGCTCTTCACTGCCAAAGGTTCCATCAACCTCAATTAGAAAATTAGCCGTTATCTCCTCCGACACGATCGATAAATTATCACATAACAAGATGTCGGCCCTTGATTAGCATTACGGCTCCTGACAGTGCGTTACCGACTAATTATTTCTGAAGGACCCCTGCTCTGCCTGTGTGTGTGTGTGTGTGTGTGTGTGTGTACAATTCAGTCAATAAAGCGTTGCTCATTTTTCTCCCGCTTCTAATGGGGCCAATATAAAAAGATAAACCACCGCACCAGAAAACCATTCATGTACATTTTACAGCTCGGTCTAATTCAAGCAGGTATTTGTTGATAGGATGAATCTAAAAGCAAGAAAATGCAAAGGCTTCAATTGTTTTCTTGTAATGCGGTTAACCGAGAAGGAAAGAGCCGTTTCCTTGAGGTCAGAATGAAACCTGCTCATCCTGCACAGAGAACTCGAGCCTGGTTTAGCCATAACTGCATGTAATCAAGTACAATTAGTCTTGCCCAGTACAAAATATATTGTAAAAGCAGTTTGGGTTAAAACGAGACTCTGTGTGCTGTCTGCATCTAATTATAGAGCAGGAAGAGCGAAGCAGAAAGTCGTGCTGCCGCCCTGTTTGCAGGTTAGTAGTATTTTTGGGACAGCTAAACTCTGGCCTCTGAAAGTTGAGAAAAACCTCAATAAACTGCAATTAAATATTAATTTTCTCAAAATGTTGGTACAGATTGTTAAAATATGTCATAAAACAGGTTGATTATCTCAATAGTCTATAGTAATGATATAATAATGGTGTAAGAAATACAGGGATTTGAGGACATGTCACTCAGGGCCGGTATTGGTGAGTAGCTGAACTGGATTGTAGCGCCATGGCAACAGTTGCTTCTGGATAAACAATGACATACATGCAGCTGCTACAGCCAATCAGAGGCAAATGTCAGTTTATGATGACTCCACAGTGGCCGCTCAGCTCTGTATGAACAGTGACGGTGAGACAAAGAGGGCGTCTGCATGTGGTTAGGACAGAGTTAGTCGAGACGGAAAGAAAAAAGCCAAAATCAATCAAAAATCAATGACAAAATGTGCCACGATTGAAGCAGCAACTCGATCCTTAACGTGGTTTAAGCCTCGTCCACAAAAGGTCGACCCAGTAGCATGCTGCTGTGGTGTCCTTGGACACTTCCTAGGCCTGTGAATAAGGTGTGAGTGAGTGGGGGTGGTCTGAGTGAGTGGGGGTGGTCCGAGTGACAGATTGGCAGCCTTGCTTCTCGCAGTCTGCCCCAGGGCAGCTGTGGCCACAGAAGTACCAAGTGTGGAGTGAATGGATAAAGACAGTGTGGCACTTTGAGAAGCTCGTCAAGCCCAGAACAAATGTACAAGGCTTCTGAACGTCTGCACATGGAGCCTGGCATATGTGCTGCCGCCTTAACCACTTGACCACTGGGCAGCACTTTGCATTATTAAATGTGTTTAACTAATTGCAATGACTTCATAAAGACAGAATAAACTTCAGCTGCTGCATGTTCTTACATCGCACTGTAACGCCAAAGCACTCACCTCAATAGTTTACATCAGAGCGTCATAAACGGCTTTGTCTCAAAGACCCCCAAAGCCAGTGTTTCCAACAGGGCTGCGAGAACCAGGCAAGAGTGTGGCTACCAGGGGAGTTTGGAATGATTCAATTATTGAATTCATGTGACATTGAATAGTATTTATGCAAAACATTTTCTTTGCAGTCAATGTTTAATTGACTTTGATTTGGACATTAATTAAACAGGTGTATTTGCCTAGTATGACCTTTGACCTGGGGTACACTGACTGCGCTTGTCCCGCAACTAGAAAGTGCTTAAAAATCAATGTACCTGTTACACGGACCGCTGAGCACTGCGGTTGGGCGGGACTTTGGAAGGAACCTGCAACAAGTCTCTCTTTGCCACAGCAGCAGGTCTGGGTGGTTAGGGGTCTGGTGGTTAGGGGTCTGGTGGTGGTTAGGGGTCTGGTGGTTAGGGTCTGGTGGTTAGGGTCTGGTGGTTAGGGGTCTGGTGGTTAGGGTCTGGTGGTTTAGGGGTCTGGTGTTAGGGGTCTGGTGGTTAGGGTCTGTGGGTTAGGGTCTGGTGGTTAGGGGTCTGGTGGTTAGGGGTCTGGTGGTTAGGGGGGGGGTCTGGTGGTTAGGGTCTGGTGGTTAGGGTCTGTGGTTAGGGGTCTGGTGTTTAGGGTCTGGTGGTTAGGGTCTGGTGTTAGGGTCTGGTGGTTAGGGGGGTCTGGTGGTTAGGGTCTGGTGGTTAGGGTCTGGTGGGTCTGTGGTTAGGGGTCTGGTGGTTAGGGTCTGGTGGTTAGGGGTCTGGTGGTGCCAGTGACACCAGTGAGTGTTCTCAGGTGAAACCACGTGAATCTGTGTGGCGCCAAAAACAGACCACACCCGGACCGGAGTCAGTGTACACCAGTCGTTAGAGCACATCAGCGTGTGAGACAAAGCTGACACTCTGAGCAGCCACTAACTCATGGGGGGAAACACTGGTTTAACATTTTCAAACCTCCCATTAGTTAGTTGAGGTTTTACGACACAAATCCCATCATTTACATTCATTGCAGCCATATTCAAATGTGATCATTTATAAATAACATCAAATGATTATTGCTTATAAGTATCATATGCGGACACAAATATAAAAGGATCTCACAAAAGGACAACCTGAGAGGACAAGTGCATTTGAGATATTAAAACAAAAGTAATATTTGTTGTGTTTCCAGAAAGAGGACATTTCATATTAAAGCAAAAAGGTGCACGAGCGAAACGTATAAAGCAAACGTGAGGACGGGCTGAGGAGAGGATTGTCAGGTCCAGAGGGGGGAAAGCCGGGGAGACGGAGGGAGCGCGGGATTGGCTGTTCTTTGGTTCAGATAAAGCTACATTACGGCGAAGCTCATAACACCGAGAAGCTGCTGCCCGCACCGACACCAGCCCCGGCTTTAGAGCATGAATTATTCAGCCCGCGGACAGGGACACGAAGAGCCGAGGCATCCAGGAGCATACGCTCGGAAACACGAGAGAGGAGCGGGAGGAAGGAACGAGAGAGGAGGGCGGAGAGAGGGTGAGAGAAGGAAAGAAGGTAGCGCAAGCGAGGGCTGTATATATATGAAGAGAAGTGGCAAAGAGTGTGTGAGAGAGGGGGGAGTGATGGACAAAAAAAAAAAGTTAGCATGAGAGTAGGAAATAGAGAGAGGAGGAAGGAAAGAAAGTACCAAAAGAGGGAGAAAAAGAGAGGAGGAGAAACAGTGTGAATGAGATGGAGGGGCAAATTGCAGCACCATAAGCTCTGACCCTGAACACTAAAGCGAGCTCTAAAGTGCAGGACGGAGTGTGTGAATTAACCAGCACAGCGCAGTCACACGGTTCATTAAACGTTAGTGTTGTGACCAACGGAGGCTGGGCGGGCAGCTTTGTTCTTGGGGGCAAGCCAAACGATTGTTGTAGTTTTAATTGTTCTAGAGCTGTAATACCAAGAGATAAGATAACTAATACCAGCGACAGGCCATCATTCACGATGCTCTGATTGGACCCAAATACTGTCCAGTCGTCAAAAACGTACCCGGAGTTGCGTTTATAGCTTCATTCACGCTAGTTTGATCAATGCCTGTTTACGAGGTCCTCTCCCCCACGAGCGTCGAAAACACCGGGATCTCAACTTCAAGGATTTTTTTAAGCCAAGGGTTGAGCGTCGAGATCTTCTGCCGTTTTGGAGTCCATGAAATAAATTGGCGACTCATTCTGAGCCTCAAATCACATTCATTACAACTGCGCGTCTGCATATCGGAGGAACGCTGGCAAGTAGAGGGAGTACAAAAGTCAGTTCCTGGAGTGGGAAACGCCGGAATGATATGAAGTAGTTTTGTTTTTTGTAAACTATGTTGTTTTTGTTCTAAAACGTGAGATGCCCAAGTGAAGGTACTCAAGAGCATGTATCAAGCCAATAACACTACAAAATGTGTGTATTTTAACTCACGAGGCTGCTCACATCACAAACTGTAGGTCTTTGATAGTCCAGTAGGAGGAGCGGTGAGCGAGTGCAGCAGTAGCGATGCTACAGTGAGAAACATCACGATTGTATCATTCACAAGCGGTGACACTGTGACCAAACACCTGTGAAATCCTTCATTCACACTCTGCAGGCCCCAAAGTAGGTGCTCCGAAAATCTGGAAATTCTATACATCAAACATATGAATTCAAATTCGACTCAAATACCCCTTTTCTTTTGTTAAAATGTAAATGTTTCTTTTTACTAATTTATAAACACATACAAAACAAACACAGTGAAAGAAAAACAAGACCAGAGAGAGAGAACAGACATGAATCAAAAATAGTAGACAGATCCAACAGATAATAAAAAAAAGGAGAAAATCATGGCGCACAAAACCCAAAGAAAATGTCCCATTTAGTCCAGAGTCCGTCGAATTAAGTCAGAATGTAATCTTTTCCATTTTACGAATGTCCAATATAATGTCATCGGTGCATTTTGTGTCATACATTTTTTTGTGAGGGCCTTTTTTTCCCGCTGTTCCAGAGATAACTGCTGGTTGTGTCCATGGCAGGAGTCCTGAGGCCCAAATACATAGTTCTGAAATCCATTGCAATACTGATGCCATCACTTACCCCTTTTCATTGTGAAGTCTAACTTTGTGCGCTGATAAAAAGGGTTATGTTTTATATGTATTTGACTCCATTCAAGGCTTAAGCTGTCACTGACTTACACGAGTAGCTCTCTGGCGTGTTTGTTTCATAAAAGTACTGTAGCTCTTTGGGGGAATCTTGGGGGAAACCGGTTGGAGATCCCTGTTTTAGTGCTTTAAGAACTTAGTAACTTTATTTAGGATTTTTGCTAAACATTTTCTGTATTTTATCCCAGTTAAGATTTTTTTTGGGTTTATAATTTTACTTCCTGATAAGTCATGACATCACACCGCAAAAATACCGCAACTGTTACGCAAACAGCCCACGTTGAACACTGGCCTCACACTCTAATGTACACAGAAATTATTATTCGTATGAATATTTTGTTGACAAATTTAATATTTAAACAGGTCATAATTATGTAAATCGGGACAAAGTTTTTCCAGTGTGAAGTCATCAATATTTTTTTGAATTCTGCCCTGTCATTTTCAACATGTTTTAACTTGTCATTACATTTTGATTGGAGTAAAACAAGTATATTATCCCACCAAATAAAGGCAAAACTAGAAAATCCTAAAAAACCTGTTGCATGCACTTCATTACATGACTTTGACTGGTGACATGATTAGTAAAACCGTCCCGTCGCCTCATTAAGCTGAGAGAAAGCGCATGATGCTTCACAAGTTGTTTGTTTTTACATAAAATCCCGACAAAGGGCCCGCTCGGGGAAAGCCTCTGCCTTCACCCGGTCAGCAGAGGGTTAACTGTGAGCGTTCCTCCGCACGCTTTACACCCGGGGGCCGGATTCTGTGGGGCTCAGGGTCCGGTCACGGTGGGATTAGACAGAGAGGACTGATCAGAGCCGAGGACTTCATCAGAAATGCGGCTGAGCTCATTACAGCAGCGCGGCGCGGGCCCCAGTGGTCCAGAGCCGCGTGCGGAACTGCTCAGAATGCGGAGAAACAGGCTGCGCACACGCAAACGAGCACGGTTAGAGCCACGCAAACACACGAGCCGAGCGTTTGTCAGAGAATCGGATATTTTCAACATGCGCTGCACGGACTTTATTATAAAACACGTAAGCATAGAAGCTCTTAATAGAGTAGCAAGTATTCTGTAATTCAGAATACTGTTTCTCAAGAAGAAAAAGGTTCAAGAAATTACAGATATTCCAAAGAGTATTTGGATCTGGTTTATAATTTGAAGTTACTGTAATTGGAAAACATTAAACAATGAACTATAAAAAAATCTGGTATTTTTACAAAAGGATTAAGACACACAATGAGAGAAAACTAAATCATCTCTGACGGAGCAGAGACACAAACTGGTGGTTCAAATCATTTCATACCGAAACATATCAACTTAGTTATAAAGCTTTATTCACTTAAAGCCCACAGTGGGCCCTCCTAAAAAAGAGGAACCTCACTTCTACTCAAGAGCACTGTAAGTGCTGCATCAACGGCAATATTTCGTACTGTGGCTAGGCAACTATTAAAATAATCATAATCATTTTGATAATTGCTGTTTTAAACTGGTCTGACACACAGACTTTAAAAGCAAAGATGAACTGCAGAAATATTATTAACTGGTCCTTCTAAACATTAAAATACTAAACACCATTTTTGATTATCAAATCAGTGCATATTTCCACTTTTTTTGGTAAGAAATGTTTAAAAAGTCATGAATCAAAAAGTATAAGTAAATGTAAGTGAGTAAATGTAACTAATTACTACCCGTCTCTGATGTTAAACACTTAAAATACTTAATTGTTGTATTTACCCTTTATTCAATTTCAATTCAATTTATTTTTGTAAGCCCAAAATCACAACAGTAGTTGCCTCGAGGGGCTACAGTGGAAAACAAAATAAACAGTGTTCATAGGGACTTGGAAATGTCCAAGCATCCTGTGTCCTTAGACAGATGTCCCAAGCTCCCCTGTCCTTAGACCCTCCTTCTCGGCCAGGAAAAACTACCAAACCTCTTTGGGAAAAAGTAGAAACCTGTAGGAGTTCCACAGTGAAGGAGAGATCCGACTTCCCTCGGACGGACAGCTATATCGCATGACTGGACATCACAAGCACGCCTTCAAGACACGCAATTTTGCATATACACAGGTGGAGCTAGACGGCCCCACTCAGTGGGGAGGAGAACCAATCTCTCTTTCTTCGAGGCTCGATGACAAAGATACCGTTCATGAATGGTCTAGTAGAGACCGATTGCAGTCTCCAGGCATCAGACGGGTCGTTTCTCCAGGCAGATGAGGAGCATCTGGACTTCCAGCTAGTGGTCTCGATGTGCCCTGCAGTTACCCACTCCCGTCAGGGAAGTGGGAAAAAATGACTCGGGAAAAAGCGCACAAGGAAATGTTAGCGATGTCAAACAAAAATTGCAGTAAGTGAAATTAAACGTATTAAATATTGTTTGATGGAGAAGTTGTGTAGAAGAAACAGAGGTATAGGTAGTGCTCAAGCTGCCATACTTCAACCCCCAGTAGATCCAGTCACCCACTTGCTCGAGCCTAGGGCAGCATAGGCTGGGAACTCTATAGGTTTTTTATTTCTGTTCCTAACTGGCCTGATCCATGAATGCGCGCCGCTACACATTTATTTCTAAGAGAAACAGGAACTTAAAATTTTATGCTAGCCTGGTCTTAAATGAACTGTGTCGGGCATTTCCCTGGTTTTATTTAACATGGACAGGAAGATCTCAAAACCTGATTCCACTAGAGAACACAGGAGCTTGCCAGGTAGCTAAATAGAAGCTCTACCTCCTACTGTGCTTTTAGAGACTCTTGGGTATTTAACCACCAGAAGTCCAGCATTTTGAGAGCGAAGTGCTCTATTTGGATGATAAGGTACTACTATAGCCTCTTTGAGGTAGGATGGGGCCAGGTCATTTATGGCTTTGTAAGTCAGGAGGAGGATTTTGAATTTGATTCTAAATCTCGACAAGGAGCCAGTGAAGAGACTCGAGCACCAGTGTAATGTGTGCTCTCTCTCTTTTTAGTTCCTGTTAGTAATCTTGCTGCTGCATTTTGAACAGTTGAAAGCTTTTTATGGCGCTTTTAGGGCACGCTGCGAGCAGGGAGTTACAGTAGTCTAATCGAGATTTTACAAACGCAAGTTTTTCAGCATCACTTTTAGGCAAGATTTTTCTGATTTTGGTTATATTACGCAGATGGAAATAGGCTGTTTTACAGGCTTGATTTGATTGTGTGCTCTTTGAATGAGAGCTCTTGGTCAAATAAGACTCCAAGGTTTCTTACAGTGGAGCTGGAGGCTACACTGACGTTGTCCAGTGTGACTATCTGCTCAGATAAAGCATCTCGTAGATGATTAGGGCCTAGTAAAGATGACCTTGGTTTTTTCAGGGTTAAGAAGCAGATAATTAAGTGTCATCCAGGTTTTTATATCCTTCACAGAAGCACCAAGTCTGTCTGCTTGATCGGTCTGATTGGGTTTCATTGATAAATACAGCTGTGTGTCATCTGCATAGCAGTGGAAGTTAATGCTATGCTTTCTGATAATGTTACCTAACGACAGCATATAAAGAGTAAACAGAATTGGACCGAGAACTGAACCCTGTTGCACACCGTAGGTTACTTTTAGAACAGGGTGAGGAGCTTAACAAACTGGTACCTATCCGATAGGTAGGATTTAAACCAGCTGAGGGCTGTCCCTCTGACACCTACATCAGATTCTAACCTCTGCAGTAGAATGTTGTGATCGATGGTGTCGAACGCTGCACTGAGGTCCAACAGAACCAGGATTGAGACCAGTCCATCGTCAGCAGCTAATAACAAATCATTTGTGACCTTAACTAGTGCAGTTTCAGTGCTGTGGTGGGATCTGAACCCAGACTAGAAAACTTCGAATAAGTTATTGTCCTGTAGATGGCGACAAAGCTGTTTCTTTATTGACTTGAGGTGGTCCCAAGCAAACCAAAACCCTCTGGGGGTCTTTGTTTAAATTACACCAGAAACCTGATCCTTGCATTCTATTCTCCATTGAGAGGTTTTTGTTTTCCCTGGAATGTTCCACAAACAAGAAAACGTCCTAATCGCCTTACTTTCAGCAATAAAAACCAGGGTCATTAAGTAAATCAAGGATGGAAAGGTTTAATCCCATATTAGATTATTCCAGGCAAAGCAATAACATGTTTGACAAGCAGGTGACAGATTACTAAACCTCACTTAAAGCTTTAAAATTAAAGAATAGACTCAGAACTATTTTCATTAATAAGTCTTCGAAGTTCCCTCTCAGTTCCACGTAGTTAAAATTGAACACAGAAATCTTTTGGAGCAAATCTGCCATGATTCCACCTGTGGGTCTTGATCCTGTCATGGGAGCAGATCATTTATACAAAAGTGAAACTCATTTAAACCCAGTGACTTCACCTGCAGTGCCGCGGCGACACTGGGCAGAAGTCTGTGCTTTCTGTTTTAAAAAAGGGCAAGTCACTGCAAAACACTAAACCTGCATTCGAATCACTTTATTTGACTGCGGCGGCAACACAGAGGCATTAGCCATGTTTCCACTGGCCCCGTTTCCCCCAGACTGGTACAAATATCATGCATTACTTTGCTTGTTACGAGCCTTTAAACATGCTCTGGGGCACCTTTAGTTTGTCATCTAAAGCATCTCTTTGTTATAAAATTATTTTAATTTTTTTCTAAACAAAATTACATTTGGATCTCTGCCGTTTCCCCTGGGACTGGCTGAGTTTTGATGCAATCTTCTGGCTGTAGAGGGAATTACACAGTTTATGCTCAACATAGATCCATATTTCAATCTGCCGCTCAATTCCGGGGCTCTGCACACAGTTGTACTGATCGTGATTATGAGAACTTTTGTCCAGATGACAGAATTACATTTTCTATTGACACATATTTAGACAATTTAAAAATTACATTATATTTTAAAAGGGTCTTTTGGCACAGCTTGGACAGGACAATATAGCATGTAATGGGGATGAGAGAGGGAAGGACATTCAAGTAAATTGTCTGAGCCAGAATCAACCTCATGACGCTGCAGCTGCTCACCTTGAGCGACTATCATTTTTTATTATTTTAAATAACTGATTAGCTAAAAATCAATTATTTAAATCTCAAAATGAATGAACTCTTGGGCCGCCGCAGTGAAAAAATAAATGAACTATCAGGAACTGAGTCACTGTAACACAAATATAAAAACAACCAGAAAAAAAAGATAACATATTTCAACATAAACAGACTTTTAATCCATGCTGTTTAACACAAAAATATACAAAAATGTCAAAATTCCGCTCCAAGTAGAAAGATTAAATTCTTCTCTAACCACTCGGCTGTGAACCTCTCGATTAAAAAGACCCAAGCTGATCACTGACCGATCGAAATGCTTAGATATTGAAACCAAAAAGGGAGAGTCTGGCGTCTAATATACAGAACTGACACGGGGCTGTGCCGCAGACGCCAGCGGATCTTTTACGGCTGTTTTTGTGTTGACAGACTTTCATTTCCTGCTACGAGGGAGGGCCAAGACGAACAAATATGCTGCCATTTATCATATCCACAAACAGTCAGCGGACAGGCAGCCGAGCGGACAGTCTCTGCTGGTAAAAAAAAAAAAAAAAAAAAAAAAAAAAAAGGGAAGACGCCGTATCGCCTGCACAAAGTGTTTTTTTTTTTTTTTTTTTTTTATATCACGCTTTTTGTGATAAATAACAGATGGTCCAACACAAATACGAAAAATGTGGAGTCAACAAACTGTTAAATCATCCCGCTTTTCCTAATCTGTGTCCAGGCAAACAGGCGGAGAACTCACTGCCAGACACTGCGGTAAGAGGAGGAACCATTTTTTAACTGCGGTTTTACAGGACACCACCAAATACAAAGGCATGAATTTGAGCTAAATCCATAGAAAAAGATGCCCTTCGACATTTGGGGGGGGGGGATTGGCTCAATGTTGATAACCAGATATTATTGCAATTCATCAAAAACGGGCTAAAATCCTGAGTAAATTACGTTGTGGAGGTTCATGTATTGCACTAAACATGAATGGTCTGAAAAATTAACCATAAAAATGTCGAAAATTCACTGTATCACAATTTGAAAGATTTCAAGTTGATTTGGTTTTATTTTCAATCTACCTTTCCGTTTATATTTTTATGTCATTACATTAGAGGGCAAGAGTTAGATACAACTATGCAGTGGTTTATTACCAGTTTGTGTCCATATTGTATAAAGCAGTAGTCAGTCTATAGCAATAATAATGCATCCAAAACTCCAAAAAAAAAAAAACGAAACAAAACAAGAACAGTGTGTATGTGAATATATACATTTATAAATAAAAAAAGATTACCATCTCTATTGTAAAAAATGTATTAAAAAGAAATCGCCCACTGTGGATCGGAAAGGTATCCCATTGTGACCATTTTACTCGAGGGGACTGAGAGGAGATCAGCAGATGAAGAACGGAGAGCGCGGGAGGGCTTGCATGGATGAAGAGCCTCACACAGGTGCTAGGGCGTCTGACTGCAGAGTGCCTTGAACGTCACGCTTTGAAGTCACAAACGTGGGGAAATTTGAGTGTTTCTTCTTGTTGTTGTTTTTTTTGTGAGGCTCAGTGAAGACGACCTCGTAAAGAGGACGAAAGAAGCTAAATGTGTCCTTCAAAAACTGTCAAGTCACGTGACCTGATCGAACAATACTTATTGAAGCAATATTTAACACAAAAGAAGGATTTCATCGTAATTTAAGTGAGCAACTTTTAGATGAAGGATCTGCAACCTTTTATCTCCTTTGTTATCGCTTTGCCTGGTACGAGCCAGGGTTTAAACTCCACAGAGATGAACAGGGGACACAGGTCAGATCTGTGGAGAGGCTTAATTTGTGCTTTATGGAATGTAACATACAGTGAATGATCAGGTTCAGTATCCCATTTGAAAGCGGGATTTTCCAGTCTTATATCAAAATGGAGAGAAAATAAAACACATTTTAGTTGAATCTAAGACTGTCCCCTCAGAGAACAATCACCTAGAGATATCAAATCTATAACTAATTTTGTTTTCCATGCCAAACCGCACGAGTGAACGTGTGTGGGCTTAAAGTAATGTGTTTGTAGTTGTGTTCGAGACTGTTTCTCTATTACCGAGGAGAACAGTTTTTATTACACAAGCCTCCAAGAAAAATATCGACTACACCCATACAGCAGCGCATTGATTTAGATTTATTTATTTTTTTACATCTCTGCTACTATCATTACCAGAAAAATAGGGCATCTCTGAAACACAGATTGTCAGCAAAATCCACTTGTATCGATTCAGGCCAAACTCTTATTCCCCAGCGGGCGCAATGTTTGTCCGCTGCAGGAGCCGTGTTATAAAAGACTGTGCGCATTAAAAGGCAAATGTCCAACAGGAGCATAATTATAGTGAACAAGGGGCAAAAATGTGTCCAATTTACACAAGTTATCATTTGCTGAAGAAAAATATATGACAACTCCTTTTCCTTTTGCAAAATCAACATTAAAATGGTCAGAATAATTTTGTTTCTAACAGTGGATATATATATATAAAAAAATAATAATAATCTGTTAAAATGCCAAGTTTTGTGATATATAAAAAAAATTGACCACAATCAATCATTTCAGAACTTTTTCCACCTTTAATGTGACCAGTATGATTCAGCTGAAAAAGTAATCTGCAGACCATGGCTTTGGCCGTAAAATGTGACTGAGAAAATGTCAGGAAAAGCCCACTGGAACAGATGAACTTTATTGGGGGTTAATCAGAGGCAGTTTAAATGATGGCAGGTGTGTACTGACTTTTGTGATTGGTTGATTCCGAACACAGCCACACCCCCAGTTATAAGAGGGCGTGCACACTCATGCAACCTCATTATTTCAGTTTTTTATGATTATTCCCCCCCTCCGCAAAAGATTAAAAAATAAAAAATAAACTGAATCATGCAGGTCATAGGTCACATTAAAGGTGGAAATAGTTCTGAAATTATTAATCTTGGTCTGACATTTTTTTTTTACGTGACAAAACTTGGCATTTTAACCGAGGTGTGTAGACTTTGTATATCCACTGTACATGGCCGATATGGCGAAAAAAAATAATGAATGATTGTTTTACTAGTTGTCGTAGTCCCTATTTCATCATGGAGTATTAATATTAGTATTTTTCTTTCCAAATTATAAACAAATACATGACTTTCGATCTTAAAGTGGAACTGAACTCCTGAACTCGACAGAAAAGCAAAGTCCAAACCAGCCTGAACTAAACTGAACTGGGCCGTGCCTGGAGGAGGGGCCAAGTCTGAATGAGGAGCAGCCTGACGTTCACTTTAAACTCCGCCCCCGCAGGTGTGTGTCTGACGCTGCGGTCATGTGATCTGGGAAACTCAGAAGATCCGATCCGCGACTCGGGAAAACTGGCCCCGAACACAAACTAGGGTCCGAATTTTGACTCTGAAACTTGTGAGGGAGCGTTGGACTCAAGAGTTCCAGAGTTTACGCCAAAGTGACAGGAGTTTGTTTGAGACTGATAGACTCATGGATGCAAACTGACAGAGGTAGGTTTGTATTACACACTGATGGTTTTAATTTGCAAAAAACAAAAAGCGTAATTAAAATTAAAGGGCCCTAATTTTTTACTTTATTTGTAATTATACCTGTTGTAAATATAAATTATAGTTTTACACCAATCGAGTAGGTATTTGTGGAGAAAACTTTGAGAAATCTGTAGACAGTGACAGGAAGTGACATCACACTATGGATACTCATTCCAGTCAAAGTTTATGCAGAATTGACACAAAATAAACCACATTTTGATTAGCTAAACATTAATTCAACAAAAGAAAAAGTCACGCTCATATTTTATTTGTCAAATTTTAAAAAGTGAGTGCAGTAACTATCACCGTTTTATTGCATCTGAGGTGTGTGATGTCATAGGCCTCTTAAATTCAGTGACAAACTTTAACCACACTTTAACCACTGTTTTAGACCACAAAGTGGGAAATGTACTTTATTTGCTGATAAATGGGCTTGAAACAGTTGAGAATTAGTTTAGTAGCCAATTTAGTAGTCAATTTTCTTGAACATTGACAAGACAAAAGTTTAACCACGGCAATTTAATACAAAAACCTAAATTCTCCCTCTGTTGGAAGTCTGTTCCAAACCACATGGCTTTATCAACAAACGGTTTGTTGTGGACCAATTAAAAAAACAGAAGCTGATCATTGAGGATTTTAAATGATTCTATAAAGTACAGTCCTTCGTCGACTAAAGGATGCTGGCTCCATCTGAGAATGTTGTAATACATTGTAGAAACTGAATACAGCCACTACACACAGTCGTAAGTGTCGGCACAATAGCAGCCAGGTGCTCCGAGGGGCACCAGCCTGACCAGGCAGTTTGGATTGTATGACATAATAGGCTATTTCTGCAGCGGCTGCCCTGTTTATTTTGCCATTAAACCAGGAGCCTACAGTAGGCCTACTCTGTCTTTAGTTCTTCATCAATTCAAAACTAACTCTAGGACTCAAGTGTTGCCTCTTTCTCTCCTTAGTGAGTTTGAGATGCACAGGGGCCGCTATGAAAGCCACAATTTAAACAGAGCAGACAGGTCAGGGGCACAGCCAGGCCCGCGTCTACAGGGGGGCAAAACGGTGCATTGCACCCTCATTCATAAGTGTTTGCACCCTCATTTGAGTGTGTAAAACAATGAGTTTTAATGGAAGATATATTGTCTTTGCACCCCTTTGAAACTCAGATGCACCCTCAGTCAGTTTGGTCTGGACCCGTGCCTGGGCACAGCTGGGAACAGTTTTGGCACCACATATGTTTCCAATGCAAAGAGAGTATGAAACAAGACAATAAGTACAGCTGGTGCGGAGCCCCACGGAGCTGACACCGCGGCATGCGCAAAGCCAAAGTGGTTCAACTTCTTACAAATGTCAAAATCACAGTTTTTCAGAAATGTAACAGAAAGCGATAGCAGCCTGTCGTATTTCTACTGCCTCGATCTGATCCGCAGGAGAAGGGCTTCGGATGACGCCGGAGCAGGGCAGAGCAAGGACATTTTGGGACTGTGGGGGCCATCAAACCCCTACGCATTGTTTATATTTTCGAAGCGAGTTGGGGGCCTCGGGGCACCACTGAGCATTTCAGCTTAGGGCACCCCAACGGCTAGCAGCGGCCCTGCACAACAGTCTAAAAGCATGTAAAAAGAAGAAACTCGTGCTGAGAAAGAAGGGCCTTGTACCGTACTCATCAGACAAGGCTTAGAGGGACAAAAGCATCAATAAAAGCATATCAACTTGAGCCACAAAGGGCAGGAGCTTTCAGAACGCTCCTAATGGGCTTCGCTTTAAGGCAGAAACATGCTTTTTTTCCAAGTGGCAACGACCTTGCGATGCTGCATTTATACGGTAACATCTCAAAGGTAAAATTGCACTCCGCTGAGGAAGTCATTTTCTTGTCCACTTAATTTGGTCTTGTTAAATCATTTGACAGCGGGGGATGTAATAATCCAATTACAATAAAATAAATTATAAAGAGAACAATCCGTGCCTGGCTCTGACACACATTCTCAATCTAAAACATATAATTGCTTCACTGAAAATGGCTATCCGTCTTCATTTCACCTCTAAAAGACTTTCGACTTGCTTCTTGTTTATTGCTATTGTTTGCTAGACTCCGCATCAGCACAGTTAATCCGTTGGGACCTGGCTGTATGATTGGGTTAAATAACGAAACCTCAGCACCACAGCGAGAGGTAGACTGACTTGTGCTTAAAATGCAGAAAGCAAGCAAAGCAAGGAACCAAGGGAAATTTAAAGCAGGCGCACCATAATATGTCCAAGATTGCTTTGCGTTTTGATTTGTTTGGCCTGCTTTGCCGGGTCACTCAAAACAGAAGTAATCACGGCTGTAACTGCGGAAGGACTCGGTCTCTCCGTCTCTTCCTCTTCACCACCAGTTTCTAAGCCGAGGAGCAGCAACTGTACTCCTCATTAATTGTCTTTCTTCAGTTGATGATAAAGTAGGACTGTCCGCTAAATGACGCCTTTTTAAACAGGAAGCTGCAACCGATGTGGGCAAAAGAAACCCTCAGAACACTTGCGCTGTCTGGCCTTCCCGCTGAAGTGGCACACACACAATGATAATAAGTACGTTTTACATTCAGGCTTGATAACAGCACATTGATGAAAAGCCGACCTAAAATAGATGTTCCGTGGTTTGGTAAAGGTACAGCGTCCGCATCGACCTGAATGATCCACTGTATTGTCCATCGTTCTGTGGCCCTCAGCTTCAAATGTTTCAATACCGAGCCTTCCGTGAAAAACGTCTGGACACTGGACATCAGAATGATTAAACGTGTGGTTCGATACTAATTCTGACACACATACTATTTATTTATTCATTTTTTAAATTTATATATTTCTTTATTTGCACATACGGACATCTCTGTAAATTTAGCTGGCAAACTCTGGTTAGACCTCAAGAAGCACAGCAGGCAAATACAGAACATTTATTTGCCGACGGTTTCATCGGTAAAAAAGTTCATCAAAAGTTTTCATAAAAGATCGTCACGCTCACGAAACAGAACCCTGGGCTTTACATCGAGGTCGTTTATGGACATGTGAGTGACGGAAGAATTTCTCCTTCACAAAAGAAATCTTTAGTATTGTTATATGTCAGATGCCATTCACCTTCAGCCATTAAGGTCTTGAAACTCCAACATGGTTCAGTTTTTCCTGCAGTGCTTTCTGAAGTAAACTCAGAACAACATTGATTTTTTTTTTTTTCCATTCCAAGAGACAAATAACGCATTAACCAACACAAGACAAATTTAACTTTTACAACAATTTAACTTTTATACAGCAGAGTGTAGCCTGGCTGTTGCTGCACAGAATATTGTCATTTGAACTGCTCTAGAAGGGCCGTGAAGCTTGCAACGGTTAATCGACAATCACCACAAGTCGACTATAAACAAACGATAACTGTAGTCTTATTGTGATCATCATTCGTTAACTGGCCTTTACAGACTCTAAAACCCGTCACAAAAGATCTTTGATAACAAAGACAGGGACATTATTAAATCAAAATGTAAAAAAAAAACGTTGGTTGGTAATATTCTCCATCTAGACATCTTGAGTCACCGGATTGCAACATTTATTTGGTTCATAATGTATTTAAAATGTCTCATTGTATAATAGGAACAGTCGTTTGACAAAAAAATAAACGCTAACCAGTCCAAAAGAATTATTCTAAATCAATATTGTCCAAATCCCTGAAATAATGATAATAGACACAAGCATAACATGTCTTTTTTGTCAAGAAATGGCCGCAACATACTTTAAAACTAACTGTTTAACTAGAATATCAAAACATATTCCGGACAACATCTAGAAGAGCAAAAACATTGAAAATGCATTTTAGGAGAGAGGTTCAAATGTCTTCGCGGTGACCAAAATTAGTTAAAAAGACGACAAAAAGCGTATGCCTCAATCCATTTGAAAGCGCACATCTTAATCCTAATCTTATAATTCAGAACAGCTATAGAAAATGAACAAATGGAATCGCTATAAAAGAACATTATCACAGCACACATTAATTAAAACTGGATTATAGTTGTGTAATGTGAGGCTTTTCCATCTCGCATTGGGTTCGAACTGGTTCATTTGCTTTATATGAGTCTCTTTATTCTTTCAGATGACAGACGTACGCACACCTTTTCCACACATTGGCGCAAAATCAAAGAAGAAAATGACTTTATAATCTCAAAATAAACTGTATCCCGTGCTGTGGATACATGTATTTTGCACGTTTCTGTCAGACGTTGGCTCCTAAATGTACACGTGCATTTGGGACTGATGCAAAGGACGTGACACGGGGAGAATGGGCTTTTTGCAGCTGCACAAACATGTCACCTACTCTCTTGTTAGGGCTTCCCATGTAATTACACAGCTGTCACACTGTAATCGCGCTAATCTCTATTGACTCGCAAGGAAGCAACTCGGGCCGTTCACTCATTAGGAGGCGGAACTCCAGTTTTGCTTTAGAAACCTGCAGTGGAGGGGGGGGGAGATCCCCCGGTTTGAGATGGGATGAAACGGTTTTGGCATTGTGTAGGAAGGAGACAGGTTCTGGAGATAGACTGTATAAAGAACAAATGAAAGATGGGGATCAGCTGCAGGAGTTTGATTTAACTGGGGAAAAACTGTGAAGTCGATGCATTTCGATGGAAGAGCGACGGACAGGATATAGGGGGAAAGAGAGGGCACAACACCGGCATGTACAGTGTATATATATATATATATATATATATATATGTCGGTGCAATTCCTCATTTGTCTAGGAGTGTTCCATTTTAGAAAAAAGATTCAGTTGCAGTCATTTGGACACTGTTTTTTTGAAAGGCAAGATACAAGAGTCATTCTCAATCCAGGGATCTAGTCTGAGAACTCAGATATTTATCCTACTCTGAGTGGTTTGGATGTTTCATCCTGGATAGTGGCTTTCACGCTCACTAGCCCACGGCCTCCTTCCTTACGGTTAGTGTACAGTCTCAGGGTGCTGGATTTTGGGTGGACCCTCCATGCATGGTGAGCAGCTTTCGCGTCTTAACATCTGTGGTCTGTATCTCTTCCTTTGGCCACCTTATTATTCCTCCAGGGTATCTGATCACTGGCAGGGCATAGCTGTTTATTGCCTTGGACTTGTTCTTACCATTGAGCTGGCTTCTTAGGACTTGCCTTGCTCATGTTACTCCTAAAACTTAAAAAGAATGTATTCTTTCAATTTCAACAATGTCAATTAAAACGTGTTTTTTATTCAACTTTTTTTTTTTTTGCCATTCGCGCACACACAAAAGTCCATACATGTTGGAATTTGTGTTTAGCGTGCTCATTACTCAAAGTAAAAATAGGTTTAAAAGTGCATTTGTGAAAAGACAGTCAAGAAATATATACATTCAATACACCATTCAAGTAGTTCTGTGCTTTATACGCAAAAGTGTGGCAGGGTAATACAATCTTTTCAAATCAAGATATAAAAGAGAAAATTTGCAATAGCTATAGACTTGACTTAAGACATAATATTTGTACTAACATTTTTAAGGATATTTAAGTTAAATATTTTACTTCTACTCCTCCCAGCCTTTTCAGTCATTCAGAGTGTTTTTTACCTCTTCAGAGCCTCCACAGTCTGTGATACATCCCATAATAGAAACATGTGGCACGTGACTACTTTGTGAAGTGAATGCAGATTGTGGCGTTTGTAATCATATGTCAATGTAAAGCTAATGATCTGAGCGATAAAGAGGCGCACACAGCTCGTTTATCTTTCTGTGCGTTCACTCCCAGCCATTTGTTTACATGAATGTGCAGCGGAGGATGTTGTTGTCATTTTGGTCATTCGGCCTCATTTGAAGGTAGTTACAGAACAGCTAATGCATCCGCCGTTTGCACTATTTTGAGACACACTGGTAAATGTATTGTTCCTGAAGGCAAGTGATTGAATTATGAATGTGTAAAACCGTCTTTAACCTTTCGAAAAATATAAATTGATATGACATTACCTACAAATGAGAATGTAACGGCTACAATGTGAACAGAATCAAAGATGTGTATTTACAGAGTGCAACTAGAGCAGGGACCAACCAACGCTACATCAGGACTAAATAAGGACTAGAACAGGGACCAACCAAAGCTACGTCAGGACTAAATAAGGACTAGAACAGGGACCAATGTCCAAGGCTACATCAGGACTAAATAAGAACTAGAACAGGGACCAACCAAAGCTACATTAGGACTAAATAAGAACTAGAACAGGGACCAACCACCGCTACATCAGGACTAAATGAGGACTAGAACAGGGACCAACCAAAGCTACGTCAGGAAATAAGAACTAGAACAGGGGCCAACCAAAGCTACGTCAGGACTAAATAAGGACTAGAACAAGGACCAACCAAGGCTACATTAGAACCAAACCCGGTTCATTCTGTCTAGCAAAGTTACAGTGCAACCAATTCAGAAAAAAACAATTTTTCTTTATCTAAAATCTAAAAAAAAAACATATGATCCGATTTTATTTCAATAACGAGTTTGTTTCATGCATGCTGCTTGGGAGAGCTCTGTGTAAAGTTACAAGGCAGTGTCATCTCAAATGAATGAGAAAAAGTACAGATTTTATTTAAAGAAATCCTGCTTAATGGAATTTTTGTTTGTCATTCTAAAATAAAGGAATAAAAACTGATATTGTATCATTCGATGCTGTTTTCTCAGTTCAATATTTATGTTTATATAAATTCCATTGTATTTGAATAAACTTGGTCTTCCTTTTTCTTCTTTTTTTCCCCAGTTTAATTACAAGCCTGTTTTTTATTGTTGTAAATAAGTAAACTTGCTCCTTGTCACATCTCTTTCTACCTTCTTTTCACAAAATTACTTGTTTGTTTTATGATTGTCCTCACCACTTTAGTTATTTAAAATAAGGCACAATAGGTCACATTTCAAATTTAAAACATTTAAAACAACCAGAGTCGACCAAAGGGCTTCACATAAAGAAAGACCTCAAAGTACAATTGGCATCATACAGAGAGCATAAAAAGAGTAAAATATCAAGAATAAATACCAAGATATCCTGTCTAGCTTGCACTAAATGCCAGGGAAAAGAGGTGGGATTTCAGTCTCGACTTAAAGTGAGTTAGAGATCTGACAGGCAGAGACTTCTTCCACAGTTTGGGCACTGAACTGACCTAAGGGCTCTGGGCGGAGGCTGCAGTAACTTCCTTAGATAAGGTGGACCCATAAGATGCAGACATTTATAGGCAATCAATAACAGTTTGAATTTTACCCTAAATGAAATGTGGAGCCAGTGCAGATTGCACAGAACAGGCGTGATGCACTCGTCTTTTGGATTTTGCCAGCAGACGAGCTGCAGCATTCTGAACAGTCTGTAGGCGCTGCAGGAAGCCCATACAAAGAAATGCAAATGCATGGATAGCTTTTTCAAAAATCCAATGGTGAGGCAGGGAGTCCCCAATCACCACCCTGATGGAGGGGCGACAGTAAGAAGAAAAGGGACCAATCACACTGTCATGCTGTCAAAACTATCATTTCCATTTTATTTTGATTTGGGTTTAAGAAGTTAGTACTCATCCATGTTTGCACATCCCTGAATGTATTCTGCAAAACTGTGAAAAGAGATCTTTAAAAACCAGGTACTGTTTTTTTGGAGCTTTTTACTTCATTCACTGAGCTGGTCTTTTCTGAGCCTCACAAAAGCACTTCCTCTATATTTCATTGCCACATTGGGAGCATTTCTGTTGTCACGTCACGTCCATTTCAACTGCATGCAACATTAGCATATCGTGGCAAACTAGCTTTTGTTTATTTACCCATGACAATTCCCTTTGCTGCCAGAGAGTGCAAACACCAAATCATGATGATGGAACAGGGACCAACCAAAGCTACAAAACACCAAAGTCACGAGTGGTTTTCATTGTACATTTTAAGTTGGGAAACATACAAAGGCAAATCAAAGCCAGTTTTCTTTGCCTTTCAAGCGATTACTAAATAAGCACTCCATTCCATCATCCTGTTTTATCTCCACCACAGCAGCAGAACAGTCAACCTCCTCAGCCTCCCCATCCCTTCTTCACCACCAGGGTCTTGTCCCCTGTAGACGATATTTCCTTTCCTCTGGAGCAGCGAGCCCACTCACAGTAAGAATGCATTATTTATAGGTAGTTTTTTCACCCAATAAAACCCCCAAATGCAAAATAGAGATGTTTAATGCCATTCTGTGAAACATTCTAGGCAAAGCTCTAACATATCCATGGAGACAAGCAGGCGGCAGACTCTTTGTCAGAAGAGAGAAGCTAAGCTAAGCCTTTAACAAGTCTCTCTTGAAATGTCCATAAAAGCATGTTGGAAAAATATAGCACGATATATATATATATAACCCCATGTCAAGGAATGTAATTCAAAATGGAAAAAAAACTTGCTGCTGGAGAAATTGTGGCCATTCTGTAGCTCATCAACTGTTCACAGAGATTGGACAGAGATTTCTATAAAACTATGTATATGGGACACGAAACACCTGAAAAGGAAATGTGTGCTTTTAAGTAGCAGGGGGAAAAGCCATCGCAAGGAAGTGGATGACACAGATTGAATAATCATGAAACAAAAAGAATAACATTTGCATTTAACTTGAAAAAAAAATAGCAATTTTAATAAGCAGTGGTTTAGATGGAATGATTTTGTGTCGTTTGCTTTTGTGTTTTAAAAAAGCTCTAGCAAAAATACTTTAAGCCAATTCTTCCGCTCCGAGGCAAAAGTGTTTCATACTGTAGAAATATAATGCAAGAAATGTGCACAGTGAATGCAAAGTGGTTGTTTATTTATGGCTGGTCGCAGCGCCGATGGCCATGAAAAGGATAAATCTATATGCAAGCGAGTGACTCTAGGAATTTTCTGCAAAAAAAAAAAAGTGTATTCGAAATGCGGTTTTAAAGCCACATGTAGACCTCCAGGCCTTCTGAGAACTTAATCAAATGTTTGGGCAAACTTTTCTTGAAAGCGTTGGTCGTGGTCGTGCGCGGTTAGAAAGGCAATAGCCGCGAAACAACCCGTGGCTTCATTGACGCGGCCGGTATTTCCCCATACATTTGTGGATAATTTTACTCCTCCGTGCTCTTCAAAGGGGTTTTGTGTAAATTGATTGGGTCAGAGCCATTGCCAAGTGAAAAGAACGTTGCCGTGCATCAAAAATAGATCTCCTTTATCATAGAGTAGGAGGTTGGATGGCATGCATTCAGGTTGAATTGATGGGCAGCAGGCATGGAGCCTTTCAAGGGGGAAGTGATTTGCATAATGAGAAAATAGTTGTACAGTCAGAGACGACGAAGGAAGGGGCTCTGATCTGATCGCGAGCCAATAGCGAGCGAGAGAGAAAGCGAGATCTACTGCGGCGATATGTTTCCCGTTTGTTCCACTCACCTGAACGCTTCATCTGCAAAACAATTTAACGACGACGCTCCGCCATCTTGAGCCGATGTGTACTCATGAAGAAGCTGCGGCAGAATCACTCCGTCTCAATCACGCTAATGAATCTCACGCAGTAGTTTCCAGTCACCCAGGTTTGAAAAATGATCGGTTTGAAAATGGAGAGGTTGCCAAGTGTCGTTTTTGATAGCTTGGAGGAGACATATTACGCCAGATCGACTTCCACGCGCTTTTAACCCTGTGATAAAGTTCTTTCATCATCAAAAACATGCCTGCAGCTGTGTTTTGTACAATTTGTGCATGATTGAGTAGACGTACTTGTATCCATCTAGCATTAGTGAAGGAGCACTAAACAATGATATGATTTATCATGATAAACAAGGTGGACATGGTTTGAGATAATCGCCAACAAATATAATCTTTATACTACCAGATCGTACAGAAGAAATCGACTTCTCCATGATATTTTCACTTTTAACAAATTAGAATTATATTTATAGAGCTGGCTTGGACATTTTTTAAGGCCTTTTTCACGCAAATTGTAAATAAACGTGCCCCTATAAGGAAATGCAGAGTGAAGGGGCGAGATCCTTGGTCTGTTTTCAAACGGCATAGAAATAAATGCACTTCTCTTATCAAAAAGGCCAATACAGAATTAGCCCTTTTTAACATCTGGCTTTTAATTTGATTCTGCAGGAACTTCCTCAATGAATCCCTGTGGAGAATCCCTAATGTTCTCTGGAGAGCTTTATGATGTTGTACCTTTTACTGTCCATGCAGTGCAATAGGCTCTAAAAACATTAGATCACAGAAAACTCTCAGGTTTGATAGGACTTTACTTTCTGAAGGTGGCAGTGGATTTTTTAGCAGAGCCACGTTCAAACGTTTTTAATCTTTCAATCAAAACCATAGAAATTCCATTAGTTTGGAAATCAGCTTTTGTTCTACCTGTGTTGAAAGGATGTGATCCGGCAGTTCTGACTAATCATAGGCCAATATCAAATGAATGGTTTTTATCAAACATTCTCGAATCTCTTGTTTGTGATCCTTTTGAAAGAGTTCCTGTACTCTAATGACATCCTCTCCAAATTTCAATCAGGCTTCAGAAAAGAAAAAAAAGCACAGTACTATCACTGCTACTATGAAGGTGGTAAATGATATTATTGTGGCACTTGATAAGAAACAGTTCTGTGCCTCACTTTTTCTGGATCTGTCAAAAGCTTTTGACTACTTCTCTCAGGTTCTTTTGAGAGTAACTGTAGAGCCATGACACTTGACTGTGACTTTCTCTGGCCACTAGGAGGCAAAGACATTGTAGTTTACATTTATTTACAAGGCCGTGCTTGGATTGCTGCCTCCGTACAGTTGTGCTTTGATCACACAGACAAGTGTTGACTCATATTCCTTTCAATCAAACAATCAGCTGTTGCTATGCGTTCCTTTCGCCCGCACAGAGCTGGGGAAGAAGGCCTTTGTCCACTCAGCTCCTTTTTGATTGGAATATGTGGCAGAAAAACTTGAAATTGACTGAGGTCTTGTTCTTAAATTCCTTTAAAACCAGAGATTTCACCAATAATGCGCTATTGTTTCTCATGACCTGTGTGGTTTTTCTGTTGTTCATTTGTTTGTTGTAACTGTGTTAAACGTTGGCCAGGGCTTCCTTAATCTCAATAGGACTCTCCTGGTTAAATAAAGGTTAAAAACAGTTCAAAAACAGCACTGCACTTTCTTTTGATTAAGGGAAAAGTCCTCAAAAGGGCATCCAGAACAGGAAAAAAAGCATGTTTTATTTTACATCAACAACAAAAGACATATGGACAAGGGAGAACATAAGACAAGGGCAAGACGTCCAACATAAAGAAAGGTTAAAGCATATTTAAATTAAAAAAATTCGGTTAAATTGGTCTACTTTCAAGCTGAGTCCAGATGTAATTTTTTTCCCCGTTTTTCCCGTTGTGCGTATGTCATGTATGTATGTGATGGCCTTTTTCTCCAGCTGCCAGGAGTTTGTGCCGAAGATGTCCATTTATTGTGTCAATGTTACTTGTTACCTTTTCAACACGACTCACTTCACAAAATTACAATGAAAAAAGCAATGTGACGAAATAGAACATCGAATAGAAGACGGCCTGTTGTGCCTTCATCTGCTTGTGATTGTCATTTTGGACATTTTGAATTGCAAAACTGATCTAAAACGACTTCATAAAAGAAACGAGTGACTTCTGGTTCCAAACTGCTTCGCTGACTATGTTCGAGGAGCTGCAGGTCACTATAAAGCGCAGTGGTTTTCAATCTGTGCCGAATCCTTAGTGTCTCAAGCATTTCTTTAATCACAGGTGTTTTTAATGCTCAAAAACCCCTTGACAAATATACATTCTTACTGTGAACAGGCTCTCCTCTCCACAGCTCTACCTTGTACCTTGGCCTGGTAGTGCGAGTGGACGTCATGCCATACTGTGGAACATTCCAGGCAAAGCATCGACATATCTAAAGAAACAAGGTAGCAGACCCTTCCTTCACCTTGAAAGATACGCTTAGGAAAAAATGGCCAAAATGCATTGTCTTAAAATGACCAGTTTAAAATGCTAATAAACCAGCATAACTCCAGCACCAAAGCTCATCAGTCAGGTCCAACAGGTGATGTGCAACTGAGAGCAGGCGGAGTGTTTTCTAAAGCCATAAACTGCATTATTAAGTGGGTAATATTTGTGCACGGAGCTCTAAAATGGCCTCCCGTTCGCTTATGAAAAATAGCGCGGTGAGATGTGGGATATTGAGGACAAAGGGCCAATAGGAAAAGCCCTGCAACCGCGTCCTACTGCATGATTTATGGAACCATGATGGTTTTATGCAGCCTTATGATGTATGTGTGCACTTACCATAGAGCAGCCATGTACTGTAAGGTAGGAACTGAAGATCGAAGTGAATGATGCTTCTTCGCTCATGCATTTTTCAGGAGGTTTTAGGGCTGCTTGGTCGGTCGTTGCTCGGGAAGAATATCAGCTGCAGATTTTCTTGCACCAAAGAAGGGGAGCAGCAAACTGAAGGTACTGCTACGGTGAAGGGCTGAAAAAGGGGAGGAGTCTTTGTCAATTATCGCCATTAATGTCATCATGACACAATTACAGATCTATTGAATGGTTGGTGAATGAATATCATGAGTTCAAACCAGGCATGCCCGGGGGCCAAATGCGGCCCTCAGACAAATTTTCGTTGGCCCACCGGCCTCTTGCTAAGTTGGTCCAAACAACAAAAAGTGGTACTTTTTACTGTAAAATTGGACAAATTCAAGCATTTTGATGTTAAACCAACCTAATATTAATGTTCCAAGTCTTATTAAAGGTGTGGAGGCTCATCAAAACAATGTCAAATGCTAAATTTCGAATGATTCACTTCGTTGTCAGGTTGTCTGTGGCCCTCTGCTCCATAAAAGTTTCAAAATGCGGCCCTCGGTGAAAAAAAGTCTGGACACCCCTGGTTTAAATGGTCCTCTGTCGCCATAAGAATCAAATCAGTGGGTTCTTGTAGTGATAATAAATTAAAATGTTAAAATGTCTTTTTGTGAGCCCTGAAGATACACAGGAACGTTTAAATGTATAATCAGACGATCTTTTTAAGCCCTTGGACAGCGTTTCACATTCACACGTACACAAGATACACGACAAAGAGGCTTTTTAATGGCATTTCAAACTACTAGATATTCTTATGTCACAAACACCTTCAAACAAGGAAGGAATAATTTGCCTGAGTTTTATGGTGCAATGCAGTCATCCTTGGAGCTCATATTTTTATAGTTCCGACTTGTGTATGCCACTGGAATGCCCCGCAACCTAGGAATTCCTACTGGGAAAATTTCAGAGAGTAAAATGGATAATCCAACTTTGCTGCAGCCTCCGTTTGTAGTACCAGTGTTATATTCCCTTTATTTGCCATCTACTGTGGACCCACTGTCTAAACCTGCTTCCGCACTGCCATGTGAGCCTCTGCAGTTATAAATGCTCTGTTATGCTAATGTTGCTAACGTCACAGGGAGCTATTGTCAACTAAAGCTATTGTCACTCTCAGATGATGCTTCAAGAACTGCAATTGTTATAAGATTGTACATTGTTAACAAATTAGGTCAATTAGATCAACATTTTGGCTGATTTTACCACATCTCATCTATTGCCTGATTGAGTCATTGCTGTATCATACTTATAATTCTTTTACGACTTGAACACAGAAACTCGGAGAAAACGTCACTCTGAGTTCCGTCTTCTGACCTTCGAGGACACTTTGGTTCACAGCATTTAAACTGAAAACTATCTATAACACTGTTCAAAACATTAAATAATATATATAAAGGCAAAATTAGTTCCCGATGCAATGAATTGTCCTTAAGATTGTATATTTTGATTGTGTACCTCAATCTGAAATCCCAGTAAAAAAAAAAAAAAGAATTGTATAATTATTCTGTTTTATTTTCCTGCAACGAGTGTGCTGTAAATTAGTCGAGAATACAAATTGTCACAGTTTTTCACACTAATTTACAATGGCCTAATGGACAATTAATCCATTATCCAACTCTTAATTGTGTGCTTTTAGGCTAATATTTCTTCCTTCTTAGGTAAATAAACCTGGAAGTGGCCCTTTGATGCATTTTGATGTGATTGATGGTTTCAGGAATACATTTATATCATTCCAAACATAGACAGAAGATTGCAAAAGCTTTTAGGTGGTTTAACTAATAGATTCAGTTTTTCATCAATAGCAGGCTGCTTCCACCAGAATTAATAATAATCTGCAGTAGATTTATACTCCTGGATAATGGAGACATAAAGGAGTTTCTGACCATAGAACAATCTAAACAAATAAAATAAATTTAAATGTAATTATTTTTGTTCTGTTTGTGTTAAACAGTCTTAATGTTCTACTGAACCAGAAGTGTTCTTGGTTATGTTAGTCATTGGAATCCACTTGATAAGAGATCAATTTATCATTTTAAAATGGCACCTGTTCACTGTTAAGTGCTAAGTACTTATTTGACAAGTAATGCGGGTATCAGACCACACAAAGTGCCTCTGTGTGCATTTTAGTGGTGATGTGGAGTAGAAGACACAAGTTAATGCAGTGTCACAGAAGGTGAGCAACACTGAATTCCTCAGGAAGAATCTGAAGTTCTATTACCGTACATCGACTATAACTCGCCAAAACGCACCCTTGAACATGGGTACCACGTGCTACCAGCTGGGATTCTTATCCAGCAGGGGACAAGAGTAAAGTGGAAAGCGTTCAGAGAAGAGTTCTGTAACTTCTGACTATAGTCTAAAGAGCAGTATAACATCTATTCTAAAACATCCCGTACAGAAAACACACGAGGAATGTCTTTCCTGATGGTAACGGTGACAGGGCGAGGATCCACCCCGCGGCCCGTGTGTCTGCTGTACAATAAAGCTGGGCACTACATGTTGTACTCACATTATGCTCTGGAGGGACGCTGATGACTCTATTTCCCCATAGATACTCATTTATATCCTCGTTATTGCCTCTTGCAAAAGCACAGATCCATTTGGAGTTCTTCTTGACATTCAATTCCATTTGGAGTCCATCTCAAAATTCCAACTCGGTAACTATTAAAAAGACATTAAAAAGGAATACAATATACCACAACTGTGTTAATTTATAATGATTAATGAACTCAAATTTTAAAAAATGTATTCTGTTCTCCAAAAGACACTCTATTGACCCCAAAAATATACCTTTTCTCACGCTTGATGGTAATATGATTGAACAAGTACCCCATTACAAATACTTGGGCCTCAACAAACATACAAGAGCTGACGAATAATCTTAAAGCCCGATTGTCATTCTTCTTTAGAAATAAAGAATGTTTTCCTCTTTATTGTAGAAAACAGTTAATCCAGGCTGCATTTCTCTCAGTTCTAGATTATGGTGACATTATATTTATGCATTCTACAGCAACAGTCTTAAAACCTCTGAACTCTGTTTATCATTCAGCTCGAAAGTTCATTACAGGAGAAGGATACAGAACTCACCACTGTCAATTATATTCTAAAGTAGAATGGCAATCATTGGATGCAAGAAGAGAACAGCGCTGCCTTTTGTTTGTGTATAAGGCTCTAGTTATCATTTTGCCTGATTATTTATCAAGTTTATTGCACATCAGATCAGGTTTTCACAGTTTGAGGTCTCAGGACATTTTTATCTTACAATCCCATCGTTTTAACAGAGACAGGAAAAAAGGCTTTCAGCAACTTTGCTCCCTTCCTGTGGAACAAAACACAGAGACTTTTTAAATTAAATCGTCTTATGCCTTTTCCTGATTTTAAAGCACTACCTGCAGTGCCGATGCACTTGTTTTATATCATTTGATCTCATATTGTGTCTTTATGTATTGGTTAATTTTATTGATTGTTTTATTTGTGTTTTAGTATCCTGTGTTTGTTGTTTATTTTGTGTTTTAACAGGGTACCCAGGAAAAAGAGAAATTTTCTCATGAAAAAATACCTTGCCTCTTTTATACAGCCTAGATGTTTATATACAATGACTTACTGAACCACAAAGGCAATGACTTGGTCACTGTAGCTCACAACTGACACGATAATAACAAAGTGCTAAAGAGCTCAGATTTTTATATGTACAAGTAAAAAAAAAAGCTGAATCCCTACTGTTCAAAGTGAAAACAATATTAGAGTAATAATGGAAGTTGCCTGAACTTTCCTGAAAAGCCATATAGAGATTTCGTGGCCTAACGATTTGTGCTGCAGCATAATAATAAGATCATACTGTACGGAACCTTTTGAAGTGAGAGCAGCCGATTCAGGGTAAAGACTCCCATTAAGAGGAGCCTGGGGGGCCAACGGCCAGGGTTTAGCGCTGAAGCCATCAAGAACGACAAGAACTCATATGTGCTGCTGCCTTCATGTGGCGGAGCTGCTTTTTGGACACTTGATTCAGAGTATTTTATGTTGATGTCTTGATAAATACATATTCTCATTAAACGTTCAAACACATACAGGGTCATAAGACGGCTGAATTAGGCAGAGACACACAAAGGGTTGGTAATGGATGGGATGGGTCCATCTACATTATTGGGTACACTATATTATTGTACGTACAGTATTTTTCTGGTGGATGGTACACTTCCTGCTTCTTTCCATCTTATATAACAGGGGTCTCCAAAAGGTCTGGACCCCGAAGCTATTTGGTCTTCCCATAATTAAAAATATATATATATATATTTTTTTTTTGCCACACTTCCACGCTGCACCGCAGCGCATCCGAAGCGCATCCGAAGCGTGTCCGCAGCGCTACGTGCTGCTTTCCTACTGCTCCGCCACTGGTCACGGCGGGCCAGAGAGCCCCGGTTCCTCTGAAACACTGCTCTGTCAAAGCACAAACGTGTGATGCTGCAGACACAGTAAATAACAGCTTCACTGATGATTTGGTGTAAATGTAACATGCGTAAGTACTGTGAGCTCTGTGTGTTTGGAAGTCTGCTTGTTAACGAGGAACATTACGCGTCGGGGCTTCGTCGTTGGATTAAAAGGTCTGCGTGAGTGCACGGTGCGTCAGATCGCTGTGCGGGTTATGAATGCTGAAGCGCGATCTCGTCCTGGGACATTTGCACTTTTGCTTTAGACGCGTCTAAATTCATAAGCTAATTTCTCCGTGAATATGTGTCGGATTGTAATAAAACATACATCATTTTACAGTTTAACGTGAGTATGGAGGCGAAGGAAAGATAAAAATACATTATTTCTCAGGTGCAGATCCGTTGTCACCAGTTTAGTGCTTTCAGGAACTTTTCCTCGTTGTCCATTTCATTACGTTGCATATATTTCAATGCTCAGTCTGGGCTATTTTTAATAAACTGCTGCAGGTCAGAGAACTCCAAAAATATGCATGATACTGTGCATGGTGCCTAGTGACAGCTGCGTTTGTTCTGAAGAGCTAGTTTTTTTGTGTGGCTTTTTCTGCTTTTTTCTAGTTTTTTAGTCCTGCTTTAGTCCTGTTTTAGACCTGATTTAGTCCTGCTTTGGACCTGTTTTAGTAATGCTTTAGTCCAACTTTGGACCTGCTTTAGACCTGCTTTAGACCTGCTTTAGTCCAACTTTGGACCTGTTTCAGTCACTGATGTCACTTCCTGTAATTTTTTACAGATTTTAACGTTTGCTCCACAAATACCTTCTCGATTAGTGTAAAACTATAATTTATAAATACAATAGCTTTAAATACACAAGATAAAGTCAAAATTAGAAAATCGTAAAAACCTGACATACGCACTTTAAACTCGTTTGAGAAAGTATTGAAACAAAATAAAACGTGACAAAGAGGACAAAATGTGACCTTTCCGGAACAGTTTAAGGATGATCTTGAAATGTATCAGAACTAGTGTAAGACTAGTGTTGAATAAAGAAAGAACTATTATTTTGGGTTGAAATTATCGAAAATGTTTTTGAGTATTATGGCAGCACTACTGCCGGTAACCACACATGCTGGAAATATAAAACGACATAAATAAAAATAGTGCATGAGAGATTTTTGTTTTAACCCTGGAATCACAGTGACAGATTTCACCTTTCTCTTTTGCAAACACCTCTGCGTGCACCCTCGCCGTTTACCCTCGGATGCGGTGAACGCGCTCCGAATCGGTTTCACACTCAACGTTTAGAGCAGAGACTGTTTCAGAAGTGATATCACACGATACAATATTGTCTTACAATTTGTCTCATTTGTAAACGCTCAGTCAAACGCCCCCGAGTGTTCACGCTGCTTCCACAAGTCCCAATTTCTCAGGCAAACAACTTGTGTATATTTGCAATCAATCTGTTTTGAATTTGCAGATTTTGTGATGTTTGTAAATAAATAAAGCTGGAAGTCGGAAGTCAATGCTAAGACATTAACACTGGCGTCTGCTCCCATCTGCGAGCGGGAAGGCGGGAACAAAACTCCCACTAAAGCGACGGAAAAAACCAGGTTAAAACTACATAGCTTTAAAAAGTCCCAACAAATTGATACAAGTTGATTGCAGCAGGCCACTACACCGGATGCATTTCACAGACGGGATAAAAGAGGGAAAACAGTGCTAATGAGAGGCGTCGTGGGACCGCACAGCATGACGGAGAAGCTGCCAATGACAACAAC
The DNA here is from genome assembly GCA_015082035.1 of Chaenogobius annularis. Lineage (NCBI taxonomy): Eukaryota > Metazoa > Chordata > Actinopteri > Gobiiformes > Gobiidae > Chaenogobius > Chaenogobius annularis. The sequence goes on along the minus strand of BJKM01000130.1, from coordinate 549,439 downwards.
AACAATGGCAGATTTGATTTGTACAGAGCGACAGTGTGCAGCCATTTATCTGCTCAGTGTCGACAAACATTCCCACTGCAGTCGGCGAGGATTCGGGCTGTCACCTTCGCACGCACTTAGGCGAAAACCCACCTACGCCGTGCTCGTGGAAGATGTGTGGGCTTTAACTGCTCTAATCAGCTGAAAAATAACAAATTATAACACATGGCAAATTGTAATACATATTAATGGGAAAAATTGTTCAAAGACTCAGTGATGTTGAAATCTGATTTATTTAGTGTTTAAAGAACTGCACTGCAAAAAGGAATATGTTTTAGAAAGGTGACACTTAGTGTGTGTAGACATCTATGACCATGGATTCAAACCGTTCAGGGTCAGATCTGTGGAGCGAGCCCACTTTCAGAAATAGGTATTTTTGAGCAATAAAATACCTGCATTGAATAAATAAGACAGATAATAATATTATTTCAGATTTAAAAGAAATGTTGAATCGAATAGGAAATACTTTGTAGTAAATCTTACATCCTTAATCGTGTTTCTGTAGGATAATGTGACAGAAACCTCATCAAAGCTGTATTTGAGGATGTTTGCACCGGTTTACACTCATCTCTTCCCCTTTAAGAACTTAACTATTTAAAAACATGTCAACATTTGTAAATAAAAATAAAAAAAAGAAGCAAAATCTACAAATGCATCAGTGCTAAGTCCATTTGGAGTTAGTGCTGATGCAATTGGAGATTTCAAGGCATGCCACTGGGTAAAGAAATCCTCAAGGAAAACCCTTCTCCTCTGAAGCCTTTAGCCTCTTTTTGGCCTCAGACACCGTTTTCCCGGCAAACTCCACTAACCCACGCTTGATCTGGGCTTCCGAAACATTCTTTTACACATGCGCGCCAAGTAACAGGAGCATGATTTTGGGAGTACTCAGAATGGGACACAACGCTTAACGACTATAGGGCTGCGCATCCTCTTGGTCCCGACCAAAAAGCTCCGGGAAACACTGGTATCAAAACAATAATGTTCAGCGCTTCGCCTTTAAATATCCACGTCGATTAGCCAATAAATACACAGCACTGACTTAGTGTAGCAGCAGGTGCTTACGAATCACAACTGCACTCTGCACAAACAGCACGCATGATTTACATAAGACAAGACAAACCGCAGTGTGTAATCTGACCTGAACAGAATAACTAAAGAAACAGCGTGTCCAGAGCTGCTACTTCGTATCCAGCTGAAAACACACGGCTCCTCCAGTGCGGGGCCTCATGTCTCAAAGTCTACGTGTTGGGCTTAATAATACATCCATAACCGGTCGCAGATTGTAGAGCCAAATGTACAGGACATAATATGATCCAATCTCCGCCAAAATCTTCTTCCTCGGTCCAGGTAAAGGCGTGATCACCAAGTAAATGAGGTGTGATATCCAGTGTGGAGCCAAATGAGTCCTCCTCCTCCTCCTCCTCCTCCTCCTCCTCCTCCTCCTCCGACCGAGAACTAACGCAAAAACTTGTGAGAATCATTTTTGTTTGCACATTAGTTTAGAGTTAAAACTGAGGAACAGACATCCAAGTGTGTTCTAAAATATGACTGAACATAGTTATGACACAATTAAACGCCAAAAAAAAAAAGTGTATTACATTATATTTTTAGCCAATAATTGGCACTGAAAGGAGAGGTACCCAGCTCTACTCTAAAAGTTGAGAACTACTGCTCAATAACTGAATAAATCTGACACTGTAACTTGTAGGCATTTCACATTTTTACAGCGTGGGCCTAAAGTTTGGTGCTACAGAAGGAAAGTCAGCAGCAGGAGCCAAGCTGAACTGTCACCATCAGATAAATTGTCTTCAGAGTCACCCGCGCCCATAACAATGCCTTCCTCACACGATTTTTCAGCTCCCAACCCCCAATTTGAACCGCGTTATCGATCCCGGAAGAAGTTTCTCGAGCCACGGCGTCCATGTATCAAAACGCTGCAGCAGGAAAGTGAAAACAGTGGAAAAGAGTGTAGCGCGCCTGCCTCCTCAGCCTCATACATCAGCCCGCGTCATGACAGCGCGCAGTGAGGCAGTTAACTCGCCTTTAACACGAGCAGCCAGCGTGGAGACGGGCACATCTGCACAACACCAAGCTAAAAATAAGCACAGCCCCCCAAAAACGTCTTGGAGAACAGGGAGCAGACACTCACATGATTTCTCCCCGTCACTGTCGAGTGTAAGTGCTGCAATTAAGGGGCTCATTGTGCAGTGCGAAGGGCAACAAATGTTCGAGGGGCACCAGCCTGACCAGGCAGTTTTGGACTGAAGGACACAGGCTATTTGTGCTGCAGCTGCACTGTTACAATGAAACAGGGAGCATTCAGTTGGCATAGTCTGTCTTTAGTTTTTAATCAAATCAAACTCAAGTGTTGCCCCTCTCTCCACATGAAGTTTGAGACACGCAGCTCCACAAGCCACGGTTTAAAACAGACGCAGACAGAGCAGTGGCACAGCTGGGAACTGCACATTTGTATTCTACGAACCACAAAGTGCAAAACGGTCTTTAGCTGTAGCGTGCGATGAATTTTATGGGTGGGCAAGCAGACTTGGGGTGTTCAGTATTTAGTGGGTAACACAAAAGTGAAAAAAACATCTGACGTGCAACATGGGGATTTGAACCCACATGGAGGACAAAGGCCTTTCCTACTGAGCTAAACTTCCATACCTGCGAGTGTTGCTGATTGCTTTTAAATGACTGCCTGTGTTTCTAACTAACGTCTAATCTTTGGAAACATGAACAGAGCCTTAGCTACAAAACACAGACTTGTCTCTAAAAGATCGTTTTTAAGACTTTGCTTCTCCTCTGCACATGCTCAGTTACGGCACAACCTGCAAACATCCTTGATTCCCACTCAGGTTTATTCTGCGTGGTTTGCTGTCCACTCTGGTTCGAAAAGCTCATGTTAGAGAGCGGAGCACGAACGGGCCTCCCTCTGAGCACGGGCCTCTGAGCACGGGCCTCTGAGCACGGGCCTCTGAGCACGGGCCTCTGAGCACGGGCCTCTGAGCACGGGCCTCTGAGCACGGGCCTCTGAGCAGCTGCGCGGCCTGTAGCGGCCACTAAAAGACACTGTGACTTCAGCCAAGCTTCAGCTGCAGAAGTGAGGGGGAAAACGACTCATTTGGATATATTTTAAAACAATTCATATATAGTTGTGACACACGGTAATTTTCAGATTTCATTGGTCAACCACTGATTGCCTTGATTGCCTTGATTGCCCTGACCGCACGCCTCAAAATTGGCCTCACATTCAATTAGAAACCGCGAATAGGAGGGAATGAAACAAGATGTGTCTGTGTCCAGCTGGTGCGGTGTCCAGGAGACGCGTGTTCAGCAACAGATTTGTCCCAACGCTGCTCCACGGACACTCTGAGGACGGTCCGAGCACAAGCGCACGTTGGTCCTGAAACAGTTTTTATTGTGTTTTGATTTGCTGTAGGCACCTGTTCATATGAAATTTCCTTTGGGATCAATAAAGTTTATATCTCTCTCTATTTGTCACGTGGGGAAATGCTAGTGTTGCAACAGCAAAAAACTCAATAACAGCAGTAGAACCACTTCAGCCCCAGTGTCAGCGGGCAAATGTATCCACGGTGACCAGAATGCACTTTATTTATTTGACTTCACTTTGAGTCATTTATATTTTCTCTATTTCGGGCAGCAACATTTAGTTTTACTCAAGGACTCAGATGCGGACCAGGCCTTTCCATAAAATAAAGTCCAGAGATTTTGCCCGGTCACTAAATTTAGCCGTCCGCGGTGAGCGGAGACAGATGGGAGGAATTGCATAATGGTCATGAGGTGAATGACTGAAATAACTGATGAGGCTGAAGGCTAGAGACGGCGCTGCACCTGGTCAGCTCGCCTTCTGCTGCTACAGAGCTGCATGTTCAAATAAAGTATGTTACAACTCTGCGAGGGTAAAAGCAACAAAACTAAGATGGACAAAAGTTTAATAAACAGGGATTTTCTAAGAAAACAAAATGAAGTCAAGTGTCTCTAAAATGCACGAGTCCCACAGGCCTTACAAAACAAAGGCCCATAAACAGAATCGAAGTGACAACTTAAAAGGAGATACTTAACAACCAAATAAACAGCACAGAGTCGGGCGCTGCCACCACAGCCCTGACAACGAGACACACACAAATGACACACTGGCCACAAAGACCAGCAGTTCTGAGCAGCTCCAACAGGTGTCATTAAGTACTGGGAGTGGCTGCAGGTGGAGACTCTGGATTGGCCCATCCCCCAAGCAGGAACCCGGCATGTCCCCCATTGTAGCCATATTGGGAAGGGAACAGTGCAGCACACAACAAGGAGGCCAGGGGGCGTAACAATACTATGTTGTGGTACGCTGGCTATCATTCTACGGCTATCACCGCAGGCGATCCCTCATCAGGATTTAGGGTTAAAACACCATCTACTGGCAGCAGAGGGAATAATAATGGGGCAACAAAGAAAAGCTAGCCTGGCCCTGACAAGCTAATGTAGCACACAGTGGTAAAGAATGTGATTCAAAGGCAAAAATGCAGAGCTCTGCATCTTTACATCTTTGACGTACAATTGTAATGCAGTGTTTTCTGAGGCGCAACGTGAGATGACCCTTAATGATGATACAAATGAAGCTAAATACAACCCCAGGTATGTTTTTGTGATAAGTTACGTTATAACATGGTCATGTATAGTATGTGTGTGTCTCTTAAATCTACTACAGTAAAAAATAAATAAAAAAATAGACGGGAATGGACGGGATCCATCCATCTGAGTCATGTAGATTTTATTGCATTGTCTAACACCAACAATTAACTTTTCCACAATATTGCATTTTAAGTTCAAATGACTAAATTGTAGGTGTCAAAATATAAAGAAATAGAATGATAATTAAAATGCCATCATGGAATAAAGTTCTGACTAAAATAAGACAAGAAAACTTTGACTTTTCATTTATAATAATTCATAATAATTACTTATCTACTGTTCTTGTGATATACATATTGCATTGTCCATTATATGATATTGTTCAAACTTATTATACTCAGTTAAAAGATCCCTGTGGCTTTTCCCTAGCACACGCGCCGAAATGACACTTTGGCATTAGCAGTCTGACGCTGTCTAAGCCGCAAAGTAGAAAATCTGTGTAGCGTAAAAAACAAACTGGAGCTGCGGCGGCGTCTCTGTTAATACAACTGAAAATTCAGATTATTTCCCATCGCCTTGAAACTGAGCCCGTGCACGGAAACGCGAGCCGGGCAAAGCTCCTTTCACCTCCGCTTTTCAACATTTCAGTTCGCTAACGTTAATTTAATGCTTGGGCTATCTAATAGTGTAAATCCTATAAAACTGTATGCTATTGTAATTTTGTCCATCAGTAGCTCGGAGGCGCTAAGCTGCCTCCCACCACTTTGTGTTTCTACTGACACCAACTCCACACAGCAAAAAAGAATAGTTACGAGAGCGAATTCAGAGTTTCATTGTGTGTGATTCATAAGCTTATATTAATGTGCACTTTGTAACTTTTCTGCCGGAGCGTTGACCACCTGCTTGTCTCCATGGTGTCCACATTATGGCATTTAATTTATCTATGTTGTGACGGCCCATAGACATCTTAGTCTGGGTGGGCCTTTCAATCAGTGTGTGTCCCTGGCTCCATAAAAGAGTCCAAAGGAAAAGCAATAATCAAAATAAATCATGAAATATACAAAATGGAAAGGTCTGATTGTGGATGTCTCCCAGCAGCACATAAAGTATCATATGAAAAGTGTTTTCCTTTGAAGGCAAAATCTTACTATTTCCACGGATTAAAATATCAGTGTTGTAAACTCTTAAACCAAATGAACTAAAACACTCATTAACTGTATTCAGACTCTTTTACACCGGTCATCCTGAAATGTAATGAACTGTTAAACTATATCATTAGTGTTTATTGTTTTTTCCCTCCTGATTAGCAGAAAAAATAAGATGTGCAACTGTTATATTTTTTTTCTGAGACCCAAAATATTTTAAATCGACATTGTGACAAAACAGCTGTTGCATGCTATTCACTCTGTCCTTTCCCCTCTTCAAAGGTGCCATGTAATCTCCAACCGCTGTGAAACCCACATTACCTACAAGATTAAGATACTAACCAAATGTTCTGCAAATAAAAGACTCTCTCATGCTGGTGTCCAGTGTGGCCCTTTGTGTTCTTCTGGGATACATTTCTCCCTTTTAGGATTATAATGTAAATGAAGCAGTTGGTGACAAAAGTAGACCATCTGCCTCTAATTGTAAAACGTGTGTCAAACCCAAAGCCATAATAAGGAAGAAAGGCAAGTTTATTTGTAGAGCACAATTTGTGCTCAAGGCAATTCAAAGTGTTTCACACAACAGGAAAACATGCATTAAAGGAGCCTGATAAGCCACTAAAAAACTGTGCATAGGCCAAAAAAAAACATGCACGTGAATACTAGCAATGCTCCAAAGGACTTGTGAGAGCTAGAGTACATTTAAATACCTAAATGTTCCTTCCACCATTTGAAAACCAGGTGGCCAGCTTTAACTTATGTAGATATCGTTATCTTGTTCCCTGCCTCAGGGCCGTCCCACAGATGGGTGAAAGAGGCCAGGCAGGTTGGTGTTCAGTATGTTGTGAATGCTGCTCACTTTGTCCCCTGAGGTCCTAAAGTGTAGTCTGAATGTGCACGTAAACATGCCCCAGCCTCCCTCAGGAGAAGGCCGGGCACAAGCAGCTTTGTGCTTCCAGAACGGTACAAGGAGAAAGAAAGAAAGTGAAGCCACAGCAATGGGCTATTGTAGTTTTTACCTGCCAGAAATCTAACCCAGCACCTTCTGATGCTGGAAAGTAGAAGTAGAAGTGGGATGTTTATTGTTTATTTATTGTTTACTCATTTGGGTACCCATTAAATACAAATACATACATACAAATAGTAAACCTGTTTCATCATTTATTTGACATTAAATTTGATTTTCTTTACCTGGTCATGAACCTGAGAAGTGGCAATGTATTAGAGAATGTTTTTCTTTCGCTTTAAACATGTTATAACATAGTTCCCTCATCAAGAGCATTCTTGGAGTTGTTTTAGATTAATTCATACTTAATTCACAAGGTTGTTTCACTCTGCGCCTCAGAAAACACTGCATTTCAATTTCACATTAAAGATAGAGATCTGGAGGTCTCCTGAGCTGTTTTTAAATCCATAAATCATTGCCAGACTCAATCTGGGCATTTCTGACTCACGTCAGGTTTGCTGCTAGACATTTGGGTGTCGTGCTCAGTGGTTTGCCACACCAGCTGGACACAGACACATCTTGTTTCTTATTGAAAATGAGGCCACTTTTCATCATCTAAAGACCGTTTTGCTCCTTGTGGTTTGTTGGGTACTTATGAAGAGTCAAAACTGTTCTCAACTGTGCCCCTGATCGGTCTGCGTTTGTTTAAACTGTGTTGCTGCCTCTGCGATTCTCAAACTCGCAATAGAGAGAGAGGCGACACTTGAGTCCAAATTTTAAGGTCTACTGAAGGCTCCCTGTTTAATTGCAAAAGGAATCGTGCAGCTCCTGCACAAATAGCCTTTTATGTCATTCAGTCCAAACTGCCCGGTCAGGCTGGTGCCCCTCGAGCACTTGATGCCCTCAGCACTGCGCGTTATGTGCGTAATGAGCGGCAGCACTGTATCACGTCCATTACAACTGTCCCACATTAGCATGTTGGCACATTGCTAAAATCGCTATCTTTTTGTTTACTCATTTTCTATGGTAATGTCTACTGTAACCAGTAGATGGCGTGCCAACGCCAACTCCTGATGATAGAACACAGCCTGATGCAACTAACTGTGTTTTTACAGGTATTATTTTAGGTTCTTAAACTTGAGCTGCCAAAGTAAAGGCACTCCAGAGCATGTTTAAAGGTCAATAACAAACAGATAATGCATCATTTTAAATCCTATTGTTTTAGACCACAAAACTGCCAATGAACTTACTTTACACAAAAATGGACCAAGAGCAGTAGAGAAGTCTATTAAAACACTGCGTTTATTTGCTAAAAGTGTTGATAGTGTTAAAACCCTCAAGAGAAACTGCTGCTCATAATGACCGTTTATATTAGGCGAGTTACAAAGTGGCTGTGTTGTCTTTTGGGGGAATGACATTTATATTCCTTTAGCATAATACAGAATAAAGATGCACACACAGCTAGGTATGTACTTTATATGAAGTGGAATCACTGCAATAGCATATCAATAATGCTACAGAGATAATGAGCACAGACACACTGCTTTCCCTGAAGGACCAAACAACTTCCACACCGCATTTTTAAACAACAATCAAATGACTGAAAGAGGAAACGCAACTCTCTAATGTCAAATGTTTAATAGTCCATGCATTTACAGTGTAACAGCAATATAGCAATAAAAATATGGAAAAACATAACTACAGACGGCCTGGATTCTATCTGAGGTGTTTGTTATTAATATTCTTCTTCCTTAATACCTTCTTCTGTACAGTTTGTGAAATTTAGTAGGATTTGGAGCATTTTAAGGTTTATTTGTGAGCAGATGAACCCTATAATTCTAAGGGGACAAACTGACCAATAATAATAATCTTTTGGTTCAATAAATTGATGTACAAAAGGGGTTTAGAAAAGACAAACTGAACGCCTGACACAGATGGATCAGTACAATCTGCTGTTCTGCACAAAACTATGAAGAAATGGCCCCAAGATGCATATTTTTTTTTATTATTGATTGTACATACTGTAAACAACTATACTTTTCTGACAGGTATGATTTTCTAATTTTGACTTTATTTGGTGTATTTATACCTGTTGTATATATAAATTATAGTTTATAAGTATTTGTGTAGAAAAGTCAAAGAAAATGACAAGAAGTGACGTCACACCAGCGACACTCATTCCATCCAAAGTTTATGCAGAATTTACACAAAAGAAACCTTATTTTTTTTTTTAACCCTCTACACATTAAATGAACAAAATAAAGTCGCTCTCATATGCTTTTATTTGTCATATAAAAAACATTGTGACATGAGTTTTGGCCCGGTGGACGCAGGGTAATTTCCTACTATGACGTCATCAATTACAAACAGGAAGTGAAATGAAAAACCTAAAAAAAAATAGCTTTTCTAAAAAATAAAATGTGTTTAATTTCTTTTGCAGTATTTAAAATATATTCATCATAACTGCATTTTAGTTCAGTGAGTGGTCCGACCAGTCATAGGCCCTTTAATGTTAACGCGCCAAGTGCTTTGAAGGTAGAAAAGAGCAATGTGACCATTTTTTTGTGTTTTAAGACATACTGACAGCCACATCTGCCCTGGGGTAGAGTAAAGGAAGTAGGTGCTGTGAACACAACACTTCATGCTCACATCCAATAATTCACGTTGGAAGAAATGTCTTGTATGTCCTGGTCTGACTGGGGTTTGGACCACAAACACTGCGGTTGGAAGGCATGTGCGCCAACCAATGAGCCTGGTTAAAATCCCCCAAAAATCATCTTAAAAGGCATAATAGAAACAATTATTAGACAGGTCAACTAACCAAAAAATTTATAAAAAGTGTCTGGAAAAACATTAGTCGGGGTGGTGAAGTACAATTTGGATGCAGAAGGAAAATGTAATTATTCAACCCTCCAGATGTCAGGGGGATTGTGCTGAACTTACACTCTTCTGAAAAAAAGAAGCAGCTTTGAGAAATGCGCTTGTTTCCCCGCGGTGAAAAAAACTGACTTGAGGCGCAGATTTCACGATGCTCTTCGCTACATTTGCATCTGCGGACGGACAATCTAGTCTAAATAGAAAGTCGAGAAATGAGGCCAAATTCACAATGACAACATTTACTGAGGATTTCATCACCAGCTGCAGGTTTGCGCAAACGCAAACTAAATGGACAAGGCTAATGCTGAACAGTTGGTTTGATCAGAAATACAGTGTCCCTTGAGTTTTAAATGAAGCGTTTGGTTTTTCGGTGTGTTGTTTTCATGGTCCTGCTTGAGATTAGATGTTTAACGACTGGAGAATGTGACATCAACAGGTTTGGTCTGAGTTCCATGGAAACAAAAATTAGGAGAAATTAGGACTTTTCCGATGAAAGATTAAAGACAAACCAGAAGGACAGTTTTTAACGCTGAATAATTTCACTGTGTTCACCAATTTGTCTAAAAAATAATAATAATTGTTTTAGCTGTTTTGTTTTTCTAATAATATCTGAATTCAAATGGAAAAAAGAGGAAGAGGAAATGGTGAAAAATAAATTATGTCTGAAAAATCTAGTTGGTCAATTTTGCTTAAACCTTCAGCAAAAAAAATACATTTTCCAAAATTAAAAACATGTAACAAGACCAGAGAGAACATAACTGATCAAAGTAAATTAAAAAAGAAAGAAAGAACACCAAAGAAATGTAATGCACACAGAGCCAAAAACAAGTGTCCCATTTATCCCAGAGTCCCCTCAGACCGAGTTTGTACATTTGTCTGATGTCCGTCCCGATGTCAGTCCAGTACTTGATCGTTGGTGAGGTTTGTGTCATCAATTTTTTTGTAATGGCCTTTTTTCCTGCCGTCAAAGGTATCCATTCATTGTGTCCACAGAAGGAGTTGTGAGGCCCAAGTACATAGTTCCAAATGTCTCTCCAGACATGTGATTTTTAGGTCCTCCACTGGGATGTACACAAATTTTCCCACTCTTCATCTGTCAAAACAAATATTTATTGTAATATATTTAGGAGAATGAGACCGTAAATTCCGATGCTGAAAGAATACACATAAAGCTTTATTCTAACACTTAACTGAAACATTTTGTGGTAAAACAGGATTGTTGGTGAGTTTGTAGTACATCATTTGGGGAACACTATCAAAACCGGCCTTACGTACTGGCCCAAACATATGGTCAGAACTCGTCGGCCATCGGTTTCTCTGGATTCTAAACACTTGTTATCGGCTTTGGTCATGAATAAAACCTCATCGCCGATCTCTACTAGAGGACATCTATTGTTTTTGTGCAGTCAAACATTTAAAATTATTTTGGTCAAAGCTTTGGCGCATGTAAAAAAAAATATTGGCAAAATGCTCCTTTAATGTATGAAAAGGGTTATGCAATATTGACCAAAATGAGACATGACCTTTTTATCCTGATGAAGATAATCAAATTATATTTTTCATCTGAAATGTCCAAAAACGCACCTGGAAATGTCATGGTTGAGTTTCAAATACTGGGCAAAAAAAGAATGGACTACAACATTTACAAACGGCAACAAAAGTGCAAAAATGTCACCAATGGAACCTTGTTTTGAACCTGTTTTACAATATTTTGTTCTGCCCAGTTACGTGTGTACCAGTTTCACTTAGCGTCGATCAAGGACGATGCAAGAAATCATAACCGTATATTCAGGATTTTAGCAATATATGTAGTTTCTACCCTCATTCCTGTCATAGTTTCCTTTTATACAGGTAAAGGATGGTCATTTGAAGCAGGACGAATGATTCAGGAAAGCTTTGGCCGGAGTCATTTGGAGTTCTTTTCAGGTATCAATAGTCAATCCTGAGACCTGATTGTTAGGATCCAGCGGCTTAAGCTGCAGAGCTGATCGATGCAGTGAAGAAGCTCAGTGAAATGTGAGGGGACAAGTCTGTTTAGTTATTACAGAAAGCCACTGGACTGTCATGATTTTAGCGTAATGTCATTATTGTGGGTAGAATTATACACGATTATGGGCACCGTCACATTGATTCTCTAATAGTATGTGAGCAGCTTTATGAACTCAAACTGTCTGAACGGTTAAGTTATAAGATATAAAAGCAAATTGCATTCAGGTTTTCTTTTCCGGAGCACAAATTGGATTGAACAGATTGGATTGAAATAGTTTCATGATTTTTAGTTCTGATTATATTGTGACTTGTAATTTCCCATGTATCTATATTTTGTTTTGTGGAGTGGAAAATGTGAGTACTTCACAATGGAGAAGCACAAAGTCTCAGGTTTGGAGGGATGTGACTCACTTTTTTATAACCCCATGTCAAAGTGCACATTATTCACGGAGAGGGGCTGAATGTTGGAGAGATTGTGGTTGCCAGGAGGCACACCACGATCATGTGTTCTAGGACTGTCCTGTTGCACAAAAATATTGGACAGAAGATAAGATAAGATCACCTTTATTTGTCCCGCAATGGGGAAACTCCAATGTTGCAAAAAAGGGTACAGAAACAGATTATGCAAAGTACAATAATAAAAACAGATAATTTAGGGGGGGAAAAGGAAAACTCTTAGAATCTTAATGATAATAATAACACTCTCATTTACAGCTGTCATATGGAGGGAAAATATTGCACAGGGATGATTGACATTGTGTCACAGTATTGCACAGGAGTATAACAGTATTGCAGGAGTATGACAGTATTGCACAGGATTAGGAAAGCTAAATGACACATGTTCAGGACTAACAGTGTTTTTTGTAAAGTCTGACAGCAGCAGGACCTGCGAAACCTCTCCTTCACACTGCAAGGGTGGATCAGTCTATCATGAAGCTGCTCTCCAGAGCGGACAGAGTGTTCTGCAGGGGGTGAGGTTCATGGTCCAGCATAGATGTGAGTTTAGCCAGGACCCTTCTGTCCCTCACCTCCTGCACCGAGTCCAGAGCACAGCCCAGGATGGAGCTGGACTTCTTGATGACTTTGTCCAGCTTCTTCCTCTTCCTCTTCTCTCTGTAATGCTGCTGCTCCAGCAAACCACACTGTACAGGAGGTCTGATGCCACCACCGAGTCGTAGAAGGAGAAATTAACAAGGCACTGCAGACTGTTTTTGACACCACCATCCCACTCAGTTTCAGAACTATATTTGGGCCTTAAAACCCCTGCCATGGACACTAAATGTATACCTTTGGAATATACTTGTAGCGGCTGGGAAAAAGGCATCACAAAAAAATGGATAGCACAAACAAACTGCACCGACAATTAAAGACTGAACCGATACTAAAACTGACATGCGGACAAAGGAAAAAAATCACACATGGACTGAACTTGGAAATGGACACATTTAACATAAATTGGACAAAATGGGACTCATCATGGACCTAGTATGCTTTAACCTTTCTTGTTTTTTTAAACTATTATTATTGAAAGCTTTACTTTTCCTAAATTTGCATTTTAAATCTTACAGAAACCGTATTTTGTCTTTCTTTTTCTTTTATTTCTTTCATTTCTTTTGTCTTTGTCTGTACATATGAATCAAGAAAATATATTAAAATCCCTGTATAAATGTTGTAATTATGTCTAAGACAATTGTGTTTTGTGATTTTTTTTTTTACAATAATTTTGAACAGAGGAAGTGCAAGTAGGATAACAACACGTCCATTGAAAATGTACAGACTTTAAAAACAAGCAGGAGCATGTCTAGGTTTCAATCGGTTACATATCACATTGAATCCTAGCTTAGAGTGGGTGGTATCGAATTGTGATTTGGACAATTTGCCATTTTACACAGATCAATTCAACTGTGACCGCCCACTTCAGGTTTCAGAAGTAAATTCCCCATTCATTTTTCCAATAGATTTTAGAATAAATGAATAGTAAAGGTTTGAACTCTGGCTCTGGGCTAATCAGCTTTTAATATCTTTGTGGAAGAGAACTTTGGAACCTCGGAGGAGTTTTGACCGTCGAAATTCATAAGTCATTTGTCCTGCTCTGAGCGGATGTGAACAAACAGAGGAAACAGACAACTTTTATTGCATTTTAAAAGCATTACAAAGTGTACAGGAATCACGAAAATGAAAGAATTTGAATGTTTGAATCGTTGCCTTTTTAGAGTAATAATTTCAACAGCTCAAAATGCATTTAAAAGTCAACACGCAATTGTTTAAATCAATAAGAAAAGCATTAAAAGCATTATCCTCTTTTTACATTGAAGGTGCCTCTGAAAAGGCTTTCTAAAGTGAGAGTCATTTTGGAGGTTGGTGTAAAAAGTGCTCGGCGTTACTCAAAGCCGTGACCTTCGTGTTTTGCTGGTGGCTGCTTTTTGTGTGTTTATGATCTGTGCATAACGTCCTCTAACAGAGAACAGGCTCCAGACTCTTAAAACTGTGACCACTGCGTTCACATTTACCGTCTGGTCAGGTATTCACACTACAGTACAGCACAGAAACCCAAAAGAATGACTCCTGCGTTCTGACAGTATAATACATAAAACATAAAAAGAAAAAGCCTATAAGGAAATACAAAACATTACAATACACACATTACAAATCAAAAACATTTAAGAATACTGCAGCAGCAGTAACTCATATAAAGAGTTGTCCAATCCAATTTGTCTCAAACACATGCAGCAAAAACAATCCAATCATGAATTCGTAGTATTAAATGGAGAGTTAAACAGCAAAAAAGCCAGTGCAAGTTCAATTTGTATGTAAATCTATCAGTTTCTACAGCAGTCACATGGCCCCGAATGGAGGATAAAGCAATGTGTGAGAAAAGTGCAATTCAACAAGTCCTGATCCCTCAATGAGCTTATTACAATCTGCTGCATGTCCGTGGTATTCCCAGGAGCGATCATCATGAATATTTCTAATGACGGGAAATGTCATATACATCCTGCCTGGGAACGAGCGGGAACAGAACAGGTGAGAGGTTGTTTAAAATGCTGTTATAAATGGAAAAAGATCAGATTTATGAAGCTTTTTTCCTCCCTTTTGGGCATTCAGATTTGCATTTGTAGATGACGATTTGCCTTGTAGGAAATTTAGACCCATGAATTTGACATTTTGCGTAAGATACTGTTGCCTATAGCCTTTACTGTACATGTTTTTAAGCAGCCATAGACGCCAAGATGCATTCCATTGTATAAAATGGCATTTACACCGTATCGATGTCTGAGCTCGTCAGATCTGGAAAGCTGAGCAGGGTTTGGCCTGGTTAGTGCTTGGATGGGAGACGGCTGAGGACACCAGGAGCAGCAGTGGCTTTAGTCTAGTGTAAACTGTGGTGTTTAGTTTAGTCTTTATTTCAAGGGACAATGTACAGAGACATTAAGCTCGTAAAAAAACAAAGATGTTCCGCACCAGATTGTAGCTAAATAGCTAATTTCCATCTGCAGTCCCTGATTGACAGGAATAAATTATACAGCGCAAACAAAACACATTCAACAATGTGTTCATTTCGCATTCTGACCCAAATACGCTCACACACAGCCACACATCTCATTCAACAAGTATTACCATAAGCATAAGGAGTATACGTGACCCACCAGTTTAGCTTTGCACCATTAAAACAGTCCTTACATATTATGGTGAATTTGTCACTTCACTCACCTCGTCTCACTTGTGTGGTGCGAGTGGTGGATGGATTTTTCTTGTCTGGTCAGTTCACTTTGGGTCAAATGATATAGAAATAAAGTTGAGAGCTTTTGCTACTTCCATTTTTCAGAATCAGAATCAGAAGGGGTTTATTGCCATTGTCAATGAACAAAATTCACAAACATAGGAACTTGTCTCGGCATGAAGGTGCAACATGAAACACTGATCAATAATAAAAACAACATATATGAAATCAAAAAGGGCATGCATTAAGAGACAAGGGTCCCGACCTGCTCGTCCCAGAGCCCTGGAGACGTACAGGTCCTGCAGAGATGGAAGTCTGCAGCCGATCACCTTCTCAGCAGAACGCACAATGTGCTGTAGTCTCTGTTTGTCCCTGGCTGTGGCTCCAGCGTACACACCGGTGATGGAGGAGGTGAGGATGGACTCAATGATGGCCGTGTAAAACTGCACCATCATCTGCACTGGCCGCTTGGCTTTCCTCAGCTGCCGCAGAAGTACATCCTCTGCTGGGCCTTCTTGATGAGGGAGCTGATGTAGGGCTCCCACTTGAGGTCCTGGGTGATGGTGGTGCCCAGGAAGCGGAAGGAGTCCACGGTGGTGATGGGGGAGTCTGTCATGATGAGGGGGGACTGGGGGGCTGTGACTTTCCTGAAGTCCTCGATCATCTCCATGGTCTTCTGGGCGTTGAACTCCAGGTTGTTAACGCTGCACCAGGACACCAGCCGGTCCACCTCCCTCCTGTAGACAGACTCATCCCCGTCCGAGATTTTTCCTTGACTAGTCAATGCACAGGGATAGTCCAGAAGAATGTCTTTAGTCTGTTGGCCCTACTTGCTTCTGTAAGTCTACCCAAATGAGTCAATATGGCATGAAATTGTAAGGCAATTTTGAACATCTGGACAAGCACTAAATAACTGCCGGACTCAACTTGAAAACAGACTAATTTACCAAACAATGGACAAAATGAGACACTTACTTTTTGCCATAATATGTGTTAAGCCTCTTTCCTCTGGATGCTACCTCGTTAGCTGCTAATTTTATTTTATTATTATTATTATTTTAATATTATTATAGTATAATGAAAACATAATAATAATATTTAAAAAAAATACAATAAAAGCAGGGCTGGCCAGGACCAGAGAGAGCTCAGGATAAGTACAAAAATAAAATGAGCAGGTAATGAGGTAGTGTCCAAAGGAAAGAGGGGTTAATGCATAACGTGCATTTATTCGCTCTTTGTGTTTTGAGCTCTTACAGGAAAACATTTAATTGCTACTCACTGCTAGACTTCAGACTGCTGTGACATCACCTGCATAACCTTTACAGGAAAATAAACTATGTCATTCACTCAATCAAACAAACATTCTTTGTATAGCGCTTTAGGACAGCAACAACTGAACCAAAGTGCCTTCCGTTGGTGTATTCAAATAAGGTTAAATATTTCTATTTGTGAAACTGGAAACTTGCACAACGAGGATGAGTCTAATGCAGAGGACAAATTGCTTATAGGTTTGGATGAATAATATTGACAAAAATGAATATCACAGGTTTTGGGTTTTTTTTATTCTCAAAAAACGATGTTCAAGCGATATTTTCATGATGTATCAGAAATGTGCTCAAATGTGCCTGTTAATGTCTTGAGGGTCTAGAATCGCACAAAATGAACAGAGGAGAGAATGTCTCTTTATACCCTTGTTTGACGATTGCACTGGATATTTCTATCCAATTTATTTAAAACAGCCAGTGTGACTTCAGTCACGTTAGTTTCATGAATCCTGTTTTGAAAATACTTCTTTTCCATCAGAGCGTCAAAAACACAGCTCTATAGCTCTGATTTTAAGTCTTTGTTCTGATTTGCCGTCAAATCACAATCGTTACAACTGCATGGCTGCATTAGCATGTCAGAAGAAAGCTAGCATTTGTTCCTCTCTCCTGTGTAATTCCCTCAGCAGCCAATAGATGGAGTAAAATGTGAATTCCTAGCGTTGGAAAAGTCAGAGTGACATGAAGTAATTTGTGGTACTCAAAAGCATGTTTAAGGCCAATAATAATACAAATAATGCGTAATATGTGCACTTTTAAAATGCAATAATAAGCAAAACTATAGCTCAAATAATAGTTTAAAAGTTGGGCAGTAGTACGCTGTGGGACCTTTTCAGCAAATAACTTTCAAAAGCATCCTTTGCTTACTTGCTCACATTCCAGAACTGCTGTTGTGGTTGTACTTGATCCCGTGAAGTCTCTAAACTCACTTTTGTTTCTCTCAAAGCCATTGTTTTCCTGCTGAGCTCGGCGTTTTACGCGCAAACGTCGGGTCTCCGTGCTCGGTCTCGGTGGACGGAGGATCTGGCCTGTCCTTGGATGACACGAGAGGGGGCCGCGCGGGCTCCGCACCGTTCCCCGCAAAAGACTCAATGTTCCTGTCTAACTTCAGCGTTTGGCTTAATGAGCTGAAAGTGTGTGAACGCCATCTGTGTCCGTTTGTCACATCTGGGCCCGTGTGGAGTGTGGCACAAAGCGAACCAAAAATAATTATGGACGTGCATTCAGAGTATAAGTGGGTGGATCTATCGCTATTGTTCTTAACTTAGAATATATAAAGTCTGTAATAAACTAATAATCCGTTTTGTGTTTCATGTTACAGTCCATTGACTTTATGAGCAATAATTCCACAAATTGTTTAGGCACGTCTTAGGCCAGTGGTTCAAAAACTGGTACGTAAACTTCCTCTGGTGTTACGCGGATGCCTCTTCAGTTCTAGTGTTCTTCTTTTATTCACATATTTGCTTTTCCTTTTATTTCTTTGATTTATTTATTTGGCAAGGACAATGCAGTAGTTGATGCGCTGCACACAAAGTTTGTAAGGGCTAATTTTCAACTCCTGTCCCTGGTTGGACTTTTCTGCACTAACAACCAAACACAAAATAGGACACATATTATGCTAAATTTACTTTTTTAACCCTGTTATAAAATGTTTACCTCATCAAAACCACACCAGGAGTAGCATTTAGCTTCATTCACACCCGTCCGAGCGTCAGAAACACTAACTGACGTTTTCTCAAATCTCATCCTCAGACTTGTTTTGTGAATTCCTCCCATCTAATCATGATAAGTACAACTGCGTGCTGTGACCCAGAAGTGAGAGGCAGCTCGATACATGCGCTGAAATCATGGATTTATGTTTATCTTAAACTGTGTGTAATTCCCTTTGCAGCCAGGAGATGGTGATAAAACTCAGGTAGTCCC
Source organism: Chaenogobius annularis (assembly GCA_015082035.1). Lineage (NCBI taxonomy): Eukaryota > Metazoa > Chordata > Actinopteri > Gobiiformes > Gobiidae > Chaenogobius > Chaenogobius annularis. Next base: position 530,839 of record BJKM01000130.1, on the reverse strand, counting down.
GGGGGAAACAGTAGAGATCCAAATGTAATTTTGTTTGTTATATAAAACAAACATTTTTTGGATATGAGATGCCAAACTAAAGGCACTCAAGCAGGTGACCAGGTCTCGATCTCAATGGGTTCTTACCTGGTTAAATAAAGGGTAATAAATACATGTTCAAATAGTGCATAATATTTGTCCTTTAGAATGCATAACCATTATATATAAATACATTTACACATTTTTTTCAGCCAACACTAAAGTCTAAAGATGGCAGAATTAATTGGTGAATAATACAACTAGATATAATGACGTGTGTTCCAGATGATGACGACTAGAACAGTAACATTACTCCAGAAACTCCTGATCCAGAGTTAACAAGTTGTCCAAAAGGCACTTTGGTCCCTCTACCTTATAAATACCAAACAAGATTAAAGCACCGTTCATTGAGGGCTGATCGATTGCAAATCAAGGACTTTATTAGCAGTTGAACACACACATATATATATAAATAGATAGATATTTGGCAGGAGGTCTTATTAATAGGGTTACCTTTAATACAGTACAAAAGTTCAGGTTGTGGCCAAATTCAATTAAAAGTCAGGAAACTGAGGCTACAAGAGGGAGTGTGCCAGGGAATGGGTCTGTGAAAGGGTAGGCACCGCAAACACACAACAGGAAGCAAAAAAGGGGTAACCCTCACCAACACCAGATGAGACACCACCACCAGGGGTCACCAGTGCACCCACAAGGAACCTCAGCTCCTAAAACAGAATAAAAGTTTAGTAAAACACAGCCACTGAAAGACTTCTGTACTCAACACACATTAGCAGACAGTACAAAACAAACACATTGAAACATTAAACGTTTCAGTCCAATCCATAGTCCATGAGTCCTCTACCCCCCCATACTAGAGGAGACAAACTGGAAAGGGGAAGAACAGTCCGAGTGGGCAACACGAGCACCTTGGCGTTTGTCTTACTCTAGGAAACTACCCTGTCCTTCACAACACTACAGAGCCATTAGTTAGAAACGAGACAAAACCAGCGCTCATTAACCAGTTTGGGCAAAACAACAGCGAGCGCTCCACCAACTAGCGGGGCAACTGTGACCTGGTGCTCTTGGACTGGCACGCTGAGCAGAGCTGTTTAGATGTAAGACAAGGATTGGAGTAGTAGATGCCACCGTGAAATGCGTTTGTGTAAAGATTAGGTGAGGGGAGGGGGGGAATAGGCGGACCGGGAACTGACCCGAAAGGCGGGAGAGGGCGGCCACAAGAGGGCAGCCACAGGACGGCAGCCGCAAGAGCTAGAGGAAAGGGCCGAATGATCATTTATCTGAACGTGATTATTCATGATACACGGCAGCAACTGTTCCTACCTGAGCACCTGATACCGGAGGCAGAGGAGCGATACCGGAGGCAGAGGAGGGGCGTGGCAAAAGGACGCAACCCCAGCAGCACTGCGGATTTACAAGGTCAAATGGAGACTTAAAGTGACAGGCGCCATCAATATTCTTACGTAAAAGGTAAACGATTTTAACCCAAAGATGCTTTAATTTTTTAGTGGGTAGTGAGTTCCACAGTTTACAGCTCTTTTAGGAGAAGGTTGAGTGTCCAACAGATGTCCTGCACTGTTTTGGTTTAAGTAGCTTCTTTTCACTGCTGCCGTTTTGTGTCTTTATGAGCCAAACTATGAATACGTTTGAAACACACTTTGAGAAAACATAGATTACTGAAGCGTTCAAAACTTACTTAATTATAGTTCTCTTGGTTGTAGAGTGTAAAGTGTGAGTGCGAGATATGAGAAAAGACCACCATGCGTGTACAGCCGGGCCATCTGCTTGGAATATAATGTCTGCTTTTTCGATATTCTTGAGCAGTTCTTAATTAAAACTACTGTGGCAATGGTGTTTTCCTTAAGTCCTACTTTAGTCCTAATTTAGACCCTAGTCATGTTATCGACTTATCGAATCGATTTACTCAGGAAGCCATTTGTAATTGTTTTCTACGCTGTGGTTTTATTTGCAGGACCAAAAGTCTAAAAAGACATTAAAAAAGAGAAATCATAAAAACTAAAATGTTAGGCTTGGTTTAGTACTGTAGATATATTCCACACTCAAAAAACACTCAAATCAACATTCTGAATTCAAGTAATGTGTTAAAGTTATGTGTGTTGTTACTAGTACGTCTGCGAGAAGTAAATATTCTGGGAGAGTACTTACACGTTGTACAACGCAGCAGTGGCCTCACCGCCGCCTCAGTTTAACCAGAGTTGATTCATTAATTCATTTATGTGCTCGCTCACAGAAAAAAAACGTCATGGAGCTGCAGCAGAGGGAGTCTTTTAATCAAACCTCTGCTCCGCGCGGCCGACTCATGTGCAGCCACGCAAGTTTGTTTACCCGGGCCGCAGCTGCCAGAGGCCAGCGGGAACGCATTCTCTCTCTCCTTTTCACCCATCGCTCTCCACTCGTTCTCCACCTCTCCTCCTCTCATTCTCTCATTCTCTCATTCTCTCATTCTCTCATTCTCTCATTCTCACTCTCAATCCAAAACAGAACTGCAACAGAAGTAGAGCTGAACAAATTTGGAACAATGTGTATTTGTATTTGTATTTTAAATATTGCAATTAGATCTTCAAGTCAAGATTCAGTTCAATTCACTTTGTATATTGTATATTTTGATGTGAGATTTGTGTATTCACATTAAGGCTTTCTTCATCTGGCAAATGCTCTACCAATGCAAATAAATAAAATAAAAAATACAAAAAAAACACCAACTGTATTTTCAGAACATGTTGGTGCAGGTCTATAGAGCACCTGCATGTGACGTCACGCTATCCCAGCATGCACCACCAAACTCCAGTTTACCAGTTGATTTTGCATTGAAACAAACTTTGTCTGCTGCAATTATCAAACTTTAGCGGAATTTCAGAGATTGTGGGTTATTTTTGCGCTCCGAGATGGACTGTTGTTAATTAAGATACAAATGTACTTCTGCATTGATTTGTTTTTTTTTTATTTGGGGAAAGATTTAACTATCATCTCATAACGATTCAAAATCTTTATAAAGACATTGGCGATTGTATTATTCATCACAAACACGTATTAGTCTCCTGTCTGTACAAAAACTTCACATAAGTCAAAGTACAACACTTTTTTTTTATCAAGATCACTTCAGATCTTTTGGGACACGTTTTGATTAAATCAGAAGTGATGAAGCGTTTCCAAAAGTAACATCAAGGGTTATTTTGCATTATAGTTCATGCTAAAACTTTAGAGCAGAGGCCAATATGTTTATTATTTTGTTTATGAATTTTTAATTTGATCTAACAGAGAAAATTCAATGCAGAGTAGGCAAGTCTCGATATTACCACTTGGGGCCGCCACAAAAGTTATAGACAGTGATGAAGTTTCTGGGACATGAAGAGCGCAGGCGCAGAGCTGGCGCAGAGCAGGCGCAGAGCTGGCGCAGAGCTGGCGCAGAGCAGCGCAGAGGCAGAGCAGGCAGCAGAGCAGGCGCAGAGCAGGCGCAGAGCAGGCGCAGAGCAGGCGCAGAGCAGGCGCAGCAGGCGCAGAGGGGCGAACTCACGGTTCCAATACAAACTGTAGCAGAGAAGCAGTCATATCGTGGGGCTGCATCTGTGGTGGTGAGGTCAGTCATAGAGATGGAACTTAGCAAGGGGAAAACCTGAATAACAATGAAGCTGTGTGACCAACGCGTGCCCATATCTAAGGAGTCCATAGGATAAGGTTATCTTACGAGGGGAGTGTCAAGGACAATATTCATGAATCAAAGGGAGATATAACGGTATGTAACTGTTGGAGCAGCGGCTTTTTCTGCAGAAACTGTTCGGGTCTTGTTGGTGTTTTGTCATATTGTGTGGATCAATAAAGACTCTATTTTGCATCAAAACTTCACAAGTCGGGAGTTCGGATTCAACATAAGGTGGAAAGTGAAGCACTCGTTACACGTGAGGGTCGCCAATGTTTAATCTGTTTAGTTTTGAAGATGTATTGTTATTTACAGCTTAATTTAATGACAGATAAACTCCAGACGGTTTCTTCCCTGCCGTAATGGTGCAGGAGCTCTATACGACAAGATTTACGTGTTACAGACTAAGATCACATGGAACATTTTTTACTTCTCACAAGTTGCATTTTGATGGCATTTTTTTTACCAGATGCCCATCCTGTTGCTGTGGCCTCTTTAACATGACTGAAATAGACTTAAGGAGGTGAATTACATGATATATTTAGGAAAGATGTTATCCTGATTCTTCTGTTTGGAAGGCAAACACTTACAGACTACACCACTGTTTCGGTGGTGCTGAGAATTAATTTTCTTCTGAGCTTGCAGCCAACTCCAGAGCAAAAGATTTCCACTTTTAAGGCTCAGACAAGAGCCAGAGCATCAGCGAGACAATGACCCAGCGGAGAGCAGGTCAAAGGGCTCACAGGCCTTGACCTCAGCAATAACAATGAAGACAGTTATAGGAGTGGACTTAGACCTCTACGCCCCGACTGAGGGGGTGTATCTAAGGGCGGCTTAACGCTTCGGTGAACCTGTCCCAAGGGAGAGCACTGAAGAACTACAGCTGCATAAAGACATCAGGAGCTCTCTGGCTCAGCTCCAGTCAGGATACAGTCTGCGTCTGAACTCAGTCAGATTACCACCGACATTAGAGAAAGGCTGATGTCGATTGGCGGATATATCAGATCTGGGTTTCGAAAGATTGGCATTGAATCGGCATTATAAGGACAAGAACACTAATGCAGAGGGAAACCATCATGTCAGTTCAACACTTAAAAGTTCAATAAAACAAAATAAAACTACAATTCCGTAAGCTACATAATAAAGAGTATTGTTCTGAGTGCAAAACATTGACATTTCCCCTCAGATTTAGTTGGGTTACATGTTCAGGGTTGTGATGGTGTTGGGGGTGTGGGAGGGTCAAGAGTAGCTCAGTGGCAAAGTGCTCTTCTTCTGAAGGTAGTTCGACTCCCACTCTCGACATTAACATCCTGGTAGAGCGGTCAGATCCACCCCAGGTGAATACTGCAAGGCATTTAATCCGACTCCCCCCTGTGTCTGTGACTGGATGACTTTGATGTAAAGTGCTTTGAGTCCCTTGACGGTAGAAAAGCGCAATATAAATGTGACCATTTTAGTTGTGTATTTTTTCAAGAGAAGAAACCTGGTGGCGCCGGTGCCTATAATGTCACAAATCTGGGACATTTTAAACCAAATTGTTTTAGCTTGGAGGAGAGAGGACTAAACTGAATTCATCAAACATGCGTGAATGAAGCTAATACAACACCAGGTATGTTTTTGATGAGGTTACAGTGACATAATGGCGAAACACTGAGTAAATCATGTGTCACCATGCGTGATATACTGCCTTTTCACCAGTTCTCCATGTGGGATCTCTAGAGTTCCAAGAGCCCACATCTAAATGAAGGCTCAAGTAACAACAACAATAACAACAAGCACCACCATGTCACCCAAGACTTAAATAAGACATTATCTACATACTTTGCGACAAATCAAAGGATAATTTCCTTTCAACGGTGATTGATCTTTCAGCTCGAAACTGATTTTTAAAAAGTGTTGAGGAAGATCTTGAAGTTTTTCTCACTGAATCATAAGCATTGTCTGTAATTAGACTCCGTCTGGAAGGAGGACAATTAACTTTTTTTCTTTCTTTTTTTGGTGTCCCCCCAGGGTTCTCTCAATGGGCCGTATTAGGAAACAGGGTGCAAAAAGATTGATGAGTTCAATGTTTTCCAAATGAGCGGCCTTATACACATAATTACAGCACGGAAACAAATGGATCATCACGATACAGGCCCAGGCGAGGCTAAGCTAATTGCTCATCAAACGTCCCCGCTGCAGTGTCAGCTCCAAACCGCTGTATCCGTCCTTAAAGAGAGGGGCCGGGGGAGGGGCCACTCAGATTAATGTGATCCATCTTCCTTTTGTCGCTGTTCATTATTTTAAATTCACTCTAATCCCACTTATCTCCGCCCGCTCTTCAGACCTGACAGGCGCGCACTTCTGCTGGCCTAAGATGAGCGTTTACTTGAACACAGTTTTATTATCCATTTTTCATTTGGCAATATCAATGTTAGAATTAAAATCTTTACATTAGAAACTGTACTTTGCGTTCTCTTTTCTGATGGAGGGCCCGGCACAAGCTTGTCTCTATTGAGATGTTGTTGCATTGCAGGGAATATTCCACAGTATGGCATCAGTCTTTAGAGCAACAGCGATTAATTGACTAATCGTGACTAGTTGCCGATAAAAAATAATCATATTAATTTTAGTTCAACAGCAGAGATGCAGAAACTATTACTATCCTTCACTTAGTAGAGAAGGCCTCAAAGGTTTTGGACACCGTATCAGTTACACAATAAAGGCCTCCTTCACACACACCCTTCAAACATCCCTGCTTAAAACCTGCACCCCGTTGTCTTCCATTGAGTAGTTTGTGGCTTTGAGATGAAGGTAGACAGCCGAACTCTGGGTCAAATATGCATGTTTCTAAAATATTTCATAGCAATTTAAAAAAACGCAAAAGACAAGTACATGAAAATCTGTTGCATGCTACAGAGAATCAGTCATGTAAATTTGTTAAGGAAGTCACTGGGACGGTTTCTGGTATTAAGTAGATTCAAATCAATATTGCCGTTCATCTCAGAGGTTCGGGTCCAGACGATACGGCGCTTGAGTCTGGATCTTACATTCACATAAAGACTATACCTTCGCCTGACATTCCAGGGTCATCTCTAAGGAACTGGTAGTTTCAGTGTCATGTTTTCTGAAGTTTGGCTACCCGATTACTGTCGCGGCCTTAGAGTCGGGCCGTGTCAATTGCTTTTAGGGACGCACAAATGCTCTTGGATTTGGAAGGATAGCTTGATTTTCCCTTTGCACTGAGCCATCACGTCAGCATGAAGTGAAGCATGTTTTGTCAGTGGTCACAGCTCACTAACTCATATTTAGTGGACTGATCTGGTGCATAATGACATGAGTAATTTGAATACATTTTCCGCCTATGGAACAGGGGGGTAATCATTATTCGGTGAGGTTACAGGGCAGAGGAAACAGCTGCACGGAGCCTATTAGGATGATGGAGGAGTCTAGGTGATGTATGGAGAGACTACATTTATGTGGCATGTCTCCTCACACTCTGCAACATCTGACTGCAAACATCTACAGAAACTATTTCCAACATTTTTTTAATTCAGAACATCTAAACATTTCTTTACTTTGGCATCTCATGTTTTAGAACTTAAATTGACATTTACATTGAAAACCAAACTTCCCATCAGTCAGGCATTTCTCAGGATTTGGTGTTAGCGGTTCATCTACTGGCAGCAGAGGGAATTAAAATGGGAAATAAACAATCGCTAGCTTACCTCATCTCAATGTTCTAATAAATACTCTAGAGATGTAACAGTAACCGGAATATTGTGATATTATGTCATTAAAAGACTTCCAGTAATACTGTGGGTTTCAAAACATATCAAATTATATATGTTTAGTTGCAGCAACAGATACAAAAACATAAGAAACTACATAGACCATGATCCTTTGCTACATTTCAGTCCAGACAACATGAAGAAATAAGCAATTTATCTCTTAATTGTCAAGGTATTTTTAAAATAAATTGTATTTCTTACAATTCTGTTTGCCTCTCCACAATACCGCAATAAATAATGTACAATGAAATTAAATTTGTGATAATATGAGATTCAGTGAGATTTGAATATTGTTATAACCCTAGTAAACATGCAATGATTTATGGACTTAAACATCTCAGAAGATCTTGTTTATTCTACCAAGTACGTCACAAATCTGGAAACTTGTAACCTTAGTATTTTCTGAGTATCAGAGAGAAACAATCCTGTAAACAAGATTAATTGCAGCTACATGAACATCGTTTAAAAAAAGGAATGTTTGTATATGATATTTTAACTAGTTTTGTGTTTTAGTAATTTTTACAAAAAAAATAACGATTCAAGTCATTATCATTTATGAATTGATGTTTTTGCAGTGCAGCACAAATGTATGTTTCTGATGCCTAAAATTTCACACTTTGCACATCCCCATGACTCCGGTATTGATTGTAAAACGATAAGCATCTACCAACATCTTCATCTGCTGCTGTCGCCCAGGCCTGCATTTCCCTCCTTACCTTTGATTTCCAACCCTGAGCCCGAGGTGTCACTTTCCCTGGGATAGGGTCGCAACGCTCGGCTACTTATCAAATCCCAGTAAATGGGTGGCAAATCCCCTTTTCCCGGACCTTATCAGATAACTGTCCTGCAAACCTTTCAGTGCACGCAGCCTCCATCGCGTCAGACATTATGGCCCCTGGGCTTAGAGCTGATGTCCACACGTCTCATAGGAATACGTGAGAGTACAGGAAGGCTCCTCATTCCTTAGATTTCCTCCGGGATCTCCACATGATGTGCTGCGGTGAGGAATGCGTTCTATCTAGAGATCCAGATATTAAAAAGTCATATATGTTTGGCAGACGTGACAAAGGGGCAACCTACATTGAAAATGGATCTTATTCAAGGCACTGCAGACATTAACATCCCACTCAATTTTAGAACTGTGTATTTGGGCCTCAAAACTTCTGCCATGGACACAATAAATGGATACCTTTGGAACGTTCTTTTGGCTGCAGGAAAAAAGAAATGTTCACAAAGAAATGGATGACACAAAGCACACCAACGATCAAAGACAGGACTGACATAGTCACAGACATTAGACAAATGAAAAAAAGACAATCGGACTTAATGTGAACATGGACAATTTGAATGTTGGACTTTGGACTAAATGGGACTTTGATGTTAACCAGCATGGATGTCTTTTGTTTTTTTTCTACATCCTTTACTCCCACTCTCTGGGCCGAGTTCTGTCTTCTTTTTTGTTTTGTGTACTGTATATTGTCACAACCTGGCTCTGGGCCGCGACAATAACTAAAACTCCGAAGAACATAACGAACAAAAAACTAATCAGTTTTGAGGACATCAGAACGGATCCAGGAAGCTCAGATGAAAGCAGATTGTTTGTGTGTGTACGGTAGGGGTATATGATGGTGGGGTATATACAATGGTAGGGGTATATGATGGTGGGGTATATGATAGTAGGGGTGTATGATGGTAGGGGTATACGCTGGTAGGGGTATACGATGGTAGGTGTATTCGATGGTAGGGGTATACGGTGGTAGGGGTATACAGTGAAATAGGTAAGATGTAGCATAGTCAAGAACGAAAGAAAACAAAGGTGCCCACTGGTAGTAGATGAGCGACGAGCTGAGATAGACTTTGGCGTCACCAAACAACTAAAAACCCACAACACCTCCTGCGGTCGTGACACTAGACATTTCAAAACTGTCATCAATGTTAAAAAAGGGGGGAAGAAATCTGTGCTTATATTTATATTGTATTAAAAGGCCACAAAAGCAATATTTGTATTGTTATTGGACTCTAAAGCAAACCAGGCTAACGTGGTTTGGAACATCACAAATCTGGAAAATTTGGAACTGAGTGTTTTCTGAGGCTCAGAGCAGGAGCAGAGAAGACAAACTTATAAACAGGATTAATCAAACAAGTGTGAATAAAACTAAATACAACTCAAGGTTTGTTTTTGATGAAGGAACAATGTTATAACAAGGTTAAAAGTTTTAAAAAATGGAAATGGTAAAAGGAATTTGATTTAGCTATGATACTTACTGTATGTCAATGCGCAATAGTAAAGTAGGAAACTAAAAATGATAACTTTAATGGGTTTCTAATGCCAGTACTTGCCAGTCAGCACCATGGACAGCGCTTCTGAAAATTCATAGCCAAACTACAGTATAAGCTGCTGGAACATAATCCTCTCTGAGGGGGAATTCTGAACCAAATTACATGGAGTGAGGCAGCAGTGACACCACACTGGGGCCTAGTAAAGTGTCATTTCTCTGTATATTTTTTATGTGTCAAACACTTTAATACTTAATACTTCAGAAATGAGCTGAAGAAGGGAATTAATAAATAGCTGGTTAACCAATTTTGATGTTTTTTTGCTGTTTTAAGCAGAAATAGCACAAACATATTTTATATTGAATATTATTGAGGCTGCAGGGCTAATTTTACAGTTAAAAGAAGGTTAATATGTCTGACAGGACAGTACTGGACAGTATTGGGACAGGACTGGACAGGACAGGACTTGACAGGACAGGACGGTACTGGACTTGACTGGACAGGACAGGATAGGACAGGACAGTATTGGACAGTACTGGATAGGACTTGACAGGACAGGACAGTACTGCACCTGCTGGTGCCCAGAGTCAGGACTAAACATGGGGAATCTGCATTTCAGTTTTATGCAGCTAAAAATCTGGAACAGTCTTCCTGAGGATGTGAGACAGGCCGCTACTCTGGCAATGTTCAAATCTAAACTAAAAACTGTTTTGTTTGGCTGTACATATGACTGAAATGCTTTTCTTTGCACTCTTTTCTCTTTTATGTCTTGAACTAAGATTGTGATTTCTGCCATGTCTTTGTGATTTTAATGCATTTTTTCCTGTTTGTGTGAAGCACTTTGAATTGCCTTGTGTACGAATTGTGCTCTACAAATAAACTTGCCTTGCCTTGCCTTACTGGACTTGACAGGGACAGTACTGGACAGGACAGGACAGTACTGGACAGGATAGGACAGTACTGGACAGGACAGTACTGGACAGGATAGGACAGGACAGTACTGGAATGGAACTGGACAGGACAGACTGACAGGATAGGACAGGACAGTACTGGACAGGATAGGACAGGACAGTACTGGACAGGATAGGACAGGACAGTACTGGACAGGATAGGACAGGAACAGTACTGACAGGATAGGACAGGACAGGACAGTACTGGACAGGATAGGACAGGACAGACAGGATAGGACAGGACAGGACAGTACTTACATATCTTTTTAGCCATTTGTATTCATGGCTTCAGGCACATTATGATAATTATGCAATAGTCATAGATAGCAGACATTCAAAGTCGCTTCATAAGTTTGTGCATTATTCCATTATTCACTCTGTTGTAGTAAATGTAGCCACAGCAGCCCCGGGCAGACTGTCTGAAATTAGGAGGTTTTACTTGTACACTGTAAATCAGTATGAATGTAAACTTTTATTAGAACTAGTATGTATGTATGTATGTATGTATGTAATGTATGTTTACACCGTGTTAGTTAACCCTTAAAGGGAAAAAAATGAAATGGTAAAACGGGTAGAAAGGGTAGAAATAATTACATTTCAAAAAATGTAATCGAACAAACATCAATATTTGCAGTGTTTATAATGTTCATTGAGAGGAAATTTTAAGACTTCGTTCAAGTATCAAACTAAGAATGATCACTTTAATGGGTTTGATTTTCCAGTCAGCACCATGGGAAGCTCATCTGAAAATGTGTGGCTAAATTACAGTTTAAGCTGCTGGAACATAATCTTCTCTCTGAAGGAGAAATTCTGAACCAAATTCAGGTTTGTGGACAAGTGATCTTACCACTGAATCACCACAGTGGCTCCTATCAAGCACAAACCAGGCCCAACCCGGCTTAGCCTCTGAGAACAGACTTTCTCAATTTGGTATCGCCGCCTATGACTGTTATAAACATTATTTTGAGGACATTGGCCCTTATATGTATGGAATTGTGGAATTGGCAAGGTTCTAATATTTTGTCACTCTGACATCTCCAGACAAAGTGAAAACACTATGTACAGCAACTGCATCACATTCATAACATCAAAAAAGTACCCCGACTTAGTTTAATCAAAGAAAAGAAGGGAGGGTTTCTTATATTAAGAGCACAAACGCAGACAGAAAAAGGATAATCCCCTCCACCTGATGTATGACACACAAGCTTAAAAAGTCTTACAACATGTCTGCTGAAATCCTTTCTCTTTCTTGTTGGCCATCGTCTACGCCCGTTCCTTTCTGTGGGCTTTGACAGTGACAGAAACAAGGACAAAACACCCAGCGCAGAACTTTCCTCACCTGTGCGCTTCAAAAGGTTGCTTGCTGGCTGCGGTTAACCTCCTGGACGCCTCTTGATGCTGGGCTTCGGCGTCCGCTGCCTCAGAGCTTATCAGGCTTTCCCAGATGGTGATGGGAGAGCGTGGAAGGCGCACTGAAATAGAAGAGGAGAGAGCGGAGAAGGGCGGAGGTGAGTTTTCTGAGATGAAGCGCACACTACAGTCAGGGTCAAATGAATAATGGAAGTTTGCTAACATCCTGTGCTCCTGTTTTCATCCCTGTTCTGGAGATTTATACAGTCGTTTATGGGAGGAAAGAACACCTATACAAGAGCACTTATAAAACCAAAGTGGTGTAACTTTGAAAGAAAGCCTAAGAAACTAAATCTATAATGTTTGTACAGGTTATTTTTTCATGTCGCTGTGGTCGAACCGGTAGCTGTAGGGTGACAGCGCCATCTACAGTCTGACAGTATCCCAGGTGTGTGTGAGTAAAAAGGCCCCCTCGTCACGGTTTATAGTCCTGTGGGCACGTTTGTTTGTTATGTCTGTTTTGTTGCTTGAAAGACAGCGCCATCTTCAGTCCGACATTAGTAATTATAACTAAACAATGTGCAGCTAAAAACAGGTTCGAAAATGATTATCAAAAATATACGGCAAAATAGTGAACATGATTGAAAAAGAGCCTTCACATCTTTTATCTTTTAGGGCTTTAGTTTATTATTTGTAATCCAAAAATGTCTTTCAATTTGCAGGACAAGTTTGAAGGACAGGTTTCTGTTCAATTGGAAGTGTCACCATCATCAAAACACTTTACCGCAGGTCGCTCAAGAGGATTTTGGATTACAAAATGTGTTTCATCTTGAGGTTACAAAAGTATTTCAAAGGCTGTTACATGATGGCATTCAGTATTAACACAAATATGAACATGTTTGGTCATAAGAGTGACATATACTTTTTTAGCATGGTAGGGATGGGCGATATGCAAAAAAATTAGATATAGATATTTTTTTCCCTTCAATCTCTTTAATTAGTTAGCGTTAAAAAAAAAAACTTTATTCCTCCCTGCCCACTTTTCCCTCTTTTCCCACGTGATCGGCACTTCCGTTGTAATCAGTGACGTGCATTCAGGGGAGGCAGGGGAGGCAGGGGAGGCAGGGGAGGCAGGGGAGGCAGGGGAGGGGAGGCAGGGGAGGCAGGGGAGGCAGGGGAGGCAGAGCCTCCGCAGTGATCTTGGGAGGTAAAACTGAATTATAAAATATAATAAAAGTTAATATTTTGTCATCTGGTATGTATTATAAACCCCCTTTCCCATTGAATCCAATATGGAACCATATTTTTTTCAATTAAGAATATCAGAATTTCCGCATGTCCCGGAACTCCCGTTCAAATAAAGGGAGGAGGGGCGACGTGAGGCAGCACCGCGCTCTGCCACTCGGTGCGCAGTGTAATGCCTCACAAACTGTGCTGTATGCGATGCAGATAATGTGTCGCTGGCCCTCTGTATATAACAAATAAAACACCCTGACGATGTGCTCTGTACTTCCATATCCTGGATAATGTATGAGATGTATTTCTGAAACGTGTTAAAAACAGCAGTAAAAGTTCACTCGGTGAGGCAAACAATACACCTGACTCACGGCAGAGGCTTCTGAGCCCTTAGACTGTTGCTCTATCTTCTTTGTTCTTGAACTTGTTTATTTCTTATTTTCAATCCGGTTTATCAAAATGTTAAAGGTAAGACCAAAAACTTGTATTTATTTTGGCTTGAAATAGGCTGGAATTTGGCTCAATTGGAATTAATTTTGACCTTAAATCAAATATGTCACATATTTGTGTGAAGAATGCTGAAATGTTCAATCGCATTATGTTTAAGGGGCTCTTTTGAGTTCATTCGCATTGGTAAATCTGACTCTGAAAGAGTGAGTGCCTCACTAGCCATGAACCTAACTACACGTCACTGGTTGTAATGGCACTTCCGGTCCAACGAGAACTCTGTGGGTTTAAATGGAGAACGAGGGAAAAGTCTCCCGCTGAAAAAAATGCTATAAATAGATTGATTTGTGTAAAATGTCCAATGTTCATGTGACCAACAAGTCAAATAGTCAACAAGACAACAATTGCCGGGCTTTTTAGTCTGTGTAGAACTTATTTTCTCTGGAGGTTGGCAGATCTATGTTAAATAATACAACCGGAAGAAGGATTACGTCATATGGCGACACCCAGACGGGCTCCAGGAATAAGTCGAATAAGGGTGCCCCACCCTACTGTCTCACCTGCCCCGCCCTGCTCTGTTACGATAGGCTCAGCAGCTGCCAATCACCGCTCAGCCGACTGGTTGTAAATTCGGCCCTCCTCCACCCCAACACCTTCTTTACGGAGTTTATTTTGCCTTCATGTTTTATTTTCACTAGCACCAGTGTCTAGGCTCCGGGGGAAGGGAAGAGTCCTATCATATCCTCCTGCACCTCCTGCGCCTCCTGCATCGTTCTTTGTATAAATCTGAGCTGGGGGAAGAGGTGTATATATCATCAAGTTTATCCTCTCTTTCCCTTTTTTCCTTTCATGGCTTACATAAGAACTAAATTGCGCTCTAATGTATGCTTTTAGTGCATCCCATAACGCACATACAGACACAATGCTAAAAAGTATTAGCTGTTGCTGTTGTTTTCACGTACAGAAATCCTCACATACGTCTCATAAACATGGTGCTTAAGAATGCATCCATGTATGAGTGAGGGCTAATTGACTGTAATGTAATTTTATATGCGTGGGGATGTTATTGACAGTAAGGTCCCAGAAGACAACTCATCCTTCTGTCAAGCAGCAGCCAGGGACCAGCCATTATCATCTCATTACGGATCAGGCTTTCACATAATCCTGATATGTCCTCGCGCCTCCGCTCAATAGAGAAAAGATAGAGAAATATTGTGTGTGTTTGTGGAGGTTGAAACGAGAGATTGAGTTTTTAATTTCCTGGGGCATCTTGACAGACAGCCCTTATCCACCTGGAGGCATCGTCACACTGTGCACCTTTAAACACACATTCAGCTCTGTGACTATGTGTCGCCTCATCAAACTGAACCATTACATTTACTATGAGCCTACTCAGAATAGCCATGTGTTTTGCTACATATGCATGCATGCATGCACACGAGTCCAGAGCAGTATTAACCCAGCTCATGCTACAATTTACAATTACAAACAACATTTTGATTTTGTTTTTTTGTTCACAAAACGACCATATGAATCATTGTAGGGATGTGTCACAAGATCTGGCAAGATCAAATTGCCACAAGATTGTTCTCGTGGACCTGACCTTGTGTCTCATCTTGTATGAATTTTGTTTTTCGATCCATTCCTTGGATCAGGAGTAATTTTTATAGACCAAGGCAAAGAAGGATACAATCATGTATCCAAGGTAAATTAGCCACAGACTAAACTCATGTTGAGAGGGACATGGACTTTAAACCCTGGTGTCTTATCACGCACAGATCAGGCAAGGTCCCAATGCTTTCTACTTATTTGATCATGTCACCGTGAATGTCATCACTAAAAAGATCTGGCCTGCTGCTGACGGCCCGACTCTGAAGAGCAAAGATGACAATGGCAAGAAGTGTCTTTCTTTTCATCTGTGCCAAAATATAACCTTGTCAACAAGATGGATTCTCACACTATTGAGAATACGTCTTGTTAAGCTCCCACTGTTGTGTTCCATTGGTATAGGGCCAAACCCACCAGTGGTGCGGAACTGGACCAATCACAAACCAGCATTGAGCTTTTGGTGGAAAAGCCAAAGGTGAAGTGGCAGAAACGCTCAAATGAATCAAAACAAATGCAGTGGCACCAACAACACTATTTTCACAGAAAAACTGACTATTGTGTTTTATTTTACTTACACAGGGGAACTTTATGCCTTTGTGGTTATGTTATTTCCTCAACTGGATTTAACCAAATTTTGATTCCTCTGAAGGTAAGCAGGTTACCAAAATTTGAAGAAAAAAAATCCAAACAAAGTAAAGAACAATGGGCGTGTGTTGTGGAGGAGAACAGAGATTATTCAAACATGCATGACTCTAAACAGAAGTTGTAATGTCGGGGTGTGTGTTTTACAAGAATATAAGTCAACTTTAGCTGTTAAAACCAAATCGCAGGAGCAACAACGCCACCTGGAATGTAATGGCCCAGGACGATGTTAAAAACATTAACAGAAGGGTGCATAGAGTCGTTGTTGACAGAGGCAAATAGACACTGTTACTCCAAATATGATTAGTTTTATAAATGAGTTTCTTGTTCGTTTTTATAAATGTAAGTTCCGTAGGTTCATTCTGTCCATAAGTACAATTACTTTTATGTCGAGCATTGTCCATCAATTCATCCTTAAAATTACCACAAGAAGAGTCAACAAGACATGTGACCTAAATGTTGAATTTAATCAGAATCAGAATCAGAATCAGAAGGAGTTTATTGCCATTGTCAATGAACAAAATTCACAAACATAGGAACTTGTCTCGGCCTTAAGGTGCAACATAAACCACTAATCAATAATAATATATATGAGATCAAAAAGGGCATGCATTAAGAGACAATTTAAAATTACTATAGTGTAAAATAAAGATAAAAAAGGCATTAGTATGTACATGAAAATTACAGTTAAATTTACAGTTGTAGGGCCGAAAGTGACAGTGCAGTGAGTAGTTGAATAGTTGCAGTGGCAGGTGCTAAGAAGTGTTCATGAGTCCAACGGCAGAAGGAAAGAAACTATTCTTGTGGCGAGAGTTTCTGGTCCGGATGGACTGTAGCCTCCTGTCTGAAGGGAGTGGTTCAATTAGACCATGTCCAGGGTGAGAAGGGTCAGCTGTGATCCGACCTGCTCGTCCCAGAGCCCTGGAAACGTACAGGTCCTGCAGAGATGGAAGTCTGCAGCCGATCACCTTCTCAGCAGAATGCACAATGCGCTGTAGTCTCTGTTTGTCCCTGGCTGTGGCTCCAGCGTACCACACGGTGATGGAGGAGGTGAGGATGGACTCAATGATGGCCGTGTAAAACTGCACCATCATCTGCACTGGCAGCTTGGCTTTCCTCAGCTGCCGCAGGAAGTACATCCTCTGCTGGGCCTTCTTGATAAGGGAGCTGATGGTGGGCTCCCACTTGAGGTCCTGGGTGATGCCGGGCGGAAGGAGTCCACGGTGGTGATGGGCGAATCTGTCATGATGAGGGGGGCTGGGGGGCTGACTTTCCTGAAGTCCACGATCATCTCCACTGTCTTCTGGGCGTTGCACTCCAGGTTGTTAACGCTGCACCAGGACACCAGCTAGTCCACCTCCCTCCTGTAGACAGACTCATTCCCGTCCGAGATGAGCCCGATGAGGGTGGTGTCGTCCACAAACTTGATCAATTTCACGGAGTCGTGGCTGGAGGTGCAGCAGTTTGTGTACAGGGAGAAGAGCAGAGGAGAAAGTACACAGCCCTGTGGGGTTCCTGTGCTGATTGTCGAGTGTCAGAGACCTTCTTCCCCAGCTGCACACACTGCCTCCAATCCGTCAGGAAGTCAGTGATCCACCTGCAGGTGGAGTCGGGCACGTTGAGCTGGGAGAACTTGTCCTGGAGCAGAGCAGGGAGGATGGTGTTGAATGCAGAGCTGAAGTCCACAAGCAGGATCCTGGCGTAGTTTCCCAGGGAGTCCAGATGCTGCAGGATGAAGTGGAGTGCCAGGTTGATGGCGTTGTCTAGAGACCTGTTGGCTCTGTAGGCGAACTGCAGGGGGTCCAGCAGGGAGGAGGTGAAGGACTTGAGGTGGGGCAAGCCCAGGCGTTCAAATGACTTCATGACTACAGACGTCAGCGCCACAGGCCTGCAGTCATTCAGTCCAGTGATCCGAGGCTTCTTGGGGACAGGGACAATAATGGAAGACTTGAAGCAGGCTAGGATGTGGCATAACCCCAGGGAGGTGTTAAAAATGTCAGTGAAGACAGGGGTCAGCTCCTGTGCAGTGTCTTAAAGTGGCGGGAGAAACACCTTCTGGTCAGCTTTTCGGGGGCTGGATTTCCGAAATAGCCTGTTTAGTGGTGGGAGGGACCAGGGTTGGGTTGGCAGAGGTGGCCACCGTGGGGGAGGGAGTGGTCACATCAAACCTGGAGTAGAAGGTGTTAAGTTGCTCATCCAGTTTTTGATTGTCTGCAGTAGGGGGGGATAGGGGCTTATGATTGGTGAGAAGCCGGAGCCCCGCCACACGGGTTGTTGTCAGAGAACTGCTGCTTCAGCCGCGTTTTGTACTGTGATCTAGCTCGAGATACCTCTTTGCTAAATCCATTCTTCGCATCTTTGTAGCGCTCTCTGTCACCAGCCCTGTGCGCTGCCTCCTTCTGCTGCCTTAACTGCCTCAGTTTTGGTGTGAACCAGGGTTTGTCATTATTGAAAGTGACTTTGGTTTGTGTTTCATGATGCTGTCCTCACAGAATCTAATGTATGACGTCATAGTGTACTCATCCAAACTATCTGTGGCAGCTCTGAAAACCTCCCAGTCTGTAATGTCCAAACATGCACACAGCTCCTCCGCTGCCTCATTGGTCCACCTCTTTGATTTCCTCACTGCAGGTTTTGAGAGCTTCAGCCTCTGTCTGTATGTGGGGATCAAGTGAACTATGGCGTGATCTGAAGAGCCACGGCGCGGAAGGCGTTACTGACTGTTGTGTAACAGTCATCCAGCGTGTTCTGCTCTCTGGTCGGAACTTTAATAAACTGTCTGTACTTTGGTAGTTCGTGGCTGAGATTCCCCTTGTTAAAATCACCCAGGATAATGCACAAAGAGTCCAGGAAGGTCCGCTCGACACTCAGAATCTGGTCCGCGAGTGCGCACTGTGCCACATGCACGTTTGCGCTCGGTGGGATGTAAATAACAGCCAGAATGAATGAAGTGAACTCACGTGGAGAGTAGAATGATTTGCAGTTAATGAAGAGATATTCCAGATTAGGAGAGCAGTGCTTAGAGATCACAGTCACATCCGATGACCAGGCGTTTTTGATGTAAAAACAGACTCTTCCACCGCATGTTTTTCCTCTGGAGAAATTCCTTTATCTGTCGGCACGAAGAAGCTCAAAGCCCTCCAGCAGCACGGCACAGTTCGGGACCGGCTCACTGAGCCACGTCTCCGTAAAGCACAAAACAGGAGAAAAGTCTCTGTTTTGTCTCATCAGCAGTGCCAGTTCATCCATTTTGTTGAAGAGTGAGCGAATGTTAGAGAGGAGAATTCCAGGTAAGTGTGTCCGAGTGCCGCGTCTAAGGAGACGCACGAGAGCTCCTGAACGTTTTCCTCGTCTGCGGCGTCTCACTAGGTCCGTAGGAGTTGTGGTTTGGAAGGACAAGAGTTCTTCACGGGTGTAAGAGCACGCAGACACACAATTTAAGAACAAAAACATCCGAAAAAAAGAGCACCGAAAAGCCAGGGCATCCATCTGCGGCGCCATCTCAGATTTTGTTTTAAGGTGGAGCAGATAAAAGAGGCCTAAAATGCAGCTTTCCTTTCACCTACTGCTGAGAAACTTCTGTTGCGTGGCTAGTTCAGCAGTTGCCACATTGGGAACACAGCTTCCAGAACTACCAGCCCTCAAAACACAATCCAAGAGTAACCTATAATCCAGGAGAAACTCTTGGCACAAGTAAAACATATTTTAGCGGCTGTAGAAATCAATTATTGAAGCAGACAACGCAGATAGCTACCTGAGGACAGGAGGACGGTGAGTCAACAACCGCACAACCGGAGGCGGAAGTGAGAGAGAAAGAAGTGTAAGAGGGGTGTTTTTTTATTAGGCGGTGCGACACCTGCTGGCCAATTCGTTTAAAAAGTATCCAAACTGCCACAATAACATGGGGAAAAGTTTGTCTCATTTAATGCACATGATACATGTTGTAAACGTGGGATTGTAACCACGGGCTAATTTTCAATCAGTCAAATTATATTATTTGTCCGTGGGGCAGAAGTAATTTAGATTTCCAGCCGTTGTCCTGCATTCTCTCTCAATCTGCAATCTGGCCCAAGGTCACAATGACAGTGGTCTGAGCGGGAATCAATCAAGACGAGTGCATGGCACATGGTTTTCCTTTTCTTTTTTTTTAAGAACAATATCAATGCAGAAAAAAGTTAAGACAATGTGAGGGGTAAAATAAAGTTTTATAGTTTGTTTACTTTATGAAATGTAATGTTCCCATTAGGGGTCATGTGTGACTAAGGCGGGGTACTCCCTGGACAGGGACCAGCTGGGTGCAGCGATCATGTGACACATTTTATTCACATCTCTAGTCTTGTCAAACGTGAGAGAAAAAAAACAATACCGTGTGCTGAAAATATCTGATTGCATCAGGCCAATTGCTCCTAAAAATGCTGTTGCTGCTAATGCTACCGCTAACAAAAAATAATTGCCCTTCTTTTCCAAGACTCAGCCGCGTCAGGCAAGACAAAGATGTGCATGTCTGTACAAGTTCCGACAGGTGTGATTGACAGGCAGATCAACCAATTGGAGGAACACGTGCTCAGTTTATGTCAAAACCATATGATAAAATCGTTAAGAAATAACTCTGCTATGCAGATTTCTGCAATATCAATATTTACCTGCTAAAAACTGTAATTGGATCATCGTAAAATATGATGATTGGATAATGCACTGAGGACATTAGTCACTGGACACTAGAGGACTGGCTCACCAGGCATCCCTCAATACATAACATTAACTGGACTTGCTGCAGTTCATCTAACATTTTAGAAGTAAGAGACGTGACGGAAGACGTTCATACAGCCATGTACAGTGCATTAGCAGTGTAATCAGAGTGTGAACTCCCCGGCTGCGATCAGATGATGAACTCCCCGGCTGCGCACTGACACATCCAGAGCATGTTTTGTGTTCATTATTTCTGAGAAACCTCAGGGTGCTGCTGACATAGACCACGTTATGACACCCATCTGCTGAAGAATACATCACACTTCCTGGTCTGACAGTTTTGACTACATGGGTTTTCTTTTCACTCCTTCACTTCCTCCTGGGTCTTCTCCATTGATCTCAACAGATATAAAACAGGAAAAAGTGAGCTAACATGGATAGTGAATGCAGCGGAGTGACAGAAAACAGTGAGTCTGGTTCAGATCTGCTTTGAATAGAAACATTGTGATTATGGAGCATGAAGCAGGGCACAGATGTCATCTCCACAGTGACACGAACCACACATGGAAATGAAAAGAGAAAAGTCTTTTATAGGTTTCGGTCAGACTTCAGATTCATCTTGTTATGAGCCATGGCATGATATGAGAAAAAGTAGGGGTTTTCTCATTAAAAAACCTAAAATTAAAACAAAACTAGGCTAAAATAGGACCAATCATAAGCAGATTAAAAATTCAAAACACAACAATTTAGCTTTTTCAGTTTATCTGTCAATACCCGACAAACACCAGGTTACTTCCCCTAGAATGTACTTCAACATTATTAAAACTCTTCCTAAAAAGAGAAGTAGGAGATGTGACCCAAGATGGGTCTGTATGTCTGCGTTGGTGGAGCTAACGCCTCCAGAGTTCGGCTCTTGCTTAGCTTATCTAGTTTAGCTAGATGTAACTGCCTTGGGGGGGGGGATAATAATATAATTGGCGTGAAGCTTTATCCAATCAGACACGTGCTAGTGTGTGAGTCAGCTGACAGAGGCGGCCGTCTGGATCTCGAATTTCCCCAAACATGCAGGCATTGTTTGAACCCACATAGTTACACAGGTTGAAATGTTCACAAGACGAGTCATAAGACGCTTAAATGAATATGCGGAACGACATTTACATTGTGCACAGTAACTTCATCATGTGGACAGTTTTCTTTCAGATGGTTGTTTAATCAAACAGCATTGTCTTTCAGCTTAGTTTTAAGCTGTTGTCTGGGGAGAGAAAATGGCTCTTGAGAGTTCATGTTAATCCAGTTACAAATTGAAGGCAGTCATTTTAGGAAAAGTGTATGTAGACCTCCAAAAAGGGATTGGTGAACTTTCTAGCAACGAAAAACCTTATGGCCGGCATTCCTAGGTTGCTTACACAGCTATTTGTAAAGTAAAAACAAGTAAATGAAAAGCTACTTCTTTCATTATTACTTATATGCTACTATGAAGAGGCTGCTGTTTTGTAGGCAATGGATCTGTTTCTATCAAGCTGTTTTACATTGATTTTGAGGTGTACTATTAACACAATGTAAAATGATGATAGTTTCATTCTTAAAAACCATGAAAAAGCTTTATGTCTTCTTTAACGTTCAACATGAATTCAAACCATTTTGTCAATAATCCTTTTTTGTTGTGCATACATCACTGCAGACAAATGTATTACAAGTCAGAGGGGAAACACAAAAACTGTGCCAAGCTGTGTACCAAATGTGCAGCAGATTGCTATAAATTCACAAACATAAATTGGAGCGATTATTCTGCTGTTGCCTGAGTGTCAGTCTGACTCACAGCTCATGTGTGTCAAGTTAACACACAGACTTTAGAGAGCAAAATGTTCTGTAAAAGTACGGGATTACAACTTGTTGGCAAATTTTTTTTTTTTCTAGTTTTTCCTTTACTTTAAACTGTATATGACAGGTATTTTGTGTTTTTCTAACTTCTAACATTTTGTTGTAATGTAAATGTAAATGTAATATTTAGAAAAATGTAAAAATCCATAGTCGTTGTTGAAGAGGATGAGTGGGTCCTGTACCTTATATGACGCGCTGCTTAAAGGAAGCACTCTTGAGACGTATTGTGGTTTAAGGGGACGTTTAATGAAGTAGCGGCTTCACTGTTAAAAACGCTTCGATCAGTTGTAGTCGTGCAAACGTTAAGCATAAGTAACACCTAAAAGCAAGCAGTCAGAAAATATGGCTACCCACTCCCAAATTCCCTCAACTTCTTACCTGAGCCGGAGCGCACACGCCCACCCAGGCCAAGATTACCATGGCAACCAACTCAAAGATTCAAAATAGCCTAATATGGCTAATATGCCTAATATGTCCCAGCGCAGAACAACCTTCCATGGATAATTATTTAAGAACTATGGACTGAAGCGGAGAAGCTGCGGTGATCACAATCACAGACACGGCAGAGACAAGGTAGATGGATTTGTGTCACAGAGCATGGTCCACTGTCATTAGAGAGCTGCTGGGTCAAACTTTGCACAGAGACTTTAGGGACAGGCTGCAGGTAGCCTACGTGTAGCCTACAGCTCCTACAGTCACAGAGGTGTGCGAACGCAGCGATGGACTGCAGACACACATGGCCTGCATGTTACTCTGTAAAATGATGGGTGCTTTATTATAATGTGATTTATATAGAATAATTAGATCTGTCAGATCTAATTATTGGGTTATCTGACTATTTTAGTTATTATTATTTTCTTACCATGTAAATGTACCCAATTAGAAAATCCTGCATTTGAGTACTCGATGTGAAGGTTAGGCAAAAGATCTACAAAAACAAATCTAATAGGAATTTATGAGATTGGGATCATATTTAGTCCACAACGTTGGACTAGCAGCTTGACCTAAAACACCGGTGTTGAGTGACATATGAGGGTTTGGACCATTTGTCAGTGAGACCTCGAGGCTCTGAAAAGAACTTTGTATTCCCACTGGAACAGGCCGTCTGACAGAAATAGTCAAAATGTCCCAAATCCAGGAGACAAAACTGATGTTGACGAATGGTCCTCGTCCTCAGTCACAGAGTCATGTCCTTTTGTCTCAGCCTGGATTCACCATTTCGTCCATTTTGTACATCTTGAGGTGAAAATAAAGGATCTGGATAGTATAGGATAGGATAGGATGTAATGTTATTGATGTCGACAAAAAACATTACAGTGTCTGTTTGTATGGACATCCTGGAAAATTTGACTAAACTGAGACTAAATCTGGATTAGACCATTATTAAAACCAAATCTACATCTGGTCCAAACTGAGCTCAAATCAGGACCAAACTAAGACAATTGTGAATGACTTGGAAGACTTTCTGATCAAACTAATATGTGCAGTTCTCTAGCAGCGATTGAGGGACAAAACCAGGAATAAACCTCAACCATGAAAGATGAGATTTTGTCCTTTTCCAGGCTGATTCACGACACAGCCGGTTTGATAAGTGCAATTATTCATACTTCAAATCAAATTGCAGATCACAGGTATAGACTTAAGCCTGGTATACACGGGATAGTTTCGTGCTCTCGTCATGTCCTTTCACGAATATCACCTCTACTGCAACAGCCCATGAAGATAAGATAAGATAAGATCACCTTTATGTGTCCCACAATGTGGAAATTCCAGGGTTGCAACAAAGGGTACAGTAACAGATTATGCACAGTATAATAATAAAAACAGATAACTTCGGGGAAAAAAAGAAAACTCTTATAATCTTAATAATAATAATAACACTCTTTTTACAGCTGTCATATGGACAGAATATATTGCACAGGGATGATTGACATTATTTCACAGTATTGCACAGGATTATGAAAGCTGAATAAAGCAGAGCGTCAGGAGCAGACGGAAGGATGGATTCAGGGAAAAAGACCATCCACACCCTTTCAGCATTATTCTCTGCAAATTCCTGGCACCCACTGCACAACACAACAGCATCGAGCCAATTTGAAGCTTTTGTTACAAAAATAAAAAGTGAGTGAAAGGCAGAAATGTCTCCTCACGTGTGTCGGTGTTTACATGAACACACTCTGCAGGATCAGTGAAGCTGCTGCAGATAAGCTACAGTAAACACAACATTACTCTTTCTGTGCAAAACAGTTTTTCTGATTCACGGTTTACAAAATAATAATAGCAGCACAGTTTTGGCTTGAGACTAGAAGTGCAATGCTCAGATCGTTTTGAATGGCTGACACTAGATGTGCTCGCTTCATTTGCGTACAACATTTAGCTTCTAGTGTCTTGTCTCTGCAGGATTGTTTTGTTTTTACGCTCCTCATGTCTGTTGTTGGCACTTTTTATGTCACATTTTAAACTCATGTAAGACTCCTGTGTGTCTAAGATCCCTTCTGAAATCATCTCGAACCACTTACCTAAATAATTGAAGCCCTTGCGATGGCCTAATTGCTACCATTCAAAGCTCCTTACGACTTGCCGCCCTCCTCGACACTAACCCCCCACACGAAGATGGCACCTGCTCTAACAGATGGAGTTGTCATTCAGTTGAACCTCGCCTGATAGCATCTCGTCTGGGTTTGTTATCGGCGCTAGCAGCAGAACGCTTCAGAGACCGGACCAAAGTACAAGGCACGAGGCAGATTCACACTGAACGCTGGAGCGCCACAGAGAGGAGAAAAACATGCCCACTGTCCAAGCTATAACTCCCACTACTTCCTCTTAATGGACACTTCCTGGAGTAATACGAGTCGGTTATAGATACAAGTTTTCAGTCTTGATCACGGCTTGTCACAATTGATGATTTAGCCTTATTTTGTTCCAAAATGAAAATAAAACCTTTGTTAAATCCGCCTGTCTTTCACAAAGCATGACAGAGGCTAGTAGAAACATCTTGTCAGTTTGTAAAATTACAATTCAGTTTCATATTGTTATTGCCCCTATACAAAGTCTATAGAAACACTTTTGTGCTTATATATATTCATTAGAATTTATAAAGAATTTGATGAGATCCCTGATTATGTCCACCCACATCTTAAAGCCACAACTCATAATCCGCCATCTGTTTACAACGAAATTAATCAAAGCACCAATCTACCAATCAACCAAGCATGTTCCAGCTGTGAGAAGGAGGCTACCACAGCACAATAATTGACGTAGGTTTTGTGGAGGGAAAAAATCGCACGAGTCAAACACTGCCAGCTCAGCTCTGATCGCCTATGTCAAAGATACTTTACTCCCTACAGCAGAAACATAGTCAGACTGGTTTGGATCAGACTGAGATGTCCACGATCGCTTAGGGTTCATGTCTCCAGGTCCCAGGTCTCGTACTGATGGACATAACCTCCAGCATCAGGCCTCTGCTTTCAACTTTAAGGCTACATCCATTTATTCTACAACAGGAGGTATAAGTAGGTACAATAAATTACAGTACAATAGGGGGAGTAAAGCACAATAGGGGGAAAACTACCTGAAATTAGGCCATCAGATAAAGGCATAGAGGTAAACAAAGTTATCTGCTCACACTTCACTTGGATTCTGAGTTAAAGGGGCAGTTCCCCCTATTTTTTCATGTAATAAAGTCAGCTCAGTTTTCCCCCAGCAGATATGTTGTAAAAGCATCACTTTGGAGCAAAATGTGACCACAGTTCGCTGTCTGCATTTAATTATTAGAGGTTTAGTCTCCGCAGGGCAAGAAGTGCGCTGTTAGCATGCTGTTGTTAGCGTTACCTTGATGGCAAAACCTGCTCTGGCTCTGCTTGTGAAAATCGCTTATAATATAGTTATGGTGAATAATTGGTATGGTTGTTGTGATTGATGAAAACATTTAAAATTATCGTGGCCCTAGATTCTACATTTATTCATCTTGACACTTATTTTGTTTTAACCAGTGTTTTTTTAGGTCAAACAGTTGAAAAGTGGCGGCGCCTCACCTCGGGTCCTCATGCGGCGGATGTGGTCTTCAGCTGCTCAGGGGGGCTCTGTGGATGTCATTTGCCTGCTGTCGGACGCACAAGTGGGGCCGCGGCGTTGAGAGGAGTCCCCGAAGCAGATGGAGGAGAGATGCTCTGAAGAGGTAAGAAACAGCCCATTAGCCCCAACCTAAAATTACAGCCCGCCTCGTCTCCTCGTTAGTGCTCAGGCTTTACGTGCACCTGAGTGGACCGGGACGCCGAGGCATCAGTGCTCAAAAGACTCTGCAAATGTTAATTATGCTGTTCAACCCCTTACGCTTAGGACGTCCCACGCAACTTTTTCTTCATTAATTCCATTTTGTCCACCATCTTATAAAAGAAAACTCTCAAGCTGCTTGATATGCTGTACATAAAAATAAAGTTTGTAACCCTCTAATTTCCAGTCAAATCAATCATTCTGGGAAGCATCAGTGTCAGTTTGTACTCCAAACCCACAAGTAAAAAATTACCCTAAAATAAAATGAAAAATGAATGGGACTTTTATATGGATTCCGGCGGAACATTTTTGCTTTATTACAAGTTTCTAAATATTTTTGGGGGTGAATTTACCTTCATCTTTTAAAAGAGAATTGTCAAACCCCAATCAATGCTAAAACTAGTGTTAATCAGACCATCCTCCAACACCAGCTTTACTCATTCATATATTTAACAAAGAAAATCTAGACGGAATTTAAAATCTGAATTCCTCTGTGCAGAGCTTGTTTCTACTTATAAATAGAGTAAAACAGACACCAGAGTCCAAAACTACAGAGTCTCAGCTTCACAAAGGCTCCAGCCAATTGTTAGTGCTCCAGAGGCTTCAGGAAAAGCTTCAGTTATAAATGGAACTCATTTTTTCAGGCATTTTTTTGGAAAATAGGCCCCTAGCATAAGGGGTTAAAGGAGACAAATAATGCAACTTTAAATCCATTTTAAGTCCAGTATTTGATCGTGTGTTCTTCTTTTCCCCAAATCAGCTCCCATGCTCACAAGATGTTTTATTGCAATTTTTTGTGCAGCCATTGCCTGCAAAAAATAATAAAATGTTAATTATTGCCAAAAACAAAGAGCGGTTGGAGTCAGTTTTCCCTCTGTGAAATGAACATGGAACAGAACATGAAACTTATACGTGTCTGAGACGAGAGCACAGTAGAGCTCTGTGGATAATTGTGAAGTAAAGAAGTGATTCACCCATTGTGTATTATTGTGTATTATTCGTGTATCATAGTGAATTATTGTATATTATTGTGTATTATTGTATATTATTGTGTATTATTGTGTGTTATTATGTGTATTGTGTAATATTGTATATTAATGTGTATTATTGTGTATTAGTTTATATTATTCATGTATTATAGTGTATTATTGTATATTATTGTGTATTATTGTGTGTATTATTGTATATTAGTGTGTATTATAATGTAATATTGTTTATTATGGTGTATTATTGTCTATTAATGTGTGTTATTCATGCATTATTGTGTATTTTTGTGTATTATTCTTGTCATCACAGCCAGGGTAAGTAAGAGGTTTCTCCACAACATTTACAGCAAGTGGATTCTAAAAAAGAAAGCCCCTCTTATCGTTTTGTATGTCACATATTGTACTTTGGGAAATGTTTCTGCCTTTTAACAAACAACTCCACTAGCAGTCTTGAGCTGAGACATTACTTTAGTTTTACAATGATGTCGAGTTGGTTAAATCCACGCTGCAAACTTTGTCTTAAAAAGGAATCTTACAGTTTGTTCACCAAAACCTGTACGTGGAGTCGGGCCTTCTCTGGCAACTCCGCCTTCTTCTTGTGGGTTTTTTTGGCGGCTGGCAAACGTAAAAATGTACATTACTGCCACCAATTGGAGCTAAAGTTTCTTCTGGTGTTGTTCACGAAGCCAAATCTTTTCTTAGGTGGTACATAGTGTAAAAGGTTTGAGAATCACTAGGGAGCGCAATAACATGTCCATGATGAGAAAATGTACATAGTGAACCTTTAAATCTAAATTTTAACATAAATTCTGATGGTTTATTGAAATTTTTTTGTCAATATAGCCAAATTTCAACCTGTTTGCCATCTCTCTTTTCCTTTTGCACACATATTTAGACTGATCCTTGCTTCATCCGCCGCACCAGATTGAACCGGTCACGTACATTGAGCCGCAACAAATACTCTTTATGAATAAGTGAGAGAGCAACATCGGCAATTACACAACACTTTAGCGCGGCACTTCTCTCTCGCCTCGCTGCAGACTCAAACGACTCCGGCTCAAATTAACGACTCCGTGTTATCGAGGAGGTTTTCATAAACATTCAGTCGTAGGAGTAACAAGATGAGAAAATATGAAGTGTCAGCTAATCTACTCAAATGTTCCCTTTGCAGATGAAGAACAAAATTGGGTGATTTAAACTTTGGTGAACAAAAGGTAAATTAGAGGAACGTGTTTAATCAAGTATTTTAAAGGAAAAATATTATTCCTTATTTCTATTTTTATTGGCCTTTAAACTTGCTCTTGAGTACCATAGTTTGGCATCTCATGTTTTAGAGCTAAAAAAGAAAATATTTAGAAATCTGCCTATTTCCAACACTCCAAACTGTGATTTCCCTTCACAACCAGTAGATAGCGCCACCACTCAGCAGTTTTGGATCAAATTTCTCCACACACGCAGCCTCATAGTAAATCCTGGTCTCAGCACGCAGTTCTACTGATCACGATAAGACGACAGCATGGCGTCTCAAGATGATTTATGGACTTAAAAACAGCAGAGAAGATTCTCAGGGCCACGTCAGAGCCACGTCAGAGCCACGTCAGAGCCACGTCAGTTATCGCCGCAGAGATTCTAAGAGGACTGTTTTTGACTGTCGGAGGAGTGAGGATTTTCTATTCCTCTTGCTAGCGCAGACAGGGTTGAACACTCAAAAAAGTCCATTTTACATAATATTTTCCCATTACAGCTGCACTAGTCAATTACAGGCACTTAGTCTTACCGTGAGTTGGAATGCCTTTCCACAGATCTGACCTTAACTTGGCCTTTTGACGTCCCCTGCGTGTCTTGATGGAGATAAACAAGTTAAATGTCATACAGAAAATCTGACAACGAACTGGACTCGTTTCTTCATGTGTCAATCGAGTCATTGTTCCCAGTGACATCGTACGGACCCACACATACTGAGTGATGTCACAAGTCGCTGCTGAAGCTTAGAAAACTATATGGAAAGTGACAGTGACCAACGGGGTTAACTCGTGAATCCATGATATTATCTACAGTTTAACTTGTTGCCTACGTTTCGGTCCAGCAAACGAGCCAAAAAAACAACAATTTCTCCACTGAACGTAGCCAATCGTCAATGAAATGCATCTGAGAATAAATATAGGTTGGACACCGAAGAACAGGGTGTCATAACATAGTGGGACTGACCCCATTGTTCAAAGTGTTCCCCTTCAGACTTTGCACAGAGCTAAGTGTTTTGTCGGGTTATTTTCTCTTTTCCTATGTTTGCATTTTGGCATCTCCAGTGGAGCATGACATAAAGGATGAGGGACATTGGGGACTTTTAATACGTTTGCGGCAAAAAAAGGTGAGACTAAATTAAGATGGCACCTCTCCAAGCAGAAGGAGGGCATTACAATGTACGGACGCGACAGCCGTGGAGGATTAGCTTCAGCGTTACACTGGAACTAGACAATTCACGGAAGCTCCTTCAGAAAGAATTAAAGCAGAGAGAACACAGTGGCGCTGCTTAAGATGTGTCTGCACTTGTCTGTAGAATAAAGACATTTTATTATGGTTTATTATTTTAGCATCAGCCACATTATCTGGGCATGAACGCAGTGTGTGAGTGACGGGTGGTGGTCTCATAGTTTGGCAGGCTCACTTCTGCCAGTCTGCCCCAGATCAGCTGTGGCTACAATTAGTATGAAGTGAATAATGACAGTAGGGCTGCCGTCGACCCAAAAGACATTCCCTTTGCATTCATTAGTCGACGTGAAGGGAGTGAGGGGTTGTGTTCAAAGAGGAAACTCCATAATCTGAACAAAAATTAACACAATTTTGCTTACAGAAAAGTTTACAGAGACATTGTACATTTATATGTATAAAAGGAGAATAAAGACTTTGGACTTGCGGGGCAATGTGCGCAGCGGATTATTTTATGCCTCATATTTCCTTAGCGCTGGTTTTTAAACTCCTGTGGTTCACCTCATTCAGATGGTGACTTCCTGATTCCGAAGAGTGCAGACGCTTCCCGGCTTGCTCCTGCTAGCTATAGCTGCTTTCCTTATTTATTTTGCTTTTTAATCAGTTTTTGTCTTCCAAAAATGTTTTATTATGACCTTTTTAAGTCAACCAAGGATTTTAAGAGCATTTTTCGAGTTTGAATCAACAAATCTGACGAACCAGTGACATGTCCATGAGAAGACAAACAAACTGTTGTGAACGCTGTTGGAAATATCAACAAGAAATTCATACGCTACAAGCACTGATATTTGCTTTGTAATCTGAAAAAGGACTGCACGATACAATTCCAGTGGCACCCAGTGGTAAGAAGTCCACATTTCTTGCAAGAAAAACAGCTACTTTCAAACTAAACCGGACTGATCTGTGTCGTTCTCAAAACTTACACTTAACACTACATTGAGAACTTCTATCTATTCTGGAAACGAGAGGACCTGTTTAAGAGAAATGGCCCACACCTCTGTAGAGGTGGAGTGAGGGTGCTGACAGAGAACCTGCTGCTCCACGCTCTTAGGGATTGGACTGGGCCTGGACAGGGTCCTGAGCAGATAGTTAGAGAAGAAAGCAATGAGAGAAGAATTCCTGCTCCATCAGCCAGAGACCGGGCCAATGTTTCAACATTAGCAGCACCACAACCACAGCCTCCACCAAAGGATTTATTAGCAGCCGCTCCACCACCACCAGCAAAGAATTCAACTCCAGCTGCTCCACGATCACCTCCACCGCCTCCAGCAAAGGACTCATTTGCAGCAGCACCACAACAATCTTCACCACGGCTAGCGCAGGAGTCATTTCAGTTCTTTCCTGCACGGTCCTCATCAAAGGCCTTGGACCCATCTGTGACAGGCCCGGCAGCATCCCTGCCATCGCCCCTGCCCTCAGAGCAGCTCTGGATCCCCCCTGCAACTTCTACTCCCAATACAGATTCCTCTCTCTCCTTTCCATCTCCACCCTCACCCAGGGGCCTTTCCCAGCCATCTTGAATATCTGATCAAATCAGGCATTAAAAGATGGCACCACTCACGCCTAATATAGCAAGATCAAGAGTTCTGATATCAACAATGATGAACTCTCCCTGACTGTTGCTACACAGACAAAAATCGCCCCACCTAAAACCCCCCGCCTTTCACCTGGTCCCAAACTCTCACCGGCTCCCGCTATGCCAACAAAAGCCCCCCCACCTATCCCCCCTCGCCTTCACCTGGTATCTCCCATAGCTAGGATGCACTGGGTCTCAGCGTTGCCGGGACCCACCCACATCAGAGGGCACACTCTAGATCTTCTAATTACAAAGGGGGTTAATATTTCAAACGTCAATGTGGTCGATGTTGCTCTGTCTGATCATTTCTGTCTCTTCTTTGATCTGTCTGTTTTTCCCAAACCACCAGCTGGTCCTGCAATTGTCCGGAGGAGACACATAAATGAAAGCACAGGAAAACTGTTTATGGAAATGATTAACTTTGAAAATGTCTCATGTTCTAATGTAAATGATTTGTTGAACTCTGTTACATCTAGTGTTTTGAATGTTCTCGACACCATTGACCCTATGAAGGCTAAAATTGTTAAAAATAAGCAAAAAGCACCATGGAGAAATGATGATTCGGTCAGGGCACAGAAAAGGGAGTGGGCCAAACGAAAATAGCACAAGTCAAAGCTCCAGGCTCAGAAAGATATTTACAGAGAGAAGTTGTACATGTACAACCTCATTTTATGTAGAACTAGGGAAGGATATTTTTCTGAAATAATTGGAAGCTGTAGTAACAACTCACGTGTCCTGTTTGCCACAGTAAACAGATTAACAAACCCTCCAGCTCAGCTGCCGTTAGAACTCATTTCCACATCCAAGTGTAATGAGTTTGCGTTATTCTTTAATGACAAAGTTCAGGGCATTAAAAATGCTATAAATTCTACAATGCAAAAAATAACCCTAAAACCACCAACACATTTAGTGCTGACTCACTTTGCACCTGTAACTGACAAAACTGTCCTGGAGATCATCACCAGTCTGAGTTCATCTACATGCTGCCTCGATGTGTTACCCACCAGATTTCTAAAGTCTGTGCTGAACAGTTTATTAGCACCACTCAAATAGTTAACATGTCGCTTCAATCTGGAACATTCCCAATTTCTTTGAAAACTGCGGTCATAAAGCCTCTCCTAAAGAAGAGCAGTCTTGATGCAGCAGTACTGAATAATTACCGACCCATCTCTGATCTGCCATTTTGGGGCAAAATCCTTGAAAAGGTTGTTTACCAACAGCTCACTGATTTCCTCTTAATAAACAACTAATTTGATGTTTTCCAATCAGGTTTTAGACCTCATCACAGCACTGAGACTGCTCTTGTCAAGGTGACAAATGACATCCACCTGAACACTGACGCGGGCAAAGCCTCAGTCTTAATTCGGTTCGATCTGAGTGCTGCTTTTGACACTATCGATCATGGGATCCTATTAAAGAGACTAGAGGACTGGGTCGGCTTCACTGGCACTGCCCCAAACTGGTGAAAGTCCTATTTGGAAGACAGGAAGTACTTTGTTGGAATTGGTAACTGTTGTCTCAGACCACAGGCCCCTGACCTGTGGGGTGCCCCAAGGGACAATCCTGGGACCCCTTCTGTTCAACCTCTACATGCTGCCGTTAGGTCAGTTGATACGCAGCGAAAAATGTGTCCTATCACAATTATGCAGACGGATGCAGATCTATGTTTCACTGACGGCAGGTGAATATGGACCAGTGGATTCACTCTGTCACTGCATCCAACAGATCAGTGTGTGGATGCAAAACAACTTTCTCCAGCTGAACTCAGAAAAGACTAGAGAAACATAGAGAAAGTATTAGCAGTCACCTCCAGAATCTCGCTCTAAAACCTATAAATCAAGTTAGAAATCTGGGGGTAATAATGGACTCAAACTTGAATTTTAACAGCCACGTCAAATCAATAACATCAGCAGCGTTTTACAATTTAAAAAACATTGCTAACATCAAAAGTATAGTGTCTAAACCAGACTTCAGAATCAGAATCAGATAGGATTTATTGTCAATGACAAACAACAACAAAATTCACAAACATAGGAACTTGTCTCGGCCTTAAGGTGCAACATAAAACACTGAGCAATAATAAAACAACATATATTCAATCAAAAGGACATGCATTAAGAAACAATTTAAAATGACTATAGTATAAAATAAAAATAGCCATTACTATGTACACAATATTACAGTTAAATTTAAAGTTGTAGTGCAGAAAGTGACAGTGCAGTGAGTGATGAATAGTTGTAGTTAAAGTGACAGGTGTTTAAGAAGTGTTCATGAGTCCAACGGCAGAGGGAAAGAAACTGTTCCTGTGGCGGGAGGTTCTGGTTCGGATGGACCGTAGCCTCCTGCCTGAGGGAAGTGGTCCAAATAGACCATGTCCAGGGTGAGAAGGGTCAGCTGTGAGACTTGGGGAGATGTATCCATGCCTTTGTCTCTAGTAGATTAGACTACTGTAACGGCCTGCTCACTGGCCTCTCCAAACGAGCTGTAAAACAGCTGCAGCACATCCAGAACGCCGCTGCTCGGGTCCTGACTAGAACAAGGAAGTACAATCATATTCGTCCTGTGCTCAGGTCTCTGCGCTCGCTCCATGTGGCTCAGAGAATAGACTTTGGTCTAGCACCAAAGTACATCTTGGCCCTATGAACCATCTCAGACTCTGAGGACCTCAGCGACCGTCCTCTTGCTGGTGCCCAGAGTCAGGACTAAACATGGGGAATCTGCGTTTCAGTTTTATGTAGCAAAAATCCGGAACCGTCTTCCTGAAGATGTGAGACAGGCCTCTACTCTGGCAATGTTCAAATTTAAGCTAAAAACTGTTTTGTTTGGCTGTGCATATGACTGAAATGATTGATGTCTTAAACTATTTGACGGAAATAGCACATTTAAATGTATTTAGCTTAAAAAGATTTTTCTTTAGAGACATTCTTTACAATTCTTAAAGTACTATTTAGACACAATTACAATTGAACTTTTAAAAAATTCCGCTCAACACAATAGCCCATTGTGCCGGTGTCCAAGCGCAGCCTCATAGCAGGGGCCTGAGGAGAGGGTTAGAACACACACTGGTTAGATTGTCAGTCGGCCATTAGGACAATTCGTTTATCAAAAGCTAAATCTAGGGAGGGGGCAGACGAGACCGGGTCTGTCGTTAAAGATACAAAAGTGCCACACATAAGGAGGGGTCCCACACAGCGCACCTGTGGGCAGGCCTACACAGAGGAGGATATAAACATGATGTTCCATTACTCAATGCGCAGATTAGAGTGATTCTTGTGAGCCTAATGAGAGGAGTTGACACGTTTGTTTTTTCTAAAAATAGCCTGCTATACGCAGGAGGGCCTACGGAGGATACAGACGGCGTATGAGGAACACACACTGTTGTTCATGTATTGTCAAGTCTTAAGGCCGATTAGCTTACAATTCGTTATTCAACAAGCTTAAATACTAGCGGTAGGGGCAGACGAGACCGGGCTTGCGTGAATCTGTTAAAGATACAATGAAGTTGCCCATCACAGTAAGGAGGAGCGGCGTCGAGACTGAAGATTGTCGTTCTGCTAAAAAGATTAACATTTACGCCTTCATTGTAATACGTGTGCAGAGGCATGATAGCGCTGGTTTTTGCTTTGTATGTCAAAACATGTGAAACCAACCTCATCTAGAAGAAGCAGCACATGTGCCCATGTACCCGGAGACTCCTGTCGCTATATCGGGGCCAATACTCACAATTTAATATGATAGGAGGAAAGGTGCTTCTTGCCTCATGCTGCAGCGGGCTAATTTATCAATAGAGTTTAGGTTTTGCCATTCTGGATAGGATTCACTAAGCACAGACAAAATGTATCATGTCACCAAAATTGGTGTAAATAGGAGTGATGAAAGTATGAAATGTAACTCGGTTCTTGTGTATTCTCTGTCATTGTTTCTTTAGCTACACTGCTTTTAATGCTATTTTACGTCGTATGCCCTAGTGTCCAATTCAAATTGAGCGTCTTACACACAATAGTACAACCTTCCTTGCCACTTCCTGCTCTAATGATTGTGCCATGTGTGAACCAAGCGAGGATAAAGTAACAGACAGACTGGCTTTTAATAACAAAATTAAGACTAATTATAAAATTAACTCGCTGAGTCACAGCAGGTTCAGATATAACATACCAGAAAGGTTTGTATCCACTGTTGCAGCAAGTGTAGTCGCCAATATGGGTCTGGTTCTACTCCCAAAGAGAGTACAAGAGTCATATGTTGGTTTGGGACGGCCCCTACTCCCTCCCTCTCTCATGCTCCCTCTCTCTCCTTCCCTCTCCCTCTCTCTCTCTCCTTCCCTCCCTCTCTCCCTCTCCCCATCCCTCCCTCTCTCTCTCCCCCCTCCCTCTCTCTCCCCCCTCTCTCCCTCTCTTTACTCTCCTTGTCTCTCCTTGCACAATCTGATCCTCCTTAATTGCAAACCATTTCAATGATCAATAATCATGTTGGGTATAGTTCAACTTCCAAGTTCTGTCAGTAACTCATTTTAGTGAAGCCAAAATGTCAACTTTGAGCAACAAGATAATATTGAAGTTGTTGTAAAATTCTAGTAATACAAAACCTGTCAAAAAGATGTGATGAAAATGAGCAGAACCCTACAGCCTTTACCGGCACATTCTGATTCGGATTGTTTTTTAGAGATTCTGTTCACGTTTTTATGTTTTTGGTCATGCATAAAAGAATTTGCAGATTTTTTGCACAATTTCTTTTACATTTTGCCCACTTCAAAACGCATGTCTGAAGAAACCAATGTGTGTGACACATGCAGAATTAAAATACACTTAAAGGTGCTGTACCTGATTTTGACTGTCTTGGGTACATGGCCATACTCATGCTCCAGACACCTTTAATCTCACTTCATGAATGGGTTACCTGGCAGTTCACTGTTCCCTCGCCGTTCTTTAACCGCTAGCATGTCTGCACCCTGCATGTCCAGTGGCGCTTTAGCCGTTCTACTTTCTGGTACACCGTAATGTAAGCCTAATCGCACCTCTTACGCATGTTTGTATTTTCTGTTGCCTTCAATTTTTGACACAAATCACTTGAGAAGTCACTTATTTCAGGTCACACTCTCCCCTCACTTCTGTCGACTGCCACCGACCACAATCTGCATGTTCAGTCAATCCACAACTCCAGGCTGCACCCGAATCGGCACAAGTAACTCTGTTTTTTCTTCTCTTCTTCCTCCTCCTCCTCTATCTTCATCATCTGTCTTTTCTCCCCCCTCTACCTCTGCCCAAAACATCTCGTACATCCCCGTGTTCATGCGCTTGTGCGGGTTTGCGTTTGCGTGTTGAAGTCTTGGTGCTGTCTGCGCCTCCGACAGTGCCTAGTTTGCTGCACGGTGGGAGTGGACTGGAAGTCTCTCACCACGCCCGCCTGCCTGCCCCTCACCACCGATACTTCCCCGACCGGCAGGCTCTGCAGAACGACTACACGGAGGGCTGCTACGACCTGCTGCCGCACAGCGACCTCGACAGGTGCGCAAGGACACTTTCTGCCCAAAATACATTCAAGTTGGAATTGTTTTCTGTAAATGATTTTCTTGTGTCGGTTTAAATGGTTTTGATGCAGTGGACAGAGAGCACTTTGACTGGTGTCTGAAAGTTAGTTTTAATAAATACTTATCCCCCTATTCCAGAAGCCCCTCTGAGCGCCGCCATACACGTCATCCTTCTTCCAGTCTGTATCCGAAACCACAGGCTGCGACCTCCAGAGAAAAACAATATTTCTGACCACAGACTCCAAAAAAGTGTTCTCCCATTGGACCAGAAGGAGAGTTAGGGGTTATCAATCTACTTTCTCTATGCATTGTTTCGAAACAGTATCTCCCCGTCTCCACTTTTAACCGCAATAAAGTCTCCTGGACCCGTGTCTAGGCCATTAAACTCTAGTTGCTGTTGAACACCGCTTACCGCCATAAATCCAACAGCGCAATGGCTACAGGAGAGACGCGACTGAGTGCTTCACAAATTATGCCACCCCTGAACTTGACTATACCGCGCGCCCAGTCCTGGTTACCTGAAGTGCTTACGCCGGATAGTGCGTTACCGCCGAAAGAATCCCTAGTTGGACGTATTCAACTTGTCTTTTCCCATATAAGCCGACTTAGTCGTTGCAGAAGAATGCCGTTGACCGCCGATTATGTCCAGGTCGCCGCAGAGTGCAAGACTGTTGCCGCCCGGTAAGTGGCCCGCCGAGATCATGTGGTTGCACGAATCATGCCGTCCGCCATAAATATACACAACGATTGCCTCAGTTACCGCCGAAGTGCCATGTTCTATTCACCAGTCTCGTTTAATCAGCGGATGTTCAAACACGCGCGCAGTTATCTAAATGCAGCCAGATCTGAGCAACAAACTCGTAGAGGCTCATATTATGTGTTCTGAGCTATGAGTTTACCCACGTTCGACGAAAAAGGCATGTTTAGTTTGCCTAGGATAAAATGTGTAATGACATCGGTCACGAAAGTGGCACTAGCGAGTCTTACTCCGCCAGGAATCCAATTATACCACATATAGCCTGTCTCCGTGTCACAGTTGCTCAGCCCATAGAAAGATCGCGTCGAGCCGCACGTATTTTGTGTCATATGTAGACACGTGCTAAGCGCCGACACGAAAAGAGTGCCCGTTGCCAGCTTGTCACTCCACACTCCAACCCCCCGATGAGTACAGTGTAAACCTTCTTTAAGGAAAGGCATCTTGATTTTAAAACCGCTCCGAGACATGAGTTTTGTCAGCTTTGCCCTTCTCAAATCTCTAACATTTTTAGTGTTGAGACGCACAAGCAATATGTCATTTTCATTCATGGGCATGTGAGGGGAATCAGGAAGCAGGATTAAATAGCTGACAATGAGCCTTTTTTTCAATAGTAGCAGCAAGTAAACCATTGCGGCTACAAATTTGTAAAAATAATTAAGTATTTTTAATTAATTATAATTCTATAATAGAAATATCTATCTTTTTTTTTAATACGCAAGATACTAATAAATTAAAAATGATTATAAAACGTACCTGAGAGAAAGAAACAAGATGGAACAACTCTAGGGAATTAAAAGTCTATCCTCTAAACAGATCTGGATTGGAACCACACATTTGGAATGAACAGAACTGGAATATTTCAGGATGCTAGTGTAATAATACTTTATTATAGTTTCCACGTACTATCTGTTAGAGATAGAGTACAATACATATGAACACATGTATCAAATATCCACATTGTTATTAAATCTAAGCTAATCTCTTCTATTCGCTTACGTTGTGTCATACACCATTATTAACTCATACATGACTTAACTCTATAATTAGATTTTCATCTTAATTTCTACATTAAACACATAATAAAATACCCTATTATTCTTTCAATATTTCACAAAATCTTTCTGTATACTATAAATCTATGTGTAGTATTGATAAACATAGTGATGAGACATATCCAATTACCAATATATTACTCATTATGGAGGTAATATTACTAATAGTCTGCATAAAAATGAATCAGCATTACACATATCACGTCTACTGCGACAATCAAGGATAATCTAGCTAGTTTTACACCATAATAGGTTTGGAAGAGTAACAGGAGAGAGTCAAGATAATGAAACAAAAGTATGCAAAACAATAGCATAACAAGAAACACGAGTGCAGCTGTACTACTAAAATAACAGCTCACCCGAATGGACATGATTAAGCGAGTTTAGTGCGTGCGAGTTATTTGTACAGAATGATTTATACGAATCACACAAAATCTATATTGCGATGAAAGAGATATTCATTATATTTTCATCTACTCAGACTCCTATGTTAAAATTGACTTAATTCACAACGATAACACTCAAAAATTTATCGTATTTTTAAAATTTGAGATTCGTATTGCAGACATCGTTATTGGTTTGTTTTTCGTATAGTTTCCACAACCTGACTTGTACTAGCCGGTTGAAAAGCAAGTCCATTCAAATCCTTCTCTTTTGAATATGTCCATATGTGATAACAGTTTGATTTTTCCCATCAGGGAGCTATAATACAATAAATATAAATCACGTGACAAATATGATAACGCTCTCACACCTGATGCTCTTTGCGAAATATATGTTTGACACGACATATGTTGTAGGGTATTATAATGTGTAACTCTAGTCTACGGTTCATCTGCTCACCAACATGACATTGTTGCCAACACTCGCAGCGTTATCGATCATTTCGATTACTTTAAACTTTATTATATAATTATTCTTATAGAATCTACTTATTTAATTTAACTGTTGGTCTCTAGTTTTATATATTTGCTTTATCTCTGAGTATATATAGTCGTCTTAAAACATGAGCGCCTTAGTCGCAAACTTATTTCCTAACAACAAAGACTAGAAGAGAACAGTTTGAATCTTTTCTTCGCCCATTCTCATATACTATTTCTTTAAGACAAGTCTATGTTGCACATCTGCCTGTTTTTAAGTCCCCCCTGATAGTTTTCCTGTCTTAGTTGATGAATGTATTCTCAAGAGCTTTCGCAAACCTCGATGAGACGAGTAAGAGCATATCTCGATCGCATGATGATGTGAGCTGGCTCAGATTGTGTTTAGCATGACGAGTTTCATCTGTCAGAGGCTAGCGATCAGGCGACTTTCATCTATAGATCATTCGCGCAGAAACGATAACCATGATTATGCACAAACACTGTGCGACTGCGTGAAGAAACACCCCACATGCCATGTGACTTGGCTAGCCAAGCAAGGCCGCTCATTTATCTCCAGATCGGAGATAAGACTGACGTGCGGATGAACATAAGCCTTGTTCCGAGGTTTATATGGAATAATTTGATGAGAAAATCTACAGTCTCTATTATATCTACCTAGGCCGTCCAATAGTAGAAACCAATCCAAGCTGCATTCATATTGCAAAAAAGGAGGGAATATCCTTCCATATCTGAGATTTATTCGGACTATAAAGTTATCATGATTGTTCAGGCCTTTATTATATCATTAGAACATAACTATACTCCTATGCCTTTGATGGAAGTCAAAAGTATGAACTAAGATGGGTGACTATTCAGCTCTTTGGAGTGAAGCATACTAGGCGAGTTATTATACGCAACTCCGGCGCACGGGTGCGGACACAACGCGCTGAGCCCCACGAGTTGCTTTCCACCACTCCAGAAAATCTCACAGATAATCGAGT
Source organism: Chaenogobius annularis (assembly GCA_015082035.1). Classification (NCBI taxonomy): domain Eukaryota; kingdom Metazoa; phylum Chordata; class Actinopteri; order Gobiiformes; family Gobiidae; genus Chaenogobius; species Chaenogobius annularis. The sequence goes on along the minus strand of BJKM01000130.1, from coordinate 489,777 downwards.
ACTTAACAACGAAAAAGTAAAATCAAAATTTAGATAAAAACTCAAAATCCGTATAGCAGTTAAGGAAGACAAATGCAGATCTTAGAAATGGACAAATTGGGATTGGCTGGCGGGGCCCCCAGTTCGAGAGCGGGTGAGTTTAAACAATATCATGTAGACCTAGCTTCTGTTATTGCTGACCACTTGTGGTCTCGTGGTGAGACTAACTAGCTCTCCGACGCACCTCATGCTCACAGATGAAACGCAAAGACAAACATCGATCCAAGGAGCGTCTATTGCTATCTTTGTTGGTTTCTGCACACGTCAAAGACGAGCTAGATGCAGCGGCTATCTCGATTGTCCTAGATAACCAAGAGAAACATAGCACCTTCTGTACCCCCGATTATGACATAGCCGCGATGCACTTCCAACGCTCTAGATTACTATGGATGAGAGAGTGGGTCCCATAGACGGTCTCATCTCTGAGGTTTTTATCTATCCGAAAGCTGAGACACCCTCTAGATGAGGCCAGAGAGATGAGGCACATGGACGTGATGGCAGAGCTTCATCGCTATGGCGAATCGAAGCTAGCAAACCGTTAACGCGATAACAGACAACCGACGTCTCCGAGAAGCGATCGTCTGATGAACCACGATATGCGTTCTTCTAGAATAATGAAGGGACTAAGACGGTAAATGCTTTGTAGCCTCAGCTTAAGTAAGCAAACAAACTTTGGCTGATCGCCATTGTCGATGGGGGATACTTGTCGAGAAGCGTTGATTGAAGACCTCCAGTACTAAGTCAGCACATCCTTTGCCCTGGAAGTGTATCATACCATGTGTGATGTATTACGCTTTCTGTGCAGCTGGAAACGTCATCTGCTTAACTGGGAATGGATAGGGAAAGTGTCTGCTACAGCCACACTCGCTGAGATAGTGCGCTATTCACGAAGGTCTATCGGATGGGAAAAATCAGAGTTTTATGCCATTATTCTTAACTGTATCATATTCATCTGATTAATTACACCTCAGTACCTGAATCAAAGACTTTATGTCTATCTGTGGGTGAATAAGCATGAAACGACGTAGAGAGCAGAGTAGTTGTGTCGAGAGACACTACGAAACAACACACAATGCACTGCTTAGCAACAATGTGCGCCGACGCAAAGCTCAACCGACAATGCTTAGTATGGGTAAAAGAAGGAAGAAACACGATAAACAGTAATGGCTAACTACACTATGTCCAAAAGTATGGGGAGAAAAATCGCGACTTGGGCTCAATTACCTAAACTAAACATGTGTGGCTACAGAAGAATGGACTACAAATTATCATGTATTTAAACTGGTGGAGATTCTGAGCAGACGCGTCATTATTTTACATAAAAAAAATCCGTTGAAGAAAATAGAGTAGATTCTAACAAAGTCTATACGACAGGTCAGACGACACATTTATATTTGAGATTTTAATGAACATTTTGAGTTTATAATGTTATAATGTTGGTCATGAGCACAAATGTGATGTAGGTAGAGCTAATTCCACTACTGTTACCGAGCAAGCAGACTGTAAACAAGAGCCAAAAAGCAAAGATAGGAAGGACTTTCAGCCGAGTTCGAGCCGATCACAGCAGCCAACCGGCGTGCTTCAATTGAAAAAACAATGCAGTGAATGTGTAGCATCGCTGCTACCGTTTTCAACCTCAAGTTATCAACAAGAGGTTTTAGTCTGAAAATATGGATTCTCATGAGTTGTAATACAAGACGACCCAAAAGCTGGATAATATCGCACAGGACCACAGACGTGTACAAACATCTCAACAAACTAGAAATACAAACCTTTAACATGTCATTTGTCTGCCATTTCTATTACATTTTAATACCTTAATTTGAACTTGCCTTATCCCCTTTTTTTTAATTTGACAAATAAAAATATCTGAGAGCAACTTTATTTAGTTGAATTCATGTATATAGTGTCCAAAAAGTTGTTTCTTTTGCGTAAATTATGCATAAACTTTGACTGGAGCAAGTGTCCCTTGTGTGATGTCACTTCCTGTCATTTTTAACAGGTTTTCCTCCACAAATGCGTGCTCGATTGGTGTGAAACTATAATTTATATTTACAACAGGGATAAATACACCAAATAAAGTCTAAATTAGAAAACTGTAAAAACCTGTCATAGGCACTTTAACTTCTGTCATAAACCCTTTCCCCATGCAAGCGTAAAATAGAAAAGTCCTGAATACTTCACTTTCTGCTGCGTACTTCCTCTCTCTGCCGCTCTTCCCATGAAAGTGTAAGTCTAATTAGATTTCCAACCTGAAAGAAGTGCTTGATATTCAGTAAATCCGGTGGAAATGTCGACCTGTAATGAGGGTCTTTTATGTCCCGAGGTCCGACCAGGCCTTTTCAAAAAGAGAGATCTCCTTCAGAAATGACAGCAAAGTATTGTCGACCGCTTCCGTGTCTCACCCCCGGGGTCAAGATGAGCAGGAATCTGAACTCGTGTTTCAGTTTGATTAATATGAAATTCACCTCTTCAAAGACATTTCCGCTGGTGAAAACACCGTGCCTCCCAATCTGCTCTTATGACTTCTAACGAGGCCGGATATGTCTGTGTCTGTGAGTGTCTGTGAGGTTTATGGACACCTGTAGGGTTAAAAGGTGCATTGAGTAACTTTTGTGCTCGTCTCCATGGAGATCTATGTATCTATTCTGCTTCTATTTAGTTTTGTATTCTTAAAACTACTTAAGGGTCTCGTCTGTAAATGCGCGTACGTATGAAAAATGTTGCGTACGTGACTTTCCATGTTGAGTGTTTGAACTATAAAGAAGGAGTGGAAATGAGAAATCCGGTCCAAAAACCCTGAACTTTGCACGTCAAGGCTTTATGAGACGAGGCAGAAGACCAGGGAGATGACAAGAAAACGTTTTTGGAGGTTTAAGTTTTGTCTGTACACACGCTTTTAGTAGAAAGGTAAATTCCTAGTGCGATGTCATCAATTACAAAAGGAAGTGAAATTAAACCTAAAAAATTTGCTATTCTGTGATAATTGTTTAGCAAAATATGGTCCAAAAATGACAATTCAAGCTCAACGAATCCAGAAGTGAGCAACTTTGAAGGCGTTTGTTTTATTCGTGGGAACTTTTTTGGCCAGAACCCCATATTAAGTTTTATAGAATTGAGACCGCTGATCAACAGCTCATCTCTATGGCAATACATACAGTACATTTAATGGCATACTGTGGAACATTTAAGGCAAAACAATGACTTAAATAACTCAAAAAGTGCATTGGGAGGGATTTCCAGCATAAATGTCTTTGAAGAGGTGAATTTTATATTAATTAAACTGAATTGACAGACCCTCCACCAGTAAAATCACATAATGCATCGTAAGTGTGATTTTAATGGTGCAAGCAGAGTCATTTGTTGCTTGACTCATCTCCAGATCGTATTCTTAACCACTTTGCCACCAGTTTTATAATTAATTTAATTTTACTTGAGTATTCGTTGACCATGCTATTGGCGTTTTGCAGCTAGTATTCTTCAGTCTTCCCAAATATTTGAGCCAGGCTTCTATTAATCTAGTCTTGAAAAACAGTTCTGCCGATGACGACACTGTAATTACTCCTGTTTTTTATTTACTTTGAGATTCAACTGCAATTTATCTGCGACGCGCTAACACAGAGTTCATTTTCTAGCTCTATAAATTTGCCTTGTCTCCTTCTCCTTTCCAAGTGCCATAATTGTATTGTTGAATCAATTAGCGTGCGCCCATTTTCTCCAGCATTATAAGCCGAAATAATCAACTCACAACCATCATTGCAACTTTACAATACATGACACCAACACTGTACAGAACCTTGTACTAGAGAACGTATAATTCAAGCGAGTCAATGACTAATATCTTCGATCGATGAAAAACCCTGAGAAAACAACCTCACATCTGCTCCATCTTTATGTCAATCTTTCTTTTACCAAAAATGTATTATCCTGCATCAAGAATCGCTTTTAACCCAGTTGTTAGCTAATGCGCTGACACGTATCGGAGGCCCGTGTCTTCGCCTGACAACCGCTGAACGCAGAGACCACCGATCGATAGATGCAGTTCTCAGATACTCATTTTGGAGGTAAATCGCCTTGTGCTTATTTCAACCAATTGAATGTGTCATTGATTCATTTATTAAGCGACTCGGAGAAGGAGAGAGTCGAGTCGGGAGCGCGAAGTGGCTCCAGGCGATGGAAAATTTATTTATTTTTTTGTATTTCAATTATCCTGCAGCATGCGGAGTCTAATGGTACAAACTTTCTGCTGAATCAAATGACAATAAATAAGTTCTAAGGTTGATGTTTGAATGTAGATTGCTGGTAATGGCGATACACGCTGTGGTTCTTGGGGTCCGCCCTATGTTCCCCGATACTTATGTTCCCCGAGACCTGGGTTAGGGTTAGGGTTTGGGTTAGAGTTATATGCTGCTATAATTTTATGCTGTAAAACTATACATTTATGCACAACTATTGAGGATATGGAACCTGAACCAGTAGGCTATGCTAGTATTAGCGTAGTGCCCCCTTTCATAGGGGGGGTTTTGAAGCCCCAAAGTGGATGCGTTGCGAAACACTGCTCCGAAGCGTGATTCAAAGCGCTAATCACGTGACCTAGATGGTTCATGAAGCTTGTCACTTGACGTTTTACTAGGACACTTTCGTCTTTAAAGTAAAAAAAAAAATGTTTGTCGGAATCATGTTGACTGTGAAAAGCGAGATAATAATATAGTAATATTCAAATCCTGAAGACTTTCTCACACTGACAATCTGACACTGTTAAATTGGTGCTTTGGTCAATGCCCTGGCTTACAGACATAAGTTTCTGAGTTCAAGATCTGTGTGGTACAGGACTAGTATGTGTGTCAAGAGCTGCCCTGTCCTTCCAGGAGTTAGCGTTTCCAAAGTTAGAGAATAAAAGCACAAATAAATAAAATAAAATAGACCGCGTCCCTTTACAGAAGGAAAATGTAGGCCAATTTTTGAACAAAACCTTGAATGTAAACAAAAATATAATCCTTGCTTTTATCAAATATGTATGTTTACATTCATATTATTCTAGAAACACAGTTGCATCAATAATACACACAACTAAAATGTAAAGTTATTTTATTGGCAACCATAGCACATAGTATGTGCTATGCTATACCCTAACCCGAACCACTGCACAATTTGGAGAAAATATCAAATTGCAATTTTTCAGACCAGAACTGCCATTGCGATCCCAATTCGATTCGTGATTTATCTTTTAGAAATAGGATTCTGTTCAAAGCTCAAAGTTCACAAACGCAAATTGACAAAAACACTGAAATAGACCCATGAACTGACACACTACTAAAAGACAAGTATTTGTGTTTGTAGCGATCCAAACTATAGTTGGCCGTTTTTATGCAGAATTAGACCAGATATTTTGTTGTTTGTGGAGGATATTACGGCATTTAAATAAAAAAAAAAATATTACGGCAAAAAAAAAAATGCGATTTTGATTGCGATTCATCTTGCATTCCTAGTCTCAAATACTATTCCTCTGGTTTTAGAGAAGTTACAGTGTTCTGAAAACCACCAAATGAAAAGACCAACTGTACCAGAGTACAGTTACTTAAAATGTGTATTCTGGGTGCATGTATTCAGACAGCATAGAATATATATAGCACGTGTAATTAGCAAACACACTGGTCATATTTACAGATAACAAAAATTGTCTTTCTTTTTCTTTCAAACCAACAGTAAACCACTAAATCTAACGAGATTCTTCACACAGAACTTTAACTCTTCAACCTCCGTTATGTTTGAGAGGCTTTTAGATTTAAAATATTACAAAATTATGACTTGATTTATGCAATATTGGTTAACATTTTAGTGCTGAAACGTCTGGGCCATTTTAGTTCCTGGTAAGAATATAGTTAAAGTGCCTATGACTTTATGATTTTCAAATTTTGACTTTATTTGGTGTATTTATACTTCGAGCCAATCGAGTAGGTATTTGTCGAGAAAACGTTGCAAAATCTGTAAAGAATCAGAGGAAGTGACATCACACTAGGGACACTCGCGCACAATTTACACAAAAACAACTTTTTTGACTCTCTAAACAATTCAACAGAATAAAGTTGCTCTCATTTATTTTCATTTCTCAAATAAAAAAACATTTGATGAGTTTTGGTCCAGTGCTTGCTGGGTAATTTCCTAGTGTGATGTCATTAATTACAAACTTTTTAAACCTAAAAAATGTATCATTCTGGGCTAACATTTTTATAATTTTAGCAAAATTCTAAATATATTTATCTTAACTGCATTTTAGTTTAATGAGTCATCCGATCTGTAGGGGGCACTTGAAGCATCTTTTTACTGTTCCTGGTGAGGAGACAAAATAAATTACCTAAATACCATGAAGTAAACATTTGGCAGTACCATTCATTTGTATTTGAAGGAGCGTTCTTTCTGAGGAGACAAGAGTAGTAATGGAGTTTGTAACAAAGCAGAAAACATCTCCATGGAGACGAGCAGGGAGCGCACTCTCTGAAAAGTTGTACGCTGAACTTTTAACATTGCACATTCGACTCCAAAAGTACTGCAATCCAAATAGATGCACTTCACTGTCACAGAAACGAGTCCCGCGCATAACGATCAAGACAGATTACATTCTACACACTACTGTAAGTATAAACTCTCAACTCACTTCAATGTACTACTACTACAACTACTACTACTACTACTACTACTACTTTTACAACTCCACACTGCCCCCTACAGGACAAACACAAACACACTGCAAAAAAGAAACCTCAACATAAGAAATATTATGGATTCGTACATTTATCTTGTTTTAGTTTGGACTACTTTGCGTTTATTTATGTATTAAAGTAAACGTCAGCATTTGTACCTTTTAAATCTGCACTACGTCTCCATGGTGATGCTATTGATCTGCCTGGAATGTTCCACAATATGGCCTTAAACATATCTATCTTGCATTTATTCAATTACAGGTGTCTTTATTGCAAATCTACGGATTAAAAAACATGCATTTTTTTATTATTATTTTTGGCCACCAGCACTGCAAAATGAAAACAATACTTACAAAAATAACATTAAAACAATTACTTTCCTTGCGCGTGATTACTCAACGCAGTCCGCTCCTCCACATTCAATACAAATAAAGTCACTGGTGCCGTTTAAGTTCACATAATATATTTTCTAAATTCATGTGAAGCCATTAAAAGTAAATATTAAATTAAAATGATTTGTGAAAAGAGACAGCGAAGACAATTAAGAGTAACAATCGGACAAAAAGCACCATGATGAATCTCAGCGTGGTGCATTTATTTGGATTCAGAGACAGCAATTTAAGCAGCAGATAATACAACAGCGTTTCATTAAGCAGGCAGATTAGATTTGGCCAAAACGGAAGCAGAACATTGAATTTAAAGAGTCAAGAACAACATTTTAGAAAGTGACCGTTCCATTTCTATGACCGGGAAGGATACTTAAAGTGCCCCCTACAGGTCAGATAACTCATTGAACTAAAATGCAGTTAAGATAAATGTATTCAGAATTTAGCTAAAAAATATAAAAATGTTATCCCAGAATAGCTCATTTTTAAGTTTATAATTTCATTTCCTGGTTGTAATTGGTGACATCACACTAGGAAATTACCCAGCTAACACTGGGCAAAAACTCATCTAATGTCACAATTTGTTTTAATTGGTAAATAGAAATATTTGAGGGCGACGTTATTTTGTTGAATTAATGTTTAGAGAGTCAAAAAAGCGTTTTCTTTTGTGTTAATTTCTGCATAAACGTTGGATGGAAGAGGGTCCCTAGTGTGACGTCATCTTCCACAGATGTTTCAATGTTTTCTCCACAAACACATGCTCGATTGGTGTAAACCTATAATTTATGTACAGCAGGTATAAATATACCAAATAAAGTCAAAATAAGAACATCGTAAAAACCTAGGCACTTTAACAACAGGGACCGGCCCCTGTTTCAGCCCCAAGGGTAGACTTAAAATACAAAATGGTTCAAACAACTCGTTTTCAGGCGGCTGGGATCACTCCAAGCGTTCGTGTCCTGTTTTACGGTTTATGTGTTTGATTTGGAGCAAATATATGACTTTGTGAGACTAATGTTGGCTGCTAGATTGCGACTGTAATATAATTTCTAGAGTAACTTGTTTGCTCACCTGTTGTACTTTCGACGACGTGAGTTCTTTATGGTCAGATTGTGTTGTATGTATTTTTTCTTTTTACTCTTTGCTGCACTTTGGAGACTTTGTGTTGGTAAAATGTGCTGTACAAATAAAGTTGGATTAGATTGGATTATTTCTGTGAAAATTCTTGCACATAACCCTGAAGACCACAGCTTGTTTTTTCTTTTTTTAAATAAATTTTAATATTAGCAGGCTGTGTGCAAAAGATCCAACTGTTCTTCTGCCCTATTACTTATGTCTTCACTGATATATTTTAGGAAGCTGATCAACTTGATGGATTTGTTAGTAAAAAAAAAAACTCTCGCACAAGCACCAGCAAAGAGGACGATGGATGTTTGGTTTAAGATCAGCACAATTATGATGATGTTTATTTCACATTTCTTACAAAGACTTAATATTGGAATCAGTGCATTGGTGGAATACGGACGCCCTTCCTTATGTGGAGAGGGCAATCGAGTCATAAACGTCAGATATTAATTGTTCTCGACTGCTTATAGAGATTCTTTCAGCAGACAATCAAATCAGGCCCAACACCTTATTGCAAAATCAATAGATCGTCAATATCCAGGCTTAGGACGTTTGATCAATGCAGCTTCTTCTCTCACAAAGATAAATGGACGCCTGTGTACGCCGCTCATTGGTGTTTGTATAAGTCAAGAGGACGGCAGCAAAACAGGAAAATCTAGACCAGTTAAAATTACATTATCACCACCATTTTGGATTAATTTACTTGGAGGACAAAGATCTTTTGACTTGAATTGTGGTATTTCAAACTTGTGTGTGTGCCAATATAGATGTATAGCTAAATGATTTTCAAGTTGGGCCACACGTTGGGTCTTAGTTCTGTTCTAGTTTTTTGCGTAGTTACTGTAGTCCAGTTTTAGTCCCTGTTAAATCGGAATTTTAACGTGATGTCAGTATGAACGTAAAGCAACATATCTATCTTTTCAGGCCAGGGCTGTATCTTGGAGTTCACTTCCTTTTCGTGATCGATACCAAAATATCAATAAATTGTTATTGACTGATGTATTGAAAAATGAAAGCAGCTCTTGTGCAGAAATATGGTTACTTAAAATATACAAAAATACCTTGTTTATATGTAGTTTATCTGCGCGTGTTGACTATGTTGAAATGCTTCACTAATGTCGAAAAAGATTCAGATTCAAAACAAAATGTTTCGACTCTCATCCAAGAGTCATTCTCAATCTGTGAATCAAGTCTGGAAACTTTTATATATCCTCCTCTGTGTAAGCCCTGCCCCCAGGGCGGGACCTCCAAATAAGGGGGGGGGCTGTTTTACTGATTAGCACCTGATTAGCATCAGAACACTCTGGGCGTCTCCAGGGTTTCAACAAACTGTTACAAACAACCGGAAGGTTGAATCCTAAACCTCCATTACGGTTTAAGGATTCTTGATTGTTCCACTATCAGAGGAGAGGACGGGAAGCTCCAGATAGAAATACATAGGAAACTTATACACACAGCTCAGTCGGATCAGTACTTAGTCTTTGGCTTTAACCACCCACCCAAAGCTGTAACCCTCTTATTTAAGTCAACCATTCAGGGATGAATCTGGGGCAGTTTGTTCACCAAACCCACAAATTAAAGAAATTATAAAATTATAAAATTCACACAAATTTAATTGTAAACTTGTACAGGGATTCTGCCTGGACTTTTCCCCCGAATCAAATTTTCTGTGAAATTAGTTTCAGCTTTTTAAGAGGAATTGTCAAGACCAAACACATTTCCAAATTAGTGTCAATCAGACCATCCTCATTTTCACAAGGAGTCCAGACTGTTTTTTTTTACTCCAAAATGATCAGGAACAGTTTCAATTTGAACTGGGGCTCATTTTAGTCAGACGATTTAGGGACATCGCAGCGGTTTTCACGTGGTTTACGGAGTATCTTACTGTTATCGCATTGCAATACACAGCAACACGCTAAAAATAGGGGCCATAAACACTCAGTTATGGATGTTTTCATCGCTATCGCTAACCCTAACCAAGAGGAACACCGTGCACCAGAAAAGTTACACAGTGCCCCTTTCTATAATGTAGGCCATATAGCTATACATGTTGTGAATTCACATTATTTTAACCCCATGCTGGTTCTTTTGGTGACAGTGTGTTGGACGGACTCATGCGGCGGCGACGATAATGAGAATGTGAAATGTATTTATGCGCAGACACACATTACGGCCGTGTTCTGTGAAAGGGTCAGTCATCAGGCGCCCTCAGCAAGACTTCATTTCAAATACAATTCAGTTTCCACAGTGGGGCTTCTGCAGCATTAATATACATGTTCCATATAGGAGTAAGTGTTCACATACAGTAAGACGTTCTGTTTTCCATAAAGGGGTGCAGATTTGGTTTTCGGCTCAAAACTTTTGTTAGTGTTTTGGGAAATGTGTCTTCTGCATTTTTAATTATTCCTCTGTAAAACAGAAGAGGGTAAAAATGTTGATGTGGAAAAAGATCAAGCTTGAGAGGAAAAACAGGGAAGGATCTATGGATAACATGGAAGAAGGATTGAACCAAGACTAAACCAGGATCAAACCAAAACTGAACCAGGATTAAACCAAGACTGAACCAGGATTAAACCAAGACTGAACCAAGATTAAACAAAGACTGAACCAGGATCAAACCAAGACTGAACCAGGATTCAACCAAGACTGAACAGGATCAAACCAAGACTGAACCAGGACTAAACCAAGACTGAACCAAGACTAAACAAAGATTTAACCAGGATTAAAACAAGTTGTGATCCTTCCCTGCTGCTCCTTCCTCCTCCTCTCCCTGCTCCCCCTCCTTCCCCTGTTTTTTCCTTATTTGTCAGTTCCTGGGTGGATCCTTCATCCCCTCCTCCTGCTGAGCTCCCCATCTCCACTCATCACCCTACTACTTCTCAAGCAAGCCGACCAGTCTCCAGCGCCAGATCATTCCGTCATATTGTGTGTCTACCCCGGCCCACCTATAAGCCTGCCACCACCTACTCCGCTGCTGTGCCGTTGGATCCACTCAGCCCCCTCCCGGGAACCAACTCTCCTTTCCAAGACTATTTTGTTTTCTGTCAGAATAAACTTTGATTCTGCCTTTAACCGATGTCCTTCAAGATTTCCTTAATCGATTTGTTTTTGTGCACCTAGATGACCTGATCCAGATTTTTTTTCCTAAGACCACGTTGAACATTGCCTTCATGTTTGTCTCATCTTACAAAGACTTCTCGAGAACAAACTGTTTGTGAAGACTGAGAAGTGCAAGTTCCATGTCCACTCTACCCTTTCCTTGGTTTCGTCATCGAGAGTGGACATGTAAAAGCTGACCCAGAAAAAATCAAAGCAGTCTCCGAGTGGCCTACCACCCTCACCCGGCAACAACTACAGAGATTTCTTGGTTTTGACAACTTCTACAGAGAGTTTATTCGGAATTTCAGCAAGGTCGCACTTCCACTTACTAGAGTTATATCTACTAAACTTCAGTTTCTGTGGACGCCTGAGGCTGATTGTGCCTTCAAAAGGCTCAAGAAGCTATTCACTACAGCTCCAGTTTTGACTCAACCTGATCCATCCAAACAGTTCATTGTTGAGGTTGATGTTTCTGATACTGGGGTTGGTGCTGTCCTTTCCCAACTCTCTGATTCTGACTCCAAACTCCATCCTTGTGCCTTTTTCTCCAGACGGTTGACTCCTGCTGAGTGCAACTATGATGTCGGTAACTGGCGGTGAAACTGGTTCTGGAGGAGTGGAGGCATTGGTTGGAGGGCCTGAGCATCCTTTCGTTGTGTGGACTGATCATAATAATTTAGCCTACATCCAGTCTGCGAAGAGGCTAAATTCACACCAAGCTAGGTGGGCCTTGTTCTTTGGACGATTTTAGTTCACTATCACTTACCGTTCAGGCTGCCCTGTCCCATCAGTTTGATCCGTCTGAACAGTCAGACCCTGAAAATATTTTGCCCAAGAAATGTGTGCTTGGTGTTCTCTGCTGGCAAGTTGGGGCAAAGGTGAATAAGGCACAGGAGGTGGAGCCCGACCCCGGTGATGGACCACACAACTTGTAAGTGCCTTCAACAGTTCGCAGCGAGGTTCTGCAATGGTCTCATAGTTCCCCCCTTGCCTGTCATCCTGGAATAAGCCGCACCTTGTTGAATCTCCGGCGTCACTTTTGGTGGCGGACTATGGAGGCTGATACTCGGAGCTTCGTGTCTGCTTGTATTGTCTGTGCCCAGAACAAATCCTCTCATGCAGTTCCGTCGGGTCAACTCCTCCCCTTGCCTGTCGCAAACCGTCCCTGGTCTAATGTTGCTTTAGACTTTGTCACTGGCCTTCCCATTTCCAATGGGTGATCTGTCATCCTGACCATTGTGGACCGTTTCTCTAAGACAGCTCACTTTGTGGCCCTCCCTAAACTGCCCTCCACTCGTGAAACCGCAGACCCCTTGGTGCAACACGTTGTTCGCCTTCATGGCATACCTGCAGATGTCATTTCTGACTCTGGTCCTCAATTCATTTCCCAGGTTTGGAAGGTCTGTTTGTCTCTTTGCACCACGTTGAGTTTGTCGTCTGGGTTCCATCCACAGACAAATGGTCAGATGGAGAAGACCAACCAAGATCTTGAGTCTGCTTTATGCTGTGTGGCCTCTCATAACAACCCCTCCTCCTGGAGTACACACTTGCGTTGGGTTGAGTATGCGCATAATTCCCTGACTTCTTCTGCTACTGGTCTCTCTCCTTTTCAGTGTTCTCAAGGATACCAACCTCCGTTACTCTCCATGGATGAGACTGAAATGGCCGTGCCTTCAGTGCAAGCTCATATGCGGAGATGCCGTAATATCTGGAGAGGGACCAGAAGAGCTCTGTTACAAACGTCATCTCTGAATAAAGACCTTGCTGATCACCATCGTCGCCTGGCACCTAAGTACACTCCTGGTCAGAGAGTCTGGCTTTCTTCAAAGAACAGTCCATTAAAAACTGACTCTAAGAAGTTATCAGCCCGTTATATTGGACCATTTGAAGTGGAAAGGATTATCAACCCTGTTTGTATTCGCCTTAAACTTCCCCAGACCCTACGTATTCACCCGGCTTTCCATGTTTCCCAAGTTAAACCTGTTCTGTCCAGTTCCCTGTGCCCTCCTTCCAAGCCCCCTCCACCCCCCCGGATTGTGGACAATCATCCTGCCTACACTGTGAGGCGAATCTCGGATGTCCGTCGGCATGGTCGCGGGCTCCAGTATCTTGTTGACTGGGAGGGGTATGGTCCTGAAGAGTGGTCTTGGGTTGGTCGAGCCCTTATCTTGGACCCTGCTTTGTTTACGGAGTTTCATCGTACTCATCCGGCCAGCCCACGTGGGGCGCCTGGGGGTGCCCGTTGGGGGGGGGGGGGTAATGTCCATGATCCACATTACCCTGCCTGCTCCTTCCTCCTTCCTCCTCCTCTCCCTGCTCTCCCTCCTCCCCCTGTTTTTTCCTTATTTGTCATTTCCTGGATGGATCCTTCATCCGCCTCCTCCTACTGAGCTCCACAGCTGCAACCCATCTCCACGCATCACCCTACTACTTCTCAAGCAAGCTGACCAGTCTCCAGCACCAGATCGTTCCTTCAAGTTGTGTGTGCCTCTCATGCAACCAGCTCCCGTTCCTGTCCACCTAGGCCCACCTATCAGCCTGCCACCACCTACTCCTCTGCTGTGCCTTTTTGGGTCCTCCAGTCTTGTTCCTAACAGAACTAAACCAAGACTGAATCAGGGCGAAACCAGAATGAACATGTATAGATTTGTTCCAGACGACTGCCATCTTTTATTAAAATATATTTACAAAAAAGAATGTCTAAACGCAAAAAACAAATGGATTCACTTTTCCAATAAACTCAAACTTTTCTGTCTGTCATCCTCACAACACAAGTGTAAAATCTGGATGTGTCACCGGTTTGTGCCTGTTCCTCTGACTTCCATTTCTATTAGCGTCCTCCCTCTCCTCCCCTCCTCCCACTCGCCCTCCGCCTGCCTGGACCCCCACTGACATCTGGATTACTGTGTTTCAATGCAGAGCCAGAAGAGCCAGTGCGAGAGTAAATCATGTTTTGTCTCGTCTCTGGCTGTGGGACTAAAGATGGCCGACGGACCGGGAGTGTGGCACGGACGAGTGGGGAGAGTGAGAGGGGGAGAGAGAGGGAGGAAGAATGAAGGGAGGAGGAAGAGAGCAGGAAGGGAGGAGGAAGGGAGGAGGAAGGGAGGGGGATGACGGAAGCTAAGGACGGGAGGAGGACGGGAGCGGAGGTAGGGAGAAGAACGAGAGGACACTTGAAAGGGAGGAGAACAGGGGGACAAGGGAGGAGGACGCGGGAGGAGGACAGGAGGAGGAAGGGAGAATGAAGGGAGGAGGAAGGGACAAGGACAAGAATAAGGTTTGATTCATGCCAGGTTCCAGATAGAGGTTGGAGACAAGTAAGCAAGGAAAGCGGAAACTCAAAAGCACAGTGCCTATAAGTCCTACACCTTTATGAGTTAAAGACTATAGAAGCCTGGCGGACCACTCAGGTCCACCGAGAAGTATCCCCTGAGACGGTCCGGAGAGATGAGAGGACCCGGTTGCATGGGGCTGAATATTGGATTCTCCCAAAAGTCAATAAAAGCCTTAATCATTAAAGTGAATACATATTGTGTCCTCAGAGCTACTGTGGCTCCTTTATTTATTATTTATTTATTTACAGAGTTGTGCTGACACGCTCACACTCTGTATTTACACAAAGGTAAACTCGCCAATAACCCACAGACAGCTCTATTAAAATGGATTACCTCTCCCTCCTTGTTGCACAATAACCCCCAAATATTATATATATATATATATATATATATATATATATATATATATATATGTATGCATGGTTCCTGTCATGGCTCTAGTTCTGCAGTAGATTGAATGTTTGTAAAATATCTGATTCCCTCGAGGAGCTTTGAAGAAGTGTTTTTGAAGCTCAGTTTGCTGAGTCAGTCCAAAACAGAATGATATTATCCTGCTGCTTTTGGAGTGACAGTTTGCTTTGGGACCAAGTGTTACTGCAGCAACACATTTGTTTAAAAGATAGAAGTTAAGACAAGACGTAGTGTTAAAGGAGCACTATGAAACTTTTCTGATTGAGGTTCCACCACAAGCTTGTCTCTGTGGAGATGTTATTGCTTGGCCTTATCTATCTCCATGGAGACAAGCCGGTGAAGCCACCAGGCCATTAAACATGCTCTTGAGATCTTTTGCTTTGGCATCACATGTTATTATTGAAAAGTACATGACTTTACCAGTCAGGTGCATCTACTTGCTACAGAGGAAAATATCAGAGGGAAATAAACAAAAGCTAGCTTGCCCCGACATGCTAATGTCAGCACGCAGTTGTAATGAATGTGATTTGACGACAGAAATGCTCCAAACGAGTCTGGTGATGTTTTATGGACTTAACCATCACAGTTGTCCTCCGGATCTACTTTTAAAGTCAAGTGTTTTTGTGACGCTCAGCGAAGAAGCCGAGAAGACGACCTCGTAAACAGGATTAACGTAACAAGCATGAAAGATGCTAAATACAAATCCAGGTATGTTTTTGTAAGTTATTTTTGCACAGTCCTTTAAATGCCATACTGTGGAACATGCCTAACAAAACTATTCTTGGAAATTAACATAAATACAAGACAAAATGCATTACATTAAGTCATCATAATTTTTTAATATGTACATTTTATTGTCAAGAAGACAGTTTTTTTCCTGACACATAAGATAAATCATTTTAAGAGAGGGGAATTTATTTATCTTATTTACATTAAACTATATTACTTCAATAAATCACTTCACATATTGGTTAAAAACTCTATAAATCTGATTTGGTGCTTTTGGGCCAAGCGTGGACCGCGCTCACATTTCCCCAGAGGATTCTTAAACACCTCAGTATGAACCGAGTTATCAT
Source organism: Chaenogobius annularis (assembly GCA_015082035.1). NCBI lineage: Eukaryota > Metazoa > Chordata > Actinopteri > Gobiiformes > Gobiidae > Chaenogobius > Chaenogobius annularis. The sequence continues at coordinate 473,605 of BJKM01000130.1, read as the reverse complement.
CCCAGAGGCTTGACACGAATCGTTATTTAAGGATTATCCCAACAATTCATCAGGTCCAGCTTTGCAAGGAATTAATGTGTTTCAATATGAGGTCTACAAGGTCAAAGGTCCATGTTGCTCCATCTATAGGTCACGTTTATGGCCAAATACATTCACGGTAGAACAGGTACTTTACTATTTAAATGAAGGAAGATGTTGTTTGTTGATGATTGATTTATATTTTGAACATCTTGAATTGATCTAAAACAAGCCTGATGACTTCTGATTGAAAATTGCCGTGCTCTTTTCCTCCTGCTCCTTTATGGTACGTTGCCGTTAACGACAACAAACAACAACGAAAGTGTCGGCCCGACTGAAGAGCCGTGGATCAGATCAGAGAAGTGGGCGAGTGTAGGGGAAAAAGAGGCGGAGCGATGACGTCATAATTGCAAGAGAATAAAGATCACGAGAATGTGCGAGAATGAGTCTAAATACTGCTTTTGAGTGGGTAAATTAGAAAGAAAAACAATTATAATATTAATAATGGTTAAACGCTCTTAAATGTTGATTTAGCATAATATGTCTCCTTAAAGTCAACGCCATACTGTGGAACATTCAAGGGAGGAGGACGGGAGGAGGAAGGGACAAAGACAAGAATTAGCATCTCCATGGAGACAAGTAGGCGGCGGACCGGCCTCCACCAGTCCAAGTTACGAATCAAATCTACGTACACAAGCCCGCTCAGTGTGAGGTTTTTCAAGTGTTTTTTTTAGAAAGAACATTTGAAATCTTTTTTTACTGCAAAAAGTTACAGGGTGCTGCTTGTAACTATGTGCAGACAAGTAGACTTATAGCAGGCACTGTCTCGAACATTATAAATCATTTAGTTTTTTTGTTTTGTTTTTCTCTCAGCGATGCCATTGTCTCAAAAAGAAACTTGAAATGAAAGGTGTACTCGGCTATAAATAAAGAAGTCAGTCAATTAACTCCTGTTCAAATGAGGTTATAAACTATGAAGTCACGATACTGTAATTCATTTGACAGACTTTTACAACAGTGTCAGGGTTGATGGAGCTGAAGAATATTGTTGATTTGTGGCCCATTTACAAAGAGTCAAGGTGTCCGTTAGACATTTGAGGACAGGATCTCGCTGACTACGCGAAGGACGAGGAAGAATGTGACAAAGGAACAAGGTTGTTTTAGTGTTTTTTCTAGTTTAATCCTGGTTTAGTCTTGATGCAGAATTGTTTTGGTCCGTTTAGATGAAGCTAAAGAAAAACATAACTATTAAAACGTGTGAAGTAGTTTGAGCGTTAGGAAGAGAATAACGTTGTACGAATAATGAGATGACGAGCGAAGCATTGGTGCGGAAAAGCCATGTTTTGACCAGTTCACTTTGGATTTGTTCTGTCCTAAAGTGAACCACACTGATCCGTTTAAAGTTTAAACGGATCAGTGTGGTTCACTTTCGGACAGAACAAATCCAAACGATCCAAAGGGCCAGTGAGTGGTCTGTAGCTTCCAAAGTGGTCAAAGTTGTTTTCTCTTCATCGATGTACAGCCCTCGCCGCTGAATACAGAAAAAAATATAAATATATTTCCAGTGCGTAATCCATCTAAAATGATCAAAACCCAATGCGTTGCACAAAGACATGTTAAAATGTGATGCAGAGGTGCAGAGAAGGGAAATAAATGCACCAAATGATGATAAATCAGAAGTACTTTCTTCTAGGTTTTGCCACGTCTCAGTGACATAAACTTGGAAGTACTAAGCCGCTTTTTGGGACTTGCTGAGATCGCTTAAAAGACAAATCCGTACGACTTGTTGTATTGTTTTGATTCTGAGTCCTCTGAGTCCCTCTCCTTAAGATTATTTGTACCAGTTTACAGATAATGAGGAAGTACACAGTAACAGAATGTCCTGTATGATGAATATGCCACAGAGATCTAAGCAAGATGAATGAGAACATCTTAGTCAAAGTTCACAGAGGCCCAGGCCACCCTTGAAAGAGCCGTTCCAACGTGCTCTAAAACAAACCGGTCTGGGGGTATCAGGTCCAGGACTCTTCCCCCAGGGGGGCCTCGACACTGGTGGTGGAGGAATCGTCTTAGTTTAAAAGATGTTTCCTTCCTGTTACTCGGCTGGTGCTGCTCAGCTGAAGGGAGTGGCGGGGCAGAGGCTCATGCGCGAGGCGATGAGCGATGGGAGGCTGAGCTGGCAGTGTCGTTAGGCCAGTCTTCCAAAACCTTCTTGCTGTGGGGAAAAACCACTACTTCCTCTGTCCCATCAATGATTATGTTATATTGTTGGCGACAGCTGCTTTGTGAGTCTATTCAAATGAAGTGATGAACTATGAAGAAGAAGCCTGTAAAATAAACGACAGCACTGAGTTGACTTTCTGTTCCTCTCTCATACTTTGTGCAAGAAGTAGAAGCCGAAGTAAGTACTCGACAAACAATTGACATTTAAAGTGTATTCTATTCGAGAGGGGAGACACTTGAGGGAGCCACTAGCCCGCGGGGGACAGGGTTAGCATTGAGAGTGGTCGCGCCTGTCTCCTTTCAGCTCCGGAGTCATCAATCCAGCGGCACATAGTTAATCTGCGCTCAAGCTCTGTCAAGGGGAAGTACCACAGCGAAGTCTTCATTTGGCCCTCTCCGCCGCGCACCTTCTCTCATAAATAAACTAATTAACCGCGCGCTGGCCTGATGGCGCTAAAGTGAACTAGCCCTTGTTAGCCGTGCAGAGCTTTTATCCACACGGCGGCAGTAAACCCCAGGCAGTCACTCGCTCAGGCAGGTACAGTGGAAATAAGAAATAGATCATCCATTTATCCACAATGGTAACCTTCTGGACCTTCTTTTAGTGGAAGGTCCGGCCCCTGATGAAACCTCTATTTTGCATTTTTTCATAGGCTTCGTTACTCCAGTATTATCTCTGAAAGATCAGGCAGTGGAGGGCTAGCTGTGATGGACGTCACTGAGAGCTTCACAATTCTTTGTTTATAAAGGCAGGTGTTTATGTCTCACTGCTAATTTTGGAGGAATGATAAACAAAAACAACAAAAAACTACTAATAAAAACAACTAATCTACATATAAAAACAATTGTGTAGTGTTTTAATTGGAAGTAGATGTTTCGCAGGTCTTTCCTTCCTGCTGCTGTCAGACTGTAAATCAATCAAAAACTGTCAATCATCTCTACTGCTTCCTCTTACTGAGGTCAATTTACATGTCACATATTCTGTCCTCATGCTGCACTGTAAATGATCATAGCCATAGCCACTTATTGTGTATATTATGTTAATACATTTTAGTCACCGTATGCTTCATTACACACGGCCATGGTCATAACCACTGCAGTGTGTATTTTTATGTTTTGCTCTACCTGAAACCCATGGATTGTTTTTTATTGCTGGCCATTGCTTATCTCTGTGCAAACTGAGACCCTCTGTCTGACCCGTAAGTTCTGCACAAAGTCTGGGAAAAAGACGACACTTGTGGAGAGGAGCAGAATTAAAGAGAGTTTGAAGGAGTGTTTAATGCAGCAAATACTTTTTATACAGTTATTTCATTCATGTTTTCGCAATTAAGCAGATGATGGCCAAAACACGAAGGGCTGTTTATTCAATTCATTATTTAATTCAGCAGCAGAAGTGAGGGGAAACTAGCTTATTCGGATGTATTTCGGAACAATTTAAATATAGTTGTGACACAAAGTGATTTTAGTTTTTGCCCTGACCACATGCTACTGGAGTGCACTCAAAGAAGTAATTGGAGTTTTTAATGTTCCGCGCAGACTTTTACTGGCAGAATCAGAGTGTTTGATAGAGCTTCATGTGTTACAAGCTTTTGTGTTTTACCTGCTCTTGTCTTTGCTGCAGCAGAAGTGTTTTCTCTCTCTGCTGCATTCTTTCAGGTAGGGCATCTGTGTCTCTCATGCACGATCATGACCCCTTCCTTTGACCATTCAGACCTCCTCGTGCATGTATCTATGTGCGTGAATAGGGCAAATCCTCGGGCACATCTCATTCAGACATATTGCGATAAGAATCTGAATCACAACAAGAAAAAATCTGCAAAATATTTTTGTATATACATAAATGTTTTTGTGTGTATATATATATATATATATATATATATATATATATATATATATATATATATATATATATATTATATATATATATATATATATATATATATATATATATATATATATATATATATATTCTATTCGTTAAATATATTTTCTCCAGAAAGACAGATCTCTCTGTTTATAAACTGACTTAAATGCACATATTACCTGTCATGTATTCCCTTGTCATTATTTAATCCCATTTTGAAATTAAGATGATATATTTCATTACTTTTGTTGAAACTTCCAGATCATTTTGACAGTTATCACAGGAACACTGGTAATTATTATATTTTACAAGAGCTGAACATAATATTTTGTTTTAGACGTGAGATTTGGACTATAAAAAACTATAATCTCTTTGGCTCAATATCTGAATATTTTATCCTTGGTGCGTGCTCTTTTCAATGCGTCCATGTCCATAATTTGCGTGGCGTTAGCGTAAGCAGCGAGTCTTAGGTGCTTGGTGATGGAGCGGCTCCATGGGCTAGGCCTGTCCCATTTCGGCACGGCCTTTGCGGTCCACGGAGGCTACTCGGAAGACCAGCCTCCATCGGCTGGGTCCTTCGTAGCATGCAGACCAAGAATTGAGACACAGCAGTGGGTTCACGTACGCAGACTCCGGCTGCAGGTGGGATCTATACAGCACAAATTGCGCACAAATCATGAGTTTGCAATGCATAAGCCTCTAGTGGCCACTTAGAGTATGCACTTTGTGCTACACAATACTTTTTAAATGAGGCCCCTGACCTCTAACTTGGCCAAGAAGTGTCACTAATTGTCTCCATAGAGATAAGATATTGTGGAACATTCCAGCCAAAACAATGACATCTCCAACAGGTAGAGAACCTTATTTTGCCATTCTTAAACATGATGATACAATGTGATCTAGAAAGTTTGAAAGGGGAAACTGAAACAACTCGATTTAAGGTAATAACAATAATAAGTTAAGTGATATAAAGCTGTGGACATGTTTGCAGTGTAGCCTTATATACTCCGTCCCGCTGCTTTCCCAGCACGTTGCATGTGTCCAGATGAATACAAATCTGGCTCTCCCGCCCGTCCCTCCCGCTGTAGAGGAGAAAAGCTCCGTAAATAACCCCAAACAATGAAGCATGGAGCGGCCAAATGGAGTGGCGATATCCCCCGCTCTGACAGATTCTGGATAAACAGTTTGGCAGCGTTCTGGTGTCATTATAAGTCATCCACGCCAAGACAATGTGCTCTAAATTTATGAAAAACCACAAAGATTTATATTTTTACTTACTGATTTTGAAGAGTTTATGGCTGGTTTAACGTCATTATGCTAAAACAATGAGTTTGGCATTGACTGTTGGTAAGTGTAAGTGCTTTGGAATTATTTTTACATATTGTATAAATTAACAGTTTTACTTTAACTGAGAACAATTATAATTCTTTGTATGTGATGAAAAAAACATTTATGCTAACAGTTTATATTTCTTACTATTAAAAAAAAAGCCTAATATCTTAACTCTGTGTCCTTATTATGGCAACTATAACCATTTGAAGTAGGAATAGTGCAATTTTTAAACCCGTGGAAAATAAAACCAAATAAATAATAAACAGATTCTTTGGTTCTTTCTTTCTAGTGTGTTAGCATCAAGCTGTCACTACTAATATGTATTAAAATATTCTGCTTCCAAGTATAAATACTTAAGTTGTCTTTTAGTGGCCTCTACAGGTCACTGAGCAGTATGGCAGCTCAAGAATCTTGGTTGCTCATCTGTCTCGCTGCGCAGTCTCTAACCCGTTCACGTTCTGCTCTGTAACGTGAGCTTTTACAACCGCGGAGGAGAGCAGCTTGTTTTGGAGATTTGTAAATGTGTGTTGAGGACAACCCTAGGCCAGTAGAGGGCAGAATAAAACCATGGGAAAACGACAGCAGCAGCGGCAAAATTTAAACGAGTTTGGCGCAAGTTTGTTTGTAGCTAAGGCTCTGTTCACGTTTCAAATTATTATAAGTTATTTAGAAAGCGTCTGTCTGAGGTTTTAGGAAGCTACAACAGCGATAAAGTCATAACAGGACTTTTACAGAAGAGTGAGTGAATCTGTGGCTGTTTTGGACCAGCTCCACTTCAGGGAAATACAGGACTTTTCTTTAGGAAAAGTCGTGGCTTCGATTTGGATCATCTGGGAGTGACGGTTGAAAGAAGACAAAACAAAACATAAGACACAAAACCCAGAGCAGGACTAATGACACAAAATTAACATAGGAAGCTTAAAATATCCACAAACGAACATCACTCATCAAACCCAAAATATGTAGATGCCCAACCCAGTCCCATTTTGTCCATTGTGCGTATACCTTCTTGATTGTAGGTGCTACTTGTGTTTGTCAGTAGGTGTAATGTTTTCACACAAGCCTCTGGTGTTTCTCGTGCAGTTGAAGACCTCGTAAACAGCATTAATCAAACACGTGAATGAAGCTGAACACATCTCCAAGTATGTTTTGGATGAGGGCACAAAGTTAGCACACGGTTAAAAGCTACAAAAAAAGCCAATTCCGCATAATACGCATCCTTCAACCAAGCCATAGTTTCTGTTTCTGTCCTGTGCCCCCCTGTTAAGCTGCTGGAACACCAAGTACCATATCATCATTCAGCGCTCCACCTCCATAGAACACCACATTCGTATGCAGAGGAATGACACTTGCGCTTCAATATTCTACACCGACTCGACTCCCAGCACCTCAGATACCAAACGACTTCACGGAAAGAGAGCGTTTGAGTATATGTTATCCGCCCACTCCGTGTCGTAATGGCGTCTGATAGCTGCTATAGTGAAAACGACACAACGCAACAACACAAGGAGACGGCTGCAGGATAATGGATACGATCAATTTAGGTCCACACGTGCCAATTTGGAGATATGAGAGAGGAGTTCAGGCAGGAACGACCACGAGGAAGGTGCACGGTAGAAAAGAACCAAATTCACGGTGAAAATACTGGTAGTTTAGAGTTTGGAGTTGCTAGTCCTGCTACCCAATTAACGTCTTCACAATACTACAGTTTAAAAATGGAAGGAAATGGAGGAAGACGGGGCATCTGTCGGGGCATTTGAAGTTGCAGTCTTCCTCTGAATATTAGATCTGCCTCCTTTGTTCACATTTGTCCTCTGCGTTTGACCAAAATCACAACTAAAAACGACTCTCTTCAGTGGCTTTTAACACAAGTTGAGCTGGGCATTTAGTGTTTTTATGTTTACTGTTATGGATATATTGTGTGAATGCATTATTGAATATGTACGGCACTTTGGGCAGTGGAAAGCGTACTAGTCTCCCCCTCCTGCTGAGAGTCAGGCCTAAATATGGTCCGGCCTCCTGCTGGTCCCAGAGTGACGGACTAAACACGGACCGGCCTCCTGCTGTGCCAGAGTAGGGACTAAAACATGGTCCGGCCTCCTGCTGGTGCACCAGAGTCAGCCTAAACATGGTCCGGCCTCCTGCGGGACCCAGAAGTTCAGGCCTAAACATGGTCCGGCCTCCTGCTGGTGCCAGAGTGAGGACTAAACACGGACCATCCTCCTACTGGTGCCCAGCCAGGACTAAACATGGACCAGGTACCAGAGGCCTCGAGTAATAACTGACGGGGGAAAGAGAGCATTTTCCTAAGCTGCTCCTGCAGCTTGGAACTCCCTTCAAGCAGACCTGAGGCTATGAGAACTTAAATTTAACTCAATTAGCTGTTTTTGAGCTATTTTATAAAACCAAAAAGAGAATCCTTTAAACATTTGTCTGTGTTTTAAATGTAAACTCGGGAAACTTAAATGTCTTATTTGTGTAAATGTTTTTATGATTTGTGTGCTGCCGTGCTTTTAATTGTTGCTGTGATGTGATAAAATGAGCATGCTACATCCCTGTTTGCACTGTTGTTTATATTCCAGATGGAAAAAGATAATTATTAATTAATAATAATAATTTTGCTTTTATTTTAATACACACCACAATATCTGCAGATGCCAGTTTTTAATGTGAAACACAGCTATAGATTGTGTTTTTTTACGGGGCAGAAGTGACAGTAATTGGCGCATCAGTAAGAATCCCAGGACGTGCCCGCTCAGCTCTCCTGTCTCACATTGAAGAATCGAGCACTCCCGAGGCAATCACACCCGGCCCCATTCAGAGCGATTATACGGCTTGTTTCCCGCTCCTGCAATAACGCTGAGAGGATGGACGGATGAAATGAATAAATGTGTACAGACGAGTGACATGTTGAAGTAATACCAATGTCCCGTACTCCGAATGATTTTCTTAAATGGACGAACGCTTCAGGATTGGAATGGATTAGGAATGGAGGAATAAAAGGGTAGAAACTGACAATGGAAAGGAATTTGCATAAATTAACTGGCTGAGAAGATATAATTAAGTGGTAGTAATAGTAGTAGTAGTAGTAGGTTTGGTGCTTTGCAAAACAAGAAAATATCCATTAAAATCACTATAAAATCAAATAAAAACATAAACAAATGTCATACGTACAGCTAAATAGAACTGTTTTGATCTTAAATTTGATGTAGTTCTAGTAGTAGTAGTAGTAGTAGTAGTAGTAGTAGTAGTAGTAGTAGTAGTAGTAGTAGTAGGTTTGGTGCTTTGCAAAACAAGAAAATATCCATTAACATTACAATAAAATCAAATAAATAACATAAATAAATGTCATACGTACAGCTAAATAGAACTGTTTTGAACTTTAATTTGATGTAGTAGTAGTAGTAGTAGCATTAGTAGTAATAGTTGTAGTAAGTTTACAGTTTACAGGTTCTCATAAAACAAGAAAATATCCATTAAAATCACAATAAAATCGAATAACAACATACATAAATGTCCTAGCTGTCAGTCATGATATATGTACTGCCGTATCTAATAGTAGCAGGAGCAGGAGTTGTAGTGGTTGTTTTTGTTGCTATCAATATTATAGTAGTAGAGGTAGTAGTAATAGTAGCATCAAAGATGCAAAATATGGATTAGCAAAGAGGTTTCTCGAGTGAGATCACAGTACAATACGCGTCTGAAGCAGCAGTTCTCTGACAAACCCCGCCTCTGTGTGGAGGGGCTCCGGCTTCTCACCAACCACAAGCCCCGAGCCCCCCCTGCTGCAGACAATCAAAAACTGGCTGAGCAACTCAACACCTTCTACTCCAGGTTTGATGTGACCACGCCCTCCCCAACGGTGGCCACCTCCGCCAACCCAAACCTGGTCCCCCCCACCTCCCCCAACACTCTCTCATTTCAGGAACAGGATGTTCACAGGCTATTTCGTAAATCCAACCCCTGAAAAGCTGCTGGACCAGCTACATTAAGGCCAGAGTTGGCCCCCGGCTGGGTGCCATGCATCAACTGCTTTCAACTTAATGCCTCACGTCTGCTTCCTGCTGCCCCACCTCAAAGCTCCTTTCTCAGACGCACAATCAACCTGCCCACTCATCTGCCACCCGGAACCACCAGGATCCTGCCCTGCTCTGCTCCAGGACAAGCTCGCCAGCAAACGTGCCTGACTCCACCTGCAGGTGGATCACTGACTTCCTGACGGATCAGAGGCAGTGCGTGCGGCTGGGGAAGAGTGTCTCAGACACTCGGACTATCAGCACAGGAGCTCCACAGGGCTGTGTACTTTCTCCTCTGCTCTTCTCCCTGTACACAAACTGCTGCACCTCCAGCCACGACTCCGTAAAACTGATCAAGTTTGCGGACGACACTACTCTCATCTGGCTCATCTCGGACGGGGATGAGTCTGTCTACAGGAGGGAGGTGGACGGCTGTTGTCCTGGTGCAGCGGTAACAACCTGGAGACAACGCCCAGAAGACAGTGGAGATGATCGTGGACTTCAGGAAAGCCACAGCCCCCCAGCCCCCCCTCGTCATGACAAACTCCCCCATCACCACCGTGGACTCCTTCCGCTTCCTGGGCCACCACCATCACCCAGGACCTCAAGTGGGAGCCCTCCATCAGCTCCCTCATCAAGAAGGCCCAGCAGAGGATGTACTTTCTGCGGCAGCTGAGGAAAGCCAAGCTGCCAGTGCAGATGATGGTGCAGTTTTACACGGCCATCATTGAGTCCATCCTCACCTCCTCCATCACCGTGTGGTACGCTGGAGCCACAGCCAGGGACAAACAGAGACTACAGCACATTGTCTGCTGAGAAGGTGATCGGCTGCAGACTTCCATCTCTGCAGGACCTGTACGTTTCCAGGGCTCTGGGACGAGCAGGTCGGATCACAGCTGACCCTTCTCACCTGGACATGGTCTATTTGAATCACTCCCTCAGGCAGGAGGCTACGGTCCATCCGACCAGAACCTCCCGCCACAAGAATAGTTTCTTTCCCTCTGCCGTTGAGACTCATGAACACTTCTAAACACCTGTCACTTTAACTGCAACTATTCAACCACTCACTGCACTGTCACTTTCTGCACTCAAAACTGTAAAAATCTAACTGTAACTCTTGTGAACATAGTAATGCTTATTTTAATTTTTTTTAATTTTTTAGTAATTTTTAAATTGTTTCTCAATGCATGCCCTTTTTGATTGAATATATGTTATTTTATTAATTGCTCAGTGTTCTATGTTGCACCTTAAGGCCGAGACAAGTTCCTATGTTTGTGAATTTTGTTCATTGACAATGGCAATAAACTCTTTCTGATTCTGATTCTGATTAGAAGCAGTTGTAGTACCATTTATAATAGTAGCAGTTGTTGAAGTCCTAGTACTAGTATTAGTAGAAGTAGTAGTAGTAGTAGTAGTAGAAGTAGTAGTAATAGTAGCTTCTGTAGTAGTACTCTTAGAGGCAGCTGTATTAGTATCAGTCTCAAGTTAAGTAAGAGCCAGCCTGGTAAACAAGTGGCCACAGCGGTGCATGGTGCGGATGCCTTCTGCCATCAGCCATGTAGGGATGTGACAATAAAAGAAATATTGAGGTATCGTATCGTCAACAGTCTCACAATAATATTTTGGGCTTCACATTATATCAAATCATTAGCCCCTTTGCTTAAATGCAATGTTTTGTTGCAGCATCAGCGGGGGAAAAACAGATAGAATCACACCGAGCATAATCCTTTGTTCCATTTTAAGTACAGACAACATGAAGAAATAATTGCTATTAAAGTGCCCCCTGCAGGTCGGACGACTCACTGAACTAAAATGAAGATAAATATATTTGGAATTTTGCTAAAAATTATAAAAAATACCCAGCAAACACATATACCCAGCCACATGTATACCCAGCAGACACAGGGTCAAAACTCATCTAATGTCACAATTTTTTTAATTTGACACATAAAAATATATGAGAGCGACTTTTATTAATTATGTTGAATTAATTAAAAAAAAGTTTAAAAAAGTTTATTTTGTGTAAATTATGCATGAAATGATTTTTCAACGTTTTATCCACAAATACCTGCTCAATAGGTGTAAAACTATAATTTATACGTACAATAGGTATAAATACACCAAATAAAGTCAAAATTAGAAAATCGTAAAAACCTGTCATAGGCACTTTAAGGAATATGTCGGTAATTATTCACTCCAAAGGCTTGTCAAGGCTTTTTAAAAGGAAATGTAACATTTCATATCTACAATCCGGCAATAAATGTCAAAAGGTGAAATAAGCATTCTGATAATATGAGATTTGCATATTGGCACATCCCTTATTGTTACTTTAGCTGACATTTTTTCATATTGTCCATATTGTCCATACATTGTCCATATGACAGCTGTAAATAATAGTGTTATTATTATTAAGATGATAAGAGTTTTATTTTTTCTAAGTTATCTGTTTTATTATTTTTTATTCTGTGCCTAATCTGTTTCTGTACCCAATATTTGTTGCAACACTGGAATTTCCCCATTGTGGGACAAATAAAGGTGATCTTATCTTATCTTATCTTTTAACACATAAGCTGCCTTGAATTAATATAATTTAAGGTATTGTTTGTTTTTCTCTCCAAAATACCTTGAAAAACATGCATTCTTATTGTGAGATGCCTTTCCTCAGATCTGACCTGGTGGTGCCCCACAATTTGCCCCATTGAGACGGATAGGTTTATTGCAGTACAGTGGAACATTATCTCCAGGAACCACTACATTTACATCATTAAGGCTGAAGTGTAGAACTAAATAAACATAAAACATGAAAGGCTAAGGTTCACAATCATGTTTTAAGTGTAATTGCATTGACATTGAATTGATCAATAAACAGATAAACGTGCCTAAACATTAGCAAACGGCTGCGCGTCATGTCTTTACCTTTGCTGCGTAGCGTCCACACTGAGCTATAGATCCCGCCAGGACACAGCCGTGCTAATGCTAATGAAGCCGGTAGGACGCAAAGGAAAAGCCAGCTTGTTTACTCAACACCGATAACAACAGCTCAATCAGCTACCTGACCCGAATGCCTAATTGGTATCATTATTAAACAGGCGACAAGAGACGAGATAAGTCCCCTATTTGCGTTTGCGCGGCGCGGATGATAACCGACTCTGCGTGGCACTGGCAGACAAGCAAGCTCAATCATGAAGCGAGATTTATAGTTTGCTTACTTTGTAACGGTGAGCGTGGAGGCAGGTAATCAGATTCAGAAGGAAGACAAACACGCACGTGGAAATCGCCGCGCTGCACATGTTCTATAGGGGAAACAACCGTCAATAGTGAGAGGATTGTCGTGACACTGACACTGAAACAGATTTAGAAAACTGATAATTTAAAAAGAAATCACTGAGTCTGCTCTTTAACCGGGTTCAATGGCGCCAACAGACAGATTTGCTGTGTTTAGCCTTCTCAAAGCTAAACTTTAGCTCGTATTTGTTTGGGAAATCAATGTACCATTTTAACTTCATCAAGGTAATGTTGAACGTTTTGGTCTGGCACGTTTTGGCCGGTTTCAGGTGTGGACAGCGGGAAGCAGCGAACATAAACAGCACTTCCTGGTTTTTGGAGAGTAAAACGCTCTAATTAGATGCAGGCAGCCCACAGCGGTCTCTTGCGGATGCTTTTACAACATATTCTGACCCCGACTCTGGCTCTGGAACTGCTCGTGACAGTTCAATGGAGAACAAACACTTTACAGGACAATAATAGTAGGCAGAAATATTTAACTTTTATGACTTCTTTAGTTGAGGGTTTGCCCTGCTTGTCTTCACATGTTGTTACTTTGCCTCCAATGTTCCACAATATGCCAGTAAATCTGTCTATCTCCATAGAAACAAGCAGATAATGCCATCAGGCCAACAGTGGAGAGGCGACTCATTGAATAAATACAACCATTGTATATAACATTCCAGTCTAATGAATAAAATCTCCATCAGTAAAGTTAGATTCAACTGGGACTGAATAACAATTATTTTAGTACTCCACTAGTCAAAGGAGTATTTCTATTGTACATTGAGACTTTTTAAATACATGATCAACTTTTGGGATGTGTTTAGTCCGGGTAACGATTACGATGATCAAAACACTGCTACAATTATGTATAGTCGACTAGTGATGATAAGTTCATTATTAATCGTTGCTTCTCAACCACGAGTCACCTCTCTATATATTCACATAAATAAACTCTCTCCCCCTCCCTCTGTTGCAGCAGCGGCAGAACCGTCAGCCTCCTCAGCCTGTCCATCTCCTCTTCACTCACTGCATCTCACTCGTTTGTGTGAGTCAGACTCTGTGCATGAAGCTGTCCTCAGGAACGTCTGACGTGCCGTTCTGTCTGTCAGAGCGAATGTGAGAACAGATGTAGAGCTCTGAAAAGCGTGAATACAAAATGTCAAGGGCCACATGCGTCTCAAACATCCATCCCGATGTGCCGTCTGCATTTATTTATTTATTTATAACATTTCTTTATTCTGACGTTTGGAGTTTGATTTCGAGGGAGCAGAACAACGTAGGCCAAACATTTCATCAGCCACGAGCGTCAAGCCCTTAGCAACTTTCGATTCAGGTCATATTATTGACTAAAGTTTCATATTTGCAGCTTTCGTGTTGTTCCTACTGTGTGTGGGGAAGAGTGTTAATGACAGAGCTATATTGTAAAAGGTCAACAAAGCCGGAACTATTAGCATGCAAGTTGTTGTTAGCGTTAGTGTGACACATCTGGTCTCTTAACGTCGTGATTGTGAAAACTCATTGCGGTGAATAATCAGTGTTTAAAGTGTTTAAAATGAACTATTGTTTTTTATATTTTTAAGACAGTAAAAGTCAGGTACAGCTTCTTTACAGTGACACCTCTTCCTGTTAGCCTCACATTACTAGTAGCTGTGCATGCTACGTTTCCAGCTGAGGGCGTCAGGCACGTTTAATCTCTTTCAAAGTGTTTATTTTTCACCCAAAAGCTCGTTTCATGTTTACAAATTATTTAGAATTTTACAAGTAAAATTGAGTTTTGGGCATTGAATAAATCAAAATGTATTTGTATAGCGCTTTAGAACTGAACCAAAATGTGTTCCATTGGTGCAATAAAAGATAATAATAATAATAATTTAAAAAATACCATAAAAGGCAGTGTAGAAAAAGCTTCAATTTTAGTAATCTGGAGAGTACCTGATTAGCATCTGAACGGCCAGGGCTGATGCCACCCCATGGCTTCAAAACACTGTATATTATTTGCAAATTTAACCTTTCATTCCTGTTTAAAGAGGGAATCTCTTTTTTACCAAAAATTAAACTCCTTAACTCCTCCACCATCTCTTCTCTCGCTTAGAATCTCCACCTCACTATCTTCTAAAGAGTGGTTTGTGGCTTTAAGATGAAGATGCACGGCGCTCTGTGGTCCTGAGCTCGAGTGTCTTTTTGTGCGGATAAAGCCTCTTGTGCAGTGGCTGTTTATTCTCATGTAATACTCTTTACACCTTTCCTCACTGCAGTGGATGATTGAGGGATTATACCGACGTGTTTTAAATAAAAGGCAATGCAACAAAAGTACAATTATGTATTAAAAGCAATTGTGATCAAATGAGTCTTTGGCTTTGAACAGAGAAGGGTAAATATCTAAATGACACAAAATTGAAATGCTAAAATGCCCGGCCAAAAATCGCAGCGCGCTTAAGTGAAATGTCATTTTTGATTCAGAGAATGACACGGACCCCAACCTCAAAACTCCCTCGGCTCATTCCGATTGATATTAATTTCACCGCCACTCTCACACACTCAGACACACAAATGCCCACACGAGCAGGACAAAATCTGCGGTGGCTTGAAATGTCATTATCGCCACGACGACATTACAGCTTCAGTAGCAGCTCGTTCTGAAAGAAATGTCACTGTCCCTGGTTATTTGCATGGCGGTTCCCACGTCCCTGTTTGGTCTCTGCCTGAGCTTTGTGTGAAGAGGAACATTTAAAAAGGAAATTATTTTCATTCAGATTAACAACAAAGACATACAATGCAAAATCAAGCTTTTGTATGTTATAACCTCATCATGAGTTTTCTCAGAGTAGTATTTAGATTCATGATCTTGTGTTGTTCTGATCTGGGGTTCGACTGCGCCATACACAGAAAATGTGTGTTTTCACCTACCGCCTGTGTTACCGCCCACTTTCCCCTTCCCAACTCGCATTACTAAATACATCTCCAGCACACCCATAAGGTCCACGAATGTTGTGTAGCCATTTTTCAATAATAAAAGTAAATTAAAATCTACCGCTCGCTACTGTGAAATGCAGCTTTTCAATTCAGCTTTTTTTTTTTTTTTACAGAAAGTCAATAGATGAAAATAAAAATGCTTTTGAGGCTCGCGCGACACTGTTGTAAACCACTTAGCCACAGCTGCCTTGGGGCAGAAGCGATGCTGCAAATCTGCCCCATCGGCCCCTTTGACCACACCAACCACACGACTTTCAGGTTGTTGGACAAAAGCTCTACCCAGTGAGCTATCGCCGCCCCTACAATGGTCCCATTTCTACCTATGAAGGGCAGTTCAATGCCTGCTTGCGAATTTAATTTGTCATGAATCTTTCAAGTGGACTTTCAGAAAAACTACAAGTGTGAGAGTTTGCTGCTTTGTGTGGTAACTAATGGTCACAAGAACAATAATATTTTAAAAATCTATTTCTGAAACTGGACAAAAATGTCTCGCAGAATAACCGCTGTATGGACATCAGTTACAAGTTATCCCCTAACGCGCCTTTACACCGGAAGCTCAACTAGCTTTGAGCCTTACAGCATTTAGGATTTAGAATATTTAACTTGTTAAATTACATTTCCATATGTTTCCAAGATCATTGAGCCAGCAAAGAAACAAACAACCTGTGAATATGGACTGAAATGTCTTAAAACAATTAAATTAACCTAAGTACCTTACGTAATTATTAAGATTCATTTTCTGAATTCAAGCTCATCTAGGGTTTTTTTCCTTCTTCTTCTTTTTCTTCTTTTTTGCAGTGGAGGAGGACAAATCCAGACCTGACACGAAGCAGATCAGACGGATAAAGTCTGGCGATATTATCCACGTGTGAAATGTGGCATGCAGCTAATTTTACACCCCGCTTCTGTGCCCAAACACGTCCCTTTTACGGCCTATATATCCACGCCGAGTTGACACTCCCCTGGCAATGACTGCAAATGTGTTCTGCAAGGCGTCCAGAATCTCCGGATGGGATAATGTAAAGCAAACACGACGGCCCCAGCGGAGAGCGGCGGTCAGACGTCTTCAAATATCATCAGCTGTAAAGTGTCTGTTCAACGGTAAAAGTGTTTGTGTAAAATTGTACCGGAAGGTTCTATATTAGGCACTTTTCATCACAAAAGAAGCTGTAATCAAAGGCAGAGGTGGGTGGTGTATATGGAGAGGTGGAGAATATCGCATGTGCTGTTATGGAGCGATGCAAAATTATATAAATATCGAGTGTAACGTCAGGCATTAAAACTATTAAAAAGGTGTAAAGTTAAATTTAAATTAATTTTATGGTCCATTCACGTTTTGAACCTGATGAGGCAAAAAAACAGAATATTGAGATATTTATTTTTGTCAATATCGACTATATACATACTGTATCTATGATTTATTCAAGGTATTTTTATTAAAGTGCATACGACAGTTTAGACACACATTACACTCAAACACAGTAAACACAATTATATTTCAGATTTTACTAAACATTTTACCTGCTCGTCTCCAATTTGACCACTTTTGTGACGTTTATAATTGGTTCGGACATGGGATTAGAAGTAATTCCACAACTGTTACCTAGCAACCAGACTGTAAAAAAGAGCCAAAATCCACATAAATTACACAAAAGTTAGGATTTGACAAACAATAATACCATATAACACCTTTATTTTGTTGAATGAACGTTCAAACTGTCAGAAAAGTGTGTCAGTTATGTCTAAACTGTCTCTGTGTTTTCAGTGGTACGTCGCACGCTGATGACATCAGAGGCATTCAGCTCTGCTTCCTCTACTTTGATTGCTCAAACATAATCAAACACCTATCATAAAGAATGGAAAATTGAATATATTGTTGATCTATCTATTTTGCTCGAGAAAAATGATTTACACAAATCCAAATTCTTCACTAGCCAAACCTCTTTTCAAAATATTAACCATAGAAATCAGACTTATTTTCAATCCCTAAACAATATCTCAAATAATAAAGCTATTAAAATATTGTATATTATGGAACAGTAACATTTATCTCAGTAATCTCCTCTCTTTTTTTTCTTTTAATTCTTTGTATTTTTGTACATAATTTAGAATGTTCTGTTGCCTCAAATTATGTATAATATACTATAACTTAGCTTTGGAAAAAAAAGAAAAAAAAAAGTTTTGCTCCAAAAAAGAAAAAGAATAGCTCCGAAAAAAAAAGAAAGTTAGCTCCGTGAAAAAAAAAAGATAGCTCAGAAAAGAAAAAAAAAACTACATCCTGTAATTTTTCTAGCATGTCAAAATGTCTTCACAACCTGCGACTTCATGGATGTAAAACGATGATAAATGTTTACCACAGGTTCTACACCACCAAACTAAGTCATAATTAGAAAAACATAAGAATGTGACTTCATGTGACTAACTTTTCTTGAAAACATGTATCCTTCTTGCATGGTATCACTCGCCTCTCCACAGATCTGACCTGTAACTTTGCCTGATTGCCTCAGCCTGCTTGTCTCCATGGAATTAGATTACTTTAATGTCATGCTGTGAAACATCCCAGGCAAAGCAACGTCATCTTCAATGAGACAGTAGAGTGTATGTCGCCTCCTGCTGGACAAGGTGACACAAGACACATTTAAAGGACACATATTATGCAAAATGTACTTTATTGAGCTTTTAACCATATTCTGGTCTTATAACACGTTTCTTTTGTCAAAAACATACTTGGAGTTGTTTCTAGCTTCATTAACGCTTGTTTCACTGATCCTGTTTACGAGGCCCTCTTCTCTGAGCCTCACAAAAAACTGCTATTTCCCACATGAGACGTTTTAAATCCATAATCATCGTTCTGAGCATTTCTGCCACTAAATCATGCACATTCCATCTGCATGCTTGTAATTGCATGACTGTGATGTTGCTTAAATGTCTTTGTATTTGTTTTTTCATTGTTCAAGATGCCAAAATAATGTGTATTTTCGACTTCTGCGACAGTTGTTTATACATAGGCAGTGTTTAAGTTAACTAAAACTTGAAATACTAAACCGGGGTTACTCGAGCAAGTTTAAAGGTCATCAAGAATACGAATAATTAATAATATATCCACATTGATAAGATATACCATCATAACTATTGTCAACAAGAAATGCTTTATACTGACTTTAGCCAAGGGAATGTGCAAGCGTGGACTTTTAAACAAGTAGGTCTTTGAAGTGGGTAAAACATTATAACATGGGAAAAACCTAAAAGAAATACATTCATTGCACAACTTTTCTCCTTTTGAGGTTTGTTGTTTTTTTTTTTCCTTTCAAATTGACCAAAGCACCATGCTGTCTCACCTGAAATGTTCAAATAAAATTCTCCGTTGAGTCCCAGAAGTAAATGTTATAAGTCATGCTGTTTGATAGCGCTCTGCTCGTGAACGAATAAAGTAACAAACGCACCCCGCTGTGTGTTTGATAATATGCCTTTGCTTATGGAGTGAAGACTTTATATCTGAAATAACATTTGAAGTTACAGGGATGCATGTTGTCTCTGCGGTGTTTCAAACGGCTTCCCAAACGCTGTGTGTATTCTTTGATTAAAAGGTGCACATGGAAAACACACGTGACAGGTTCAAGGACTAATGTCACTAAAACAATTATTAATTGTAATAATTAAGATTAATTAAGATTTTGCTTGAAAAAAAAAAAAAATCCTCTCATCACCAACGACTAAGGAGGACTGGACTGACATCATGACAAAATAGAAAAACAAAATAGAAAAAATTACATTCGGACTTAAAATTGTAAAGGGACAAATTTTAACGACTGTGGACCCAGTGGGACTAAAGCCGTGTTCAGACCGCTGCGGCAGCGCGGTCAGTTTACATTCAATGTCTATGTGGACGTGCGACCTGCAAAAAAGCTTTATTTCCGCTGTCATTGCACCAGGAGCGCTTAATCCCTGACTCGGCAAACTCCTTCTCATCTCCTTAAATTCCGCCCGATTACGTTACAAACCCTCTGTTTTTGCCTGAATTGATTTGTCACCCCGTATATTGATTAGTTCATAAACTTCTTCCTTCTTCCACTGACAGTTTTCGGCTCCTTCGTCTGCCATTTCTTTCCACTTTGACGTTCATCCCGGAAATGTTGCCTATTGATGACATTTAGGTCGGATCTGGGAACCTGTGCCTGAAGTCGCATTCTAAAAGTGCGGATACCAATCCGTGGATTTATTTCCACGAAGGAAAGTGGCCTGGGTCGGATGTGTGCTGTTCACACTGTCCTGAGAAAATCGGATACAGGTCACATTTGGGCCAAAAAATCCGAATTGACCTGCAGTGTGAGTGTTTATTGAGTCATCTGTTTTATGATTTTGTTTAATGTTGGTTGTAGTTTAATTGTTCTTGATTTTGCTTTCTGGTCTTGTTCTGTGTTTTTATGTTTTAATCTTTTTAAAAATTGGGGAGAAAAAAATATCCTCTAGTTTTTCCCAGTTTGACAATTTTGGTGAAGTTTACAATTGTACTTCCTCATGTAATTTCACACATCAGTTATTATTTAACAATAAAGAAAATGACAATATTATCCAATTAATGTTTAAACTGTTCGAAAAATGTGTAAATTGCAGAGGGCGCTGTCGTGCTTCCGCTCCCAGAAGGAAAACCGACTGACTGTAAATTGACAGGACACACAGCAACATCATGTGACTCTTCTGTGGCGGGAAATAAGCAGCCGAAACATGTCAAAGTCTGACAGCGGGTCTGAGAGAGGAAGTACTGTAAAGGAGCGTTCACACCGCAGCGTCAAAGCGTCATGGTGCAAAGTTTGGAGAGAATGAGGAGCGGCACGTGTGACCAGGACCGACCCAAAAGGGGAGAAAACAGAACTAAATGCAGTCTGTTTTACTTTCTTTTAAGCAATACACACACCCGAAATGAAATAAATGCTAGATGGATAATGTCATAATAATGTGGTCTTTTCCAGGCAATTAAATCTCTGAGAAAAGTAGACGGAGACAATAGTTATGTTGTGCACCTTTAAATTACTATCTGATTAATCCAATTTATCATAAAAGCATTCAACAAAGTCTTGAATTAATCTGGGCAGTTTTTCAGTTATTCAGAACATATAATTATATTCAGAAATCAAGTCATTTTAATCAATGTTCACTATTCATTTTCACAGTTTAGAAGAAAAAAACATAATATTCAGCTTTTAAGCGAACATGTCGGTGTAATCCCTCATTCGTCCAGGAGCGTTCCATTGTAGAAAAAGATTCAGTTGTAGTCACCTGGACTCTGTTTTACTTTTAACTGAACACTTTATAATTGATCCACCGCAAAACTATCCAAACCTCTTCCAAAACGACACTTCTGAATCTGTAAAATCTCGCGCTTTCCTCACCTCTGTACTCATGGAGATATCCATTAAGATGAAATGACCTTGCCTCGAGCACTCACATGACAACAGCCCGCCCTCTGGTCGTTTTTTATCATTACCTCAGTCGTGGCGTGCGTGTAAAGTGGGATTTCTCTTCTCGCTTCGTTAGAGTTGGCTGCAGTTTCCATTTAAATCCATTAGGGGGATCCGCCCTGCTGATGGCGCTCTCATAACCTCGTTTAAGATCCTATCACAGGCCAAAAGCAGCACACGTGTTATTTGTCAGTAATAATGAGGATTGCTGTTGTCGTGTTGGACTTTCAAAACGTAATTCATGGTCATAATTCTGATTTGTAATTCAAGCTGTTGAAAAATAAAAGATTCAAATATGATAATACTAGATGTGCAGTTACATGGAGGGAAATGAAATACTGTTTATGTTCTCTAGTTGGTGCTTAAGTGGATAATATATAGTATAATATTTAGACCAAAAGTGGCTTTACTTTAGAAACAGGTCTTTTAATGTAAATGAAAACTGCTTTAATGTTTTATTCAGCCTTTATTGAAAGAGTCTTAACCTTTTGTGACATTTGTTGGTTTGGCCCAGAAAACCTCCTGAAGAGAACAGTGACCACCGCTGGTCAAGTGTTAGGCATCAGCTCGGCACAGAGTGGCCTTTACTCTGCTGCCTTCTCTTTCATCCCTCCAGCAGGTCAACTGTTAAACAGCCCCATGGAGTCCCCTGGTGTGTCCACCTATGTGTATGTTGTATGGCCATTGAATCTTTGTGAGAGACTTTGTATATCTCTTTACCTGTCGAAGTAGCATAGCAAATACATTTCCCTATTTATCTATCAGTCTATCTAGCTATCTGGTAGGAAACTTGCAGCACTCGATTATAAATATATGAAATATATCTTAATTTGTGTGAATGTTTTCATGATTTGTGTGCTGTCACGTCTTTCCCATCACTCCAGGTCTCCCCTGTAAAAAGAGGTTTTTATACCTGGTCAAATAAAGGTTCATGAATACAATTAAAAAATTACATATTTCATTGTTTTTGAAAGATTTCTAGCTTCGGATAATGTTTACATTTGCAAAACACACTTTACAAACGGCTCTTCCAAGGCATTGGAGCGTCATCTGCGGTCAGTGGGAATGAATGAATGAAAAAAATGAATAAATGAAGCCCGCAGGCAACGTGAACGCTATGCTAATGGAGCCATGCATTCACAAACTGACCTCAGAACGATTCCGATGATGGTTTATAGACTTAAAACTGCAGAAAAAGTCCAACGTTTTTACCTGTGACAATCCGAGGACAGTTCAAGACTTTAATGTTGCATTAAATGTGTCCTTTAAACGGTATTCTATTGAGCTGTTTATCTCCATGGAGATAGAGAAAGTGTGTATTTATTAAAAGTAATTATTAGTCTATTTTATCTTCTATCCTATTATTCATGCCTTATTTTTTTATATTTTGCTGTTATTGCTGTTGCTTCAAGTTGCATCTTATCGCTGAAGCAGGTTTCTGTAGTTTATGAAACATTTGTTCACAATGGCAGCAAACCTATTTCTGATTCTGATTCTTGAAGTGGCCTCTGCATCTCTCACTTCACCGTCCTTTTAGTCCCTCTGAATCCCAGTTTGCGTGCAGGGCCTCGACGCTGATCCCTCTTTGTGTCTGGGCTAAATTAGGCCTCGTACATCATCGTTTTCCCGATCTTCAGCAGATGCTCTCAGCTCTGAGGGGGAGGGCGGGTGAAGCTGCTCTTAAATTAATCTAAATTATAGGTTTTAGCGCGTTGGAGATCTGCAGACTGCTGCCTAATGGGATTGCAACCTCCGTAAGATGGCGGAGGTTGCTCATGGTCTGCAAAAAGACCATGAGCGCAAAGGAATTTCACTCATTTGAATGTTTGGGATGTAATAGATGTTCAAAATTATGAAAGGTAACTATTTTCCTTTCACCCTTAAGCCAATATCAAATAACTTAAATACACTGTAAATACACTGTACTGCACCCTTTTTTAGCCCACAGTTTGAGAATCACTGCTTTATAAAAACTGTCCCACCTCTGTCCCACCTCTGCCTCACCTCTGCCTCACCTCTGCCTCACCTCTGCCTCACCTCTGCCTCTACTCCTCTCTAAACCTGCAAACACAAGACATCGCTGCATCGCCTGCTCTGATTGGCCAGAGCTTACAAAATATTGCTATTTAAAAATCCCTTCATTCTGCTTTAAATTGTGTTTTTAATCAAGTGTTGTGTATGAAACTGATCTATAATTATACTGAAACCATATTAAAAAGTAACTGTAGTATTTAGTACTCTGAGTATTTGGCAGCAGTACTTGTAATTGAGTACTGGATTTTTACTTGAGTACAAATACCACACTGAAAACGAGGAAGGGAGAGCTTCATTCTACTCCTTCTCACATGTTGATTTGTTTAAACCCTACACATGACTGTATTGTCCCCGTTTGAGACAAAATAAATACATATAAAACACACACACACACACACAGATATATATGCATACACAAAACAAGAATGATGGGCCATGCTTCATGTCTGGTCCTATTGCAGCTGGGACACTGTTGAGTTTTAGCTCCGTTTATTTTGGAGTTTAAACCCAGAGTCAGAATCGGAGCGTAATGCAGGGCGATGTGCCGATGATTCAAAGTGCTGAGAAGTGCGGTAAAGTTAGACAACTCCATCAGGACATTTGTGCTGAAGACCAACGTGCTGAGGGAGAGCGTTTGTGTGCCTGAGGTAAGGAGCCGCCACCGCTGACACTCAGATCTGCATCGCATCGTTTTTCAGAAAGAGTTTATTGCCATTGTCAATGAACAAAATTCAAAAACGTAGGAACTTGTCTCGGCCTTAAGGTGCAACATAAAACACTGAGTAATAATAAAACAACATATATTCAATCAAATTGAGGATTCCAGCTGTATTTGTGGAGTCCAGCTGCAGCTGACTGTGGGATGTGAACATCTTGTGCACTCTCAGACGTTTGTCATCTTGTCAACAGCTATCACAATGCTTTTTAAAGATGAGCTTTATGATCACAAAGGGAAAAGCACCAGGGTGACTGCAGATGATGAAGAAGACTGCAGATGAGTGTCCTCTCCTGCAACGCTCGTCTCTCGCAGGGCGCCTGTAGTTCTGTTCTCAGAGAGCGCAACGTAAAAACAAACTGCTGGTGTTGACATGGACCCGAGCTTTAACAAAAAGGTCCGATATTGTGGCGATTTGAGCCTATTTCCTCGCTCGTGTGGGAGAAGAGCACTACTGCACATGTGTGGTGGATTGAGAACTACCGGAGTTAGCTAGAGCCACTAAAGGCTAAAGTGGCGACAGGCGCCAAGGAGTGTCGCCATTGGCTCAAAACGGCGGCCATGTTTAATGCCTAGGGCTCGGTCGGCCTTGAATGAATGTGAAGGAAGACAAGGAAGCAGAGTGTTGGTGTCTGTGTAATTTCCTTCACCTGCTCTTGTTACGAGCGCACATACATTCATGTTTTTGTGTTATTTAAGTTTGTTATTTTAGTTTGGCGTTTGTGCTTCAGGGGAGCTGTGGGGCTGGGAGTAAGTGCACTGAGACCTCTGGTTTCAAATGGATTAGATGCACTTGTTTGGTGTGAATCTGGTTTGATAGTGTGTGCTTCCATTGGATCAAGTGTGAACATGCCGTTAGTTCAGACCGAGGCGTCAAAAAGGCGTCAGGTTTACATGTGAAGTCTATGGCGGACGGTGTTTATTTTCAGCCCGTCAACCAATCATCTTCCCTCAGAATACCATTAGCATCAGTCATCAGGTGGCGGACCCTCTCCTGGAAAGTTATTTAACCTTTAAATATAATAACTATAGTACATTTAGGCCATTTACATCGTGTATAGTCTGTGTTTTGCAGTGCACAGTGACAATAGGGCCCCTGAATCGTAAATCATCAGGAAGGAGTTGTCATTATGTTCTTGATTATAAATAACAGCCGCTGACAGACGCAGCGCTGGTGAATTATTCATGCCGCACTAACAAGGCTCTTTAAAAATATCCACCAGACCAAACCAGGATGAGAACAACACTTACCTGGAATTAAGCGTTTAGCCGCACAGCTTCGAGGACACCATCGGGGTCTTTTATGAACAACGGCGTCACTAAAATACAAAGAAAGGGTCGTGATTAACCCATGGATGAGCAATTAGCATCGTTTCCATAACTATTCAAAAGTAAATATATAATTATTGCAACAACCTCTTTCAATAACCTCACAAGACCCAGTGAATGTGTCCGTGTACGCCGCGCTCTAGACGTGTTTTGAAATAAAAATAGGTAGATCAATTACATGATAACTTTCATACCGGACCGTTGTGAGGTAAAAATGTGTTTACAGATTTACTGGAGGAAAAACAAGCCTTAATATAACAGTTGGAGATAACACTGGGTCATTTGAGGGCTGTATTTGACTAATATGTTTACTTTATGTGCTTCTGTTCCAAATAGAAAAGTCTGAAAATCGTATTTACTTTGAATTTAAATGCATTAATTTGTTCTTGTGTTGTTGTGACTTAAACATCCGACTGTGACCAATTCATAAAAAAGAGGACATTACAATGGAAATCAGCAAGAATAGTGGACTGAAGTAAAAACCTAAAAAAAGGTCCTATAAAAATATTTAAACTTAAATAAAAAGATTTTTTAAAAAAGGGACAAAAATTTTACAATTCAGATTTTAATATACTCTAATTTTCCTATTTTATTATATTTTGTATGCCACTCCATTATTATTATTTTTTTTATCTAAGTTCTAATTTATTTATTTTTTCTATTTCTGACGACTGTCTCACCAGTCGTGTTTTACCCCTTCAAAAGTTGATTATTTTACATGTTTCATTGTAAACCCCCAATATCGATCTAAAACAGCTTCATGAAATAAACGGGTCCATTGACTTACTGTTCTTGACCCGGACTCTATTTGTTATAATCTTCACAAGTCTTAATTTATGACGCGTTAAGGAGCCGCAGGACACCGTTTGGAGGCGCTGTTTTTATTCTGGCTGACAATTAAAAAAAGATCGACGTGTGCCGCTGTTTATCGCTCAAAAGAAAGAAGGCAGTGGAAAGAGCTTGCGTCTCCCCGAACATCTTTACATCCGTCATACTGAATCCGTCGTGATTTGACAGATCTCTGAGCTCTGGGAACTTTGGACCCGAGTGTTTTCAGACACTCAGAGGGAGAGGACTTAAAAAACGGCATTCATCTAACAAGCGCGAATGAAGCGAAGCAAATGAAGCGAAATGGAGTGGCAAAAGCGCACAAGAGTCAATGGTGAGTAATGGCGTTTTCTCCAGTAAGAGCTCCAAAAACAACTCAAAGTAGAAGAAATATAAAATGTAAATTTTAATCTATAACTGCGTTTCCATCACCTTATCTTTAATGTGGATTTTGAAGTATTGCATAAGTAACAGGAGGTGGAAATGCCAAATATCGCATTTTTTATAACTCTTAATTCGCATTAAAGTTCATACGATCGCTTCATGTGGATTTTGTTTTTTGCGCATGACAGGGTTAAAGGGAATTTAGAAACACGTTAAGTCGCATAAACTCATAAAGCAAGTATTAAAAGTCGCATGAGTACAGCCCTGCACCAGACGCACCGGAGTGACACAGGCTGAAAAAAGACTAAAAACACATCAGGTTCTGGTTGTTTGTCCCATAAAATCCTCCAGATAAAAAGAAGAGCTGAACAAACATGGTTGCACGTCTTACAAAGCAACACATACGCCCTCTTATGTTCAGAGGAGGAGAAACTCTGGGAGAGTTTGTCCAACATTCAAATTGTTCTTTTCAACTTCAGCCTTGGCAGTAAACCTGTCTTATGTCATTATTAAAGTGAGAACAACTTGCTAAACTTTGGACATGACAGAACAGTCCACAGCTAAAGCTAAATAACCACATAACCATTAAATAAAACAGAGAAAGTACATCTCAAGCAAGTCCAGGGTGCGCCCTCTGCAGGATTAGTGATGTCACGACACAGAGCAGACAGGCGGCTCCCGTAACCAGGGCAACCAACACCCAGATATGCCTTTGAACGCTTTGACGGAAACGGAACTAAATTTGCATTCGTTATTCGCTTTACTTTCAAATTTCGATCATATGGGCATTTTGTGAGGGGGCAACGCAGTTAGAGACGCAGACCTTCGTCTCAAATAATAATCAAATATCAGCTTGTTGAGGAAATTAATTGTTGGTTGATTAAAGTGTCTTAATGCCCCATGGTTAGCCTACCATTAGCAGGCTAACAGGCTAACAAACCACTGCAAAGTCGCGGCAACGACGGAAAAACTACTTTGAGGTTAAATTTTGCTATATAAAAAAAAAGGACTGTCCATAATTTTGCCTCTCAGTTGACATTTGGAGGAGCATTTTTCAGTGCATAAACTCTTCAGACGACAGGATTTACAAACTAGTCTGAACCAGCAGTACAATAGGATCAAACCATTGAGAAGAAGATACGCTCAGATTTATATTCCATATCGTCGGCCTTATTTCTTACTTTGAAGCCGTTCTGTTTGGACCCCCGCTGTGCAAAACTGTCATGAAACGAGCAGTAACCTGCCGTTCCCGTGAGCGGGCGGAAGGATGAAGGATCAAGAGGGCTTTTAAAACTAATAAAAAACACATCAAGTTATAGAACTGCGGCTGTCAGAGCAGGTGAAAACATGCGCGCCTTAAAGAGCGGCTTCAAAAATGAAATAAATGGTGAAAAAAAAAGTTAGAACTAAAGCAGTCTCTCTCGCTTTTCAAATCAACAGGCGCAAGGACGTCTGTGTCTCAATTAGAAAATCCTAATGCGTTTATTCTAAATCCGAGCAAATGTACAAATACTGTTACAAAATAAATATAGGAAGGGGCAAGTGACATAGTGAACCTTTAACTTACAGAATTACATTTTTTAATAGCAGTTCTTGGGTTAGGTTTCTGCTTGAAGCGTCTGCGAGGTCCGCGAGGCAAAATTGTCATTTCTGCTGGCATGCACCCTCCCACACCGTCCGCGCGGCCCTGATTTATTATATTGATCCATGGGTAAATCTAACAAATATTAGCATGCTAACAAACAGCATGCTAACGGCACACTTCAAGCTTCTTTGAGAAACTCTATATAATTTAGATACAGAGAAAGTGCTGTGGTTTCACGTCCACCCAAATAGATGCTTTTACAGATTTTACTTTATTACATGCAAAAAAAATAGGGGAAATTAAATAGTTCAAAACAGTGAAAATCAGGTATGGCCCCTTTAATGTAATGTTGTGGAATGAGTAATTGTACTATTTTGAGTAGATTTTCAAGCATGTACTTGTTATTGGGAAAAATGTTAGCATGTAGTTGTAATTAGTTATTTAAACACTCAAAAACGACCAGAGCTCAACTAATATGCAGTGTTGTTCAAAATGACTTAATCAGTTAAACTTGTTTCATTTCTTGAATTTTGATATCAAATATTAAGCCAAAATGCTACTAAAATCAAGTTAAGAGTAGTTCGTGTGTACTTTTGACTCTTCCATTTTGGCCGCATGTACAGTAATTTAGTAAATTTTTAGCCTTCTAACTGTAATTTTACTTGAGTACAAATTGCCTGGCTTTATCCAGGTGAAAAAGAGTTGCTGCATTTCAGTGGGACTTTCCTGGTTAAAAAAAAAAAAAAAAGGTCATGTAAAAGTTTTTAAACAAACAAACTAGATACGTAGTTTAACACAATACAACATTGTTATACATTTAGAAAATGATTAATTAGAATTACTTTGGGGTTATTGTGCCAGTAGGAATATTGTTCTTTAACACTTTGAAATCTGTTAACGTAACAGGCCATAATACGCTGCACAAACTTGTATTGCTTGATCAAAATATAAACACTAGATTAGAGATTCTATTTGTCTCAATAACGGCATCGCTTGGGTTCTTGTTCCGCATGGGCACCTTCTTGTCTCTCTCCACAGGGGGGCTGGGTTGATGTTGATTGTTTGAAGTGTCAGAACTTGACTTTTCCATGTGATTCGGATCAACGTCGAGAAATCAAACGCAAGGCTTTTCGGCATGTCTATTTTGGCCTCAAGCTGCCGCGATGAAGTCTGGACGACGCAGTGATTGCTATACTGCTGCTGGAGTATTAGGTAGAGCGCGATAATGATCAACGAGGGCAAAGAGAGGAGGAAAAGAGTAAGAGAAGAGAGGGGGAAGGAAAAAAAGAGAAGGTTTGAGGATGTTGTTGTAAATAGAGGGACAAATTTGACTTAAAGCGCACATTCTGAATTCTTCAAAAGCAGTTTAGAATTCTTTGATGGAATTCGATGATTAACTGTCAAATTGCAGTTTATGTCTGCGTAATTACTGGGCCGAAGCACATGAAAGTAGTTCGACTTTCCAGTTCTCTGTCAGCAGAAATGAAAAAAAAAAAAAAAAAGTTGAATATTCTTTGTTCACAGTAGCTTCAGAATGTGTCGTCATTCTCCAGCCCCAAAGGCAACGTGGGTGAAGTATCTTGAACAAGGAGACAACGGTAGTATTTGATGTTATGGCCCTGGAAACAGCTCAGGAGATCAGTGTTATATATATTAAATTAACAGAAACACATACATAAGAAAACAAAACAAGGTAAGAGTCTATAAAATGCACGAGTCACACAGGCCTAACAAAAAACGGCCCATGAACAGAATCGAAGTGACAAATACCATACAAATATTATAAAAGAGATACATGACAAACAAATAACCAACAAGTCTCAGACAGGCGCTGCATTCACAGCCCTGACGACGAGACACACACGAATGGCACGCTGGCCACAAAGGCCAGCAGCATTGAGCAGCTGCAACAGGGGTCCTTAAATATTGGGAGTGGCAGTTGATTGCCCAGGTGTGGAAAGGCCCCAGCCAATTAGGGATCAGAGAGGGCCTCCAATCACATGCTGTGTCTCAATTCCGGGTGTGCATGCTATGAAGGAGCCAGCTGATGGGGGCTTGTCTCTCTGGGTAGCATTGATTGCAAAGGCCATATCAAAATGGGACAGGCCTAGCACATGGAGCCGCTCCGTCCCCTAGCAACTAAGACTCGCTGCTTATGCAAACGCCACACAAATTATGCACATGGACGTATTAAAAAGAGCAAGCACCAAGGATAAAATATTCAGCTTTTGAGCCCAAGAGATTATAGTTCATCTCAACCAAATCTTATGTTTAAAACAAAATATTATGTTCAGCTCTTGTAAAATATAATAATTACCAGTGTTCCTGTGATAACTGTCAAAATGATCTGGAAGTTTCAACAAAAGTAATGAAATATGCCTTCTTAATTTCAGAATGGGATTTTATAATGACAAGGGAATACATGAAAGGTATTATGTGCATTTAAGTCAGTTTATAAAGAGAGAGATCTGTGTTTCTGGAGAAAATATATTTAAACGATCAGAATAGAGGAAAAAAAAATATATATATATAATATATAAAAAAAATATATATATATGTATATACATTTGTCGCCCGCATTCGTGGGCTGCATGAAATGGGACAGCCTTGTCGGGAAGTGACGCAACCAGCCTTGAGAAACATCTATTGACATGAACCCACTGCAGCCATGTTGGGATGGGAATAATGCAACAGTCCAGGGGCCATAACACTTTACGTCAGTTTCATCTGGCAATGTAAGTTATTGTTTCTCGGGCCACCACCTTTCAAACTGAAAACGACCTTCTGGATGGAAATAGAATGCATATGACACACACTTTGAAGCCTTTCTTCTCATGGCCGACCCTCGAAGCAAGTACACAACAGACTATTTCTCTCTGCTGCACAACATAGAAAAGGAGGTTTTGAATATGAGGCCAGTCGTCGCTACAGCTGATGTGGAGCTTCCTTGTCTGCTCGTTTTTTTATTTTGGGCAGGATTTGGACCGGACACGACTAGTGGGCCAAGTATGTCCACAAAAAAAAAACTCAAAAGGCAACCTCAAACTGCTGTCCATTTACTGTTCTACTTTATCTACTTAATTTAAATCCAGTACATTTAAATTAAATCAAAAACGAAAATCAAGGAGAGGCTGGAATGTGAAGCAAACGAACAACCAGACAAACCAACAAAGAGGCTAAACCAGACTAAACGCAGGACTTAAACCAGGACACAACCAGGACAAAAGGCAACAATAAAACTAAACCAGACTAAACCAGGACAACAGACCACGGACACACAGCGACACAGATCTAAACCAGGACTAAAACCAGGACTAACAGACTACAGCGACAAACCATGGACTAACCAGGACACAACAGAAAAAACCAGGACAAAACCAGGACTAAAACACCAGGACTAAACCAGGACTAAACCAGGACACAACCAGGACACAACCAGGACAAAACAAGGACAAAACAAGGACTTATTTATTATTTCTTTTAAACACAGTGACTCCTTGCTCTGCTCTAAAACCTGAAAAATAAAATGTAATGTTAATTTTTGGAAATAAATTCATTTTTTGTTTAAAAGATTATGGACCTCTTTTGGCTCCATAAAAATGCAACCTCGTAGTGAAATTGTCCATTATCCCACTTTGTTCATCTAATCACAGCACATTGTCATCTTGCTGTTCCATTTCAAACAACCACTACGACTGTGATGTGGTCTGACCCTCAGCACTGCTCTCACACACTCTGTTTGCTCTGCTGACGCCACACAACTTTATCTGGAGTCAGTGATGCGCTTTTAATCCGACATGTCCCGTTCGACCCTGCTTCCTTTGCCCTTCCTCTGCCTCGCAGCGGCGGCCATCTCGGAGACGTCCTGGAGCGGGTTCGTAGGATCAAGTGGGTGTTTTTCATCCGGCTCTTCCCTTCGTGTTCCCACAGCGAGAAGAACACAGCGTGACCAAGTGGACCAGTTTGAATCCACCAAGAAGAGGAAAAAAGTTATGAGTGAAGCTGGTTTATGCTGCAGAGAGGTTTGGTACACGGTGGAGAGAATGACGAGCAGTAGTTTAGTTAGGATATTTGCAGAAAGTAGTAAAGAGTATTTGTGTTATGGGATAAAGTTGTAAAGGTACATCTTAAATGCGTGAAAGCTTAAAATTTGTGGACTCCAGTTCATGACAGAGATGTGTTGTAAATTATATATCGTAATGAGCAAGCGAGAGACAGAGCTTCCCGCTAGAGCGCCCCTAGAGGCTTATAGTCCGAGTTTACGGTAGTATCAGGCTCGCCTCGCCTGGTCCCATCTTCATTTCTGAGGGTCGTGGATCATGGACACATCGATCCGTTTCCTCCAAAGACTCCGATGCCTTGCCAAGGTTGTGCAGGTCCCATGAGATGTTTTGATCCAAGACTGGATCAAAACATCTGTTTTGATCCAGTCTTGGACCAAAACATCTCCGTTATTGCAATCTAAACCTGCAGACTGTTGCGGAAGGTCACTAGAATGAGCTTGAGAGTAAAATTTCAATCAGATGCTTTTGATTGATTGATTTTTGCAGCACATCCATTTTTACTACCTGTCCAAATGTAAATAATTGGGTGGAAAAAGGAATAAATTGTTATTGCAAACTAAATGTGACTGTTGCAGTGCTCAATCGTCCTCCTTCCAGCCACACGATCCTTCCAGAACATGCAGAGCTTTTGGGCCCTGATGATATGGCCAAAGAAATGAAGTTCACTTTTCCTTACAGTTGTTATTAGCTGTCTTTCTGTCCCCATTTCCTTGAAGACTGACTCATTGGTTCTGTGGATAGTCCTTGAGATCTTCAGGATGAGTTGAGGTGGCACACACAAACTGGTTGGTTGGTTGATTGATTGATTATTGTCAGAGGAAAGTCAATCCAATAATGTGTCCCTTTGACAGAGAGCAATCTTTATTTATAGAGCCCTTTACAACACTCGAAGTGACCAAAGTACTCTACAATAAAAATCAAGACAATACGAAACATAAAACTAAGTTAAAACAAACTGTACAGAATAAAGTGTCATTACATTTCAGAGTGTTAAAAGCCAGTCTGAATAAATAAGTTTTAAGCCTGGATTTAAAAAGGCTAAAGTCTGTGATGCGCAGGTCAGGGGGCAGTTTGTTCCAGAGTCTGGCCATTTAAAGCTTTGAAAACAAAAAGTAACATTTTAGAATCAATTCTAAAAGAAACAGGAAGCCAATGGAGAGCAAAAAGAACTAGGGTGATGAGCTGACGTCTGGGTGTGTTGGTTCAAAAACGCGCCGCAGCGTTCTGTACGAGCTGAAGGCGGCTAAGGGCAGACTGGGAGACACCAGCATAAAGCGCAGTGCAATAGTCTATCCTTGAGCTGATGAAAGCATGAATAGTCCTTTTTCAAGGTCGGTGCGATTTAAAAAAGGCTTTACTTTAGCTAAAAGACGTATTTGATCAAAACTTGCTCGAACCACACTGTCAATTTGTTTGTCAAAAATAAAATTGTTGTCAAAAGCAACCCCAAGAGTCACTTTTATCATGGATGTTATCAAAAAATTAGACAGCACAGAATCACCAAATAAAATGTATTTTTTTAAATTTACACTGTAATTTACTTGTGTTGATTAACATGCACTGTCCCTATCAAACAAATAATAATAACTGCATGGGTCTTTCAGCTGCAACACAGTATTTTAAACCCAACTGATGCTGTGAGTGACAACCATGTGGAAAGACAAATCCCGTGGTCATGGAAAAGATGTTTGAGAAGGTTCAAATCTTTCAAAAAAGGGAAACAATTACGTTCCGTCTTAACTTGAAAAATGACCTTTTTGATATACTCTGGACTCGATGGGACTCATTTGTTGTACCGTAATGTTTGTTTTATTTAGTTGATGTCTTGATTTTGTTTACTTGCTCTCTATGCCGTTTTCTTTCTTTCGTGTTTTATGTGTTTAAATGTTAAGAATAAAGAAAGAAGGGTCTAATCACTGGCATCAAGGAGAGAGAAAAATCTAAGGAGAAGCAGAGACTAATCTACTGCAGATCTGAACCTCAGTGAGAGTCTACGGTGAGCCGGAGAAGGCTTTGTGCAGTGGTCAGATCTCGGTTGAAAAATGTATGCACCACAGGATGGAAATAAACCTTTTGACATTGCAGAAGCTTATTGAAAATGCCACGGCGGAAATGGAATCGAAGCCAAAGGCGGTCCAACGCTGTTATTTGTGACATCAACTTTGGAAGATAAAACGACACTAATGCAAACGAGTCGGACCACATGAATAAGTTGTTTAATCGTCATGTGACCCACCACCCATGTTTGGTTCAAATGAAAGCAGGGCTGAAAGCACTTTGACTCTCTCCTTCACCTTGTTCTGATCGTAAGCGCTGCATGCAAACACAGCCATTAAAGCGGGAGTTATCTGCGTCACCCTCCAACCTCTGCAGCAGCCAGCCCCCGAATCACAGCACGCGTTCCAGGAAAGGTCAAAGGTTGTCGGTTAAATCCCAGGACAGAGATGGACTAATTATGGCTCGTCTACACCTCGCCCTGACATTTACACCTGCGACATTTGGACGATCGTGCTCAAATCTCCTGTTTGGCCTCCAGTGAACTTCCATGTTCCTGCTTCTTCAGTCTCTTCTACTAATGTCGCACTTTATGGATCCCAGCAGCAGTTTGCTCAACACCGTGTTCTTTTAAATGATATGCAGGCCCAAATATTGAGTTTTCAAAACAGACAAAATTATATTTTCTGTTTTTCCCAGATTATTTTGGGAATTTCAGACAGTTTTGCAATTGTCTGCCTTTTTCTTAATTATGTTTGCATGATGAAAATGGTTGTGATATTCACCTGTTGAAAGGGGTAATTGCACATTTCAAAATAAATGAGAAAATGTTTTGGTTTACATGCAGCAGTGTGATTGGGTTTGATAGTGGATTTTTTGATGATTTGCAAACGCCTTTGGCAGAGTTTTACCTTTCTTTGACTCAATAATAATAATAATTCCAGGGATTTATAGTATGTTTTTTTTTCTCTAAAACTTGCTCTTACAATGCCATTATTCTTTCTTTCATTCATAGTTGGGTGTGACTTGGATACTGTACTTAGTTACTCTAATTAAATTACAATTTGAAGTAACGGATTAATGTGGAAATACTTGTAAATTACAGTTACTAACAAAATACTGTGAGTGACTTGACATCAAAGACACAGACTCAACAGGGAACATGTTAAATCTGCTAAAACAAACATGACTTGACTTATGCTGCAGGTCGACACCTCGGCAGAGCTCAGCTGCTTGTAGCAGCGGGATGTTTCTATTGTTTAAGTCATTTGTTTAAATGTTAATAAAATATAAAAGCACATGTTTGATCAATGTATGCATCGACAAATAAAGATTATGGACCTCTTTTGGCTAAACTTATACTACATGTACTTACTAATTGCTAACTTCCCCAACACTGGTGGTAAGTTACTTCTGTAGCCACAATTGCCCTGGGACAGAGCTGCAGAAAAGTGACTGCTCATTTGTACCTGTCCTCTTGTGTAATTGTAGTGGTTCAGACAGAAAAGGCTGGATGTGTCGGTGGATGTGGTGGATCTAGAGAGACTTTGATGTTCAGCCAGAGAAATATCTTGGTCTGGCTCCAGAAACATGGCCTTATCATCAGCCTCATTTGTCCCCAATAACAGCAAACATCAAGAGCCGCTCACATCAAGGCTCATTTATCATCAAACTCAGGTGCAGCTTTTTTGAACAATATTTTCAAATAGAATCCAGAATTCAAAGCCAACGTGTGCAAGCGTCTTTCCCAGTCGGTTTCATAACGAGGCAACTTCAACAGAGTGAAAAAGGATAAATGTACAAGCGCAGCTAAAGTAGATTGTTTAGAATGTTTCAGGCATATATGTATTATCCATATTATCCCCATCGACCTTTATAAAAGCACTACTGTGGAACATTCCATACAACGCAATAACATCTACCATTCATCCAAAAAGTTAGTGCACCTTTCAAATTAAATAATCTTGAAATAAATCAAATCTAAACATCTCAAAGCAAGATTAATGATAGAAATAACTAGTATATTGTGCATTTTATCTACTTTACAGCTAAAAATATAATGTAGCAGTTGTTGCATTACAAATATTGCAGCAGATCTAGTGTTGGGGATATTTTTTGCAACACCAAACTGTGTCAAAAGTGGTCAAAAATCTGGATACCTTTAGCGGAACAGCCCTGATATATGGCTTTCCGAAACGAACACGAGCTTCACTTACCATGTGCCAATACCAGATATGTTTTTGATGAGTAATACCTTTCATAACGTGGATTAATCGCTCACAAAAAGTCGGTTTAGCACAGCGCACGCCCTCTACAAATGTATATAGTCCGTGTGCGCAGTAAGCTAACGCAATCTGCCAAAATAAGCCCTTTGGCTCTGGTCCGTGGCACCGCTTAGCTCCTTGTCAGTCACTGGGGCTCGTTAAAACACTTATAATTTCTATTGACCTGCCTGTATCGATGTGTCTATCTGTTTATTCACATCCAGCTAATCAATGGGCGCCGCTCTGGACTGATCCCCATCGCTCTCCATTAGAGGCGGGAGTGCTGATACGATGCGTGGAGGTGCATCATGTTAACCGCCGCCGGATCGTTCGGTGGGCGGACAGGCCCGATCGATGGCGAAGGATCGCAGCGCAGCAGCAGCAGCAGAGAGCGGGTACTACTACAACAGCTACTGCTACTACTACTACTACTACTACTACTACTACAACAACAGCTACTACTACAACAGCTACTACTACTACTACTACTACTACTACTACAACAACAGCTACTACTACTACAACAACAGCTACTACTACAACAGCTACTACTACTACTACTACTACTACTACCACTACTACTACTACTACTACAACAGCTACTACTACTACTACCACTACTACTACTACTGCTACTACTACTACTACAACAGCTACTACTACTACTACTACTACTACTACAACAGCTACTACTACTACTACTACTACTACTACTACTACTACTACAACAGCTACTACTACAACAGCTACTGCTACTACTACTACTACTACTACTACTACTACTACTACTACTACTACTACTACTACTACTACTACTACTACTACAACAGCTACTACTACTACTACTACTACTACTACTACTACTACTACTACAACAACAACTACTACTACTACTACTACTACAGCTACTACTACAACAGCTACTACATCAGCTACTACTAATACTACTACAACAGCTACTACAACAGCTACTACTACTACTACAACAGCTACTACTACAACAGCTACTACTACTACTACAGCTGCTACTACTACAACAGCTACTACTACTCAACTAAAACTACTAGGCCTACTATTACTACTACTACAGCTACTACAACAGCTACTACTACTCAACTAAAACTACTAGTCCTACTACCATTACAACTACTACTACAACACTAGCTACTACTACTACAAGAACAGCTACTACTACTCAACTAAAACTACTTGGCCTACTACTACAACAGCTACTATTCAATTCAATTTATTTTTGTTACAACAAAATTACAACAGCAGTTGCCTCGAGGGGCTGCAGTGAACTACTACAACAGCTACTACTACAACACAAATAAAACTACTTATACTTCTCTTCCTTACTTGTTCTGATACTCAATACTGCCTGCTGCTGCTGCTGCTGCTGCTGCTGCTGCTGCTGCTGCTGCTATACTTGAGCCCCTGTTTAGCCCCCTGTAAGCAGAGGAAATTGTTGGATGGAATATGAAATATGCACTTCTAAAGTCATTTTAAAGATACTGAGACTGAAATTCTCCTGTATGTCAAAACATTTACTGTACTGTTTCCTCATCAGACAGGTCAAAGGTTAAAGGTATTGGCCTACACAAGTTTTTCAGCCCATATTACTTATTTAATGTAACAGTTAATAGGAAGAGGATCTCTCCCTGTGTCTGGATGAGTTCCTCCAGGTATTTTTTTACATTAAGCTGTACTTAAATTGTGCTATTTTGTGTGATTTTAAAATGTTCTAAATGATTCTCATACGAAGAGAGCCCGATCTCCCGCTGAGGAGTGCGGCCTGTTCAGATACTGAGCTGCTCCTGCTGCGAGGGACAAGAGAGGAGGAGAGTGTGCTATTTGTGGTCTCAGTATCTGATCATACAGCGTGTTTAAACTCACAAAACATCATATAAAGACATATGCAAACCAGTACCGATGCTAACTTTAGCTTTGCATGCATAAAAGTAAGCTTTATTTAAGGCTTTTTGCCAGAAAACATGTCTGGCTTTTGTGTCAGTGGTGATTTGTTCAGAGGAGGTAATGCACCTCCTTTGGGCCTTTAGCGCCTCAGAGCGGTTTACAGGCTCCTGCAGCTGTATTTTACTGTTCAGCCGTGCTTAGACTGTATGACTCACCACAAATATCAAACATATTGTGTGCTGATCATGAGGAAATCCAAACTTGTAACCTGCACACCTGCCATCAAATCATGTTCATAAAAACTGCGAGCTTGCATTACTACAGTAGCTAACTTTTTTCCATGGTTCAACAGATGGTGCACTAAGACCTTAATCAGCTGACAGAGCACAGAATGATGCAACTTAATGTGTATTGTTTATACACAGTGATTATTTTAACTTTATTATTATTTATTATTATTATTATTATTATTATTATTATTATTATTATTATTATTATTATTATTATTAAACTTATTTTATTATTATTATTATTATTATTATTATTATTATTATTATTATTATTATTATTAATAAACTTATTTAAACTAAGTATGTTTAAAGACCAATAACAATACAGATTATGCATAAAATGTGTCTTTTAAGGTTTGACTGAAAATCAAAATGGCAATAGGTTCAAAAGTATTACTGCTCCTCAAATGCAAATGTGGATATAAATGTCATGACAGAAGCACCACTTCTTTTAGCTCAAAAACATAAAACGAACAAAACGACAGCTTAGACAAAGTCGACATGACAATCCACCAAACGTGCCCTCTGATGTGCATTTCACACGGCTTTTGTTCCACAGCTACAAAGACATTGCGAGAAAAGGTGTAATAGCTTCTGAAAAAAATGTACTGGTGTTAGCTTGAATCTGTATTCTGTTGTTCGCGCACCAAAATGTGAATATCGCATTACTCAAAGGCTGCATCGGACGCGTTTGTCAAAAATGTCCACCGCCCACTGTAGTTCTGAAGCGGAAACAAGGGGAAAATGGCTTCTGACCAAAAGGACACTGTAAAGAGCAGGTGTCATATTTAATGGTAGTCATTTCCACAACGTTTGCCGCGACAATGTGCTAGCGACAATGTGCTAGCACGTAAAAGCCAGAGGTGTAACAGCCACAGAAGGATTGGGTATAACGGGAAAATAAGTCAACAAAAGCTTATTCTACGCGATGCAATTATAGCAACAAGAGTATTTCAACTAGGAAGTTCATGTTTGGGCTGTCGTCGACTAAAGACATGTCAAGTGTATTGCTCTGTCTGAACCAGGTATTATCTACATGGAGCATTTCAGGAGTCTAAAAACTGAACTCTTTGATACCAGGTCTCAGAGGGCAGAAATCTCAAAAGGCCAGTTTGGCGTCCCCGCTGTTACGTCGTATCCGCAATTTTTTTGTGGCCGCGTCGTCATTGCCCCGACTCCGACAACAACGGCACCGTACAGTGTTTCGTACGTACTGCAGACTTTCTCTACTAACCGCTCTTGCTCGAGTGTTTTACTTGAAGCCGCCATGCTTGTTTTGTTTGTGTACAACCCATGTGCGGGTTTCATCTGCATTATCTTTGTGTACTTTTCAACAGCGCCACCAAGGAACCTGGCATATGTATTACAATGTTTTGAGGTGTCTTGTGTACACATTTAAAGAAACGGTTCCATGTTTACGGAAAAAACTGTGTGGGCGTGACCTCAGAGGAGGAGGAGCTTGTGAAGGCTGATTCATTTGTAGAATCTACATCCAGAAGCACTCTGATTGGCCCAATGTTCCATTCACAAAATTCTCTTGTCTTTTGGTTTATCTCAACTTAAATAAAAAACAATAAAACTTACCTTCGTTTTAGCCTTGCTTAAATTGTTTTAGTCTCGTTTAAATCTTAATATTTACTTCCTTCTATTGGCCAAAAGCTGTCTAAATCCTGTGCGTTCTGTCACTTTTAATGTCACCATGAGCTCTGGACTATAATAAATCTATTGATGTTTACAATGGTCAAACACATCCTTTTTCATCTAATTCATTTACAAAAGTCTTTGATTCCGCACAGTTTAGCCACTAGCGCCACCACCTGGTTTAGAAGTGTATTGCATCATTGGCACACTCGCTGCCGTGAGAGTGGAGCATTTACACTCGGGAGGTGTATAGACCTGCTGAAGGGATCAACTTTGGCGCATAGACCCATAGACAGATGGAGACGTCAGTGATGTGAAGGGAGAATATGGTGGTAAAAAGGAGGAAATGGAGAGGTTTTTGGCTGTTTTGCTGCTGTGGTGAAGATGGGGAAAAAGGATGGTTTAAGCTGAAATCGCAGGTTGATGGAGGGGAAAGTTAGGTTCAGGTTCAGGTAACTTTATTTATGCCCATAAGTAGAATTGGTTAGCAGTTGGATTGGATTTGGCTTCCATACACCACACACACAATAAAATGAAAACGGACAAGGTCATAGATTACAAATAGAGAATGTACCCCAGCGCTGATCAAAAAGAAAGCATAAATAAAAAGAGCCCTCAATTAAACTTTTACAGCTTATTTAGCAAACAAACAGCTGCTGGGATGAGGCTGGGATGAAGCTGTTTTTGAAGCGCTTTGTTCTCTACAATAAATAAATAAAGTTTAGAGGTTTAGAGGCAAAGGCAGCAGATTCCGATTGACTGACTGGCGAGAGGAAATACGTTCTTTCTTTCTTTTGAATCAAATGTAGTGGTTTAATGATATATGTTGGGGAGGGTCCTTCTCCCGTTTGTCTTCATGGAGATGTGGGAATGTCCCGTAGTATGGCATTAAACTGATCTGAGTTCCTGAAGTTGAGCACTAAATGTAACTGAATAAATGCCGGGTTGATGCGTTTAATGCCATCTAGTGGAACATTTACATCAAGCTTTTTACTGTTGTGTGTTATGTTTTGTAATTGTCTTCTGAGTTCCTTGCCTATGACAACCGACAACAGATGGAAAAGATCATGTTTGATATAATCTGTCATATTTACACTGTAACTGTTACAGATGTTCATTAAGTGCACTGTCTCTATCAAATAAATACATGCATTAATTAATTTCTCCCTCTCCATGAGACCAGCAAAGTTATAGAATAATATGTCCTGTAGAGTGGAAAATCAAATCACACAAAATGATGAAAGAAAATTGTCCGTTTCCATTATTCTAACTGGAGTTGTCACAGACCTTTTCTCGTTCACTTTTTGACAGCTTGACAGTCCATTTCCACATGTGACAATAGCACAGTCGAAGCGTTGCACAACTCCAGGCGCAGAAGGAAGAATTAGCCACCACTAACAAGATCAGCTCCAGCAGCTGTTCACTCGGCAACATCTGTTTACCATATCAGGATTCACTGTTCAAAGAGTCGTCCCACGTGTCTGGAAGGAACAAGCTCGTATGACGTGTGTCCAGAGAAAAGTAAACTGAATCTATGGAGGGGCCTCAACCTGTTTCTCTGAATGACCCTTATTTGGAAAAACTGTATTATAAGGGATTGTATGTTTTAATTCCAAAAATATATAAAAGAATGTTCATCATTGTAGTATTTTTATTGAGTCCATTCCTTTATCATAGGCTAGTTTTGACCTATTTGTTCAAGAACCCCTGTGATCCCTTATAACTTCATCAATTTTATAAATATATTACCAAAATAGCAAGGTAAAGTATGCTTCTTTCTCTCTGCAGTCGACCAATCCTTCAGTTAATGGACCGATATTATGCAAAAGTATTTCGCTTCAGTCGGGCTAGTTTGATGAATCTTGATTAATTTCCTAGATTTGTGACATCAAATGTAGAGATCCACTTTCAATGTGTACATTATTTTACATTCTAAAACACTTAAACACACTTAAACTTAATTTTCCAGAGTCCGATTTTTCGGAGGGCCAAGGCCTCTGGACCGGAGGTGCACAGCATGCTAATACTGTTACAACATTCTGGGTCACACACTAAATATCCCCAACAATGTAAATATCCCCAACAATGTATCAATAAGTGATAGATGATATTGTGAGAAATAACAAACAAAATGTTTTACCAACATTGCTTTGCACAATTTCCCACCCAGTATTGAATCAGAATTAAACTAGGACTAGACTAGGACCAACCAGGTCTGAGCCAGGACTAGTCCAGAATAAAAAAAATGATCTAAAGCAGGATTAAACATGGTTTTAACCAAGACCAAACCAGGTCTAAACAAGTGCAACCCACAATTAAAACATTTACAAACACAAACAAACAAGATTTTAGACCGGACCTTAGGTTGAATAGCCCTGCTCTAAAACAGTTCAGGTTTCTTGGTCAAGAGTACGTAAAGATGGAGGATTAGCCTGTGCACGGTTTAGATTGATGGGATTAAACCACAGCAGAACATGCAAACTCCAACATGAAAAACCTGCTAACCACTTCACCTCATAAATCTCTTTACAATTCCCTTTAAATCAATTTAAAATATTCAATTTCTCCATGGCTTTCTTGGGGATTTATTATTTAAAAATATTAGCGTAGGTCACACTGAGGCCAGACATCGAAATCCCAAGAGTTCATATTCGAGCCGCTGCGACGGAAGAGATTGACAGCCTCGATTATGGGCGAACATAATGGATATATTACATCAACGGTAATAGCGGCAACGCAGGGAGGTCGAAACGTGCCTTAACTACACACATCTGCATGACCGCGATGGGAATTATACCCAGCGACCGTCCAATAACGTCAAACTGGGCATCGATTCCCTGAGCCATGACCTGCGGCAGAAATAAATTAAAGATCTCGCCGCCTCTTAGCCCAGAGGAGAGCGGAAAGACGAGCTCCTCCGTGACGCTGTTTTTTCGGCGGATTGTTAAATGTCACTGTCTTATTTTATTTTTTTCCATTTGTGATTAATAGATTTCGCAGAAGCCCAGAGCACTGCACTGATGCTAACACCAGCGAGTTAGCGCGACCTAAGCTAGCTGTAACACTGATACGATGACCTTATTTCACAGCACAAATCAGACGTCGGGTTCTGCAAGTGTTTTGTCGTTTAAAGTGTCACTTAAAAGGTCATATTTTTTTCATGCTACTTCGTCTACTTTCACATTCTTAAATTAGAGTTAAAGGACATATATTACGCATCATTAGTGTTGCTATAAACATGCTCTTGTATCTTTACTTTGGCCTCTCATGTTGCAGATCTTAAATTTCCTCTGACAGGTTGGACGACTCATTGAACTAAAATGCAGTTAAGATAAATATATTTAGAATTTTGCCAAAAAATTATTTTAAAAATGATCACAGCATAGCACATTTTTTAGGTTTATAATTTCACTTGCTGTTTAATTGATGTCATCAAACTAGGAAATTACCCAGCAAATACTGGGCCAAAACTCATCTAATGTCAATGTCACTTTTTTTAAAATTTGACAAATAAAAAAATATGAGTGCGACTTAATGTTTAGAGAGCCAAAAACTTTGTTTCTTTGTATAATTCTGCATAAACTTTGACTGGAATGAGTGTCCCTTGTGTGATGTCACTTCCTGTCATTTTCTCCACAAATACCTACTCAATTGGTGTAAAACTAGTATTTATATAAAATCAAAATTTGAAAATTGTAAAAACTTGTCATAAGCACTTTAAAATAACGTGTCTTCATAAACAAAAGCCGTGCTAATGTCGGCACACGGTTGTAATGAACAAGATCAGAAGCAAAAAACAGTCTGGTGATGATTTAATAAACGGATCTCTACCTTTGACGTTACAAATCTGGGAAGTTTGGAGCCGAATGTTTTTATGAGGCCCAGCGTGAAGAGGACTTACTGACCGGGATTGATCAAACAAACTAAACACAGCTGCATGTTTGTTCTTGATGAGGGAACAATGTTATGACGCGATAAAAAGCTAAAAAAAAAAAAATGAAAGTGTCCTTTAACAGCTCAAATCCACTACCCAAAATTCAATGCAACCTTAGAACTTCTGATGGAGGGTCTCCATGGAGATAGTATTGCTTTGCTTGGAATGTTCCTCAATATGGCATTAAACATATCTATAACACTACGCCAAGTTTACAGTTCAGATCTGTGGAGAGGCATAGATCTGACACACAGCAAAACACATTGAGTAAATACAAGATAAGATACAGTTAATGCACCTTTAAAGTGGCTATGACAGGTTTTTAAGATGTTCTAATTTAAGACTTTTTCTGGTGTATTTATACCAGTTGTACATATAAATTATAGTTTTACACTAACCAGAGTAGGTATTTGTGGAGAAAACGTTGCAAAAGCTGTAGAAAATGATAGGAAGTGACATCACACTCATTCCAGTCAAAGTTTATAAAGAATTTGCACAAAACAACAACTTTTTTGACACTCTAAACATTAATTCAACAAAATAAAGTCACTCTCATATATTTTTAAGTGTGAAATAAAAATAGTTTTGACATCTGGTGAGTTTTGGCCCAGTGTTTGCTGGGTAATTTCTATTCTGTGATCAAATTTATATAATTTTTTGCAAAATTTGAAATATTTATCCTAACTGCATTTTAGTTGAATTTGAGGATTATTATTCTTTATTTTTTTCCTAGAATAAATTAAAATGCTTATAGGTAGCTTTCA
The DNA here is from genome assembly GCA_015082035.1 of Chaenogobius annularis. Taxonomy (NCBI): domain Eukaryota; kingdom Metazoa; phylum Chordata; class Actinopteri; order Gobiiformes; family Gobiidae; genus Chaenogobius; species Chaenogobius annularis. The sequence goes on along the minus strand of BJKM01000130.1, from coordinate 428,706 downwards.
TTTCTTTACTGTAAAACAAGGAGGCTGCACATGTTTTCTTGAACATATCAAGTGACACAACAGCTTCCAATTAAGTGTTTTAAAATAAATTCTTGATGTACGATTTGAGATAAAGGGCAGGGGTCGAACTCTATGGGACATTCACGCTTTTGAAAGAAATATCCAAACTTTTGATCCACAAATGTCGAACTTTATCATGATTTTGAAAAAACAAAGAAAGATCATCTTTTAACATTGTACGTGCTCTGTTTTGATTTGTTCTTAAATGTTTCTTATTATTCAAAATGCTTTAATGATGTGTGTGTTGTCTTACCTGGTTAAATAAAGGTTAATAAATATATACATTTGTTTGGAATTGACTCCACAAATTTATGTCAAATTAATCTCAAGGTTTAAAGTGACATCTGACAAAACTCAGGTCGTTGCAGTTGAATAATGGCACCAGTTTCTGAAGCTGTTGTGAAAAAGCTTTTGTTTATTTGTGTTTCTGACGGAGAAGACGTTGAACTTTGTGCCAGTTTTGTTTCCATGTGAATGTGACCAGTAATTACAGAGACAGGAGCGTCAAACCAGGTCAACGCGTCTTTTAGAGTTGATTTTATGGTTTGTTTTCAAAGCTCTGAATAGACTGACCTCACAGTTCATCTCGTCCGATTCTGACCTGATTTCCAGCTCCGTTTTAAACAATGAGGACTCAAGAATGTTGTAATATCACATTTTACAAGATATTTCTGACAAACAAAGCAAAATCTACAGGTGGTCTGTGCCATGCCGAGCTGATTGAGTCTTTAGAAATCATATCATGAACACTTTATGAGTAAATAGAGATAAACTTGTAAAAACTACTCGACATTTCTACTCTCATTTTTTTTGAATTTTCAAAAAATTAAACATAAAACACAAAAACATTCAGAACACAGCCAGAGAGCAAGTTGTAAAATTAAAATACAAATAGACATCAACTACACTTAAATTTAAAAAGTCCCTGTTTGGTCCAAAGTCGGTCAAATTTGTCCAAGTTAAGTTTTTTTCCATTTCTGTTTTTAAGATGTCAGTCCAGTCCTTGATCTTTGGTTCAGTTTGAGTCATCTATTTCTTTGTTATGGCCTTTTTTCCTGCCGCCGAAAAGGACATTCCAATGGTATCCATTTATTGTGTCCATGGCAGTTCTGAGGCCCAAATACATAGTTCTATAATGTAATACAATCCCAATGCCATGGCCTCTTTACTGTTTTTATAACTTGGCATTTGGGCTGAATCAACTTGAGATCCAATATTTTCAAATGGTCAGTGAAACTCTGGACTAAAACAACGGTCTTGACCTCATTGTATTTAAAAAATACTCCTAATAATAACTACAAAGGGGATAATGTACAAATAAACAAATAAATAAAAGTTTTCTGCGAATGTCTCAATCAACAATGAATCCGTGCGTGAATTCTTATTTCAGCTTCAGATTTTTCCCCTCCTTTTTCAGATTATGTTGTTTCCATTCATAATTATTCAATTCAAATAGCTTGGTCCAAATCCGGTCCTGAACCGGGCCTACAGTCCAGACCTAGTCCAATTCTTCAAGTTAAAAGTTTGAATTTGAAAACGATCATGAAAAGACAAAACATTTTGAAGGTAAAATTGATATTTTTTAACATTAAAACGTTGGATTTCTCAGTTTTACATTGAATTAGATCAGAAAACTTGCATATTGTATCTTTAATGTTGCTATTCTTGTTTTTCTAATTCTAAATTTAAAAAAAGAAACATTTAGACAAAAACAAGTGAAATACAGTATTTTTGCCACACACCTCCCAGTAGCATTTGACCCAAAACCCAGAGTAGATCAGAGCCATGCGACTGATCATGTGACGCCTCGACTCCCACATACCAGGCGCGTTCGTTCATCTCTTTCTTTTTCATACGTCGGTGAAGGCTTCTCCCCCGCCGAGCTCCTCCTGCGCTCCTCCTTTAATGTTCACTTCAACCGACACTTCACCACTGCGTTAAATGACACGTTGGTCCATGGCCTCGTTCTCCTCCGCGATTGAGACTGCGGCGTTCAGTCTGCTCTCTGCACTTAGTGTCGCACATTTTATAAAACAAGAACATTAGGTCCTAAAAAACACTAAAACCAAAAGCAAATAAGAGCAAAATCCTAAAATACCAATAAATAAGACCAATATAATACATTTTAATAGATTAAAAAACACGAAGGACCCACACAATTCACAAAAGACCACACAATTCACAAAAGCAAACACAAAGGACCCCACAGTTCACAAAAAAGAGAACCACAATGGACCACACAATTCACAAAAACAGACACAATTGGCCCACACAATTCACAAAAAAAGCCAAATGGACCACACAAAACACACAAAAGACACCATGGACAAGACAATTACACAAAAAAATGACACAAAGCACACAAATCACAAAAAAAAGAACACAAAGATCCACACAATTGCAAAAGACCACACAATTCACAAAAGCAAACACAAAGGACCGCACATTCACAAAAGAGACACAATGGACCACACTATTCACAAGACAGACACAATGGTCCACACAATTCACAAAAAAAGGCACCAATGACCACACAAGTCATACAAAAAAAAACAAAACACAAAAAAAAACCAAAGACCACACATTCACACAAAAAGACACAATGGACCACGTAAAACACACAATGGATAACATAATTCACAACAAAAAAGACACAAAGGACGCACAATTCACAAAAAGACACAAAGGACACACAAATCAAAAGACACAATGGACCACACAATTCACAAAAAAAACACAATGGTTCACACAGTCATACAAAAAAAAAACAAAAGGACCACATAAAACACACAAAAAAAGTCACAATGGACAACAAATTCACACAAAAAAAGACACAATGGACCACGCAATTCACAAAAAAGACCAGTTCGTTTTTCTAAATTTTTAAATCAGGAACAGCGCATTTAAAGCCATCCACATTTTATTAGTGTATCAAATCTTTTAAAAAACTAATAAACAAACAATCAAAATCTTAAAAATCAAAATCTAGAATCAACAGAAACCCAAAACTGAGGTACGGACAGTGCTCTCGTTTTGTCGTTTTGTCACAGTTAAAAGACACAAAGGCGTTTAAAGGTGCACTGCGGAACTTCTCTGGCGCTTGTCTTCATGTAAAGAAATGTTTATATGCATATATATCTCCATGGAGACAAACAGGAGCCATCATGTTTCACTTTCACTGTAAGAATGCATGTTTTCAAGATAATTTTAGTTGTTGTTGTGTTGTTGTTTTTTTTTGTTTTTTTTTGCAAATTCAAGACATAAATAAATACGTTTAAATGTAAAATACCACCTGAAGAGTTACATCGTGCACCTTTAATTGTCATGTTAACGTTTTGCAGTGCATCTTCCCTTCTGTTGGATCCATGCACAGTGCAATTCTGCCCCCGCTGGTGACTACAGGTACTGTCAATGCTGCAAATCTACCGTTGCAGTGGAGAATTAGATTTATGGACGCCACTGTTGAGCCGGTGTGGCCCGCTGCCATTTAACATTAAAGGGGTCTTTGATTGTGGCCATAAATTACAGAAAATGCGTTTGAGTCATTTTACGTCGATGCATCAATCAGTCACGCGTCGGTTTGAACGTCAGGTCCAAACGAAGCTCAGATCAAATCATTTCTCTGCTGGCGTATTAATGAGTGCACAGCAGATTGTTTAAATGTACATATGTTCAAGTATAAGCCCTGTTATTAGATTATTTTCTATCTAGCATTTATTCAGCTTATGGTATTTCTTTTGTATAAATATGTTTATTATGTGGTTTCATTTGAGATGTTAAAGTGTATTTGCAGCCTGGGTTCATATTTGTGCACCACAGTAGGTTGCAGACCATCAAATCACCATAGTCTTTTACACAAACATATACACAGATGAGACATACAATTATCTTATACATCTGCATTAATGCGCTCAAAGACACACATCGATAACGCATAAGTGGACCCATGAACACACTTATCAGTATCTCCTGTCCATGCCTGGACTTAAAATACACATGTACATGTTATATACGCACACTATATACACACACACATATGACATACACTTTTTTTTTGATGGCAGCCTTGCGTTGTGTGACAATAGAGACCCTAGTGTGCCCCTGGTGGACATCCAATTAACATATACAGTACCTTGTTTTTCCCTTCTTCCCTTTTTCTCCAATTCTGTTTCCATGACATCTTTAAACTCTCCCACCAGCGATTAAGGTTAGGAGGTTGTCGTTTAGCCATAAATAATTTACTTTGCTATTGTACTAAATATTACAAATAAAAATTAGATTTTTTAATTGACACTTTTGTATAATGCCAGTACAAATTGTAAGTAGATTTTTTTTTTCTTGCACAGTTTATGGTATTTCTGTTCCGAAAAAACATAAATTCTTACTGGCTCACCTCTGCACTGACCTGCAGCTTGGCCTGCAATACTATCTCCATAACGACCTGTAAGTGGCAAAGTCTCTACCAGTAAGGTTACACAGTGAACCTTTAAGCAAAAGGTCTTACTGCTGCGTTTCCGACGACATCGCAACATTCTATAGACCAATCCTATTTAATACAGATGGTTAAAATACCATGTTTACATATAATACATATCTGACAAGAAGGTGACACCCCCTCCAGCCAAGTTACTGGTCAGATCTGTGGAGAGGCGATCCCACTCATAAGAATGCATGTTTTTCAAGGTGTTTTTGAGAAATAAAAACATTCCAGGCAAAGCAATAACATCTCAGTGGATACTTACAACCTTTTTGTCAGATTTGTTTGCGTTGTTTTTCAAACCAAAACGATCGGCCAGTGGCTCTCCGTTAATGTGCTCTTCGAGGTCACTTTTCTTCCACACAGATTTGTAACTTTGCTCATCAACACAAAACAAAAACCTGACTCGGAGCTATTAAAAAGTACTCTAAGATCAACTGGTCTCCACTCTCGCAGACTTTGGCGCGCGCTAACCATTTCCTCAGACCTGCCGAGGCCACAGCCGTGATTTATCTTTAATGAGCGGATCACCATGGCCCTCGTTAATGTTCCCTCGTTATGTTGGCACAAGTTAAGCCGTTTTACTCCCAGATCCAAATTGCCGGGAGGAGAGTTAAATCCTGGATAAATTGGCGGCTTTTTGACTGGAGCGCGGGCGAAATCATTAGAGTAACAACAGATTTGCCGCGGTTCGTTGCCAACAAGCCAAGAAATGAACAAAATCGAAGGTCAGCCATCTCTTATTTCATTGTAATTAAAATAAAAGTGCAACGCTGACCCTTTTCTTTGATATAAATTAACACAATAGCCATGGTTTCATATTTACTGATTTTAAAGGTGCACATAAAAACACATGGGCCTGGATAGATACTATGAAACATTTCAGGCCAAACAATGACATCTCCATTGAAACAAGCATGAATAATCGATGAATGATGAATAATTACAGAAAAACAAAATGTTGACCATTAATAGATTTACAACTTTCACGTGTCTTGGTAAAATAAAAATAATAATAATAACAATAATAATGATGATGATGATGATGATGATAATAAATTGCTGGCATAATTAATCTGCAATCCTTTTTCCTTTTCTAATAACATTACAAGTTGTAGGAAAAAGAAAATGAAGTTATCTCCAATGACAGGACAAAAGGAGCACATGAGTTTAATCATAACATAATAGAAAAGTAAAAGCTTGTTTAAAAGGGAAATAAAGCATTAATAATGCATATGTGCTTTAAAGGACACGTTCTATGCATTACCGGTATTTGCAGACTTATTTGCATTTTGAACTTTCTCCTGAGTGTCTCTGCTTTGGTTTTAGAGCTTAAAATATCACCAGTGTAAAGAAAACACAATACTTTCCATCAAACTGTATTCTCATTGGGATTTGGTGTTAGCACGCCATCTACTGACAACAGGGGAAATGAACCGTTTGGAAAAAAAGCTACATGGGTCTGGCAATGACGTGGACTTAAAAACGCAGCACAACAGACCACGACAATCTCTCCTGTTCCTGACATCACAAATCCGGGAATTTTTTTTTTATTTTTGAGTCTTGGAGAAAGAGGACCTCTCAAACAGCAAGCGTGAATGAAGCTAAAACTACTCCAGCTATGTTTTTGATGAAAAGTAAAGTAAGTCTTGCATAATATGTAATTCAAAGCTTATCACACGCCCCCGGGTGGTCTTTAAGCATATAAAAACCTTGAAAACAAATGAGAAAAGGCCATAAACGCAGTGAGTGTACTTTGAACAGACAATGTAACCTTCTCCGTCCGCTTTTCTTCACGCCATGCAATGTTTTATATTTTGTCGTGGTGCGTGTCTGGCCTGGTCTGTCCACTCTCGGTACCTTGGAAAGTGAAGGGAATTTCTCGGAATGGCAGATGTTTGAGTTACGCTCACACAACATACCGAGAAGTAATCTGGGTGGTGTGGTTGCTCGTGCACTAAACTGAAAATCACTGGTTCTGCTTTCCTAATCTGGTCACAGTCATTCTAGTAAATGTAGTTTTTGTTTAAATTTTGTTTTGACGGACGAAGAATGGAAAATATATGTACATCACAATGGAGGACCAAAAAGTCCCATGTTTGGAAAGAATTTTGCTTTCATAGCACCATGTCAAAGTGCACATTATTCACAGGTAGATAAGAAGTGCAGTAGGCAAACCATTATCACGAGTTTTAGGACTGTCCTGTCGCTCAGATATTGGACTGAAATTAACAAATTGACACTGCAGACTGTTTTCGACTTTTCCATCCGTCTGAACTTTAGAACTGTGTATGTATTTGGGCCTCAAAACTCCTGCCATGGACACAATAAATGGATACCTCTGGAAAAAAGACCATTACAAAAGACAATCCACGACTGGACTGACATCATTATAGACATCAGACAAATGGAAAAAATGACATTCAGACTTCACTGGGAAATGGACAAATTCGACAGACTTTATTTTAATTCAAATGTGCCATTATTGTGTTTCTTTTGATGTTTAGTTGACGTCTACAAGTATTCTTATTTCGATTTTCGCTATTTGGCCATGTTCTTTCTGTGTTCTATGTTTATTCTTTTTTTAAAAACTCAAAATAAAATTAAAATTAGTACCTGGTTATTTCATCGTCAGATAATCTGTATTGCAGCATCCAAACAAATCCAAATGCTGCAGGCTAAGGCACGGTTATTTAAACATTGAAGACTTTCAGACTTCTGGGTGAACTGGCCCACCGTACGTTTTACTGGCAGTAAAATCCTCTATGACAATAATAACAAACATAATGTGTGACGTTAACGTTCTGATGTTCTGAGACTTATCGTTCCAACTGATTTTCCCCAAAACGCATTGACTAAAATGACTCAAACTGAAGCCGTCTCCAAACCTTTTGCAGAAAAAAACCCAATTGTCTGGACGGAAATTTCACGACAACAAGTGGCAGATTTTATTATATACTTGTCTTAATTGTTGGAAAGTGGCTGCATGACATTTTTTAACCCTAGATTCTCTATTTGACCCATAGTCTGAGGTTTTTTGACAATTGCGAGGTCTGTGATGCGGATAAAGATAGATTTTAACATTTCCAGGGCACTCAGGCCTCAAACACTGAACAATACCTTTAAAAAGACGCACGATGATGATGAGGGGACAGTTAACACTAGGACTACCAGGATTTTAGAACTACAAGAACTCCTAAGCCGTCAATTTGACGGTTGCGTTCTGGCGATGATGTAATCAAAAGAATGATTATTTTGTCTAAAAAATCTTGAACAGAACCAAAAATCAGGACAAAAGGGACAAAAGGGAAACAGAACAAAGAAAAAAGGGTGTCTCTATCCCTTATGTCTCGGGACTGTCTGAAAAACTGCAAAGAATTTTTAGACAACACGAAATCCCTGTTTATTTCAAAGCAGGCAACACGTTAAGACAAAAACTGGTTCACCCTAAGGACAAGATGCAGATCCGACACAAAAGCAGAGCAATGTAGTGTATTCTATCCAATGCAGTGAAGAAAGTTGTAAAGAGCGGTACATAGGGGAGACTAAACGGCCACTTCACAAGAGGCTTTATCAGCACAGAAGACACGTGAGTTCAGGACCCAGGAGCGCCGTGCATCTTCATCTCAAAGCCACAAACCACTCTATTGAAGACAGTGAGGTGGAGATTCTGAGCAGGAGAAAAGATGGTTTGAAAGAGGAGTTAAGGAGGCCATCTTTGTTAAAAAACAGAATCCTTCCTTAAATCGTAATGGAGGTTTAAGATTCAACCTTCCAGTTGTTTATAATGGTCTGCTTAAACCCTGGAGACGCCCGAGGCATTCGGATGCTAATCAGGTACTCAATGAGGAGGGAGCGGAAGTCCGTGCACAATAGGATGTAGATGGCCCATCTCAGGGCTGTTAGTTTCAAGTGAAACCAATAACTCCCTTATCACGAGGTCCCACCGGTGGTAGGGCTTTCACAGAGTAGGATATAAACCAGACTTGTTTCACAGATTGAGAATGACTCTTGGATGAGAGTCGAAAGGTTTTGTTTTTCTAAAAACAGAGTCCAGATGATACAACTGAATATTTTTCTACAATGGAACACTCCTGGACGAATGAGGGATTACACGACTTGAACATTTACAATAGACCTACTGCCAGTGACATTTTTGCCGGATTCTTTTTGCATCGTCCGCATTCGTCCTCCGACTCGCTGTCGGATTCGGCTGAGCTGCCCAAAACCCATGATTCCTTGTCTGATCACCTTCACTTCCCGAATTAACGTTATAAAAAAACCGTCATGAGCCAATTAATCTGAAGAGCAACGTAACCGGAGTAATTAGACATTAATATTCTGAAAACCGTCAAATTAATGGCCTTGGGAGTTCTAGTGTTAAACAAGTCAAAAGCTCATAAATGGTTATTTTACATAAACGTGGCCAATTATAAAGATGTCTGATCTCTGATCTCTCTCTCTCTCGTTCTCTCTCTCTCTCTCTCTCTCTCTCTCTCTCTCTCTCTCTCTCTCTCTCTCTCTCTCTCTCTCTCTCTCTCTCTCTCTCTCTCTCTCTCTCTCTCTCTCTCTCTCTCTCTACTCTCTCTCTCTCATCTCTCTCTCTCTCTCTCTCTCTCTCTCTCTCTGACAGGCGAAGTGGATGGTCTGAAATCAGATGTAACACTCTGGAGGAGGAATCAAAGAGAACATGAAAAGCTCGGCTCACCTTTGCGTCGTCTCCTGATGCAATGCTCGGCTCGTGTTCGGCTCCTCCTTCAGCAACAGTGTGGAGGCAAAATGTGGGGAAACGGACCCAACAGCGCGGAAAGCGCACTGCTGTAAAGAATACTGTGGAAAACATAAGTAGAAAACATAAGTAGGATACAATAAAAATGGTAAACAAGAAGCAAAACAAATTAAATAATCAAGACACGTTAATAATGGCAATAATAGTCATATTAAAACACCTGAGTATTTAAAAATGGACAGATTGATTAAATTAAACCTTTAATTATATTTTTATAATTCTACTTTTTTGCTTTGAAACATAAAGTGCAAACTCCTGTTATTATTTCTAATGGCACCTAATTTCTGAAATAAATGAATAAACATTTATAATCAACTTTAAGAACCTACAGTGGGAACGGTATTCAGACCACCATTTTGACAGAAAAAAACAGAAATGTAGAAATGTTTGCAAATTTTGCAAAGGGTGCTTCTACTCAACACTGAGCAAAGGGTCTGAACACTTCTATATTTCAGGTTTTTTTCAATTTTTTCTATATTTCAGTTTTAATAAATTTGCAAGCATTTCTACATTTAAGTTTTTCCTGTACAGATGAAGTGCTTAGTGTACATTCATGACACATAAAATGATTTTTTTTTTATTTAGCAAATTGGCTGCAATTTATCAAAGAGAAAAATGTATATGGGTCTGAATACTTTCCGTACCCAATGTAAAATTATGTGTTGCTGCCATCTAGTGGTCTCTATTTAAAAGTAAAACATGCACCTATAAAAAGCCTTTACTTTGTACAAAAATAGATTAAAGTGTCATGAAGCCTTAACCTGCAGATGGAGACGTCCAAGTGTTTGTCCTTCTCAGTTTGAGTTCAGGCGTGGCTCATGTACAGCTCCTTCTCCAGACTGCAGTGTCACTGAGCTGCAGAGGCTGCACTAGCTCTGACTCATGATGGTGCTGGAGCTGGAGTTTTAAGTACTGAATATAAAGTCAACTGAAGTCAAGGCATTGAGGCTTGTACTGAGTAAAAGAGGCACTTGAGGTCGAAACCCACTTGGATCAACAAAGATGACACCGAAGCCTGATGTTACAGATTGTGCAATCTTTTCTGTATTTAAGTAGGCCTAATTATTTCTCTAAAACAATACACTTTAATTTGGTTTTTGACAGTGTTCACTTTACATTTTTTACCACAAGTAGTGTTGGCTGTATTAAAACAGGTGTTTTGACACAGTTTTGAAGCATGCACTTCAAAACACTCTGAAATGTGATTCAAAGTGCTGATCACGTGATTCAGACTGTCATGAACCACTGTTTACGAGCTAGCCCCTGTCCAGGGTGTACCCCACCTAAGGCCCAAAGTCACTGGGATAGGCTCCAGCCACCAGCGACCCCAGGGGGAACAAGACAATTCCTCTTCCCCGCAACAATTTTTGTGATAGAAATCAGCAACTCAGTGACACCAAACATCAAATAAAAATGTGCACATGATGAACATAGAATCTGTAATTAATGACTCAGGATCAATATTGCCTTGTACATCAGTATCTCAGGACCCAGACATAGTGCAGGCTTAAGTTTATGGAATAAAAGTCTACATTGAAGGTTAAGAACACGAGAACCTCAGACACTGAAATCAAACCATGAAACAGACAGTCGTGGCCAAAAAAAACGTTATTTGAAAACTGGGGCATCACATCTTGGCCAAACGTCCAGAGATCTCGACCAGTCAGGAATCGACTTTAGTCCAGCTGGAAAACAAAACCATTTGTTAGGCAACGTTAAAATGCATCACAGGAACTTCTAAAAGACTTTGTAGAAATATTAACATTTTAATCAAGAAGTCAGATAACTGCCGTCAAGTCCAATTTATGAAAAAAAAACTAGTTAAAACTACTAGGGAAAGACTATTTCAACATTTGGTGGAAAAAAAAAAAAGATTAAACATTTTTTAGCTGAGGCTTTTATATCGATAAACTCGTTGCACTTGCATTTTAAAATGGTTTCTTATAATTATGTGGCTTTGATTGAGTCATGAGTTACTGAAAAAGAATAACAATTAACAAGACATCGTGAGATCAAATTAGTGTTCTTTTGATGCAAACATTTTTAAGAAAGTAAACTTTTAAAACTTTTATTTAAACAGAATAATTTTACTTTTTTCATTAAGATTCAAATTTTTAATGTCAGTTCTAATAAAAGTTCAATTTATACAGGAATGATTTACCTTTGTCTACATCCCCTAATCAGGGGTGTCAAACTCATTTTGGGCCAGGGGCCGCTTTTTTCGACGCTCAGGCTGGGTCGCGGGCCGAACATAATGTAAAAGATAAAACAATAAAAAATATAACGGATGTTATATAGCCTAGTAATAGTGATATGTGGACACTGTTGCACAAATCTGCAGCAGGTGAAAGAGTGAGTCCATATTCATGCAGCAGCAGCAGGAACAGGAAACATGGACGTGTGATATGATTCTGATATTAAATGTTTGTATCACAGACATGTTAATATTTCTGCACTAACTCAATATGAGCTCACTATTTTTACAGTTTAAGCTTATTTTAGTGACAAATTATTCATGTGGTGAATCAAATGAGAGCTCAAAGCAGCTTCACTCTGTCATATTCATACTGATTACACTCTGTAACCCTGTGTTTTACCTGTGGCTCATGATCTGCCCAGGTTTTGCACTGGTTTGGATGTTTTCCTCACAGAGTTGTCAGCAAAAGAAGTTTGTTTTCTTGTTGTTAGCTTCACATTAGCGCCGCTTTGAGCACAGCTCTAACGTCCACAAATCCGCCTCTTTTCTTTATTCCTCGTGTTTCCCACAATCTGCCCTGGGGCAGAGCGCTACAGTCATCGCTGCCGGTGTGTTCGATTTTAAACCTGCGATGAAGTGTCGCTGGTCGCTGTCGTTTGGTCGCCTCCCGTGTGTCGAGCCCAACAGCCCTCGCACACACAGCAGCGCGGAGCAGCGCGGGGGAGGGCCGCGGCTGCAAAGGATTTGTGGGAATTGTAGTTCTAGACGATAAAAAACGCGATATATCTATTGGAAATGAAATATTATAAACTAGAAATGTTCGACGGGCCAGATGAGAACGTCTGGCGGGCCACATCTGGCCCGCGGGCCATGAGTTTGACACATGTGCCCTAAGGCATAGGTGTCAAACTCTGGCCCGTGGGCCAAATTTGGCCCGCAGCGTAATTATATTTGGCCGAGAGGCTATACCAAATGACTACTAGGGCTTGGCGCGCCGGTATTATACAGCGCATTCATTCATCGTTACTACTACAAATCCCATTATATATTGTATAGTAATAAGTGTTGCTTGTTCCATATTCAATGTTAAAGCAAATCTTGTTTGGGTCAATATTAAAAGTTTTATTTGTTCAATACTGGCCCGCGACTTTGTTCAAGTTTTACATTTTGGCCCACTGTGGATTTGAGACACCATTGCCCTAAGGGAACAAACGGTGGAAAATGAATGAATGTTTCACTAGGGGGGCTTGTTCATTTGTTCAGCCTTAGTTCATTGGGGGCTTTAAACAAACCACAGAACAGTGTCTGTCTCTATTAAAGTCTCAACTTGCTCCAGAAAGTGTAAACAAAAAAAACAAAACAAAAAAAAGGTGTTTGCTCGTCGGACTCATGTTGATTGTGCGTGATTTTTTGAGTCACGGTCCTCTGAAGTTTGTGCCACTTTCTTACTCTAACAATCAGACACTGTCACATTGGTGCAGTGGTCAGCGCTCTGGCCTGGCATGCGATTCTGAGTTCGTAAGTTTGTGTCAAGAGCTACACTGCCCTTTAGGAATAATTCTGATTTTCCAAAGTAAGAGATTTAAAGCATAAATAACATGTAGGACAGTGTTTTAAATAAAACCTTAAATGGAAAAAAAAAAAAAAAAAAAAAAAGGTCTTTGCTCTTCAGTTTGTAGTTGTAGTCATCTGGACTGTTTTAGAAAAAAAAAAAAACATTTCGACTCTTGATCCAAGAGTCATTCTCAATCTGCGAAACAAGTCTGAGAACTCTGGTTTATATCCTACTCTGTGAAGTGGGCAGGGCAGGACCTCCTGATAATGGGCCATTGAAACTCACTGAGATGGGCCCATTGTACCCTGACTACCTGAGTCAGTCTCCAGGGTTTCAGCAAACCATTATAAACATCTTATCGAATATATTTTTTATATTCATATTGTTCTACACAGTTGCATCAATAATACAACATGAAAGTTACTGTATTTTATGAAAAGTTACTGTATTTTATTGGCAACCATAGCATAGAACGTGGTTTTATCCAGGTCAGCTGACCCACGTCACCTTGGAGCCATTCCCCTCTGGCAGGAGGCCACGGTCTGACCGGGTCAGAACTTCCCAACCTCTGCAGTCTGATCAACTTTAGACCATCTGCCGCTTTGTTACCAATACTTCACCATTTACACTGCTTTAGTTTCATTGTTATGATCTGCTTTATACTTTATTCTGCACAAGCTTGTAAAGTGTTCACCGACAATGGAATTAAAACTTTTTATTTTGACCTTGCAAGGCATCAAGCCTCAAAAGCTTCATTTGGCTCAGAGTGAAGATTGTAGACTTCTGGGATTTAAAACACATTTGTTGTAGAAATCAGCTACTTAGAGACACCAAACAAATAGAAATTTGCATATCATGAACACAAAATCTAATGACTCAGGATCAATATTGCCTTGTACATCAGTATCTCAGGACCCAGACATAGTGCAGGCTTAAGTTTATGAAATAAAAGTCTACCTTGAAGGTTAAGAACACGAGAACCTCAGACACTGAAATCAAACCATGAAACAGACAGTCGTGGACAAAAAAAACTTTATTTGAAAAACTGGGGCATCACATCTTGGCCAAACGTCCAGAGATCTCGACCAGTCAGGAATCGACTTTAGTCCAGCTGGAAAACAAAACCATTCGTTAGGCAAAGTATAAATGCATCACAGGAACTTCTAAAAATACTTCTTGATTAACATTTTAATCAAGAAGTCAGATATCTGCCGCAGAGTCAAATTTATTTTAAAAAAAAAAGTTATTTGATTATTTCCCACAACAAAAAGTGGTGATGATTAAAGACACATTTTACACTTGACTCTTCTTTCAGTCTTACATTTATGACATTTGAAACCACAGCAGTTGTAAATATGGCACAAAAAGTATCCATTTGAGCCAATACTTGCCTTGACAAACCCAATATCCTTGGCGTACTGTCTGAAGCACTGACGGCACATGTTCAGGCCGTACTTGCGGATCAAGCCGTGTCTATTCGAACAAACTCGGCTGCAACGAAAAAAAGACCTATTTCAACATTTGGTGAAAAAAATAAAATTACACATTCTTTAGCTGAGGCTTATATCAATAAACTCGTTGCATTTTAAAGTGGTTTCATAATTAATAATTATGTGGCTTTGATTGAGCCATGAGTAAATGAAAAACATAATTTGACAAGAGATCCGGAGATCAAATTAGTGTTTTTGATGCTACAATATTTAAGAAAATTTTAAAACGTTTTATTTAGGCAGTAATTTTACTTTTTTCATTAAGATTCCAATATTTTGTCAATTCTAATAAAAGTTCCATTTATACAAGAATTATTTTGCCTCATTTGTGACCTTTTTCTTCATTAAACTCAAGTCTAGTTTTGATACTAGTGACACAAACAATGAGCATGTACTTTGGTAGAGTCTCGAATCTGCGAGCAGGGAAATGCTGTATAGTTTTGCACATTGGTGGGTATCAAGAACATTTCCACATTGTAACAACCTTCCAGAATGCCATTTGACCGATGCCAGAAACGCGAGCGCGCATTTCCCCGGTGGACGTGGCTTACTTTGCATATTATTAACTCAAATCACCAAATAGAAGCTTCAACCGCTGATCTAATGTGTTGAACCTGGGCCGAAACGTGCACAAAAAGCTTTACTGAACGGAACATTGCGGACAGCGAGCAGAAAGCCCGCTGTAAACCCCGGGCACAGGCGCATCCAGCCCTCCCTGGCGCCGCCATGTTGTGTCCATGCGGCGGGCCAGATCCGTCAACATTTCTCCACGTATTTCACAGCAAACTCGCCCAAAACTCCTCGATCGCGTTCATAAAGCTTAAACGGGCTGAATGGAGTCGGTACCGACCAGGAGCGGGATCCCTGTCCGAACTTTCGGGGATGGCTCCAGTACAGCTGCTGATGGCCCATGTTCTCTTGCTCCGGTCGTGCGGCGGAAAGGAAGAGCGTAAGGCGCGCATGCGCAGTTAAGGGGACTACGCACGGGTTTACGCACGACTTCTGGTGAGGGGGAGGGGGAGTAGCGCCACCTGCTGGGAGTGAAGGGGAGTGATGAAAGTGACTGACGTGAACAGTCAAAACATTAGATTTAGCGGTTTGTGTGTCATTATTATATTATATTTTGGAGTGACTGTGAACACAGTCAATGGCACATTTACATTTACCAGTATCAGATAACTATAACAATCAGATAAACTAATAATTAGAGCTGCTTGGTGTGTGTTTAAAAGAGAAATCTGATCATCAAAACACCTATAGACGAGTGTCCGTTAATTCGTAGACGTTAGAGTCAATAATTGTTGTATTTTGAAGACAAAGTAAAATGGCTTTTTTTCCCCTGCATCTTCATAGTAAGATTTTGTTGAAAACGGGTTAAAACACCTACAAAGTACCGCCTACAAAGTACCAGCAGAGGGCGCGCGTCATCAGGTGAAACATCCGTTGGAGAGTACTGGTTTTAGCCACTGCATTATACACTTGTTTATAATAATAATTAAAATGTATTTTATAAGATAAGAATCTGTTCCAAAATTGAGGAAAAATGCAACAGTAAGCAGATAAACAAATACAAAATATTCACGAACAGCCCTTTAACTTTAAGAGTGTTTTGATGTGTAATTAGCTGCATAAACAGAATAACATGTTAATTAAGAAAAAGAATGAAAATGTGACACAGCATCGGGTGTGACTCCATCTGTGTCAAAACAACAGTGCATGATTTACAAAGATTATAGTCATTTCTGTGTTTGTGATGTTTTGTAAAGATAAAATGAGGCTAATCTGAAGCTAAAGTGAAGCTAAAGTGAGGTTAAAGTGAGGTTAAAATGAAGCTCAAGTGAGGCGGGTGCCAGTCAGTCGTTCATGAATATGAACTTTATGAATGCATTTCAAATAATATGATCAATATTTATGTTTATTTGCTCTAATTGTGTGCTCTAATTGTCATAAGTGGATGCAAAATAATTTAAATCAAGATTACATCTATTATTTTCCAAATAAAGGTTATATAACCATAACGAAACAACTGAGACAAATACATTTGATCATTTCAGATTCATAAATTTGGACAAGGTATTTTTATGTAGCCCTTAGTCTAGTTTAGCTCTATGCATTTGTGCTACTGATAACTCCACGTCGATGATGAAACGACAATGATTACTGTTTACATGTCAATAATCTGATCGTCGCTCTGAAATCAGATTATGATCAGATTGTGAGAAGTGTAAAACCTCTCGAGCGCTTTTTGCTGTCAGGCTTGCGCCAGAAAAGCTGACATTTAATAATTGAACACTGTGTTTTGTCCCTTCAGGCTGTAAACTTATCCGAGCTCGGTGTTTTTGAGTCCGTCAGCAGAAGATATGTGATTTCTGTGCAGCCTCCGTGTGGCACGCTCGTGGTAGGTGCGCCTCTCTCTCCCTCTCTCCTTGCCCTCCCTCTCCGCGGCCCTAGTGCATTGTGGGACAGCGGCGACCAGCGGTTCTCGAGTGTTTTTTTGGGGGGGAGCATCAGTCGATCGCCGAGCCTCCGTGCAGTCTGGTGGACGCCGCGGGGGGGAGAATGGCAAACCTCCGTGCCAGTTTTACGCACCGAAAACCGCAGCGCTAAAAGGTAAAAACGGCGCGTCGCGTAAACGTCGCTCGCGTTTGCGTTTTGCACGTTTGACGATGGCGCTTGTCTGTTTGCCCGGCTGTGTCAAGTTGCTGCTAGCCGAGGCGGTGCTAACCAGGTTAGCATTTGCAGCGGGATCTTCCTTAATTGCAACGTAAACAAAGTCACGCATCTATAACGCGTTGATTTGGCGTGTGTCGCTTCATAAAGGCGTGCGTTAAACGGGCTGTTATGGCGCAATGGGAAGCTGTGTTGTATTTTATTTTTTTTGTAATTTTTAATTTTAATATTTTTTTGCGTCTGTCAAATTCTGAGCAAGGCAGCACTTAATAAAAAAAAACAACCAAAACATTAGTAATTTACATTTTATTAAAATCTAACGTGGTGTGACCCAGTTGTGAACACGTCTTTGCCACGTTCAGGTGGGAAAACTGCAGTGGTTTTCGTCTTAACATCTGCAGGGAAATGATTCAACAATGCAACTAAGAAAAACGGCACACAGAAGGAAATGGGAATAACTGGGATGATTTAGTGCTTAAATTTGTTTTTTCAGCTTCGTCCATAAAAGTATAATTTATACAAAAGATTAATGTTGCGAGGACTTTGTTTGGCTGCATTAAATTGTGTCCTGTGGTAATAAAACTAGACTGGGCTTTATGTTTTATGGCATTATCTATTCAGTCTACAGACTCTTCAGAAGTGTGTCAACAAATACATAAATTGTTGCTTATTATTCATTACATAGCCCTAAAATCCCTCTGTCCTTAAATGGTTGTATATTTGTGCAATAACTATAAAATATGCATAGAACTTTCTGCGTGGAGACCCTTTTTTTCCCCCCCAATTAGTAGAACAATGAATCTGCAAAAGGTTTTGTTGAGCTGCGGCTGGGTTCAGACACTTGAAACTCACTTTATAAAATATACACGTGTAACGCCTGAACAGTAAAAGCTGATCGATAATGATAATGCACGGAGAGTGGATGAGCTATTGATATTTATGACGCACGTTTCTCGTCTCACAAAGCAATAGCACTGAATAGTTTTGTGATTTCTCTGGTTATACCTTTTCTTGTGTTTATTCAGCTTTACATAATCTGTTGTAGTACCTTTTTTTTTTTCTCCTCAGTTTACATTGCGACCTCTTCTAGTCATTTAATTTTGTGTTAATAAGGGCAGGTAAAACATCTAGCTTATATTTATATAAAAGGATAATGGACATTAACAAAATTAGAAAAGGTTTTCCGCAGTTGTAGATTTTGGACGTGACGGGAAATGCCTTAATGCATTTTCAACAAACTGACGCCTGATTTAAGAGAGGAGGAATACTATTATTTCGTCTCACTAAAAGTATAATTTTTAGGATTGTCATCAAACTTTTCACGCATTGAAACACTGTAGCAAGATCAACTGTCAGCTTTTGTCTAGTAAAACCTGAAAGTTGAGGTTTGAGTTTGAGTTAAAAATGGAAAGTTTGTAGAATATTTGGCAATTAAATGAGCATAAAAAATAGAAAGTACATCAGTAAAAGTTCTATAACCAGGCTTGAATGTTCCTTGTACTTCGAGGTGGGAAGTATATCGACATATTGAACAATTGTTGCGTCTCAATTTGCATGCTCCGAAGGACCCGGCCCGACAGAGGCTTGTCATCCGTGCCGAAATGGGACAGGCCTAGCCCACGGAGCCGCTCTGTCACCTAGCAACCAAGACTCACTGCTTATGCTAACGCCACGCGAATTACGCACATGGACGTATTCAAAAGAGCACGCAGCAATATATTTGGACTTTGAGCCCAAGAGATTATAGTTTATCTCATCCAAATCTTTTGTCTAAAACGAAATTATGTTCAGCTCTTGTAAAATATAATAATTACCAATGTCCCTTTTGATAACTGTCAAAATGATCTGGATGTTTCAACAAAAGTAATGAAATGTGCTGTTTTAATTTCAGAATGGGATTTTATAATGACAAGGGAAGACATGAAACGGGTAATATGTGGATTTAAATTCAGTTTATAAAGAGAGACATCTGTGTTTCTGGAGGAAATGTATGTAATAATTCAGAATAGAGCTTGTTTGTCATGTTCACAACGTCTCACTTAATGGCAGTCAACATAAACCATAATTAAGACAAAGCGTTTTCACTCCCAACCCGATTCATTATCTTAAGTGGTTGCTTTTATATTAATGTGTTACAGAAAACGCATTAAAATGAGCAATTTACATTTAATACCAAACTTCTTTTACAGTTTTGGCAGCGTTATGGCCTTATTTAATAACAACACTCGTGCGTGTACTTTCGTGTTTCCTCTGCTGTTTCGCTCCGCCTAGTTTAAAAACATCTGACAAGCGCCACGCAGTGCATTATGGGATCCTATTACAACAGGCCGCAAAGTGTGCTTTCACGGGTGTCGTTTCGAATGCGACACGCGCCAATCTCCCTGGAAACGCAGCGACCAATTGTGGGCCGCATTCATGAGCTGCACGGAATGGGGCAGCCTTGTCGCGCAGGAAGTGACGCAACCGAGCCTTCAAAACGTAGCCTTCGGAGCGTGCAGACCCGGAATTGAGATACACCATTGAGTACATGTTTAATAGTTTTTAAACAGAGGCTAGGAAAATAGAGCTGATTTAAAATAAAAATGAAATAAATTATGTCCTAAACCTTCAAACAAAAGATAGTATGTCTAAAGCAAAATCTTTATCTTGGATTACCATTATATTGTTTGCCCGAGATATCGCGATAATCCTGAATGTCTCCGCCGAAATCCGCATTCAGTTTCAACAGACCATTTTGCCCACAAATCGTGAATTTAGAATTTAATTTTACAAACGTGACAAACGGTCTGACTCCGCACACAAAGCCGATTATCCGTCTTATTACTGTCTTGGCTGATTCGCTGACGTATTGATTTGTCTGTCAACAGGTGATCGACGCACAAAATCCACCCGCTGCCCTCCAGCCGCCATGCCTTACTTCAATCCCTGACCAATGATTGCTCCAGCGGGGATCAGTGTTTACCCATTTTTTGCCTAAACGTAGCCACAAAGACTGTCTTCTTTTTTTTTTTTTTTTTTGTAAACTTCCTCTCCAATCTCTCCCGGCTCTGCACGTTATTTTTCCTTTTTTTTTTCTACTCTGGCTCGTCTTCTTCCTATCATGAGATTCCGAATTTACAAGAGAAAGGTGGTGATAGTGACTCTGGTGGTTGTCCATTTGCAGGGCTCGCCTTTTGGAAGCAGCGCCGCCAGAAGAAAAGCCGATGTTGCCTTGTTTTCTAAAGACGTAGAAGTAGTTCGAAAGGAGCAGTATTGCGAAGTAGTAGTAGTAGTAGTAGTGTTAGTAGTAGTAGAATGTTAGTAGCATCAAGAACAATAATATACCAGTGCAAGCTACGCAAGCTGCCAGTAAACCGCCTGTTGCCCCTCCCGTGGTCCAAAACGAAACTCACCCGGAGAAGGAAAAGGAAGAAAAGTTACCCAAAAGTGACAAGCTGCCCAAGCCGGACATGGACAATGCCACTCTAGTGTACCGAAGCATCGTTTTCCAGCTCAACTTTGATCAGATTATAAGAAATGAAGAGAAATTTAAGGCGACGCGACAAAGGGACGATCTGGTCGTGGTGGTGCAAGTCCACAACCGCCCGGACTACCTTAAATTGCTAGTGGACAGTTTACGAAAAGCGCGAGGAGTCGAAAGTTTACTGCTCGTGTTCAGCCACGATTTCTGGTCGCCGGAAATTAATAAAGTGGTTTCGTCGGTGGACTTTTGCCAGGTTTTGCAGATTTTCTTTCCGTTTAGCATCCAGCTGTATCCCCACGAGTTCCCCGGGCACGACCCCAGGGACTGCCCGCGCGACATACCCAAGAAAGATGCCTTAAAACTGGGCTGCATCAACGCGGAGTACCCGGATTCCTTCGGGCACTACCGCGAGGCCAAATTCTCCCAAACCAAGCATCACTGGTGGTGGAAATTGCACTTTGTGTGGGACAGAATTCACGCACTTAAGGATCATAAAGGACTGGTTCTTCTGATCGAGGAGGACCACTATCTTTCCGCAGATTTTATCCACTTGTTGAAGCTCATGTCGGCGCTGAAGAGAGAACAGTGCCCCGATTGCGACATCCTCTCGTTGGGCAGCTACAGCCACATCGGGTACTCCAGCAAAGCCAACAAAGTGGAAGTGAAACCGTGGAAGTCTACGGAGCATAACATGGGCATGGCTTTGAGCAGGGAAACGTATCAGAAACTCATCAAATGCACGGACAGCTTTTGCACCTACGACGACTACAACTGGGACTGGAGCCTGCAGCATTTGACTGTCTCTTGCCTGCCCTCGTACTGGAAAGTTATGGTCAGCGAAGCTCCTCGCATCTTCCACGCCGGAGACTGCGGCATGCATCACAAGAAGACCGCATGCATGCCGATAAGCCAGAAGACGAAGATCGAGAACATCCTCCAGAGCAGCGGGAATCAGCTGTTTCCCAAAAACCTCCTGATCGCGAAAAGACTTCCGGCGAACGGCGCGGGCGGCGTGGCTCCGCACGTGAAGAACGGCGGCTGGGGCGACATCAGGGATCACGAACTCTGTAAAAGTTATGTTCGGTTACAATGACCTTATACTTGCTACTCTTCAGCACTGCAAATGTGAACGTCTGCTCCAAAGTTAGACTGACTTGAATTTCATTTGAGAAGTTTTTCATAAAAGATCAAAATTATTTGTACTTGTTTCTGACTGGTTATAGATTAGTGTTTCAAAGTTGATTTTGATGGTAAAGAAAATGCTCAATACGCTTTCTCCACTTCCTGTTTTTCGCACTATTTTGAGGAATTTCGCGGCGTTCGTGTGGTCCTTGATAGGAATGTCACGATATAAAATGTTAGTGTTAGGATTATTGTGAGAGGAAAAAACTCACAATTTAACGATTATTCTCGATTATTGCGAAGGTTACCAATTTGATTTGATTTTCTTTCATTCCCGTTGTTACTGTTCTTCAAGTTTGTGACTGGCTTTATCAAATTTTACTTTCTGAAAGACAAAATAAAGCCAGATTTTTAAAAAAGTAAAAAATAAAGATATTTACATTTAGGTCTATATTTTGGGCTCTATATTGAACAAAATAAAGAACTCGGGTCAGCCGATTTGTTCGTTTATCTTAAACATTTGCGCTCTTTGAATAACATTACTACATTTAGAGGGTTTACTGTCAGTTGTTCATAGATAAGAGCAACATATTACAGAAAAAAGAGCCAACTTTACATGAATTAAGGTTTTAAGGTTTTGGAAAACATTCTATTTATACTGTACAGTAAAAATAGAATGTTTAAGGTTTTGGAAAACATTCTATTTTACTGTACAGTAAAAATAGAATGTTTTCCAAAAAAATAATAGATAATGTTTAGCTAGCTAGCTCTATTAAGTAAGCGTTAAAGTTGTTTAATTAGCTTTGTTCTGAAAAACCTGTTCTCCATCTGTAAACGTCCTGAGATATTCGTCATCGAGCACGCGTTTCCCCGTCGCTATGATACGGCCGCAGAGCAGTGACACAGAATGCGATTCGACCGTTGGCGGAAAACTGTTAAAAGAGCAACTCTGGGACTTTATCACAGTTCACGTCGGAACACCCAGGCGGTCCGACGCAAGAAGCACACGAAAGCAAACGAGTCGGCCCCTTTCGCGTCTCGTTCCAGAATCCCGAGGAACACACGAACGCAGCAGTCAAAAGATATATTTAGTTTTAAAGTGTTAATCGCTATGACGACGACCCGTTTTTCCTCACGTTTCTCCAAGCCATGAATACCAAAATAAAGGGTCGAGACACAAGATTTTCACATGATTTATAATTATTTGTGCTGGTCCGATTCTGATATAATATCACCAGTTTTTGAAAACTGGGCTGTACATAATCTAGTACATAATCAATTGTGCGGTTCAGATGACAGTTTTGGCCTCACACTGTGTTTTTGCCGCCATTGTCGCACGGCTTTCTGGAACTACAGCTGCTGCTTCTCGACAGAAAAGAGTAACGTCGGTCAAATCCAAGCACAATCTTGAAAACATTTCAAGACAAACTCATAGTGGTTTCTTTAATGTTACAACGCGGTCTTGAATGTTACCATATAAAACGTTAGCGTTGCGATTATTGCGAGACGAAACATCCCAAACGTTTACGACCAAAGTAATCATTCGCTCACTTTCATTCACATCGTGTAATAAATCGGTTCATAAAGTTAACGTGACATAAAAAACAATTTAATTGAAATGACGATTATTTAAATTACTCATCTTTATATACTCGTTCTTATTTTTTTTTAAAGAGAAAAAAAGATTTTTCTAAAACTATTCAAGGTTAAATTTTGTCCTATAAATTATTATTATTATGCTTATTTTAATGGGCAGTAAGATTTGAAATGCAACTTTTGAAATTGTGTTTAGTTAAAAGTTGAATTATCTTAATAACTGCAGCCTTAGTGCTTTGCTAATTGTGTTCAATGAGATTGGGATTTGCTTTGCTTGTGATCGATCGTGTTAATTTGGCTTTGAGTTATTAGGAAATATCTTGCGACGAGTCAAATAATTTCAGTCTTAAGTGCGAAAGTCAAAACTACTCGCAGAAATCTTAATTCAAGTCATTTTAATCCCTGTAGACGTTTGTTTTTGCAGTCTGTGTTACTTTTGCATCCCTTAAAAAGAAAAGCCTTTTAAAGTTTATGAACTGCTCTTATATTGCCTGTTTTATCGGACTGTTCCACATAAAAATGAATGTTTGAATTTTTGGCATCTTTAACACAAATGTCTTTACACTGAAACACGTGAATCCTGGCGCGTCTGCTGTGTTTTGTAAAATGTAATTAACAATATAATACTAAACCAAAACCACGCCTCTGTTTTTGTGATGGAAAGTGTCAGTTGTACTTTTTGTCCTCCTGGTTTAGACCTGGTTTAGTCCTGGTTCAACACAGTTTTAGTCCTATTTTAGTCTTGGTTTGGTCCTTGTTTAAACCTGCTTTAGTCCTGGTTTAAATCGGCTTTAGTCCTGGTTTAAACCTGTTTTAGTCCTAGTTTAAACCTGTTTTAGTCCTAGTTTAAACTTGCTTTAGTCGTGTTTTAGTCCTGGTTTAGTCCTGGTTTAGTCCTGGTTTAGTCTTGTTTTAGTCTTGTTTTAGTCTTGTTTTAGTCATGTTTTAGTCCTGTTTTAGTCTTGTTTTAGTCTTGTTTTAGTCTTGTTTTAGTCCTGTTTTTGTCCTGTTTTTGTCCTGTTTTAGTCCTGGTTTGACCCCGTTTTCCTCGTTGACACAGTGACCTCCTGTGAAATCCTCTGGGCTGGTCTTAATTAGACAAAGACATTTATATCACTCAAATGAGTGCGAGAAGAACAGCTCTTTGGAGACTCCGCCTTGTCCTAAATCCTCTCATTCAGACTTTTCCTTCAGATCCAGAGAATCCGACTACAAGTCCTGCTTGTTGTCGTGGAGATTGCTAAATACCGCATCTTGCCCGTTTGTGAACATCAGGTAAAACAATAAAATCTCCTTTGACAATAGGAGATTTCGAACCTTCCGCTTAAAAACTTTGCTCATTTATTGACTTCAGGATTAATCCGTAATAAATCCTGGTTTGGACCGAACTGTGAATCCTGGTCTCGAGATGCTTTGCCTTCTTCTTCTGCTGTTCTGTTGACGCTGCAGTGTCCGAGCTGCACCTGGGAACGTGATGCATCAGGATTATTATGGAAACGCAGTCACATTTGTGCACGACGCAGCACAACTGGGACTAAACTGGTATTAAACTGGTCTTTTACCTGGATTAGAGCTAGACTGACTAAACCAAGACAAGTTTGAACTATGAACGCAGTCTTAAACAGGACTAAACTGGGACCAAACCAGGACAAAAACAGGACTAAACTAGGACCAAAAGAGGACTAAACCAGGACTAAACTAGGATTAAACCAGGACTATAATGGGGTCAAACCAGGACCAAACTAGGACCAAACTAGGACCAAACTAGGACCAAACCAGGACCAAACCTGGACAAGTTTGAAGTGTAAACACAGGTTTAGTCAGAATTACAGAACAAAATGTTGGACTAATATTTTTTGTAGACTGGTGAAATGTGGATTTGACCCATCCGGAAGTGCTTTGTTAAACTACACATCAGGATCTTACATGATCTTAAAGGATCTCACAGGATCTCACAGGATCTCAACTGACTCTTCCTCTTTAGAGTTTTAGTTTCTGGAGGAAACCGGTCAAAAGGAGAACATACAAACTCCACACACAGGCCTCGAATGATCTGAAAAAAGACTACAGAAGAGAATTAACCGAGTGTAATCAGATAAAACATATCTAATCCAAGACTAAACCGGGACTAGACTTGGTCCAGGTATCTGAACTACAATTGAACTAAATTAGAATTTAACCAGGTTTGAATCTAAATAAACCAGAGCTAAACCAGATCTGAAGTAGCACTAAACCAGGTTTGAAGAATTTAACCAGAACCAAAACCAGAACCTAAACCAGGTCTTTAATGGGTCCCAAACATTCAATTCAATTCAATTCAATTTATTTTTGTAATGCCCAAAATCACAACAGCAGTTGTCTCGAGGGGCAGAATAAACTATGTTCGTAGGGACTTGGTAATGTCCCAGCATCCCCTGTCCTTAGACCCTCCTTCTCGGCCGGGAACAACTACCAAACTTCTTTAGGAAAAAGTAGAAAAATCGAGGAGTTCTACACTGGAGGAGAGATCTGACTCCCTCGGACGGACAGGCGGACTGTGAAGCTGGAACCAATCAGGAGGAGAACCAGTTCTTCGAGGCAGATGAAGAACTGTTCATCAAACCAGGACAAAAACAGGACTAAACTAGGACCAAAAGAGGACTAAACCAGGACTAAACTAGGATTAAACCAGGACTATAATGGGGTCAAACCATTCACTTGCAATGAACAAATTGCAAGTGAAATTAAATATTAAATGTTGTTTGATAGAAAAGTAGTAGGAAACAGAGGATAGTGCTCAAGCTGCCATACTTCCCCCAGCATAGTTGCTCCGAGGGCAGCAAAGCTGGGAACTGTAGGTTTTTATTTCTGTTCCTAACTGGCCTGACCATAAGCGATTTCAAAGAGGAACGTTTTAAGCCTGGTCTTAAATGAAGAGACTGTGTCGGTCTCATTAACATGGACAGGAAGCTGATTCCACAACACAGGGGCTTGGTAGCTAAATGCTCTACCTGTTCTAATGTAAATGATTTGTTGAACTCTGTTACATCTAGTGTTTTGAATGTTCTCGACACCATTGCCCCTATGAAGGCTAAAATTGTTAAAAATAAGCAGAAGGCGCCATGGAGAACAATGCCATGCTGCCGTTAGGTCAGTTGATACGCAGCGAGAATGTGTCCTATCACAATTATGCAGACGACACTCAAATCTATGTTTCACTGACGGCATATGTGAATATGGACCAGTGGATTCACTCTGTCACTGCATCCAACAGATCAGTGTGTGTGGATGCAATGCTCAGACAAGACTGAAATCATCGTCTTTGGCCCACAGAAACAAAGAGAAAGTATAAACAGTCACCTCCAGAGTCTCGCTCTAAAACCTACAAATCAAGTTAGAAATCTGGGGGTAATAATCAGATTTGAATTTTTAACAGCCACGTCAAATCAATAACATCAGCAGCTTTTTACCATCTAAAAAACATTGCCAAAATCAAAAGTATAGTGTCTAAACCAGACCTGGAGAGACTTATCCAGTTTGTCTCTAGTAGATTAGACTACTGTAACGGCCTGCTCACTGGCCTCTCCAAACGAGCTGTAAAAACAGCTGCAGTACATCCAGAACGCTGCTGCTCGGGTCCTGACCAGAACCAGGAAGTACGATCACATTAGTCCTGTGCTCAGGTCTCTGCACTGGCTCCCTGTGGCTCAGAGAATAGACTTCAAAGCAGCTCTGCTTGTATACAAGTCGCTCCATGGCCTAGCACCAAAGTACATCTCGGACATGTTAGTGCCATATGAACCATCTCGGACTCTGAGGACCTCAGGGACCGGCCTCCTGCTGGTGCCCAGAGTCAGGACTAAACATGGGAATCTGCGTTTCAGTTTTATGCAGCTAAAATCTGGAACAGTCTTCCAGAGGATGTGAGACAGGCCACTACTCTGGCAATGTTCAAATCTAAACTAAAAACTGTTTTTGTTTGGCTGTGCATATGACTGAAAATGCTTTTCTTTGCAACTCTTCTCTTTTATGTCTTGAACTATTATTTTGTGCCATGTCTTTGTGATTTTTAATGCATTTTTTCCTGTTGTGTGAAGCACTTTGAATTGCCTTGTGTATGAATTGTGCTCTACAAATAAACTTGCCTTGCCTTGCCTTGCCTTACCTCCTACTGTGCTTTTAGAGACTCTTGGGTTCAGAAGTCCAGCATTTTGAGAGCGAAGTGCTCTGTTTGGATGATAAGGTACTATAACCTCTTTGAGGTAGGATGGGGCCAGGTCATTTATGGCTTTGTAAGTCAGGAGGAGGATTTTGAATTTGATTCTAAACTCGACAGGGAGCCGTGAAGAGACTCGAGCACCGGCGTAATGTGCTCTCTTCTTTTAGTTCCTGTTAGTAATCTTGCTGTTGCATTTTGAACCAGTTGAAAGCTTTTTATGGAGCTTGTAGGGAACGCTGCAAGCAGGGAGTTACAGTAGTCTAATCTAGATGTTACAAATGCATGGATACATTTTTCAGCATCACTTTTAGGCATGATTTTGGCTATATTGCGCAGATGGAGGTCTATGTGTGTTTGTATCTCTTTTCCAGTGATGTTTATGCTGCATTTATGTTGTTTATGAATCTGTTCTATCAGAAAGAAGAGACGGACGAGATCCAAACACGGGGCTAAAGGACTGGACGAGGACTGAACCAGGACAAAACCAGGACTGAAGCAGGACAAAGACAGGACAGAACCAGGACAAAACCAGGACTGAACCAGGACAAAAACAGGACAGAACCAGAACTAAACCAGGACTTCCAGGGCTCATTTCTGCCCTGCACATCGACACGACAGATGGCTCGAGATCAGCGTGTAACAGACTTTTCACACTTTCTCACATTCTGCTCGACCAGAGCCAGGCTGCCAAATAAATGTATTTATCAAGGTTGTATTCATTTTAATTAGGTTAAAAACACAAACTTTACTTTCACATTGGCAGCGATGCATCTTAATCAGTCAAAACATGGTTGTTGCAGATATATTTTGCAGTTGTTTCTAAAGGCGCATTGCTTGTATTTGTCCCTGATAAATTATAAAAGAGCCTCTGTTTTGGCTGACGTTCTTCATTTCTCTTCTCATTACTGCCCCCTGCAGAGCAAACACAGAAACGTCACGTGAAGAGGGCCTTGTCGAGGGCAGAATTATGACCTTCAAACTACATATTTGTTTCGGTTTAGGTCCACTTTAATGATTTGTTTAATCAGGTCAGTTTTCGATGCATCTCCCATCTTCATTTGATGGTACATTTTACATCACAATAAAACTCTGAATATTCTTCCACTTTTTTGGATTAAATGATACAGTCTTCACTTTTCGTGCGATATTTACGCCTTAATATGTGTCAATATCTCTTACTCATTTAAGTGTGAGAGTGTTTTGTGCCGACAAGCATGAAAAGAGGCGCGAGGCGGGTGATCTGAAGCAGTTTAATAGGCGTCACACGAGGGGAAGAGGCTCCTCATGCTCCTATGGTTCACACAGTGTCAGTTTATTCGGCGTTTGAAACAAAAACACACATTTAGCCCTGTCTGCAGAGGAGCACACTGCGAAAAACATATCAGCGACGAGCTAAAACGGCATGAGTTAAAGGAGTTTTTCATTATTTACGACTGAATTTATCGTTTAATTCTGATTTAATTCCAGGTTAAGAAGAAAATAACAGCCTCTTATTCATTTACTTTTAAATGACGCCACCCCAGAAAAAAATAAACCTAAAACATGTCAGAAATGTCTTAAAACATCGCATCATTAAGATCTAGAGAGTAAATTAATAAATATTTGTTAAAACTATTAAATTCAAGTCATTTTAACTGCCGTAGTTAGTCGTTTTTTGCAGTGTGGGTTTGTTAGACACACAGACACGCCAACAGGTGGCGCTATACTGTCGTTTCTGATACAATACCTGAGCTCAGAAGTGGCTGACACGACTGCTCCGTCCAACAGTTTAAGCTACAGACGTTACAATGACGTGAATTCATGATTTTAAAATTGATTTGAGTCGTTTTTATCAATTTATATTGGAACTGCTATAACCAGATTTATCACTGGTTTTCATATATTAATTTACTTTAAGAAAAATTCTCTAGTAACGAGGTTGGAAAATTGCACTTTAAAAAAAAAAAGGAAATCTAACTTCAATTAATTTAAAGTTGCGATTTCTCAAAAATATTAAGTAAACCAAACTTAAATTGTTCGTTTTTTTTTCCATTTAATTAAAATTGGGATTAAACCGAAATATTAAGTAAACCAAATTTAAATTGTTAAATTAGATTTTATTTTAAAAATTGGGATTACTCAGAAATAAATAAAACAAACTTAAATTAATTGTTAGTTAGATGTTTTTAAAAGCCGGGATTACTCAGAAATAAAATAACAAATCCAAATTAGTCAAAAAGCACTCAAATCAAGATTAACGCTCTCAATTCAAGCCATTTTAACTAATAGAGATATTTTTGTGCAGTGTAGTCCTACCTGTTAACGCGGGGGTCCGAAGACCTCTCCGAACTGAACGTTTTAAGTCATAAAAATACACCTGAAATCTCTATATTTACATCAGCAAATAAACAGTTTCACCTGAATATTCAAAATTCAACATCGACTAAAGATTTCCTGTCAAAAAAAAAAAAAAAAAAAAAAAAAAAAAAAAAACTAATTTCACCCCAAAGTTCATCATTATTTACACATATTTACACAGCTCATTTACTTTCAAAACAATATTAAAATAAACCTTTAATAGATACAAACTTATTCTTTTTTCCCCCCTTAAATCTATGTATACGTTTTGTAAATTGTAAAGCCATTCTCCTCTAACAAACTATCAAGAAGTGCAAATTATTAGAACGTCCGTATAAAAAACGATTGCAGCATCCAGCATTGACACTAGAGGGCGACGACGAGCGGATTCCCCAAGTGCTTTTTGATTCCTTCGCTTGTTTCCACGGCGACGAGGCGCTCACAACGAGCCAAAGAAAAGACCTAATCTGTGCAAAAAGTAGAGTTAAAATGACTTGAATTCTGAATTGAATTGATCCGTTTTGGCAACAATTATGTTAAACTCTAGATTTTAAATGACTATTTCTTCAATTAGCCTTTATTTATCAGTTTATTAAGTACGATTCAGGCTTAGTAAACACTGAATTAAGTATATTAAGAAGTTACTAAACCTGAATCATTCCATGTGTTCCTTATCATTAAAGTAACTAAAGTGTAGTTACAGAAAATATAAGAAACGCCACAATAACTACACTTTTAATAGCGTTAATAAATCATGAACAGTGATTTAAATCAATTCATCTGTACTTTCCCAATTTACATTTTCAAACAGATGATTTAGCTTGAAATAAAACAAAATGCAAGTCATTTAAATGATTTCTAATTCAGGTGAAGTAAAATGATCTCAAATCCAGATCAAAACGCTCAGAATTCAGAAATGTCTCACGTTTAAACTTGGCGTTCTTTGTGCGGAGAACGATGGCGCCGCTCAAGGTCGTACAAGTTCGTGTCGCGGGCGTTCGTTCCGTTCCCTTTCGCGCACGAGTTCTTGTTCAAATAAAAGCCTGGGAAGATCTTCGACACGAAGCGTTTTTTTTTTCCGACGGAAGATTCGAGATCGACAGGAAAGACGAAACATTTCACGCGCTGTTCAAAACAAACGTCACGAAGAAATTACGTCCAAAATTCAGAATTAAGAGTTTTGACTGGTTTAGATTTATGTATTTATTCATTTATGTGACAATAATTACTTTGACATCAATAAATAAAAGCTGGAACAATATCTAAAATTTTTGTGTTGACTAATGAAGTATAAATGCTTCACTCTGCCATTAATTTGTGATTTTTAAAAACAACATTTTACATTTAAAAAGAGATTATTCCACTTTTGGGTTATTTTGCGAGCGGTGCAGACGTTTCAATATCGCCGTGCAGTTTTTTCTGTAGTATAAACGTCACTTTAATAAATCTTAACTAGTCAAGAGTCTGAATCCACGACATTTCCGCAGCGAAAAACGTAGAAAGCGACACACGATAGGTTTAAACGTATAACCCTGCTTTGGACAAACGGCTGCGAGGGGATTTGACGAGACGGCGGGGGTCGATTAAGTGCTCAAAGTGTTGGTCGCCCACGTTTCCGTACGCTCTACACTGCAAATTAAGCTAAACTGACTTGAATTCGCAACGTCGTGTACTTCTCGAACATTTAAAAATCACACGTCAACACACGAATTTGTAATTTTGAAGAGAATTCATGGTTATATAAAAGAGAAATGGGAAAAGCTAATCGCAAACGTCTCAAAACAAGTCAAATAATCTCTCGCGTTTGAATCAGTCAAGACAAATTAAGACTTCGAAGTTGAATTTAAGTCATTTTAACTCCTCTGGATTTCGTTTTTTGCAGTGTAGAAAAGCCAACAACCCCTTTAATAAAACACACAGGACAAGAGTTAAGGCTGAATAATTAAAAACTGCGAACAAATTTAAAAACGCGGACAAATAACAATTGCGTTTTGTTGTCTTGTTTTGTATTGGAACGAAGCGTTAACATCGGGGAGCTAGAATCATCAGATAATCCTTTTGTGGAGGTGTAAAAGAACAGTTGGTTTTATAAATAAGACCCTGTGGAGTTAATGATCGAACTAATGGTAACCATCGTCATGGCGTTTTAATCGTTCAGCCTTAACACGAATACAAATAAGCAAAAAATTTAAAACATCTAGCGTCAAGTGGGGAAATTGGCTTATAGTTTGACTAGTAGGTATTGCCATGCATCTCTGCTTCTGGTCAGTGCCGCCCGTCACATGAGCGTGTCCTCCACGGCCCGGTCGCTCACCACTTTGCCGGGCCGCGCCCACGTGCAAATGAAACCCTCCTGGCAGCCCGTGACCAGGCAGTCCTCCAGGAAGATCAGCACCGTCAGTCTTTCGTGGGCGATCTTCTTGCAGACCAGCGGCTCCAGCAGCGGCACGTCCTCCATGCGCGGGCAGAGCGTGGTGCCCAGGGTCTTGGTGTTCTCGGGTTTGGTCCGTGACGCCGAGCCGAGCTGGAGGAGCTTGTCGCTGCTCCGGCTGTTCCCTAGACTGTGGTTCCTCTTGTGGTCCTTCTCGTGGCGGTCCTTTCGAGAGTCGTGCAAAGACAGTGTCGCGAATTTGCTGACACCGCTGGCAATAAAAGAGCTGTCTAATAAACTGTTTCCCTTCGTAGTAGAAGCGTTAGCAGAAGTGTTAGTAGTCGTCGTAGTAGTCGTCGTCGTCGTCGTCGTCGTCGTCGTCGTCGTCGTCGTCGTCGTCGTCGTAGTGGTAGTATTGCTGCCTGGCTGGCGAGGCACCCGTGGGCGTGGAGTGGGGCAGGCTGTTGCAGAGGGAGCTGGCAGAGTTACCGCTCGCGCTGCTGTTACTGCCGTCGTCTTTGCCGTTGACACCGGGGGCAGAGGGCGCAGAGGCGGCGGGCACAGCAGTGGTCTGTGCTGCGGTTGAGAGGCTGGTGGCACTCATTACGTTAGTGTGTGTCCGTGTGCGGGACAGGGGCAGGTGAGGGAAGAGGACGTCCTCAGTGAGGTCCCAGAGGCAGAGCTGCGTGTCCTGGCCCACTGAGCCAAACCTGTACGTGACGCTGAGCGGCCGGCTGTCCGTTGAGTTCCTGTGGGCGAGGGCACAGTGGTCTCTGTCTCTGCTCGAGGGCGGCTCAGGGCAGTCATCATCACTGCCACTAAGCTCCGCCCCCTCTTCCACACTGGACGTGCAGTGGTCGAACGCCACCACACTGACCCAGGACTTATGGCCGTGTCCCCGCGCGATCACCCTGCAGTCCGAGAAGGACCAGACCGTGACCAGATCGTCCTCTCCGCCTGCCACCAGGTACCGGCCGTCAGGGCTCCAGCACACACACAGCAGCCCCCCAAAGTAACTCTTCATGGTCCCATGTAGCTCAGCCGCGTCAAAGCCAAACACACGCAGGTACCCGTCCTGACTGGCACAGGCCAGGAACTTCCCGTCCGGAGAGAAAGCAAACTCATTGAGTGCGCCCTCGCCCACGGTCCAGCGCAGGAGCGGGTTCCTCGGGGTCTTACTCTTGCACGTGTGCACGGCGTAGCTCTCGCCCTGCCGCAGCAGCTGATAGTGAGGGGCTGTGGTGCCACACGTGTTCTCCACATTGTAGAGGTACAAGCTGCCGCTGGAGTGAGCCACCAAAAACAGACTCTCGGAGCCCGGGACCCATCGCACACATGTCACTCTGGACTTGTCGATCAGCCTCTGCAGGGACACAAAGGAGGGAATAAAACATTCAGAGGTCAATGTGGGAAAGCCGAGAGGACAAACCTCCTCGTTGAAGAGTTTGCTGGTCTCCTTCTTGATGGGGTCGATGAGCTGCACCTGCCCCGCGGAGAAGCCCACGAGCAGAGACACGCTGTCGGCCGTGGCAGTGACCGGGTTGAAGTCATGGCACGTGGGCTGCGTTCCTTTGTAGATCCTTTTGTCGATGGGTTTGCTCAAGTCGGCCGCCTGCACAAACAAAGAAGGGAGCGAAATCTTAATCACAGAAAACGGCACACGTCCTGGGAGTTTGGCTAATGCTTTAGCAAAACACTAAAGAAGAGTAAATATTGAGTAAATATTGCACAGGGAAACCGAGGATTATTCCTTTCATAAAACAATTCCACATGTGCTTGAACCAAATGTTGTTAGTGTAATAAATCTAATTTGAATTGACATCATTAAGATAATAATTGTCCAGATCTGGTCTTTTTGATCGAGAGGTCCAATTGTCTGTGTTTGGAGCAGATTTCAAACTTTGGAGGAAGAAATTGGAAAACATTTTGTGATAAACTGTAAAACCAATTAAAAAAAGTCTATACTTTATGTTCCGGAAATTAATAATGAACTCATCAGGCTCATCTCGGACAGGGATGAGTCTGTCTACAGGAGGGAGGTGGACCGGCTGGTGTCCTGGTGCAGCGGTAACAACCTGGAGTTCAACACCCAGAAGACAGTGGAGTTATGAATCGGAGGACTGTCAGGAAAGTCACCAAGCCCCCCAAGCCCCCCAGCTCCCCCTTCTAGTCATGTACAGACTCCTCCATCACCCACGTGTAGACTCCATTCCGTTCCTCAGGACACCACTCACACCACAGGACCATCAAGTGAGAGCCCATCCATCAGCTCACCTCACCAGAAGAGGCCCAGCAGAAGAATGTACTTGCCTGCGGTCAGCTGAGAGAAAGCCAGAAGCTGCGCCAGTAGCATGATGAATGGTTGCAGTTCTGACACTGGCATCATTAAGTCCATGCCTGCATCTTCCTCCGATCCACCGTGAGCAGAGAGAAGTACTGTGGGTACGCTGAGAGCGCACATGCCAGGGACGAAACAGAGGGACTTACATGCGCATTGTTGCGTTGCTGAAGCTGGAGAGAAGGTTTCGGCTGCAGACTTCCATCTCTGCAGGACCTGTACGTCTCCAGGGCTCTGGGACGAGCAGGTCGGATCACAGCTGACCCTTCTCACCCTGGACATGGTCGATTTGAACCACTCCCCTCAGGCAGGAGGCTACGGTCCATCCGGACCAGAACCTCCCGCCACAAGAATAGTTTCTTTCCCTCTGCAGTTGGACTCATGAACACTTCTTAAACACCTGTCACTTTAACTGCAACTATTCATCACTCACTGCACTCAAAACTGTAAATTTAACTAACTCTTGTGTACATAGTAATGCTGATTTTTATTTTATACTATAGTCATCTTTTTTAATCGTTTCTTAATGCATGCCCTTTGGATTGAATATATGTTGTTTTTATTATTGATCTGTGTTTTATGTTGATAAATAAAAGATGATCCAAAGAAAAAGCTCAGCCCTAATTAAAATTAGAGTCGCTTTGTTTGTTCAGATTCGAGAAACTTTTCTTGTTGCAATAATTCAGAGATTGTTACAGTAATTATAATCAAACACAAAATATGTACGGCTCTGAAGAAACATTAATTGTCTACACTTTTTGAAGACCGTTGTGCATTTATTACGGCATCACAGGAGGCAAAACAAACAGGTTACGCCGGCAGCGGATTGCATCAGTTCTGAAGAGCTCCACAACAGCTGTGTTTACAGGGAAAACAGCCAGCGCAGTGACAACAGACGGCCACACGGGTCTGGATGCTGCTGACGGCACACGAAGGATCGCCAAAGTACACCACCACAAATCCCATTATGAGTGACGGAACTGGGAAAACTACAGCGTAAAACTCCCTTCAGTAAAACACGAGAATGGCGCCGCTTTTTTTTTAGCTCCAGTCCTAGTTTGTTCACACGACCTGTTCCTAACCCAGTTTCGTTCTCGTTTTCTCAGACTCAGACTTCATTCACAACACTATTTACACTTGGTTTCAGAGCCACCTCGGGTCTGGTTTAGTCACACAGTTCAAATTTGACCCGTCCTGACCTGGTTTAGTCCAGAGTTTGTCCTCAGTTTGTTTACACTTTGTTAGTAGTGGTTCAGTTCTCACTTAGACCTGGTTTCGCCCCGATTCAGATCGTATTTTGACTTGGTTTAGTTCTAGTTTCTTCACAAGACCTAGTTTGTTGGTAAATCCTTGTTAATATATATTTAAATAGCTGGTTTAGATCTATCTTGGATCTGGTTTAGTCTTGACATATTCTTAAGACCTGGTTCTGTTCAAAGTGTCTTCTAAACTGGTCTATGTCCTGGTTTAAATCTAGCCCAGTCCTGGTTCACCTGGTCAAGACCTGAACTGGTTCAGATTCATCTTAGACCTGGTTAAAGCCCAGTTTAAATCTGGTTTAGTCCTGGTTTCTTCACTCCAAATGTCATAAATCTAACCAAGCTTTATGGTGGGGGAGCGGACTGACGGAGAGCGCTGCGCTCTGACACAGTTGAAAAGAATAAAGTCTAAATGGTGGTAATGTAACACTATGGATACTGCCAATAAACACCACCAAATAAAGAAAGAGAAGGAACCAAGATGTATTCACTTAAATTTATTAAAAACAAAACTGACTCATCTTAAATTGCCATTTCTACTAAATAAAACTCTAAACAAGTAAACTAATTATTATTATTTAGTTTTAAGAAAGTGTCATTTTGCAGTATAGCGTGAAGACGAGTTGCTCCTAGATTAAATCTGACCTACACTTGGTTAAGTCCAAGTCTCTTTGCACTTGGTTCATTTCCTGGTTTGGATCAAGCTTGGACCTGGTTTACAGTGAACCTGACATACAACTGGTTCAGTCACAGTTTACTCTTTAGACCTGGTTTAGTCCTGGTTCAGATCCAGCTTTGAGGTGGTTTAGTCTGGGTCTACAGAAAAACTGGTTTGGAGCTGGTTCTTACTTGATTTAGTCCAGTTTCTTTTTAATTGTTTTGTTTTACTTTGGTCCTGGTTCATATCTTCCCTGGTTTAGTCCTAGATTCTTCACAAAACCTTTAGTCATGGTTTAAATACAAAGTAAGTCCAGGTTAATACATTGTTTAATGTTTGGCTGGACCTAGTTAAGAAATTATTTCGTCCTGGTTTAGTTCAGAGTTTCTTCTCAATTGTTTTGCACCTTTTTCAGATCTTACTCTGACCTAGTTCAACCCTGAATGTGTGCCCTAGTTTAGATCTAGCTTGGACTTGGTTTAGTCCTGGTCCTGACCTGTTGTAGCCCAAGTTTCACCTCAATTGGTTTAGCCTTTGGTCCAGATCTCCCTTCGCCTTGGTTTAACCCAGGTTACGACCTAATATAGTCCTGATTCTGATCCAGCTTTGAGGTGGTTTTGTCCAGGTTTACATACAGAAAAGCTGGTTTACAACTAGTTCTTACTTGATTTAGTCAAGAGTTTCTTTTTAATTGTTTGGTCCTGGTTAAGATCTTCCCTGGTTTAGTCCTAGTTTCTTCACAAAACCTTTAGTCATGGTTTAAACACAACGTAAATCCAGGTTAACACGTTGTTTAATGCCTGGCTAGATCTAGTTTAGACATGTGTTAGTCCTGGTTAAGTTCAGAGTTTCTTCTCAATTGTTTTGCACCTGGTTCAGATTTGACTTTGACCTGGTTTAACCCCGATTGTGCCCTAGTTTAGATCTAGCATGGACCTGGTTTAGTCTTGGTCCTGACTTGTTGTAGCCGAAGTTTCTCCTCAACTGGTTTAGCTTTTGGTCCAGATCTAACTTCGCACTGGTTTAACCCAGGTCTAGACCTAGTTTTTTCCTGATTTAGTCCCGATTCAGCCCTCACTCAAGCCCGATCTCCCCCTCTCCCCCCTGGTTCCGCATCCAAACGCCTCAGCTCCGCATTTGTTTACCTTCCTCACGCCTTTGTAGATGTAGAAGTAGAGCTCCCGGCCCACATTGAAGCAGATCCGGTCCCCGTTCCCGGACTGGTCGTTGACGTTGACGAAGGAGACGCGGACCGGGTTCGATCCCTGCGAGTTGAAGGGCACTCGGTTGGGCCGGCTGTACTCGGAGTGCGTGAGCAGTTTGTAGACGCCTTCTCTCGTGGTGAATTGGGTTTTAATTTCGTTCGTCTCCTTCCCTCCTCCCTCCGCCGCCATCTTGGAAGTTGGCGTTCATCCTTGTCCCGGGACCCGGATGTGGCGGAGTGCGCACGCGTGGGTTTGTTGTCAGAGGGAGGCCAATGTTTTTTCCATGGTTTTATGATCAGTTTTGGCCAATAAACGTGGAAATGTGGCTGGAAATGAGCTTTCACCGCGACCAAAATCAATAACTGGTAAAGATAAAGAGTACCGGGCTTATTTGCTTTACTACAAATTTTACACGAGTCACTTTTTGAAGCAATTATACTACAACGTCAAACGACGTTTTTCTATCATAAATAAAATAAAAAAAACTATAAATAAAATACTTTTTTTTTTTTTTTAAGTGACCATGAGAGAATATATACGAAGTACATTATTCATGAAAATCTGATTTGATGATTGATTGATTGATTGATTGACATTTTGTTTGCATTTGTTGTAGAGACATTATTACGATAATTTTTTTAGCTGACCACAATTAGATTGGATTAATTTGTTGTTGAGGTTTTCCGACACCATCGTTTACTCCTACTCGAGTAATGTAATAGTGTCACAGTATTTGACAGTGTAACAGTAATCTTACTCGAGTAAAAGTTTCAGTTACTTGGGTGACCAAATGTCCCTATTTGCCTGGGACCGTCCCTGTTTTGAGTCCTGAGTCCCATGTCCCAGCAGATGTATTCAAAGCCATGGATTTGTCCCAGTTTTACACAAGACATGTCCCATTGTTGTCCCGGTTTTTGGACATCTTTGAGCGACGCCGCCAACAGTAAATAAGATGAGGATATATTTGTCGGTTCTTTTACCCTAAAACAGAAAAATATGAGTTTAGAAATAATCAGAAACACACAATAATGCACTAATTTCCACTGATAGAAGTCTCTCAAATTATATACTGACCCACAAGTGAGCCGTGAATGATTGCCATGGGTCGGCTGAGAGCATAAAAATGTACTATATTATACACACTTTTTACAGTTTTATCATTACCCCCGATCCCACCAACCGTCGTGTGCGTTCCCAGTTTTTAATTTTGAAAAAATCTGGTCACTGGCCTTATACTTAACACACTCTCTGTTCACTGTTCTGATAATTATTTAATGAACATTATGAACATTTTTTAGACAGAGCCCTTTCAGAATATTTCATGTTTTTGTTTTTTTTTAAAAATATTTATATTTTTTATATATATTATATAATGCAGATTATTTTAGGCTACTAATAAGGCTACAAAAGTAAAAAGTATACTTCAGCAAACCTTTTGTCTGTGTCTGTTGTCATGGGTCACGGGTTTTTTGGTTCTTTATTTTCTGTTGTCTTGATGTGTTCATGTCTCTCCTTGTGGTGTTTGAACACATCAAGACATGTCTGTTGTGTGCTTGTTTTTCAGCTGTACTTCCTTGTCTGTTGAGCGCCCTGTTGTGTCTCACCTGTTTTGTCTCCCAGTGTATTTTAACCCCATGTTTCACCTTCCTCCTTTATTGGTCCATTGTCTTTGTCTTGTCCACGTCTGTCGTGTCCTATCGCCCTGTAAATTCCTTTGTTTTTTCATGTTATCTCCTGGATTATTAGATATTATTTTTAGCAGCTTTGGGCATTTTGGAGCGTTCTTTTGATTTCTCTGCCACGTGATATCTGTATTTTTACTTAAGTACTTATTTTCACTTAGTGCATGCTTTTTACATTTTACTTCACTACATTTCAGACTCAGAGCAGGTCTCTGTTCGTTTCTGCTCCACTACATGTTTAAACTGGACTGAAAAGTGACAGTGGTTATTTTTTTTTTAGGCTTTATAGCACGTTTTATGGAGACATTTTGCTGGCATTTGTCATAGTTCCCTTTGAACAAACAATTATACGCTTTAATAGAGGAAAAAAATAACCTGGAAAGTTGCCTGTAATTACAAGTAAAATCAACAGAATTTGTAAAGTAAGTTGTTACTTTAATAATTAAAATGTTTTGCTCCTGGTATCTGTACTTTTACTTAAGTATCACAATTACGTACCACTGCTTCCTCTAGCAGATAAACTAGTCATGTTTAAGTGTTAAAGTATGTGTAAATAAATCCAAAATGTAAGTTCTTTTTTCCTCGTGTAGATTTGCTCGTGTTGCTGTTTTGGTTGTTAGATAAGGATGAGAGGAGGAGTGAGGAGGGGTGGGGTCAGACAAGGGCATTAATGGATACAGGGGTCCCATGTGAGGTCGCATTGTAGTTGTCATCGGCTTCAAGGCTGTCGATTACGAGGAAACAAAATTAGCAGACACCTGTCCAGTGCGTTTACGATTATGACATTTACGTTGCTCATTACTTCTGTTTTAATTCACGCTCTCCCCAAACGAATAGACACGTCCTGAACTACTTACAGTGGTGCAGCGCGTCACTTTTCTGGCAACTGCTTCGTCCTTCTGGCAGAGATGGTTTTGTTTGATTAGAGATGAGAATATATATATAATAACTTGATAATATTGCAAGTTGTAGTGGTTTGGGGTGATTTGCAAATTTAGTAAAAAAAAAACAACAACATTACATTCGTCTGTAATTTATAAACATAGTAATCAAGGAGTCTAAAATTAGGAGAAATCTGTCAAACGAGGCATTTTAAGTGTGGTTAGAAAGTTTACGGCAGCTTGATACTTAAAGTGCCTATTAAAAGTGTTAGAGTACTCTTTGAACTAAAATGCAGTTAAGATAAATTATATTTAAAATGTTGGCAGACAAATAATAAACTTTTTTATCGCCAGAATAAGCATTTTGCAAAGGTTAATATTCTTATTCCTCCTGGTTTGTAATTGGATGACATTCACTCTAAACATCACTCTAGGAAATGACTCAGCAACCACTGGGACAAAACTACAATAAAATAAAAAAACAAATAAACAAATAAAAATACATGTGAACACCTTTATTTTGTTGATTTTATGTTTAGAGGGTCAAAAAAGTACTTTATTTTGTGTAAATTCTGCACTTGTCATCTGTCATTTCCTACAGATTTTTCACCTTTTCTCCACAAATAGCTGCTTGATTGGTGTACAACTATAATTTATATGTACAACAGGTACAAATACACCAAATAAAGACCAATTAGAAAATCTTAAAAACCTGTCATAAACACTTTAAACCTCAAGACATTTACAGGTCAATTTTAGCACTTTCGTGATGCTTTGTTAAATGAATAGTGTTATCGAGATACTGTTACATCTGTCTCCATGGTAACAAGCAGGTCAGATCTGTGGAGAGTCGATGTCTTTAAAAGTATTTTTGAGCAATAAAAACACCGTAATTGAATAAATGCCAGAGAAATTGGTTTAATTTCATACTGTGGAACTCTTCAGCCAAAGCAATAACAGATTTGTGCAGACGTCATTTATATTTAATTTCAACAAATGTTATCTGCAAGTTTGATTTCTTTATTTGTCATTCCAACATGCAAACAAACAAACAAACATGACGGCTTTGCATGATAAAAAAGTGCTCTTTGTAACTTTTCTTCTGTTTGCCATCGAGCGGCATTAAACATCTCAACGAGACAAGCAGATGGCGCCACTAGGCCAATTTACATCAGATTTATTTATCTATTAGCTTTTATTTAACAAGGTAAAACCCACTGAGTTTGAATCTCTTTTTTGAGAGCGGCCTGAGCCAAAGTGAAACTGCAGCACACGTCATAGAAACATTTACACATTTTAATACTCGTTATCTGGACCCCACAGACTCTAAAAAGCACACGGACAGACCTTTTTATAACAAAGACAGCTCCATTATTGAATCAAAATGTCCAAAAAAAATTAAGCAAAGCCAGATTTTCATCAAAGATCCTCTTTATTTGTAAATAACACCATATTTCAACATCTGTTTGGTTTATAATGTATTCAAAAAGTTTCAAACTACAATAGAAATAATCGTTTGAATAATCGACTAGTCAACTTCTAAAACGCACCGTGTTTAAGAAGTTTTATATAATGTGGAACATTCCAGGGAAATCAATAACATCTGCACAGCGCACCACCAGAAACGTGTGGTCACCTTTAATCAACTGAATTCAAGTCTATTTAGTTTATTAACTTCATTTTATCAATGAACATATCTTGCATGTTACAAAGCAGTGTAATTATATATATATATTATATATTTCCTACTGTAAACAGATGTAAACAGACGTAAATAGATGTAAATAGATATAAATAGATGTAAACAGACGTAAACGGATGTAAATAGACGATTGCAACATTTCTTGGCATTTCTACAGTTACACAAACAGATGCTTCTGGTCGAGTCTGCAGTCAACTAGAAGAAGTCTCATTATATAACAGAAGGGGGAGGGAGAGAGAGAGGGGGAGGGGGGAGAGAGAGAGGTGATAGGGCGAAGGACGATAGCAATAGAGGCAGAGGGATAGAGTAAAAGCAAGGGAAAGAGAGATGGTAAGGGGAATGGGAGAGAGAGAGGGACAGAACAGCAGATGAGGACACAAGGGGGAGAGGAGAACAAATAGAGAGAGTGGGAGAGCAGGAGGAAAGGGGGAGAAAGA
Source organism: Chaenogobius annularis (assembly GCA_015082035.1). Classification (NCBI taxonomy): domain Eukaryota; kingdom Metazoa; phylum Chordata; class Actinopteri; order Gobiiformes; family Gobiidae; genus Chaenogobius; species Chaenogobius annularis. The sequence goes on along the minus strand of BJKM01000130.1, from coordinate 386,219 downwards.
GGGGAGAGAACAGGGAGATACAGTATGAGGTGAGGGAGAGTGAGAGAGAGCAGAGTGGAGATGCTTCTAGACTTTTAATCCTTTGTTTTATAACAGTTTTTAAAGTATCTTGAATATCTCAAATATCTGGAATAAACTCACAAACATTTTTGGTTATTATTTACACGACCCGATACGTTCATATCGCTGTAATATCACTTTTTATCCAATACACGACTTACAGGGGAACTTGCTTCATCAGTTCAGTATTTAAACATCCAGGGCTTTAAGACAAACTTTATTGACCCACAAGATAAATTATTTGGAAAACTCATGTGAAAACAAAGCAAAAACACATTTTTAATAACTAAACTTTTACTCTTCATAAAGCATGAACAAAGTGTTAATAACAATGAACAAATTGTTTATTACGAATGATTCAGGCTTGCTAACTACTTAAATGATACCCAAACTCTAAACTTCTTAATAAACTGTTTTTTCATTGTGCATTGTCTTTGTTCATGCTTAATTAAGGCTAACGATCTATTGGATTGATCATATTTTGTTAATCGTAATCGCTGTCTGTACTAAACACACACACAAAAAGACCTTTTACAACAAAGACAGTGGCAGTATTAAATCAAGAACTCAAAAAAGATACTCAATAATCCACTTTTATTTGCAAACATTCTCCACCTAAAAACATTTGAATCTGTAATTTGTTGAAAATGTATTTAAAAAGTGTCAGTGTTCAATAGAAATAATCGTTTGACTCATTAGTGGCAGCTCTACTTGCAGCGAGTGTACTAGGACTGTAATCCTTTAGCCGTTAATTCGATTAATCGGTCGATGGTCTCCTAGTCGAACAACATTTTTATTATTCGACCAATTTTAGTCTAGTTCGGTTTAATTTTATTTGGATTAAAAGCATTTCTGTGGGACAACGGCAAAAAGGAAAAGATGCGAAGTGAGTAATCTGAAGATTTTGGATTGAATCATGAGTTTAATCTTTATATTTACACATCTCTAATATTAAAATTACACTGTTTCCTGGAACTTTTTTGATACTTGATTGATTTTATTAAATTTTTACAGAACAAAGTAACATTTTCACCTTATTAAAACTTTTTGTAAGTCCCTGTGATAGTTAAATATGTGTTTTCGGGGAGTTTGAAGTGCCCGTCGTCGCCCCCTGCTGTCTCGGGGGAGAAAACCATCAACCCAACGACAACTCTCCTGAGAAACCCTGGCTCTTTTTTTTTGTGTGCAATATTTGGCCACATAAATTATGATTATTTTGTCTTATTACGATAAAAAAAGAAAGAATAAATGTGAAAGAATAAAGATTTTACGTCTATTTTTTAGATAATGTATTTCCAGGGGAGCTGCAGGGGAAGCTCTATTGCAGGAGTTACTTAGTTCAGCTTTAACCGGCCGATAGAACATGTTTTTATTCGACTACAGCCACATTTCCCTTTACAAGACCTTTAAAACAAGCGGTTCTGTTTTTTGCCAGGCCCCGGCGCTTTGCCTCGGCCTCACGTTTGTCCACCCGGGCCCCCGTACAGCAGCTGACAGCAGGGGCCAGTCCCTGCGCAGCTGTGACGAGCGCGGCGATGGTGGCGGGTGCAGGGATTCGTCCGCAGGGAAGTGATTGACAGGCACCGGCTGCTGACTCCACGACCCTAAAAGGACACTCAAACTTTAGGGCTCTTTTTTCTGCGCCCCCCTCCCTCAACACGTCGACACCCAACACCCCGTCATGCCGCCCAAAACCCCCCCTCCCACCACGCCAATGTGTAGTGTCTTCTAGAGGGTTCTGAACTGAAGCTTCCAGAAACGTCCCCCCAGGTATAAAAAGATCGGCCGTTTGAGAGCAGCGTGAAAGCAACGCAGCAAAGAGCTCAGAAGAGACGCGGGCAGCCCTCAGCAAGAAGGCATTCTCAAACCACTACTACTACTACTACTACTACTACTGCAAAGAAGACAAATACTACGACAAAGGTAAGACCGGACACAAACTGACCCACTAATGTCACGATTTATCGGCATAATCGCGATCAGAATCTGCTAATCTTGCACAGAGTAGCTTTGATTCATTTCGAACTAGGATAATTTAATAGAAAAATGGATTGTACAAGATGAAATAAGCATTAACACACACACAGGACTAAACCAGGCCTAAACCAAGCCTAAACCAGGACTAAACCAGGCCTAAACCAAGCCTAAACCAGGACTAAACCAGGACTAAACCAAGACTGAACCATGCTTAAACCAGGACTAAATCATGTCTAAACCAGGACTGAACCAGGACTAAACCAAGGCTACATCAGCGCTAAAATCTGACACCTTTATTTGCCCCCAAAAAAAGGGAAATTACAATCCCGTTTTGAAAAATGTGTTGAAACTTGTGAAAAATATGAATTAATACAACTCACACTCACTCACTTAATTAATACAACTCGCACTCACAAATGAACACGCTTGCATTTGAGTCCTTTTAACTTAATGCAGGAGTTTAATTCTTACGATGAGCAGAGAAATCTAAAAGCAGTGACTTCACGGGAGGTTTCGCAATGGCAGGACGAGCACATGGCAACAGGGGTGACTTTCACTGAAGACCAGTACAATTAAAACAAATTATCACTTATGAATTTATGTACGAAGAAAATGTGTGCTTAAAAAACACAGCTGGAGTTTGACATTTTATTTCATTTTGACTTAGTTTTCCTAAATAAATGAAATAATGCTGAATGAAAAATAGTGACAAAACATTTCAAAACTAAGTCCATCCCTCTGAAAACATAATAAAACAGACATTTAATTGTGTGTATTTATTCAATTTGTTGTAAATTCAATGCTTTTTTATGGTATTCACTGTAAAATATAACACACAACGCTCTGATTACGTTTTAAGCCATGATTAAATTAGTAATTCCTCGAAAAATTGATTTACAATTCATCAGTAATCATCGACAAATTCTAGTAATCATCGACATACTCTGGTAAAGGTTTTAAAGGTGTGAAGCGGCACATGTCGAAGTCGTGGAGATCTTCAGCTCCGCCCACACAGCGTTTGATAGGGCTTTGATTGACAGCGGAGACTGCTGCTGCTGCTCCTGCTGCTTCTCCCCCTCTCAAACCAAACTTATCTCCACTCTAAAACGGGCTGCAGTCTTAAAAAAAGTGAATACTTACGATTAGATGTTTATTTTTAATCAATGTTCTTGTCCAAAAAAATAAACAATTTGAGGTCTAAACATTAAAGTGGTGATCCATTAAAAAGTGCGATATTCAATTTGTATTAAATGTTTTGCCATATTGTACAATGTGGCTAATTTATCAGTTTTAACGAGTAACAACAATAGTATAGTGGTCATATATATATTTTGAGATTTAGGTCAAATTTTTACACAATAGACTGAACTAAAAGTACTTAATTTTGATATTAAAATGGTCACAAATATTCTTTTCTTGGTTCTAATGATTATATTGTGATAATGTGACCTGAATAACTTCATAATCTTGACATCTCAAAAACAGCAGTAGTAGTAGTTGTTGTAGAAATAGTGGTGGTTTTAGTAAGTAACAGGCTGTTTACATTAGTAGCCGGTGATAGGAACAGTCATTGTAGTAATAGTAATAGTAGTAGTAGTAGTAGTAGTAGTAGTAGTAGTAGTAGTAGTAGTAGTAGTAGTAGTAGTAGTAGTAGTAGTAGCAGTAGCAGTAGTATGTAGTAACATGGCTGTGTATTTGCCGTAGATGCCTGAGAACAGCGGTCGTGTGATCCCGCAGTAGAAGTTATAGTAGCAGTAGTAGTATGTAGTAGTAATCGTAATAATGTAGTAGTAATAATGTAGCAGTAACACGTGCACTTTCCGTAGATGCCTGAGAACAGCGGTCGTGTGATTCCTCATTAGTAGCAGTAGTAGTAGTATTAGTAGTAGTATTAGTAATGTACAAAAACTCTGTTATCAGAATCAGAAAAGGTTTATTGCCATTGTCAATGAACAAAATTCACAAACATAGGAACTGATCAATAATAAAAACAACATCTATGAAATCAAAAGGGCATGCATTGTGTTACTTTTAATGACGGTTCGCAGCCAACTGAAAAGGTGCATTTACCGCCACCTACTGTAGTTGTACGTCTTCAAAGTATGTGTTTTACGCTATACTGTTAGAAATAAAGGAGAGCGAATGAGAAAGAGAGAGAGAAAGAGAGCGAGAAAGAGAAAGAGAAAGAGAAAGAGAGAAAGCCTCCCTTCTTCTTCTTCTTAGGTGGTGTTTTATGGTATCCATAATGTTACATTACCGCCATTCTTTAGACTTTATTCAACCTCTACATGCTGCCGTTAGGTCAGTTGATACGCAGCAAAAATGTGTCCTATGACAATTATGCAGACGACACTCAGATCCATGTGTCACTGACGGCAGGTGAATATGGACCAGTGGATTCACTCTGTCACTGCATCCAACAGATCAGTGAGTGGATGCAAAACAACTTTCTCCAGCTGAACTCAGACAAGACTGAAATCATCGTCTTTGGCCCACAGAAACAAAGAGAAAATATTAGCAGTCACCTCCAGAGTCTCACTCTAAAACCTACAAATCAAGTTAGGACTTTGGGGGTAATAATGGACTCAGACTTGAATTTTAACAGCCACGTCAGATCAATAACATCAGCAGCCTTTTGCCATCTAAAAAACATTGCCAAAAAAGTATAGTGTCTAAACCAGACTTGGAGAGACTTATCCCTGCGTTTGCCTGTAAAACAGCTGCAGTACATCCAGAACGCTGCAGCTCGGATCCTGACTAGAACCAGGAAGTACGATCACATTAGTCCTGTGCTCAGGTCTCTGCACTGGCTTCAGGGTCAGAGAATAGACTTTATAGCAGCTCTGCTTGTGTACAAGTCTCTCCATGGCCTAGCACCAAAGTACATCTCGGACATGTTAGTGCCATGAAGATGTGAGACAGGCCTCTACTCTGGCAATGTTCAAATCTAAGCTAAAAACTGTTTTGTTTGGCTGTGCATATGACTGAAATTATTTTCTTTGTGCAAGAGTACCTTTAAATTTCTTTAAAACAAGGTTTTGTAATTTCTGTCTTGTCTTTGTGATTTTAATGGATTTTTTTTGCTGTTGTGTGAAGCACTTAGAATTGCCTTTGTGTACAATTTTGCTCTGCAAATAAACTTGCCTTGCCTTTCGTTGTTATTGTTGTTGGTGCTCGAGAGAGGAAGAGAAGGATGCTCCATCCATTGCAGGATAGGGTGCTTTATGATTCACGCATTCCATTCTGCTTTGATGACCTCATGTGCTTTGAACTCATGTGCTTTGAAGATAAAGGAATATAAGCAGTGGTACGAGTCCGTCAGGCATCATTCAAGCGAGTTGATCAATCAAATCAGGGAGGAATCAGAGAAGAATCAGAGGAGGTAGAAAATAAGCTATTTTTTCCCTTTTTTCTTACTGTATAGCGTAAAACACATACTTTGAAGACGTACAACTACAGAGGACATACAACTACAGCAGTTGGCGGTAAATGCACCTTTTCAGCTGGCTGCCAACCGCCATTAAAAGCAACACAATCTGTGAGGTTCAATAAAGCTCCTGACCCGTTGTCGTGTCTGCTCATTCTCGTCACCCACCTGAACATATCATTGCTGTCCTGACCCGACACCCTGCTGTGATTTCTTACCAGTATCCAAACATCTAAAATATCACGTTATTACAGTCCTGACTACAGTAATAGTAGTAGTTATGTAGTAGTAACACGTGGATTTTCCTTAGATGCCTGAGAACAGCGGCCGTGTGATGGAGGAGCCGGAGATCGAGACCTTTGCCTTCCAGGCGGAGATCGCTCAGCTCATGTCCCTCATCATCAACACCTTCTACTCCAACAAAGAGATCTTCCTCAGAGAGCTCATCTCCAACTCTTCAGACGTAAGAACAACAAACACACGCTCACACATGTTGGCCCGGTTCAGTTATAGAAAAGAACAACAGAAGAATAGCATGGCATTAATACTTAATTATATATGCATTATCATATTTATATCAAACACAAACAATAAAATCCGTCTTTCCACAGGCTCTGGACAAAATCCGCTACGAAAGCCTGACGGACCCGAGCAAACTGGACTCGTGCAAAGACCTGAAGATCGACATCACGCCCGACCTGCTGGCGCGCACGCTCACCATCCTGGACACGGGCATCGGCATGACCAAGGCCGACCTCATCAACAACCTGGGCACGATCGCCAAGTCGGGCACCAAGGCTTTCATGGAGGCGCTGCAGGCCGGGGCCGACATCTCCATGATTGGACAGTTCGGCGTGGGCTTCTACTCGGCGTACCTGGTGGCAGAGAGGGTCACGGTCATCACCAAGCACAACGACGACGAGCAGTACATCTGGGAGTCGGCCGCTGGGGGGTCGTTCACCGTCAAGACCGACACGGGTAAGAACGAAAGCGGCGTCAGAGTGGAAAGGATTTGTTTGTGCAGCACGGTTTGTACACAGGGTAATGCAACGTGCTTTAGGATCATCAAAATACATTAAAAATATCATTATAATTGCAAAAAAATCATTCAGATTAATTTTAAAAGATGAAAGAAGTGTTTAAATGACATCTCAATAACCTATTTACTCCAGATTACTTCAGATCATGATAAGATTTTTATGGTCCCGGTTCAGTCTAGGGATGTCACGATTTCAAATGTTAGTGTAACGATTATTGTGCGAATAAAGTTTAATCCACGAACTAGGAAAACATCCGCGGAGGACGACGTTTGCGTCACGACTGAACGTGTTTTGTTCTTATTTCCTGCAGGAGAGTCCATCGGCCGAGGCACAAAGGTGATCCTCCACCTCAAAGACGACCAGACCGAATACTGCGAAGAGAAGCGCATCAAGGAAGTCATCAAGAAGCACTCGCAGTTCATCGGTTATCCCATCACGCTCTTTGTACGTCCACATAACAACACTGTGTCAGGCTAAAACCAGTTAACGTTAGAACTGTAATCTTAATTTATATTATAGATTAACAATGGACTATTTTGATATGTTTCAGTATTAGTTGGACGAGTTTTATATAGTTTTTAAACACATTTTCTGTTATTTCTCATGCTATTTGGAGTTTTCTTACCATTTAATCAGCTTGAATCATTAGACAAAGAGTGGCTCCCAGTTACCAGTGAGCACCTTCAACCTTGATCTGGAATGTTTCGTTTCCGATTGCACAAGATATTCTATGATACGCCACAATTCTTAACAGTTACTCCACAACCTGCACAAACCTGATATAACATATACCAATTTGAATCACGCTATCATTCATTTTATTTATTTATACATGTCAAACCCTATTTATCAAGTCAAATGATCTTGTCTACTAAAGTATGATAGTTATTGACAGTAGTTTGTAGGTTTGCAAGAAAATATAGTCAATATTATGATTTCAACTACATATATTTCTATTAAAGCAACAGTCAGCATAAAGTAAAGTAGCAGAAAGTATTAGTAGCAAACAAAATGCAACACCGACTTGAACTTTTTGACATTTGAAGGTGGAGAAAACCCGAGAGAAGGAGGTGGACCTGGAGGAAGGCGAGAAGGTGGAGGAAACGGAGAACAAGGACGAGGCCGCCGGCGACAAACCCAAGATCGAGGATATCGGCGCCGACGAGGACGAAGACACCAAGGACGGGCAGAACAAGCGCAAGAAGAAGGTGAAGGAGAAGTACATCGATGCCCAGGAGCTGAACAAGACCAAGCCCATCTGGACCAGGAACCCGGACGACATCACCAACGAGGAGTACGGAGAGTTCTACAAGAGCCTCACCAATGACTGGGAGGATCACCTGGCCGTCAAGGTGAGGGAGACTGACGCACAGGGACAATGAGATGTGTTATAGAGAACCCGAGTGTCAAGGTGGGGGAGACAAACAACCCAGAAAACCATCCACGCACCTTTCAACAAACGGATGACGTGAAGGGCCATGACTGACGGTCGATACTGCCGATCGTTCAGATTTAGAGCGTGACCACCTTTAGGTCGAGTCGGTTTCACACAACAATATTTGATTTTTATGCTTAGTACATCATCAAGTTGGTCTGGGCCATTGTTTGGACACCCTGCTAGATAATCTATTAATTAGTATAGAACACTAACTTATAACATACTAATAATATTTTAAGTAACACAAATATATTGCTTGCAAAATGTAGTTGCTTGAGATTTGCTTTTAAAGACTTAAATACAATTCCAATAAATATTTTCCAACTTTCAAATAAGAGTTCAAATGTTTAACCAAGGCTAATCAGTTATGCCCAAGATTAAATAAAAAAAATCCTGGAAGTATACAGTGACTAAACACGGAACTAAACTGGACCAAACCAGACCTAGAACAGGATGAAATCAAGTCTATATCCGGACTACAATGAGGAATAAATCAGACGTTTCAGTGTTTTTCACATAATTATGTTTGCTGATTAGCTTTGGCTGTGCCTTCAAGCTCTTAATAGTTGAGTCTATTATCCAACGCACATCTCAACACCATATTTAAAGCCGATACAATAGCCGTTTAATTCTTTGACCTTTTGCAGCACTTCTCGGTGGAGGGTCAGCTGGAGTTCCGCGCTCTGCTTTTCGCCCCGAGACGAGCGGCTTTCGACCTGTTTGAGAACAAGAGGAAGAGGAACAACATCAAGCTTTACGTGCGCAGAGTCTTCATCATGGACAATTGCGAGGAGCTCATCCCAGAATACCTCAGTGAGTGCACAAAGAACTACTGTGAACGACTAAAATCACTTAGATCGGTAGATTAAATATGATTCCAGTAGATTTAAGTACGATTCTACTATATTTAATCATGATTCTAGTAGATTAATGAATCTAGTAGATTTAATAATGATTCTAATAGATTTAAGCTTGATTTTTAGATTCTGGTAGATTTAATTATGGATTTGGTCCAGTAAACATGTCACAAACATATCAAAATTGGGAATAACTGGGAGAAAAACTAAACACGTAATAGACCTGACCTAAACCAAGTCAGCATCAGGACTCATTGTCAAGTCATTGTCTATCTGCGGCCATTCCGTGCTTCTAAATGAACACGTATTATTTTCTCGGTTGTGTTTCCAGACTTCATCAAGGGCGTGGTGGACTCCGAGGACCTGCCGCTGAACATTTCCAGAGAGATGCTTCAGCAGAGTAAGATCTTGAAGGTGATCCGCAAAAACCTGGTGAAGAAGTGTCTGGATCTGTTCTGCGAGATCTCAGAAGACAAGGACAACTACAAGAAGTTCTACGAGCAATTCTCCAAGAACATCAAGGTAACGAGAATGACAGAATGACAAGCGCGACCGCGACTCTACGAAAGACTGTAGGCTAGAATTCAGTTTAAGTTAGTTTACAGATATTTGGTGTTGTTGGATAAATGTAGGTTGAAAAAGGCCAAATTCGGCTGTGTAGCGTCAACAAATATTGAAACGATATCAGCTTTACAATGCCAGAACCTGAAGAATACTTAAAGACGTGCACATCATTATTCAGAACCTTAAAACTGAATAAATATGTACATTGAGCAAAAGACGTATCCTTTGTGCAAAAGTAAGGAATCTAATAACAATAAGCAAATCTCACAGTACAATATTCCCTTAACAGTGCGATATTTATTGCGATATTTTAAAGAGGCCAACAAAATTGTGGAAATGTTACTTTTTCCTTTTAAAAGCCTTGACAAGCCCAATCATTAATGTAATAATGATTGTGTGTTATTCCCTCTGTTTTTTAGCTGTTGCTGAAACAAAACAATGGATTTAAGCAAAGAAGCTTACAGTTAGATATTATGATATTTCAGTTGTTGTCACGTCCCTTGCAAAAGTACAGGCTATACATTTATTATTTAGTGCTAAGTTATGAAAGTGTTCTATACAAAAAAAAAAAAAAAAATTATACCACGGACGAAATTTACCCAGCCCGAGTCGCAAATAAAATTTTACATTTCTGATGATGATAACGTGTATTTTTTCTACGTTCCAGCTCGGCATCCACGAGGATTCCCAGAACAGGAAGAAACTGTCGGAGCTCCTGCGTTACTTCACCTCGGCCTCTGGAGACGAGATGGTGTCGCTCAAAGACTACGTGGCTCGCATGAAGGACAGCCAGAAACACATCTACTACATCACCGGTACCACGCCATTTTAACTCTGAAGTCATATTCTGTAGAATGCATTACAACTATCCAGACTGCAAGTGTAATCTGTCATCTTTAATCAATCCTTTTTTGAGCAGAGGCAATAGTTTACATTTTTCATACAAATTAGATGTTATCATTCAGACAATAACTAACTTGAAAATGTAATTTCTTTGGCAAAACTGATGATATTCTCATTGTAACTAATATTTTTCAGTTTCCCTGCTGTCCTTTGTACTTGTTTGTACTCATTTATACTAGTATTGCAGACTTGATTCATATATGGATCCTTCTGTGTGTCTTTTCCCATAATTGTTATTAATTTTGCATTTAATCAATTCACTTTGGCAAATCCTCCATAGTTGCCAGCCATAAATGTCCATTTCACAATTGGGAGCAAATTAATGACATTTTTAAAATTACAATCAGAAATAAAACTAAGTGAAACAAAATTAAGAGAGATAGTATAAGAATAGGATATATATGGGATAGGACCGAAAAATAATAAGAAAGATGGAGTATATAATATTTGTTAGAAACAAAAATCAAGCCTGTATTTTCAGTTTGGTTAAAACGAATCATATAATACAATGTTACTTATATAATTTAGAAAAACAACTGCGCTATGAAAAAAGAATGGATAAATAGAATAAAATAACGATTGTCTTTACCTCAATAATCTCTAAATGTGGGAAACACTGCAAAGAGTACATTCAGTACCTTTCGCAAACATTTTAGCAGATATTTTCTTTCCCTGTAAATTCTTGAAGGAGGAAATGCAGTAGTTGAATTATTTATCAGCGACAAAAAAAAGCACGGCTCACTCATTTGTGACGTCTCCCACAGGTGAGACCAAAGACCAGGTGGCGAACTCTGCGTTTGTGGAGCGTCTGCGTAAAGCCGGTCTGGAGGTGATCTACATGATCGAGCCCATCGATGAGTACTGTGTGCAGCAGCTGAAGGAGTTTGACGGGAAAACACTGGTGTCGGTGACCAAAGAGGGACTGGAGCTGCCTGAGGACGAGGACGAAGTGAAGAAACAGGAGGAACTCAAGGTGAAATTCGAGAACCTGTGCAAGATCATGAAGGACATCCTGGACAAGAAGATTGAGAAGGTAAGATTTAAAAGATGAAGCAAGAGTATGGTTTGAAGGTTGTTTTGTTTATCTTTAGAATTAGAATAAAGTAGATTCTCAGACAATTTTTGTGGTCCTTTTGATTAGATTAAAAAAAAGGGTTATCAAGCACAGGCGACAAAATGACCCAATCAAACCTAATTTAGCTTGAATTCGTCAATCAAATATATACAAGTTTGTGCAAAATCTATTAATCGGTTATTCAACTGCTTTAGTTTGCAAATTAAAACTTTAAAATCACTGTCAAAATCAAGTAATAGAAGTGAATAATGCTTGAATATGAATATGAGGTACGTTTATTCTATGTGACAGAAATAAATCCATTTAAATCCTTTTGAATTAATTTCGATTCAAAAATGAATTCGGAATACAAGGAATCCATGAAGGTTAGACATTGAAATACTGTTTAAGTGATAACTGAGTGGTGTTTTTCAAACTTGTTTAGTGCCTTATATACACTTCCAATCCAAAGTTTCGAAACACTTTTTTGTAATTTTCTCTTTCTTCTTTGTTGATGGCTTTTTACATTGTGGATTCTCAAAGAAGGCATCAAAACAAAATGTAGAAAAAGTGTGAAATACCTCAGAATATGTTAAGAGATTCTTCCATATAGCTGCCTTTTGCTTTGATCACAGCTTTGTAAACTCACTAATGAACACTGTCAAGGCACAGCTGTAAAAAAAAAAACAGGCGTTGACAGTGCTGCAAACTTTGAGGAATCTGAATTTAAAAAACATACACATTTATTTCACTTGTTTTTTTCTTTGACACACTTTTACATACTTTTTGCTTCATACATTCTTCAGTTTTATCCACAATCTAGAAATTAAACATGAAGAAAAAACACATTTAAAGAGAAGGTGTGTCCAAACGTTTAGATATTATTACACTAAAGATAGACACTGTGCTAGGTATTCAAACATCTGCTGATACCTTCCTCACTCGGCAGGTCACAGTGTCAAACCGCCTGGTGTCGTCTCCCTGCTGCATCGTCACCAGCACCTACGGCTGGACGGCCAACATGGAGCGCATCATGAAGTCCCAGGCCCTCAGAGACAACGCCACCATGGGGTACATGACGGCCAAGAAGCACCTGGAGATCAACCCGGCGCACCCGATCGTCGAGACCCTGAGGGAGAAGGCGGAGGCGGACAAGAACGATAAAGCCGTGAAAGATCTGGTGATTCTGCTGTTCGAGACGGCGCTGATGTCGTCTGGGTTCACGCTGGACGACCCGCAGACGCACGCCAACCGCATCTACAGGATGATCAAGCTGGGGCTTGGTGAGTAACACTAGGATAACACGTAAAGTAATGATGATAGAGATTGTTGGAAGATTTGTGATGTTGTTTCTCCGAGTTATCTGAGAGTTGTTTCTCTCAAGTTCTCAGAGGACGTTGAAAACACGCGCTGCACTATATATCGCAATCGAAGCGAAACTACAATTTGAGTTTGAGTCCTGTCTTTTTATTGAAAAGTCTTGCCGAATCTGTAGTTTAGACAGGGCCGGCACGTGGCTTAATAAACTAAGCGACTGTTCAGGGCCACAACTGTAGGGGGGGCCACATGCTCTGGTTAGGACGAGAGTGAGAATCTGCATCAACAATTGACACGAACCACACAAAATCAAACGTGTTAATAGAAAAATAAAGCTATTGTTGTTAGACCAAAACATAAGTTCAGACATAAGAGTTTGCAGAGGGTCCTCAGCTCCGAGATAAACACAATCTGGGGCTGGGGGGGCCTCGTATCACTCATGCCCAACATACACCTTCGTTAAAATGTACCGTCAAAATCTATCTAAACACCTTGATAGATTCTAAACTCAGATCCTGAGTTTAGACCTCTGCAAACATGTTCTGTAATTGATGGCATTATTATAATGATAATAATAATAATAATATTAATAGTAACAGTAATAATTGTTTCTATTGCACTTTCACTTTGTGTATTGCACACAAACAAAATTCCTCTCAAATGCTTATGGTCCTGAAGTTGTTTACAATGTGCACTCTGAACAGAATCCGACTTTTTTAAACACATATCACAAATCTGATCACAATACTTGATAATTATTGTATTATAAAGTCTCAATGTACAACAGAAATAATAGTTTAAACTACAGGGACCTTGTGATCTGTCCATATAAACAGGAGTTAAACTTTTAACATGCATTTTCTAAATATGGTTTAATTTGGTAACTCACAAATGCTTCTTGCGCTGCTGACCTTCAGGTATTGATGAAGAGGATTCCCCTGTGGAAGACCTGATCCAGCCAGCCGAGGAGGACATGCCGGCTCTGGAGGGAGACGACGACACTTCCCGAATGGAGGAGGTCGACTAAACGTGTGCATTTGGTCCAAATTGTAAAGTTCTGATTGTTTATTTTTCTAAGTTATTTCAGTTTTGGAAATACATTTGTGCGCATTGTAATAAAATAAGACATGACAATGATAATAACATTTGTATAGAAATGTTTAACTTATTCCTCCATAATAAGCCAATAATTCAACTGTTAACTTTAAAGGTGCACTTGTAAGTTTTTATGTGGAAGGTCCGAAACCTTCTGTTCTCCGTGGAGATGTTGTTTTCTTTTGAATTTTCCACAAAATGACAAAAAACTTCAAAAAACAGTCAACATTCGAGGGAACACGCGGAAACGCAACTCCAAGGGAAAGCAATCCATTCATTTCAATGTAGAAGAGCTGCTCTAATAATACAATGTTCAACAACTACAAGTGCAAATGTGGACTTTAGCCGCCACAAAAACAAGGATCAGTATAAATTGATTAAAAAAAAGCCAACATTTGGTAGTATATCCAAGAATGCTAATGGTAGCTGTGGGTTGATTGCTACCGCTATGCTGCTTTACTTTTCTGAGGTAGCGCCATGTCAACAAAGTCCTAAATTGTGACTTGACTTGAATAAGCAGTTAAAATACACATAATTCACAAGGACGTGTCTTAAAAGAAAGTTTTACCTAACTGTATCTATCTTGCATGGAAACAAGCAGACTCCACCAAACCAAACATTTTGGCATCAAAAGTGCCTGTAATTGACTAAAAGGAACGATATATACGTTTATACCATACTGTTGAACATTCCAGGCACAGCACATTGTCATGAGGCAAACAGGTGACGGGCCCTCCACCAGAAAAGTTACAAACTGCAACTTTAAAGGGTACTTCTACGTCATTTATTATTAGGGTGATTATCTCTCTTTTTGTAATGATGAGATTTTTTGATATGCAAACATGTTTTTAATAAAATGTGATGATAAACAAAAGTGAATGTTGTGATTTTTCGGTCCTAACACGATTTTAATGGCGAAAATTCCCGAGAAATACCTTTGCAACTTGCGACATTTAGCACTTTCTGGAATCTTCGCGAATCCCGCCTCCGTCCTCTTCCCCTCTAATGCAATCTAATACAAATCCCGGTGAGTGACAGGCGCGCGGGCCAATCAGTTTGCTCGAACGGGCTCTGAACGTTCCAGACGATTCCAGGCGCTGAAGATTTCTCGAAAGCTCCGCCACAAACTGCATAAAAACCCAGCCCCGGTGCCGCTTCTCGCACCGTCAGAGGGAACAGAACCACGTACCTGCGTCGTACCAGGGCGAGGGGACCGACTTCATCACTCCCTGCGTTAACGTTTCTACTTTTAAACCCGCACCGACGATCAAGGTAAACGAGTGAAGTGCCATTGACGCTAACCGTTTGCGTGCACGATCTGTGTCAAACTACAATATCATGATTTAAACGGATTAAAGATAATACTGTTATCAGTGGTTTTGCTAAATAACTCTCAAATGAAGATGATTAGTCATACATCGAAATGTCTTGTTTGTTGTTATGGAATTGGAATGGAGCTGGTGCTTTGTAAACAAGTTATATGAAGATTTTTGCACCTTGTCTTATTTAGTATATACTTATTTTGTGATATTTTATTTTTAATTAACTGTTGTGAGTCGCATGGTGCACTTTCTATGCGTTATAGAGATTAAATTGATTTTAGACGGCTGTTTTCAACTTTAAATGCATGCGTAATCTGACTAATTTTACTATTGAATCACTCAAACATAAGATGATTATTCATTTAGAGGCTTATAAATCAATTTGGCTTAGCGGTCATCAAATGTACATCGTGTTACTTGGTGGAAATGATGAAGCAGGTGCGTTTATAAACTAGTAATAAGAATCTGTACTTTAAGTTTTTTTTAAAAAATACTTCTTTTGAGGTATGTGCCGTTTTTATCTAATTTAGTTTTTATTTTAAATTTTATTCAACCTGGAAAATAGGTTTTGAGAACTCATTTACAAACATAAATGGGTTTATTGGTACACATTTATGCATTTTGGGAGATTCATTCGAGAACATTTAGTGAAATATTAGCACTGAAGCTTATTGAAATCTAAGTTGCCAAGCTGGGTTTTATAATTGGAAGATTTAAATGTAAAGCTGATTAATTCAAATATCCTCGTGGCCAAAGGAGGTGCTTGTCTGACTGTCTCTTACTCACATGGAAGCTGCTGGATTGTTTTGGTACCTTCTAGAAACTTGCAATGCACCAAAGCAGCCTGTGAGGGGCACCATTTCTCTCCACGTGCTTGCGCTTCAAATGTATGAAATGAAAGTGAAGACATCTTAGGCCCTAATTTATTGAATTTAATATTCCTGCCTTTTTATTTTTGAGCTAGTTTCCTCTAAATATCGAAAATCTGATACTAAAACTAGTTATGAAGCTACCAGTACATCATAATTTGAACAAGTATCAATACTAAAAACAAAGCCAGAATATATCATCCTTTATTGGTTGATTCATGTATTTAAAAACTGTTCAAACTCACTGCCTAAATTCACACTGCCTTCAGCTGTTTTTAAATAAGCTTCAGCGTTTTAAATGTTAGTTTGTGTTTCCTTCAGATGCCTGAGGCACATGACCAGTCCATGGAGGAGCCGGAGACCGAGACCTTTGCCTTCCAGGCGGAGATCGCTCAGCTCATGTCCCTCATCATCAACACCTTCTACTCCAACAAAGAGATCTTCCTCAGAGAGCTCATCTCCAACTCCTCAGACGTAAGACTCACATTTGATTTACTGTATTTAAAGGTCCTATATCATGCAAAATTGACTTTTCAGAGCTTTTAACCTTCTTACAGTGCTATCGGTACCTTGTATGTGTGCCCAAAGTGGTTTTTTGATTGATTCCTACAGTCTTTAGCTAGAGCACAGTCTCTATCCTTCCCCACGGATGAGCAGATGAACTGGGCCTACTCACCAGGATGAGTCATCCTGGTGAGGGCAGTGGCACATTTCCCTATTTCAGCCCATCCTCCACGAAGCACTCTGTACCTGTAACACGCCACTCTAATGTTTATTAGCATAGCCACGCGATAATGAACTAGCATTAGCCAGCTGCTAACGATAAGAAACAAACAGCTCAGCCTGGAGTGATTTCTTTAAATCCACTGGTCCCTCCTGACCACAGTAACATTTCTGGACAAACGTGGTCTTTGGGGATGTTACAGAAGAGAAAGAATCCTTTGTTTTGAGACTTTTTGTTGGCACAGCCATCAGTGAGCATGCAGCATTTCTCAAGATGGCAACAATGAGTGTCGCGTCACTTCAGAGCCATGAATCGCCTTAGATCAAATCATATACAATAGATGTAAATGTAGACTTTTTCTGACTCCACAGGCTCTGGACAAAATCCGCTATGAGAGCCTCACTGACCCGACCAAACTCGACAGCGGCAAAGACCTCAAAATCGAAATCATCCCCAACAAAGAGGAGCGCACGCTCACTCTGCACGACACGGGCATCGGCATGACCAAGGCCGACCTCATCAACAACCTGGGTACCATCGCCAAGTCGGGCACCAAAGCTTTCATGGAGGCGCTGCAGGCCGGGGCCGACATCTCCATGATCGGACAGTTTGGCGTGGGCTTCTACTCGGCGTACCTGGTGGCAGAGAGGGTCACGGTCATCACCAAGCACAACGACGACGAGCAGTACGCGTGGGAGTCGGCCGCCGGGGGGTCGTTCACCGTCAGGAACGATATCTGTAAGAACTGTGATTGAATATTGGTCAAATCTTAAGTTCGTGGCACTCTTGTGATTTGTGTTTTTAAAGGTCGTGGCAAATGGGGCTGGCGAGTTTGGTCATTTAGTTCAGTGTTTCTCAAGCTTCTTCTGGTGGTGGTTTTACTTCATTTAGAGTACATTTTATTCAAATTTTTTCTCTTCCTTTAATCATTTCCCAACTACTTTGGCAATGGTGTTTTCCTACTGAAGAAACTAAAAGAAACCTGTTTATATTTTTTAGACCAAATAGTTTTCTTTGGTACTTGGTGTTTAAAGTTTGAGAACCACTGGCTTCGTTGATCAATCGGTTGATGGTGTCTTATTCGACCAAACTTTTTATAAGCTGACTCATTAGTTTATTGGGATCGTAAAGATAATTATGAAATGACTGATCCATTTTTTATTTTTATTTTTCGTTTCTTGAGTGAACTTTCAGTTTTATCTTTGAGCATATTGGGTCAGATATGGTCACAATATAGACATCAGCATCTACGCCTCGCTTCTCTTTAGTTGACTTTGTGTAATTAAACTTTTTGTTTTCAGCCGAACCGATAGGCCGGGGCACCAAAGTGATCTTGCACCTGAAGGAGGACCAGGCCGAATACCTCGAGGAGCGAAGAATCAAGGAGATCGTCAAGAAGCACTCGCAGTTCATTGGCTATCCTATCACGCTCTTTGTAAGTGTTGACGTTTGGACCGGGACTTACGGCCAACAAAGCTATACAATAACTCAGGGCTATTCAACATTATTTTCCTGAGGGCCAGATTTCTCGAGGGGGACTGTGGCCTCTGGGCCGGATAGGTTAATAACCAGTTCGGAATCAAGACTAACCCAGAATCAAACCAGGTCTAAAGCAGAATTAAACAAGGACTAAGCCAGCACCAAACCTTGTTTGTATTAACCCAGAATTAAACCAGAAAGCAAGAGAAAATATTTTAATTTTGGAATATGGGTCGCGGGCCAGATCAGATCAGATCATTTGGCGGGCCTGATCTGGCCCCGGGCCTTAAGTTGAATAGCCCTGCCATAACTCATGAGCAACCACTGGTGATGGGCGACTAAGTAATCCTATATTTTATACTAGGATGAGCTCTCGAAATGATATTTCTTGGGATATTTTGGAGCGGCGAACAGAAAATTTGACTTTTTTTAGCTGTTGCTATAACAACGATGCATTTAAGCCTAGATCTTTTAACTCGGTGCATTGCGACATTCCATGACTTTTGATGATATGATGTAACAATATTTTTTTAGGTTTCATCCATAATCAATACCAGTGAGTTTTCCATTAAAATACATTGAAACGCTACAAAAAATACTATAAAAGAATTTGACCATTAAATGTTATCCTTATTACTTTGTTGTGCTGATCTAAAAATGAAATAGATGTGTAGATGAACTTAAATGTGTCAAAACACATTTTTACTCTTTTAGAAATTTTAAATTGTCTTTGATAATCTTATTCTGTCCATCACTAAAAACCACTGCATGCCTTTTATATTTTAAGCAACAACCAATATTTCAGGGCAATCAGACTGATATAGAGTGATCTATTTAAGGTATGAAGATGCATTTTACTCACTATAATATTTTACATGTAAAGCTATCAATATTATGCAGGAAAAAGCTTTCTAAATCAAATAATTCAGATTAATAAGGAGATATGTAATTTTTTGTGTGTGTATTTGGGAGCAGATGGCAAAGCAGTTAAAATGTTGTTCATATTTTCAACAATTACACACAAGTTGCTAAATTAGCCACCCAACTTATATGGGAAGATTGGGAAGCGCTTTTGAACAGCAATGAATCCTTTCTTTCTTTTCGCAGGTGGAGAAGGAGCGTGACAAGGAGGTGAGCGACGACGAAGCCGAGGAGGAGGAGAAGGAGAAAGAGAAGGCTGAGGAGGAGGAGGAGGAGGAGAAGGAGGAGGACAAGCCCGAGATCGAGGACGTGGGCTCGGACGACGAACACGACCACGAGAAGGGCGAGAAGAAGAAAAAGAAGAAGGTGAAGGAGAAGTACATCGACGAGGAGGAGCTGAACAAGACCAAGCCGCTGTGGACCAGGAACCCGGACGACATCACCAACGAGGAGTACGGAGAGTTCTACAAAAGCCTCACCAACGACTGGGAGGATCACCTGGCCGTCAAGGTGAGGGAGATTGACCCGCTCAGATGGAAAAGTTAGAAGATGTGTTAAAGGCAGATGGTAGTACTGTCAAGGTGAGCAAAGCAAACGCATCCAGAAGACCCGGCATTCATTCATTAATTCATAGAAGACTAGACTGTCAATATGAGAGAAGCAAACGCACCTCCTAAAGAACAGAGATAGATTGATGAATTGCAGGTCAAGATGGGGAAACTGTGTGGTCTGAAAAAAAGGACAATCTGGAAAATGTAATCAAATTAAAGGACACATATTAGTAGTAGCTATTACCTTCATTCACACTAGTTTGAGGAACGCTGTTCAGAAAGTCCTCGCCGAGCGTCAAAAACTCTTATTCTGAAGTTCCCCGATCTACGTTTTCTCAATCTGTGACGTGACTCTGAGAATCTGCTTTTCTGTTTTTAAGCTCTTAAATCATCTTCAGTCTCTGAGCATTTCTCCCGTCTCATCACGATCAGTACAAAAGCGTGGCTACAGCATCTCCAATAAAACTTTCCAGTTGTTTATTAACCTGTGCAATTCCCTCTGCAAAAAAAACTCCTAGTTAGTCCTGTGGGAAAAAGCAGCATTACAGATGTTGTTTTGGTTTTTTTTTTATTTAAAAAAAATTCTAGTTCTAAAAGATGAGGTGCCAAACTAAAGATACTAAAGAGCAGGTTTAAAGGCTGATAACTAGACAAATAATGCATAACATTTGTCCTTTTAAAAAAGTGAAGAAAAAAATTGAAAAAAATGTAATTTTGCTCTGGTTTGGTCCTGAAGGCTTTGGGTCTCGCCTGCTGCAGGTCTAATTTAAACCAAAATAAATATTAGAAAGTGTGTGTGTGCGTGCGCGCGCAATTGAGATATATTTCTCTACAAGACTCAGATAATCAGCTTTGTGTGTTCTTTACTTTTCCATTTGGTGTAGACAGAAGACATTAAACGCACATTTGTCTTAACAGCACTTCTCGGTGGAGGGTCAGCTGGAGTTCCGCGCGCTGCTGTTTGTGCCTCGTCGCGCTCCCTTCGACCTTTTCGAGAACAAGAAAAAGAAGAACAACATCAAGCTTTACGTGCGCAGAGTCTTCATCATGGACAACTGCGAGGAGCTCATCCCAGAATACCTCAGTGAGTACAAAACGCTAAGATGATTCCATATGCGTTAAGTTTCTTCAGCATCACCATAATCAAAATAGATTTCTCTTTAGATATTGAAGATTTTATCATCTTTAGAAGGAAAGAGTTGTTTAAGTGTATTGTAACAAAGACTGAGTAAACAAGTAGCTTATTTTAATTTTGGATATAAAGGGACCTCTTGTTTTTACAGTCCATTCAAAAAAGCAGTAGAAGAAGAAAAAGAAGCCCATCATTGAGCCCTATTTTTTCGTCCTTACAGACTTCATCAAGGGCGTGGTGGACTCCGAGGACCTACCGCTGAACATTTCCAGAGAGATGCTTCAGCAGAGTAAGATCTTGAAGGTGATCCGCAAAAACCTGGTGAAGAAGTGTCTGGAGCTGTTCACAGAGCTGTCGGAGGACAAAGACAACTACAAGAAGTACTACGAGCAATTCTCCAAGAACATCAAGGTAAACATAACAATGATCATGTGCGTCTTGTATTATAGTTGTTTTTTTAAAGTAGAGGCTTAAATTATCTGATCGAGAGATTTTTGTGTTCTTTTTAACCAGGCACCGACTGTTCAGTAAAAATTAGGTTTGTCAAGAAAAGCAATCCCAGATACAATACAATATACTTTGTTTTAAATGTAGCAAAGCAATAGTATCTTCAGCAGAAATGTTACATAGTGCGCCTTTTAAAGAAAATACAAATTATTTTATGTTAAAAATAGTTTTTTTCCCCTCAGTATAATTAAAGCTGCAACAAGTCATAAACAACAAATTAATTATTCAAATAATAGTTAATTAATTTGGCAATAAAATAATAATTTTCTGAACTAAACAGACTATACAGAGCACGCCATGTGCCAAAAGATGTTTTCGGACTCTGCAGCAATTACAGCAACAATTACCCCCAAATAAAATAAGGAAAAAATTTCAAATTAGTTGTTTTTAATGAAGAAACAATACATTTGAGTAAATTTACAAAAAATGTTTAAGATACACTCTAGACGCTTCATCCTGGTCAAATTTAGTAAAAATCTCCTTCATGGGACTTAAGCAATCTAAACGAGTTACTAATTAAATTAACTAACTAAATAAAAAAACGCCAAAATCATAAAGCTGCAGCCCTTACTATTACCTTGTCATTGTAGTATTAAGGTTGAGTTTCATTAGTTAGCCTCATGAAATTATTAGCAACGTGGAAGAGTTTAAGAAGAATAACCGGTTCTTGTGCTTTGTGTCTCGTAGCTCGGCATCCACGAGGATTCCCAGAACAGGAAGAAACTGTCGGAGCTTCTGCGTTACTACACCTCGGCCTCTGGAGACGAGATGGTGTCGCTCAAAGACTACGTCACGCGCATGAAAGACAGCCAGAAGCACATCTACTACATCACTGGTACGACGCTGTGACCACATTAGCGCTAAAACACTAGGTCTAAAAGTGTCCTAAAATCTGCACCACTCGACGAAGACGTGTCCCAATGTTAAAGACGGTCCTAAATCTAAAGTGCTGAACCTGACTTTGACTACTTTAACTCTTTACAAACGCATTCCTCACTTTCCTAACGCATTCCTGACATCCTGGTAACACTAACGTCAACAACGATGCCAACAACGACCTGCCTCTTGATCTGGTCGTCATCGTAAATTATTTCTCCAACTGACCTGGATAAATGAAGTATGCGAACGATGAAAAGTCTTTAAAATTAGATGTAGACGGCCCAAAGCTGCTTATACAATACTGTTTACAATAATATCTGTACTGTGGCAAGACAATTTTACTTTATTACGCAAGTATAAAAAGATTCAGTTGTAGTCATCTGGACTGTTTTAGAAAAACTAAATGTTTCGACTCTCATGCAAGAGTCATTCTCAATCTGTGAAACAAGTTTGAGAACTCAGATTTTATATCCTACTCTGTGTAAACCCTGCCCACAGTGCAAGACAAAGACTGGTTCACCCTGAAGACAAGCTGCCTACACAAAAACGGAGCAATGTAGTGTATTCTATCCAATACAATGAAGAAAGATGTAAAGAGCAGTACATGGGGGACTACACAGCCACTTCACAAGAGGCTTTATCAACACAGACACGTGAGTTCAGGACAACCAGAGCGCTGTGCATCTTCATCTCAAAGCCACAAACCACTCTATTGAAGACGGTGAGATGGAGATTCTGAGCAGGAGAGAAGATGGTTTGAAAGAGGAGTTAAGGAAGCAATCTTTGTTAAAAAAGAGAATCCTTCCTTAAGATTCAACCTTCCCGTTGTTTATAATGGTTTGCTGAAACCCTGGAGACGCCCGAGGCATTCTGATTCTAATCAGGTACTCGGTGAGGAGGGAGCAAAAGTCAGTGTACAATAGGATGTAAATGGCCCATCTCAGGTAGTTTCAATGGCCCATTATGAGGCGGTCCCGCCCTGTGGGCAGGGCTTTCACAGAGTAGGATATAAACAGGAGTTCTCAGACTTGTTTCACAGATTGAGAATGACTCTTGGATGAGAGTCGAAACGTTTTGTTTTTCTAAAACAGAATCCAGATGAATAAAACTGAATATTTTTATACAATGGAACACTCCTGGACAAATGAGGGATTACACAGACATGTTTATTACGCAAGACAATTGTGTACAGCCCCTTAATGTCGAGAACTCGAAAGACCTTGAGTTCTGGCCAGTTTATAACTCACAATTTAGTCTGGTCTAATGAATTCACGTTATTTTCTGCATATTTGATGGGCTTTAAGAAGTGTCAAGTTCTTTATAGTAAACTTCTTGGCTTATCTACTTGATTTAAAAAGTACTGAGCTGGATTTATCCAAGTAGAAGAGGTTGCAGACTCCTTATTTACGTGTACTAGATGTTACATTTCTGTTCTGTTTCGGACTTTCCAGGTGAGACCAAAGACCAGGTGGCAAACTCTGCGTTTGTGGAGAGCCTGCGTAAAGCCGGGCTGGAGGTGATCTACATGATCGAGCCAATCGACGAGTACTGTGTGCAGCAGCTGAAGGAGTTCGAGGGGAAGAACCTGGTGTCTGTGACCAAAGAGGGACTGGAGCTGCCAGAGGATGAGGACGAGAAGAAGAAAATGGAGGAGAAGAAAGCACAGTTTGAAAACCTCTGCAAAATCATGAAGGACATCCTGGAGAAGAAGGTGGAGAAGGTAAGCGTTTGACTGATATAGACTTTATATTAGTTATTACACCGCTACAACTACTATTAGTAAAACTTGCACGACTATGACTACTATCAATACATCTTCTTACACATATTGTGCAAAATTTACTTCTTTGAGCTTTTAACCACGTTATAACTTTGTTCGTCGTCAAAAACACACCTGGAGTAGCATTTAGCTTCATTCACGCAATAAAAACAGTGTTCAATATTAAAATGATGCATATCTTCAAACAACATTAACAATATCATTGAAAATGTGACAAAATACTTTGATTTCTTCTGCAATATACTTTTACCACAACTTGGACTGTCACTTCTTGCTCCTGCTGCTTTAGTCTATCCTAATGACTAAAACGTCTTGTTTCCTCAGGTCACAGTGTCAAACCGCCTGGTGTCGTCTCCCTGCTGCATCGTCACCAGCACCTACGGCTGGACGGCCAACATGGAGCGCATCATGAAGGCCCAGGCCCTCAGAGACAACTCCACCATGGGGTACATGGCTGCCAAGAAGCACCTGGAGATCAACCCCGACCACCCCATCATGGGCACGCTGCGGCAGAAGGCGGAGGCGGACAAGAACGATAAGTCTGTGAAGGACCTGGTGATTCTTCTGTTCGAAACGGCGCTCCTGTCGTCAGGGTTCACGCTGGACGACCCGCAGACTCACTCAAACCGCATCTACAGGATGATCAAGCTCGGGCTGGGTGAGACGCCTCGACTCTTTATCCAAACATGTCGACATAAAACTACAGCTCGAAAATAAGACCACCCCACCATTATACTCGTGATAATCAAGAACTAACAATACAAAAATATGGACAAAAAATTACTCTAAATTCGCATAGCACAGTTTGAGAAACAAGATTGTATAATATTAATCAAATTGCAATATTAAAAATTTAATTGTAATATTAACAATAATGTAATATTAATAATCTATAACACATGATATATGTTGAGGTTGAATAGAGAATGAGATTAATCTTAATTTGGCTTCACTTCAAAGCAGCCACCACTATGTATGGTTTTTAATGTTATTTTAGAACAAACATAGGATAACGATACAAAAGTAGGTGGTTTGGGAGGCAAAAAGGCCCTCCACTTTATCAGGGCCACTGCTAGCCATGTGGGTGCCCTAAGCAGAAATGCTCAGTGGTATACCCCCAGGCCCCCAACCCACTTGGAACGTGTAAAGTACCTAGGGGTTTGATGTCTGTAATACAACGTTAAGGTGACTATTTCTGGAGTTATGTCTTTTTATATTACATTTTGTAAAATTGCATAAACAATCCGAAGTAGGATCTCTTTGAGAGCGACACTCAAGTCCTAGTTAGTTTTGCATTGATAAAGAGCTAAAGACAGAGTAGGCCTACTGTAGCCTCCCAGTTTAAATGCAAAAGGAACAGTGCAGCTGCAGCACAAATGGCCTATTCTGTCATTCAGTCCAAACTGCCGGGTCAGGCTGGTGCCCTCGCACTTCATGCACTGAGCGTAATGAGCGGCGGCACTGCACTTTGTAAATCAATAGAATGGACATTATATGATATCTTTTTGTTCTATAAAGCACTTTCAATAGCTTTGTGCATACTTTTGCTCAACAAATAAACCTGCTGTTCCCCTGGAGACAGCAGGTGTTATGAACATTGTGTGCAAGTTGGGCTGGTCCAACTTCATTATGAGTTTTGAAGCATGTCTTGTGAACATCAGGTTTCAAACCTCTAATGACAGAGGGTTTTGATGCTAAAATAAATTGAGGTTTAAACAGGACCAGCCCTTCTCATAAGACATTTTAACACTGTCCTGCCGGTTTAGGCCAGTAGAGGGCAACAGAGGCCTAATTGGATTTTCAAATTGCAAAACATAGAATATGATTGTAAATATATTTTAAAACAGAGGCCTTATTTTCATATACGATGTTTCATGATCATGTGTAGGTATCGATGAAGATGACATGTCGACTGATGACGTCACACCGGCGCCGACAGAGGAAATGCCGCCCCTGGAGGGAGACGATGACGACGCCACGCGAATGGAGGAGGTCGACTAAAAATCCCAACTCCTGTACAAAAACCTGCTGTACAAAGCCCAGTCCACGTTCAGTTCTTTGTCGATTCTGTTTAATGTTGTAAATGAGCCAGAAATGCACCTTTTAACAAGTATTTTTAACAATGTGTAATGTTTCTCTCAAGTTGATGAGCGGTTTGTGCGCATTCCACATTGAAATCTCTGTTTTGTCTCTTTTATATGAGTTGTTTGCTTTTTATATATATATATATTTATTGACATTAAAATGGCTCCAGATGTAAATAAAATAATGCAATTCAAAGACCTGAATAAACAGAATGTTGTGTATCATCTGTATCCATCTAATTATTTCTACACATTATTAATTTGCGAATATAAAACTTGTGAGAAAATCTGACTACCAAGACAATTAGCCAGGATCTTCAGATCTAAAATCAACAAAGACCAAGATTGTAATTTTTTTTAAGGGGGAAATTGGAATTATAGGGCTGCTGTCCTACTTCATTGAACCAATTGCCAAAATGTAACAAACGTCTTATTTTAAAACCGTGATTTTTGACAAAATGTTTAACAGTTGTGTCAGCAGGCAGTACCCTCTGTCGCCAGTAGGGGGCAGCAACTTATTGCAAGTCTGTCCCGGAAACGCTCTTTACGTTTTGGGACGATGGGAAAACTGGCTCATTTTCAAACTAATTTATACAAAAAAATCCTGCCAATTAACTAATTTCATCCAACAACTCTTGAGAGAGGTTTAAGATGTTTGTTTATAGGTTAAATAATAACAATGATATTAAAGTACATTTTACGTCTACATTGCTGCCTTGGTTGTATAAAAGCTACCATTCTGTTAATACCTTTTATTATATTGCACTATGGTTCAAGGAAATCGCAAATTCCAATAGAGTTTAAAACAATTACATCCCTGACAGTTTATATACAAACATTTAGAATATACAAATATTAAAATGGTAGAATCAATCTTTTTTCTCTGCTCTATGGTCCTTTTCTGTTTGTAGTTGTTGTGATTGACAGCTGAGGAATCGAGGCTTCGGAGGAAGAAAGTGAACAGAAATGGGACGTGCCCAGGGTTGCCAAATCTGCTTCTTTGTAAATACTTTTTTGGGGGAAGTTGTACTCCCTGGAGCATAGGTTTTTGGCTCTAGCTTCTGAGATTTGTGACTGGGAACATTTTAAGCTTTTTGGGCGATTTTGTTTCAACCACAATTTACCCCATGATCATAAAGATTTAAGTAAAGTTATTATGATGATGATGATGATGATGATGCTTATTATTATTATTCTCAAATGCCACTAATTCCAGTACAAGACTCAACAAATATCTGTTGTCTCTTTCTGTTACAAAAGGTGAAAAATTACAATATTTCGAGCCTTAAAATTGTATTTGAGCTTCAAAAAGTATAATTTGTGGTAAAGTATGTAATGTAGCCTGACTGAAGATTAAATAAAAACTAGCCTATTGTAATTTACATTTCTGTAAGTATTTGTTCTGTAAAACCTAAAAATCAGGACTTTGTTTTTTATTAAAAAAAAGCGATGGTCTCTTTCATAATCTCTTTATTGTATATAAAATACTTTTGAAAACATTATTAAACCGGGCTCTGATATGACTCACCTGGATTTTTCATATTTGATTATATTCTTCTGAAGTTTATTTGAGATTCTCCATTGAAATCACATTATGTTCCACATTATGTTCCACTTGTAAATATGTAAATATGAATATGTTTTGAGGGTTTTATATTTGAAGTTAAGTTCGAATGTAAATTTATATCAGAATCAGAATCAGAAAGGGTTTATTGCCATTGTCAGTGAACAAAATTCACAAACATAAGAATTTGTCGTGGCCTATCAGAGTTTTCAGGACTTATGAAGATTTTAAAAACTGATGTGAAACTGATATTAAATTTTAGTTTCTTTATTTATAATACACAGTTTCTGCTACTACCCCTCTGAATGTCGGTAAAGGTCTATAACAGAGATCTCCAAAAGGCGGACCGTGGGCCGGATCCGGACCCCGAAGTAATTTACATTTTTTTCGCTGCGAATCCGCATCACTCGGCGCCGCTGGTTTAGTCTTGGTTTAAACCTGGTCTTGTCCCAGGCCTGCTTTGCACTAATCAAGTCAGTTTTCTGGTAAACACTGGGTTTTAGTGCTTTTGTCCTGTTTTTAGTCATGTAATATTGTTATGATTTTTTTACTTCTATGAAAGTAAAGTTCTGTGTTGATTTCTGTTGTTGAATTGTGCCATTGTGAGTTGTTTGTGGATCTTATAGAGATAAAACATAAAATGGGGTTGGGATTTTGTGGGATAATATAATTGGACACCCCTGGTCTATAATACGTTCTAATATCTCATTAGTACTCGTTGCTTATTTTATTGACTTATTTTTGTAGGGCTGGGGTCGCTTTTTCCTCTCTTGAAATCTGGCAACCCTTGTTACGTTTTATGCCTTAAGATCTGGCAACTCCTGAGTTGTCAGCGGCGGAGCGAGCAGAGTGTCAAGGGCGGCTACATCTGCACAGAAATGCCGAATAAAACGAAAAAAGACAAGGCGAGTAATATTTACCAGAGAATACAGCATTAAGTAAGCCACGTACTTCACAAAGATGCGTTTTGCGTGATTAAAAACGTCAAATTAGGCTGTGGAAGTGGTTTGGTTAGCATCAAGCGCTGTTTCCATCACATTAGCCGCTGCTAGCTCTTGTCCTATCCTTGCGCTTTAGGATTATCTTCTTATTTTATAGATTTATTAATAAGAAATTAAATTCGATCTTTATATGAGTGTTTGTTTGGATATTCTTACCAAGATCTATTATTAATATGAAAAACTTTGCTGAACTTTTATAACGGATTGTAATGGAAATTGGATTCGTGAGAAGTAAGCATTAACGTTAGCTAAACTGGGAGCTAGCTGTGGTCTCTAATCAGGAGTCTTTTTTTTACCCGTAAATGTAAATCTTAATAATTAGTTTCGGTCGCAAATATTAAAACAAAAATATTTCTATGGTTGAATATTTTTTCATTGTTTTTGGTATTTTCGGAATTCATTTGCTAAGTTAATTACATTATAAAATTATGAACGTATTTTTTTTTTATAGAATTAAAAACATAGAAATAGGGCTGCACAATATATTTGTTAATGTATAGATATCGCAGTGTTGCCTAACTCAATAATCGTCAACAAACTAACCCTAAAAAATCTCAACGGTCAAAAAACGTCCGTTACCATGGAAATCCGCCATGTTTGTGGCTAAAATAAACTATTTGTAACTATTCTCTAGAAGTCTTCCGTCACTATAATTATTACCTTTTTTATTTAATTTAAAATGTATTTATAAAGTCCTGATGTACAACAGTAACAATCACTGCCTAGTCAACAGCTAAAATAATTGTTTAGGCCATAAATGTGAGGATGTGGAAAAATAATATTTAAATTACAATAGAAGATGAAAACCAATCGTAATAATCAAGATCACTATATTTTATTAAAATAAAATATCGCAATAATGTCAATATCACATCACTAAACAACTATATTTTCCAATACCGTTCAGCCTCATAACCTACGTTGTAAGAACATAACGGACATAAACTGGGGTGTGGCACAAACAACAACATTACATAATAATCATAAACCGTTACACGTTAAAGTTTTATAACTGAACTTTGAATGTAATTTATTTGCAGTCATAAATCAATTTCTCGCCTAAAACCGCAGCAGGTTTATATTTAGCTGATAGTTCTGTTCTGTTAAACCTTCTTACCACTAATGACGTCAGGGTTTCCCACAGAGGTTTAACTTGCTTCAATATTTTTATTTAATGCCATTTGCTGAGTAAAATAGGTTAATTATAACCTATTATAACCTAGAAGCGACTGAATTGATTGATTTATTTTTATTTATATTTTTGTTTGGAAACAAGTCAGTGTAATCCCTCATTCGTCCAGCAGTGTTGCATGTAGAAAAAGATTCATATTTTTGTTTGCTCAAAGTTGTGACTTGCAGTTCAGCCGTCGTACAACAAAATGAATGGACTGTGAAATGCAAACATTGCACACACAATTTCACAGAAAAATTATTTTGTTTATTAAATAATTTTCAACTTTTTTTTTTTCAGGAGTCGCTCAAAACTGGAAAAGTCAGCAAGAGCGGAGGGCAGGAGAATTCAGAGCATGAGGTAGGCTGACTCTCGGCCGGCTGACTCTCGGCCGGCTGACTCTCGGCCGGCTGACTCTCGGCCGGCTGACTCTCGGCCGGCTGACTCTCGGCCGGCTGACTCTCGGCCGGCTGACTCTCGGCCGGCTGCTAACTCGGGGGGCCCGGCTAACTCGGGGGGCCCGGCTAACTCGGGGGGCCCGGCTAACTCGGGGGGCCCGGCTAACTCCCTATATATATTATATATTTTATATTACACGCACTCTCACACTATGATATGAAAGTAGCCAAAACGTTGTGAAGTTCTGGACCTTGACTTGGGTTAGTTTATTAGTGACCCCTGATGTAAAGCAATGTTTTGAGCGTGAACGCACTTCAAAGTCCAAATACCAGACGTGTTTCTCTCCATGTGTGTGAGACGGTCTGAGACTCGTTACTGTCACAGCTCTTCAGGATTTTTTTGCTTTTCAGATCTGTAAATGTCACACCTTCCGTGTATTGCATTTGGTAAACAAACCAGCAGCAATAAGTAATGCATTATGTGTAGCAAGAGCAGCAGGTGTGTCATTTTATGGTCCACTTTAGATTGTGGATTAAAACACATTCCATTTCACAAGACACTTAAATAAACTGTGCTTTGGCAGTTTGGGATTTACACAAAGCCTAAACATAAATTCGTGTTTTGACTTTAAGCAGGGGACACCACCAGTTACTGGTCAGATCTGTGGAACAGTGACTCACAGATTATGGTATTTTTGAGCAATAAAACGTTAGTTTAATGCCATACTGTTGATCTTTCCAGTAGGGCTGCGACATATTTTTTTAGTCGACTAATCAAACAATTATTTCAGTTGACCTTTTAAATACATTTTTAACCAAATATAGGTTGAAATATATCGAGTTTGAAGGCTTCTACATAGAGAATATTTACAAAGAAAGTATGTTATTGATGAAAATCAAAAATAGTTTTCTTTGTTGACATGTATGATAATAGTGGATGTAACAGTAAACACAATGTTGTGATATCCTCTCGTCTAAAGCTTCACAATAACATTGTGAACTGTCACAAAAGAGCAAGCTACATAGACCATGATCCTTTGCACCAGCTCAGTGACATGAAGACATAACTGTTATCACTTTCCTTAATTATTTGGAATTTGACTAATTATTTGCACCAAAATCTTGTTAGGCCTTTTTAAAAAACTCATTTCTCAGTTTGCGTTTCATTTGGGTACCGTTATAGCCCTTTTAGTCGATGAGTCACGATTTTATGCATTTATTGTTTCAGCCGTACGTTCCAGGCTAATCAATAACAGACAGGTTACCGTGGTAAATGTTCTGTTGAATCCTTATAATTAAGCCTTAATTTTCTCCGTCAATGCAAACGATTTCATCTCCCAACAATACTCAATATTGAACATGGACTCATAATTCATTTTCTCTCCTGCAGCCGCTGCGTTTTGTTGATCTGTATTTTAAACGCGCGATCACGTTACCTCGGCTCGAGTTGTTTTCCGTTCACCTGCAGAGGCGAGCTTCATAATGGCTTCGTAAGAGCTGATGTTTTGACTGAGTGGGCACGTTCACGTCTCCCTTCTGACTCACGGATCACCCACAGCTAAAAGTGCCGAACGATTACATCAGATCAGTTCAGTCTCTCTTCGTTTCTCTCTTCTGTTGTTCTGTTTACTGTACGTCTAACCTTTCAACTGGTTTAACTGTCAATTCTTGTGTACATAGTAAGCCTATTTTTATTTTGTACCATAGCGAATTTAAATAGTTTTCTTTAATGTATGCGATTTTGATTTTATATATGTTGTTTTTATTATTGTTCATCGTTGTATGTTGCACCTTAACGCCGAAACAAGCTCCTATGTTTGTGAATTTTGTTTATTGACAGTGGCAATAAACCTATTCTGATTCTGGGGTTAATGAATCACGCGCTGTACACCTCAGCTCCACACGCAGGGCTTTCTGGGTATTTTGTTCATGAAAAACACGTGGCAAATCTGTGGCTTGTCCTGCACTAACTTGATTAGGACGATTACAGTTCCAAACTTACAGAGAAATATGTGCTTAAATAGACATGACTGAGAAACGCCACATACATTAACGAACTGCAGAGGAAGTCACGCAGTTTACATCAGTCTGTGCAGGAGTAGGATGGGGCCAGATATCAGTGTTTCAAATATATAGATCGGTTTACAATAAGATTTTTAGCCATATGGTGAATATAGGTAGAGTTTAATGTGTAAAGAAAGCTTCTTTGCCCGTTTATATCCACGTTTGCTTCTCCTCTCAGAAGTTACAAAATTAAAACATTGAGCGGGTGTAGATCCTCCCATGAGTCTGTTTGTAAATCCACGTTGGAAGAGTCGGTGAAGCTGCTGCAGATTATAGCTACAGTAAACTCACTTCCTGTGCAGTTAATCGTCAACTTTCTTTGCATTAAACTCTTTTATCTGCACTACTGCACCACATTTAAACATTTCTAATATAATCTGAATTAGAAGTGCAGTTTTCCGCTCGTTTTCTTTGTCGTTTTGAAGCGAGTGGCTTCACTCTGGGCAGGAAACGGCTGATGCTAGCAGCGCTGTAGACTTTTCTTTGCAGGATTGTCTAGTCTTTGCTCCCGGGGGATTCGTACCAATCTTATAAGACTCTCTTCATGTCCGTGGTCTGCATTTTATGTCTGACGTTTAGGAATCGTTAAGACTCTAAACTCATGTTGTGCGCAGCTTGTTTACGGAGGACACAGTGTTCTGCTGCAGAAACATCAGACTTTTACCCAATCAGCGTCCAACGCTCTGTGGATGTCACATTTAGACCTTGCTCGGCTCAACTGGGCCCGAGCGTGAAGAGGGTACTAAAAAGTACGTGGACTAAGGTAGCACCAAAATGGAAATGCACTAAAGCAGGGCTGAGTTGAGTCATGGAAAAGGCCCATTAGTTTGTAAGTGAAGGTTTATGTAAGATTTAGTTTTAACCAGGAACAGGCATCACCAAAACAAGCCTCTTTTATTTAGATTAACATTCCCTCTTTCAGTAGTCTATAGGCTTTGGAAAAAAAGATATTGAGGTGTATTTTCTTTTTGAAGTAATTTAAGATGTATAATTATGGTTTATATAATCTATATTCTAATTTTGCAGATCTCCAAAACGACTGAATTAGACTGCAACAATTAATAGAATAATCATGACCAGTTGGCTATAAACAATTGTCATAGCCGTATTTTGATACACATAAGAAAAGATCTGTAAGTCTGTGTACAATTTTCAAAAAAGGTTTAAAAGTTTATAACTTTCCTCAATCATACACTTTATGTATAAATATTCTCTAATGTAGAAGCCTTCAGTCACTATATTTCAACCTTAATTTGGTAAAAAATTTATTAAAAACCCACAATGTGCAATAGAAATAATCTTTGGTCTTGACTGCTAAAATAATGGTTAGTTGCAGCTCTATTTTCCACGCCTAACTTGTGTCTTTTCTGTGCGTTTTCTCCTTTTGCGTAGGGCTCTAACAGAAAGAATAGTAACAGCGTCCCTCCCACGACTCAACTGCTGAAGGGGAAACAGCCCGGGCCCCAGACGCCCCTGAAGAAGGACAAGAGGCAGAGCTCGTCACGCTTCAGCCTCAGCAACAACCGGGAGCTGCAGAAACTCCCCGCCTTCAAAGGTATAAATGCTTCCTCTAAAGCAGGGCTATTCAATTTCATTTTCCTGAGGGCCAGATTTCTTGGGGGGGCCGTGGCCTCTGGGCTGGATAGCCTACGAACCAGGTCTGAACCTAGACTAACCCAGAATCAAACCAGGTCTAAAGCAGAATAAAATAGGGATTATTTTGGGGGCGGCCAAAATAATCAATACACAAATATCAACTCCTGACTCATTTGAACTGGTATCAATACTGAACAAGTCTGTCATAGAGAGTTCCTGGATAGTTTTAGAACTATCCTGATCTTTTTTGACCCTTGTAGTTGTAACTGAAAAGGTGCATTTACCGCCATCTACTGTAGTTGTACGTCTTCTGTAGTTGTACGTCTTCAAAGTATGTGTTTTACGCTATACCGTTAAAAAAAAAAAGGAAAGAGAGAGGGAAAGAGAGAGCCCTTGTAAACGGAACACCTGTATTTTAAAGGCTGGAACCAACTCCATACATTAGCTCCAATGCATTTTTAATGGGAGGATTAGCGTTAACCTCCAAAGTCGCAAACGGTTAAGAACCAGAGCTGTTTTGGCGACTGAAACCACTCGACCACACGTGAGTAACCACGTAACATGACCACGTTTAAAACTGTGTTTTATGTAGATTATTAACATGAGCCATTAGCAAATTAGCATACGTGCTAACAACCATGTCATAAACATTTCTTAAATCTAATAATATATGCTGGACAATTGTGGACCTAAAATGTTTCCAAAGTGCTTCAAAGACAAAAGTAAATAAATAAAAATAATAAAAAGCATTTCAATTCATTAAAAACGGTGAAATTACTAAAAGCCGCAAAATAAAAGTGGCTTTTAAGTTTTCAGCAAATAGTATGAACAACCATTTGTCTGGACTAAATGAATATTTTTATGTTGCTGTCCTAGTAAAAAGAATGAACGTTTATAATGGTACAGGACCACATGCTAATATTAAACAATACCTGTAATTTCATTCTTGAAATTGGATTCTATTGTTGTTGTTTTTTGTGGCAATTTATCATAGTTTTAAAATGATTATTGAGCCTTTTCTTTGGTATTAAAAGCAAGTAGGAAATGTTAGTGTTGTCACTTCACTGCTCGCGTCATTAAACAAATGTTATGTGGAAACTCGGAGTGGGCGAGATTGACACTGAAGAACATCTCCATTTATTTTATTGTCTTTATAGTTCCTTAGAAATGTGTGTGATTCATGCACATTTTAAACACATCCAGAAGCCTCAAATATGAACGTCTGTACAGCTCTAAACTACAGAAATACCAGGTTTTATACGTAATACCTCATGAAGACAATATATTTTATCATTTGCTGTGAAAATGATCTGTTGGATTTTCTAACAGTTAAAATTGCTATTTCAATTCGGTCGTAATATATCAAAACTGTTTGACATATTGTCTTGTAGTTGATGTGTTGTGGTGTGTTTGTGTGCGTACGGCTCGGCATCGTTCACGTCGGCTCTTAAGCTGAGGGCATTATTACGTAACTCTGGGAAACACATAGACAGTGGACGTACACGGAGTGGACTTAACCCTGGCGGCTAAATTTAGTGGTAATCCAAAGATAAAGCTTTAATTCTGCGTTCCTTGTGTCCAGGAAGAGTTCCGTGAACAGATAAGCTCCGGCTCCTTCTGCCTCCGTCACAGCAAATATTAAAGACACATGAAATCCTGAAATATCAGGATATGAAAAAAAAACACGAGAAAAATAAACACGTTTTTTAATTTCAGACTAAATAGTAAATGTGTAAATTGGATATGCATATAATATACTGCATAATAATTACAAATATTTACATATACTTGACTATAGCTTTATGAAATTAACTCAAAGCCCAAAAGTACAGTTATTGGTTTATGAATAAAATGTGTACATGTGTATTTTCTGTCAGAAGTAGTGCAGCCGTTCTGTGCGACGACACAGCCCCCTCGTCAGTCCAGGGACCCATAACAGTAATTCACGTTCTATTGTAAAGAATTATTATTTTTTGCCTGGATTGACATAAATATCCAAATGATAAAGATTATTGTAATTTCAGTGACCTCACGTCATGTTGGAATACATTTGTAGATGTTTTTTAGAAGGTCTGAAATCTCAAGAAAAAATATATTTATTGATTTTCAACAAAAAGGTGAGTACGACTTTGAAAACAATTGGCTAATGCTAGGTTGTGACAGTAACTGCTCAAATCAGTTGTTTACAGTCAGATTGTGTTAAAACAAAACTGAGATTAAAGTAACAGAGCTTCAGACGGAGCAGTGCCTCCCGCTATATTTACCAGCCAAAACACATTACTTGAAAGGCAACAGGACACTAAATATTCAGTTAAAATTGTAAATTAGAAAAACACATTTGTTTTTATTTTATAGATTTATTAAATAATTTTGTGAAAAGGGGTGAGGGGGGTATAGACAATCGGCAAATGGTGGAGGTTGGGAATTGAACCCACGACACCGCGTTGGTGAAGCACTAAAAACGCATTTCAATTAGTCAAATGCTGTTTTTGTTTTCTTTTTTTAATTAAAAAAAAGTCTTGATTAAAAGTCTAGTATACGTATGTGAAATTAAGAACGTTTTTTATAAGAAAGAAATGAAATGTTATTGGAAAAAAAGGAGAAAAGGGGATACTTCAAAAATTGCACCTCAATGTTGAAAAGGTTGTTTTGACTCTTCTCCACCTCCAGTACAATATGACTCAAAGTTACTTCAGATGTCGTCAGCTGTGAGTTTCTTGAAAATTTTGCTCGAATGTTGGAAGCCTCTGGATGTTATGGCTGGTCTTGTTCAAGCAGGCTCTGTGTTTTCATTCCAAGCGCGCTCACCACCTCCTGGTTCTGCCCGCGAGGCCCAACTGCACAGCCTAAAATGAGAATAGTGCGCACGGTTTGTATTTTATGTCTTCTCAACCCGGAGGTAGGGGCTGAAAGTTGCGCTCTGATTGGCCGCTCTTGGGTGGGGTCATCTGCATCTAAAGCAGTGCACGAGCCCATACATGTATGCTTGGGAACAATGTGCCGACACTTCCGGTTTTGTGTGTATATCAGGTACTCCAGCTTTAAGTTGCATTTCAAAACTTCTGTTAAATCAAGGCAATTAAAGAAGCAATCTGTAACTTTGGAGGCGATTTTAGTTTGTCTAAAAGGTCAAGAAAAAATACAAAATGAATGTAAACAACTCATTTTCAGGAGTCTGAGTTGGTTCTGTTTTGGTGTTGGATTTTCAAAACTATGTAAGTGTTAATATTAACTGGCTAATGCTAGCTTGTGTAATGTTATCTGAAACAAAAAAACTTGTGTTGTTGGGTTTGTCCGCGCTGCTCACTTCCTGCCGTGCACATAAAGACTTCCTCCTTCCTGTTTCACAGCCAATACCACTGTAACATACATTTGTACATTATTTGCTGCTTTTTCGATGTGATGCACTTTTTTCGCCAATGATGTCACCGTGACAACGCTTGGACAGCAAAGTAACGTCCTGGAGTAGTGTTTCTGGCTCTAGCAGAGGTCACAACATTTAACTGAGCCAGTGTTTCATCCTGAATGTTGTCGATGGCACAGTTTGTGGCCACGGGTCAGGCTGGGTCACCTGTCGCACCTGTCAGCCCTGTCACACCTGTCACTCACACCTGGATCTCGTCTCCGTTCAGACTGAAGCCACCTGTCAGACACATGCACAGACACAGGACCCTACGCTCGGTCTATAAAAGGAATCACTTAAAGGAGCATGTGAACAGCGCTCTCGGCTAAATGCAAACGACTGACCTCGTGTGCGGTGCGGTTTGCTCTGGCTGATACTATACGCCTTTATGTTGAACCTTTATTTAACCAAGGAAGTCCCATTGAGGTTATTCATCTCTTTCAGAATCAGAAAGAGTTTATTGCCATTGTCAATGAACAAAATTCACAAACATAGGAACTTGTCTCGGCCTTAAGATGCAACATAAAACACTGAGTAATAATAAAACAACATATATTCAATCAAAAAAGGGCATGCATTAGGAAACAAATTAAAATTACTATACAATAAAAATAGGCATTTCTATGTACACAAGTTTACAGTTATGTTTAAAGTTGTAGTGCAGAAAGTGACAGTGCAGTGAGTGGTTGAATATTGCAGTTGAAGTGACAGGTGTTTTGAAGTGTTCATGAGTCCAACGGCAGAGGGAAAGAAACTATTCTTGTGGCGGGAGGTTCTGGTCCGGATGGACCGTAGCCTCCTGCCTGAGGGGAGTGGTTCAAACAGACCATGTCCAGGGTGAGAAGTGTCAGCTGTGAGCCGACCTGCTCGTCCCAGAGCCCTGGAGACGTACAGGTCCTGCAGAGATGGAAGTCTGCAGCCGATTACCTTCTCAGCAGAACGCACAATGCGCTGTAGTCTCTGTTTGTCCCTGGCTGTGGCTCCAGCGTACCACACGGTGATGGAGGATGTGAGGATGGACTCAATGATGGCCGTGTAGAACTGCACCATCATCTGCGCTGGCAGCTTGGCTTTCCTCAGCTGCCGCAGAAAGTACATCCTCTGCTGGGCCTTCTTGATGAGGGAGCTGATGGAGGGCTCCCACTTGAGGTCCTGGGTGATGGTGGTGCCCAGGAAGCGGAAGGAGTCCACGGTGGGAGATGGGGGAGTCTGTCATGATGAGGGGGGGCTGGGGGGCTGTGGCTTTCCTGAAGTCCACGATCATCTCCACTGTCTTCTGGGCGTTGAACTCCAGATTGTTACCCGCTGCACCAGGACACCAGCCGGTCCACCTCCCTCCTGTAGACAGACTCATCCCCGTCCGAGATGAGCCCGATGAGGGTGGTGTCGTCCGCAAACTTGATGAGTTTTACGGAGTCGTGGCTGGAGGTGCAGCAGTTTGTGTACAGGGAGAAGAGCAGAGGGGAAAGTACACAGCCCTGTGGAGCTCCTGTGCTGATAGTCCGAGTGTCTGAGACATTCTTACCCAGCCGCACGCACTGCCTCCGATCCGTCAGGAAGTCAGTGATCCACCTGCAGGTGGAGTCAGGCACGTTGAGCTGGGAGAGCTTGTCCTGGAGCAGAGCAGGGAGGATGGTGTTGAACGCAGAGCTGAAGTCCACAAACAGGATCCTGGCGTAGGTTCCCGGGGAGTCCAGATGCTGCAGGATGAAGTGGAGTGCCAGGTTGATGGTGTCGTCCACAGACCTGTTGGCTCTGTAGGCGAACTGCAGGGGGTCCAGCAGGGAGGAGGTGAAGGACTTGAGGTGGGGCAGGACCAGGCGTTCAAATGACTTCATGACTACAGACGTCAGCGCCACAGGCCTGTAGTCATTAAGTCCAGTGATCCGGGGCTTCTTGGGGACAGGGACAATGATGGCAGACTTGAAGCAGGCTGGGACATGGCATGACTCCAGAGAGGTGTTAAAAATGTCTGTGAAGACGGGGGTTAACTCTCGTGCGCAATGTCTTAATGTAGCGGCAGAGACGCCGTCTGGTCCAGCAGCTTTTCGGGGGTTGGATTTCCGAAATAGCCTGTGAACATCCTGTTCCTGAACTGAGAGGGTGGTGGGGGAGGTGGGGGTGACCAGGTTTGGGTTGGCGGAGGTGGCCACCGTGGGGGAGGGGGTGGTCACATCAAACCTGGAGTAGAAGGTGTTAAGTTGCTCAGCCAGTTTTCGATTGTCTGCGCAGCAGGGGGGGCTCGGGGCTTGTGGTTGGTGAAGGAGCCGGAGCCCCCTCCACACGGAGGCGGGGTTGTTGTCAGAGAACTGCTGCTTCAGACGCGTATTGTACTGTGATCTCGCTCGAGAAACCTCTTTGCTAAATCCATACTTTGCGTCTTTGTAGCGCCCCTGTCACCAGCCTGTGCGCTGCCTCCTTCTGCTGCCTTAACTGCCTCAGTTTTGGAGTGAACCAGGGTTTGTCATTGTTGAAAGTGACTTTGGTTTGTGTTGGTTTAATGCTGTCCTCACAGAATCGAATGTAATGACGTCACAGTGTCCGTGTACTCATCCAAACTCTCTGTGGCAGCTCTGAAAACCTCCCAGTCTGTAATGTCCAAACACGCACGTAGCTCCTCCGCTGCCTCTATTGGTCCACTTCTTAGAGGTCCTCACTGCAGGTTTGGAGAGCTTCAGCCTCTGCCTGTACGTGGGGATCAGGTGAACCATGGCGTGATCTGAAAAGCCGAGAGCAGCGCGAGCCACGGCGCGGAAGGCGTTACTGACCGTTGTGTAACAGTGATCCAGCGTGTTCTGCTCTCTGGTCGGAACTTTTAATAAACTGTCTGTACTTTGGTAGTTCGTGGCTGAGATTCCCCTTGTTAAAATCCCCCAGGATAATACACAAGGAGTCCGGGAAGGTCCGCTCCACACTCAGAATCTGGTCCGCGAGCGCGCGCTGTGCCACGTGCACGTTTGCGCTCGCGGGATGTAAACAACAGCCAGAATGAATGAGACGAACTCACGTGGCGAGTAGAATGGTTTGCAGTTAATGAAGAGATATTCCAGATCAGGAGAAGCAGTGTTTGGAGATCACAGTCACATCTGAAGACCAGGCGTTGTTGATGTAAAAACAGACTCCTCCGCCGCGTGTTTTACCCCGGAAAGACCCTTATGACGATCCGCACGAAAGCTGCTCGAGCTGCTCGAGCTGCACGGCGCCGTCCGGGATCGGCTCACTGAGCCACGTCTCCGTGAAACACAAAACAGGAGATGAAGAAAAGTCTCTGTTTTCGTCTCATCAGCAGCGCCAGTTCGTCCATTTTGTTGGAGAGTGAGCGAACGTTGGAGAGGAAAATCCCAGGTAAGGGCGTCCGTGTACCGCGTCTCCTGAGCCGTACGAGGACCCCGAGCGTTTTCCTCGCCTGCGGCGTCTCACTCTTTTAGCCAAAAGAAGGGCTAATTCAGCAGCAGAAACTAAAAAAACTGGAATTAGGTCCGTAGGAGTTGTTGTGCGGAAGGGACAGATGCTCGGAAGGACAAGAGCTCTTCACGGGTGTAAGAGCACGCAGACACACAATTTACGAACATAATCAGACATAACAAAGAGCACAGAAAGGCCAGGGCATCCGTCTGCGGCGCCATCCAGGGAGTCCTGGACAAGATCTATCATAATAACACAAGTTTGGTCAATCGTAAGAAAAATCTGCAAACATTTTTGTCCCCACAAATGTGTTTTGCAATGGCAGAGTCCTTATGTTTCAGAGAAATGGTAAAACTGTCACGTGTCTTTGTGCCTCTGGACAAACACTAGAAGACTAATTCAGTTTCTCAAAGGGCAGCACTAATGAGAACTTCACAGGCAGCTGAAACGAAAACAACTATAATTGTCTCTTGAGATGCACCAAGCTTTTTCAGCCCCGATACGGGGTTTGATAGAAACCAATAGCAGTTCAGAGGCAGAGACTGAAAATAGCATTTCTTTACTGTAGCTGGAGGATTTTACCCAACGTTTATGGTTTGTGTTGATGGGGTAAACCACAGGAAACGCTGGGCCGTTAATCAGATCTAAAATTGTGATTTCAATTGTTTCTACAGTAACAAACAATTAAGTGCGCTCGTTCTTTCCCTGGAGCGCAGTAACATTTCTAATCCACATGAACTTTAAAATTGCCTCAAAATAAAACTAACTTTAAAGACTATTTGTTGACTGGATCGTGATTACATCAAACAGAGGAAAGCTCTAGCTCAATCCGCTCAGCTAAAAAAACTGTAAACCGTGACCTGCCTGTTCTTGACGCTCTTTACAAGTGTAGAATTTTAAACCGGGCTCTTCGAATCATTCAGGACTCTGATCACCCTGGCAGAGCCATGTTTGAACTTTTCCCTTCGAGAAGAAGATATCGTTCTATCAAATGTAAAACCTCTCGTCATGCTAAAAGCTTTTTCCCACAAGCCGTAAGTAGCAATGCACTTTAACTCTTAGGTTCTAGCACTTTACTTGATTTTATTATTTGTTTTAAATAATTATTATATTAACTTTACATGTTGATTTGATCTTCTTGGCTTGCTTACTTTCAGTGTCAATTTTTTCATATTAGTGTTTTGTAGATTTATGTTCATTGTTTGTATGGTTGTTTCTGATGTCTTGTTGTGTGTCATGGGCTTTTGCACATGTTTTTCCAATGTGGTTTTTAACTACAAATGGCAAATAAACTGATTTGATTTCAAGTAACTACAAAAGTAAAACTGCTAGTTAAATAAAATACTTGACTTGGCAGTTTAACACTTTATTACTTTACCCTGTGTCTGATCCCTTTAAACCAGCACTGGTTTTATATTTGTGCACCTTTAACAGACTAAATTAACCAGCAGAGAGTCTCTAGTTAGCTCCTAGTAGATAATCTAGCTCTCACTTAAATCGCATTAGCAAAATTAATTGATATCTAGTCACCTTTTAAAAAAAACAACTTAGCCTTAATGGATTTATATATGTTTTAATCT
Organism: Chaenogobius annularis; assembly: GCA_015082035.1. Classification (NCBI taxonomy): domain Eukaryota; kingdom Metazoa; phylum Chordata; class Actinopteri; order Gobiiformes; family Gobiidae; genus Chaenogobius; species Chaenogobius annularis. Next base: position 344,057 of record BJKM01000130.1, on the reverse strand, counting down.
TGTTCTTGAATCCAGAATTAGATCTATTTTAGTCCTGGTTATGTGAAGTGAGGCCTGGATTAGTCTTATTCTAGGTACCCTGTTTAGTCTGGTTTTAGACCTGGTTTAGTTTTGATTGATACCCAGTTTTGGACTTTGTTTTAGTTCAGTTTTTAATGATCGTTTTGTCTTGTTTTAGACCTGGTTTAATTCTGATTTAGAACTGGTCTTTTGAAATGTTTGTCTTGTTTCATATTATAAATTAAACAAAACAAAAATTAAACTGGACTCTTGTCCTAGTTTGGTCTGCTTTTGAATCTGGTTTAGTTCTGGATGTATACATTGTTTTATACATGTTTCAGTGTTGGATTATCCTTGTTTATCCTGGTTTTGTTCAGATTTAGACATTTAGTTTTTGACTTAGTTAATGATCATTTAGTCTTCTTTTAGTCATTATTTAGTTCTGATTAAGACCTTGTTTCAGTCCCTTTTTCAGTCCTGGTTTTTTCTTACTCTAGAGACTTGATTTAGTCTGGTTTTAGACCTGGTTTAGTCCAGATTTAGACCTAGTCTCAAAACTTGTCTCACTCCTGATTTAATCTTATTCTAGATTTGCATTCGACTTTCATTTAGACCTGGTTTTGTCCTGGTTTAGACCTGGTTTACATCCTCTTGTTTAGACCTGGTTTAGTTCTGCTCAGTCCTAGTTTTCGGTCCCTCTTTATGCTCTCTAGTCACAGCTCTCGACACATCTCCAAACCCCTCCCTTCCCCTTCCTCTCCATCTCCCCCGTGCTCATATATTCTGACAGCCGGGCCCATGTGACCCGCACCGACCAACGGCACGCACGCATTGGGGGGTGACATCACTAACTAGCTCGCTCCCTCCAGCTGCACCATTGAGCAAAGCGTCATTTTGCTCCGAGCGTCGGGGCCAAAATGGAGGTCTTTTTCTGTCCTTAGTTTGCCCTGGTTTTCCCCCCTTCTCGTCACCTCTGCCTCGCTGCTTTCTTCATGTCGACATGTATTAGCACGAGCGCTACCATGGTGATGGAAAATAACAGCTCCAACGGGCCGTTTCAGCCTCTAGAGCTTGTGCATTTTAGAGGTGAGAGCTGAACGCCTCTTCTGCTGCTTATGTTTGTTGCATTGATGCTAAAACCATTTGGAAATAAAGTGTTTTCTGTTATTGCAAGCTTTGTGATGTTAGTTATTTATATTCAGTAGTAGTCGACTAGTCAAACGATTGTTTTTATTGTGAATTAAGGTTTTTTAAATGCATTTATATCAAGATTACGGTTAAAATATGCTGACTGAAGACTTCTAGAAAGAGAATATTTACAAAAAAGTGTATTATTGATAAAAGTCACATTGTTAATGATTTTTTTTCAGTTTTTTTGTCTTTGTGATAAAAACGTCTTTAGGTATTTGTTTTAAACTACAATACAGTCAAGAATAGATGTCGATTTAAGATTGTTAAAATAATCAACCACTGTTATTACAATTAACCATTGCTGCTCTGATGTATGGATTGATTTTTTTTTACATATTGGAGGTGATGCTAAATGTGATTCTAGTACTTTCTGCGTTTGATTAAATGTTTATCATTACGAAACAAAACAAAGTTTTTGCACAACCTAATCCTATAGATCTGATTATAGTCAAACACTTCTCCCCTGCCATTAACGTCATGCCAAACTCATGTCTATCACAATTAAAGCTTGAATAAATATTTTTTTTTTGTTAAATTTAATGTATTGTTTATTTAGTTTTTGGACTAAATTAGCTGTTACAATTTAATTTTGACCCTGTGTTACTAATACATTAAGGCATGAACATATGTTTTGATGTAATAGAAAGGATTCTGTCAAAATGTTTTAGAATATCACAATAATATCGAAATCGCTGAGCTTTGCAGTCGTATCGCAATCATTTCCAGTATCGCACAACCTAAATATTTTTGTTTTGCTCAATCCTCCTCCTCAGTCTTCGTTGCATCGAGGCGAACAATAGGAAAACACACGTAATTTCTTGATTTTGCTCGATCTTTCTGCCGCTACTTTGCGTTTGTCGTCGCATTGATTGTTAGTCGTTTGTGCGTCAAACAGGAAGGATATCAGCAGAGCTTTGTACCGCTTAAGCTTGGAGGAATACGAAGGAAACGGAAAGTTGAGGTTCTGATGATGTCACGGGAAGTTTGTGTGCGTCTTGTTTTGAAAAGGAAATAAAAAATAACATTGCAACAATTTATACATGCGTGAAAGAATTACGCATTAATATTGTAAAGTGAGAGTTAAAGCTGCTTCAGTTTTTGTTATTGATATGGCATATTTGGCTATTTCATTTGCTAGGGACTGTGCGTCTATAGTTTGAGCTCGTTTTGTCACTGAGGGTTTGGCGATTTTGACAGGAATGTATATATATTGTCTTTTTTGTGATCTTGATAACTATATCCAGACAATATGTTAACAATGCATCAGAAATGTGCTAAAATGTGTTTGTGTCTTTGTTGAGGTTCACGTATCGCACTAAACCTGGATGGACCATTTAATTAACCACAAAAGGGCAGAAATACCACTTTATTACTGTTTGAGAGATTGCGCGAGACGTTTCTCTTTTTAAAGCTATTTTTTACATTTTAATTCTAGACTTTCTGATTAATATTCTAATTTTGCATATCTTCAAACCAGCAATTGTAATATTATCCGTTATATATCCATGTAAAGCGACTGAGTCTTTTGAAAAGCGCTATATAAAGTCTAATTTTCGATATATCGCAAACGTCTTGTCGTTAGTTTTCAGTAGGCCTAATCAACGGTGATTTTAAGATGCTAAATATTAAAGTATTCTTACAGTGTAGAGTGACATACATTTACCAGTGGTGAGTGAGCGTTTCCTCTGCGCTTTCATTTATCTACTGTTACTTTTTAACGTCGCCGTGGTTAATGGATCTCTATGGACTGCTGCCGAAAAACATTGCAGATTTAGCCAGTAACGAGCAAATATTTGGCCTTCGATCTTGCGCTATTTAAACCTATTAAACAGTTATACTCACCACTTTATAATAACTACACCTTTCCTTAACAAAGCATGAGCAAAGACCTAATTCATAATTAGCATATGGTTTATTAAGCATGATTCAGACTTGGTAACGATCTCATTAAGGAGTAGGGATGTCACAATATTTAATTTTAGTGTTACGATTATCGTGAGAAAAATGACGATTTAATGATTATTCACGATTATTGAGACTGACTAAACGGCAGTAAAATCTTTAATTTCCCTTCATTCTTATGGTCTAACAAATACTATTCCTCAAGTTTGTGAACGGCGTTACAAAATGTAACCCTGAAAAACAAAATTAAAAATGTGACAAAACGGCAAGTTATTTACATTTGTCTATTTTTGGTGATATATAGAACAAAAAATACTTCTAAAATAGTCACGATTATTATTATTTGGTTCTTATGATTATATTGTGACCTGCATAATCACGATTATCGACTAACATAATAACCTTGACATTCCCTAGTTTGGAGTTAGGATAAATTAGGTAAGTGTTGTGTAAATGAGCCAGATAATATCAAATCTGTTAATCTGTGTTTCCAGGCAGGCAACACAGACGTATAAAGAACTAGGAAAAGCCAGTTAAAAGTGCTCACAGACTTGTTTTTGTCTTTATCCACAGTTGGATTATTGTGCGATTTGACAGTGGTTTGTGTTGAATATTCTCTTATTAATAAAGAGGCTCTTCTTTCCTATATTTACTCCTTTACACTGACAGTACAGTCTGGGATTGGCCCTATTTGTTTTTTGTTAATAGGGCTTCAACTAATGATTATTTTAGTAGTCGATTAGTCAAACGATTATTTCTATTATTGTTTTTCCGGTGTACATTGAGATTTATTTATTTAAAAGGGACATGGAGATTTTCTGAATACCTTTTTTTTCCCAAATTAATGTTGAAATACGGTGAATTCTCTGGCTTTTAGATGAATAATGTTAGCATGAGTATTATTGATGAAAATCTGAAATTGTTCTTTTTTTAAAAAATTTAATAACGCCACTATCATTATAAAAATAACTGAGCTTTTTAGAGTCTGTATAGTCCAGAAAATGATCACGATTATCAAACTACTACTACAATTATTTATTTATGATATTCGATTATTCTATCCCTACGACTAGTCATGATTTTTCTGATTAATTGCTGAAGCCAAGAGTTTAAGTTGAGGTTTTCTTGGTTTTAGGCCTAGATTAGTCAAACGTATACATGTTTTTGACCTGGTTTAGATGTTTTTTACATCAGGTTTAGGCTTATAAAGTAAAGTTTCTTATATGGATTTATCACATTTTCCTTTTCAACAGGCTCATTTTAACGTAAAACTGGCTCAGACCTTTTTAGTTGTATTTTTGATCCTGGTTCTGCCCTAAGCCTTGTGAAAAGTGTTTCTTCTGTCACACCTGACTGGTCTATTAAACATTTACCTGTGGTCTAATGCTGCGCCGTTAGCTCGTCACACTTGTGTCCATAATGGCTCCTTCCTGCGTGCTAGCTGGGGGCTTCAGATGCTAAAGGTCACCACCCCTTGCACACAGCGAGGTCTGGTCTGTGAAGTCTGCGCTCACTCGCTCCTTCTCTTAATATTTTAGACCTCAGAAACTCTAGTGTTGTTTTGTAATTGGACCTTAGACTTGTCAATCAATCCACAGAACTTTATCTCCGAGTGGCAAATCAAGCACATTAATACAATAATTAGGCCAGTCATAAACATAGTATTGAAACCTCATCCTGCCACTGACACAAGAAGAAAACCCCAAATAAACCCTTTTCTAAATGAATATCATCATCATTAAAAACATGAACAGCGACAAATAAACGATTGACTGTGCAGCAGAATAGTTTCTGTAATTAGTCCTTTTTGCAAAGAAAATGTACACACGATAAGTACTGAGCTCCAAAAATATTGTTCCAGGTTTTATTTGTGGAACAATATGTTGATATAGTAATTATTGTGATGGGAATAATAATAATAATAATAATAATAATAATTATTATTATTATTATTATTATTATTATTATTATTATTATTATTATAAAAGCTGACAACAATAATAATGAAACAATAATGATGGCAATGATGACAACAACTACAACAGAAAAGTTCAAACTAAGAGGGCGTGTTTAGGCGAGTTTGAGGGGAGTAACAGCCTTTGCAAATTGCGACTGAATTGCGAAGTGCAATTATATTGTTCCCAAAAATATCACAATGAACCTTTAATGTTGAAACTGCTTTATGCCATTGACAAAATTATCCTAAAGCAAAATAATCCCAGTTTAACCTTTTTTTTAATGTTTAATGTTGTACAAAAAATATGACCTGCATCAAATACAAAGTCGAATGAAACATTTTACTTGGTTAGAATCTACAATGAGTCACAGAAGTTACTTTTACAACCCTCTACAGCTCTAATCTTATCGTACTACACAAACAAAATGATATTACATTTCCCAATAGTGCAAAAAGAGGACACAATAAATCTCTGTTCGACCTGATGCCTATTGACTGATAAATTGATATAGTAATTAATGTGACATGTTGTTAAAGTAGGTTTTAGTTAACCTTTTAAATGTAGTTTGTTGATTTTATGTCACAGTATTTACGGTTTACTGGCTGGTGGTGAAAAGTCCTCAACGCGGCGTTCATAGCCAGAAAGTTTGTGACTGAAACTATGAACGAGAAAAGTCTAAAGTTCTTCGAGACTAATTTTCTCGCAATGCTAACGTTGCGAACAAAATTTTTATACCAAGACTCAATGCTGATTTCAATACCACAGTGATGATGAAACATGTTTGAATATAATGTTCTTTTGATTTATTTAACCTGTATTTAACCAGGTCGAGCGAACAAAGACCTGATCCAAGCGGCATCGGCACAAAAGACCAGAATAACAACAAAATAACATACAGATACAACGTCACATCTTTCACACATTTACATTATTTCGTCTTCAGCACAAAGTTAACGTAGTTTCTTGAATATGACCAATAGTTTGCATACTTTTTCTGATATAAATCATGACAATTCTAACTAAATCTATATTTTTTTGCTCAAAATTGCTAAAATTAGTTTTAAATCATATAATTGATCTCTGTTCGTGTTTCCCAGCGTTTCCTTCTACTATCGCTCTGACTCGGACCATCTTCTATCTCGGTCTTGATGCGGCTCAGATCAGCTGTCGTGTCTGGAGGCGTGCGGTTTCTGCTACGTTAGCGTTAGCGGCTGTTAGCACGTGTCCCGCCGTGATTGATTAGCGTCTGCCTCCGGTCCAAAGTCCGACCTCCGGCCTGCGGTCGCCACGGAAACGTCAGAGCATCGATGGCAGGACAACACAGCTGCGCAGATTGCACTGTCGTGGACAAATAAGCGCCCCCAGCTTTAACGGCGCGCCGCCGATTCATTAGCATGTGTCTGACGAAGACCGAAGCCAGTGTTGCCCACATCAAGCGTAAAGACACACTTTTTACAGACGACATCGTGCTGCCTAAATAGTTTGCTATTATGGTTCGCTAGAGGTGGGCATTGTATTGAAACTTGGATACTGTCCTGAATGTTGTTTTGAATATAGGCAGAATTTGATATGTAGTCAAAATGCTACATGAAGAGCTGACTAAAAATAAAAATGGTGATATTTCTGCACTTTTGTGATTGATTTTACAGCAGTGTTTCCCATACATTCTGCTGAGCTTATGGTGGCACAAGCAATCCTTATTTGAATACTTTTATTTATTACAATTTGTCGGCGCAAAATGTGATTTATTGTCTCCATTTAATCTTTAAACAATTCTTAACAGCACAGTTACTTTCACATGATATTGTGAAAGTTCAACAAGCAAAAATTATTTGTAAAACCAGTTTGTTTGTATCTCCACTATTAATGGGAAACACTACAAACATTTCACATTTGTCTGATAATTAAACTTTACCTAATGCATTGAAAGACATGTTTTTAACATCGTACAACATAATTTTGACATCATACGGCCCACTTTTAATTTCAATTCAAGAAATCTTAGTTTCACTCATAACATTGTGATATTTTTTGGTTTAATGCGAGGCGGCCGCTGCACATCGGTGAAGAGAACGTTGGCTCAGTGACGGAGCTTTGTGCTTTTGCTAAAAAACGTAACAAATGATTTTTATTTTGCAAAGTAATGAGGCTGCATAGGCGTCTGTCTACACCTAGAGGCACACGAGTGGCATGCGTTTTATTAACCAGTTGCACTGTTTTATGCACTTATGAGTGGTCAAATGTTTAACCCGTCTCCTTTCGTGTGGTCAGATGTTTAACACGTCTCCCCTCGTGTGTAGTCAGATGTTTAACCCGTCTCCTCTCGTGTGTGGTCAGATGTTTAACCTGTCTCCTCTCGTGTGTGGTCAGCTGTTTAACCCGTCTCCTCTCGTGTGTGGTTAGATGTTTAACCCGTCTCCTCTCGTGTGTGGTCAGATGTTTAACCCGTCTCCTCTTGTGTGTGGTCAGCTGTGTAACCCGTCTCCTCTCGTGTGTAGTCAGCTGTTTAACCCGTCTCCCCTCGTGTGTGGTCAGCTGTTTAACCCGTCTCCTCTCGTGTGTGGTCAGATGTTTAACCCGTCTCCCCTCGTGTGTGGTCAGCTGTTTAACCCGTCTCCTCGTGTGTAGTCAGCTGTTTAACCCGTCTCCCCTCGTGTGTGGTCAGATGTTTAACCCGTCTCCTCTTGTGTGTGTGGTTCAGATGTTTAACCCATCTCCTCTGGTTTGTGGTCAGCTATTTAACCCGTCTCCTCTGATGTGTCGTCAGATGTTCCCCCGGCGGAGCAGGAGAAGCTCTTCATCCAGAAGCTGCGTCAGTGCTGCGTCCTGTTCGACTTCGTGTCCGACCCTCTGAGCGACCTGAAATGGAAGGAGGTGAAGAGGGCGGCGCTCAGCGAGATGGTGGAGTACATCACCCACAACAGGAACGTCATCACCGAGCCCATCTACCCGGAGGTGGTGCACGTGGTCAGTATGAGAGTAGTAGGGCAGGTGGTGGTACGAGGGCAGATTACCATACGTTTGTGGAGACGGTCGCAAACATTCAGGTTCATCATTTGTGGGTCATAAATTTGTCACCATCCCACTGTAACTATGGGAGGTTCACTGGTTTGAAAGAAATATACAAACAATTAGTCAATTTTAAACAGTTTGCAGCGGTTTTGCTCACTTTCCTAATGCATTTCTTGCATTCTGATTATTCACAGTGATGAGTTTATTAGGGCTTTTCACACCTTTTAATAAAAAAACATTGGCATACTAATGGCGCACTTCCTGCTTCGTGGGAAATAAAACACTATATTTAGACACAGAAAATGCTCTGGTCTAAGAGCTGGGTTTACAATGTATCTGTTCTGAGGCAAAACTAATTTCACTTTTTAAACATCTGCTGCAGCTCCTTTTTATTGGTGTGAACTTGTGAAAATATGCCAGATTTGTCCATAAAAGATCACATCCATCTGTCCCACGGCGGATGTTTCTAGAGACAAGCCACAAAACAAAGGAGGCATCAATTGTTAAAAGCCACAGAGACATTAGTAAATTAGTAAAAACAGCAGCATAAGCAGTTAGCACGAGCACATAGCACTGCAGGACGACAACACAAACACACACACGTTAAGCATGAGTAAAAACCACACATTGCAATGGCAGGTCTTAATATTGAGAAGTAATAAAGTACTGCAGATACTTAACTGCATATTGATCTAAAACTACTTAAAGGTGCTGTACAGTACGTGGAAAAACAACAAATTATTTGCTTCAAATTTACTGCTCGCGTGTCTAATACTTTCCTAGCATCCTAAATGTTCACCGTGATGAGTTGATGAGCTCTTCCTGCCATTATGTTTAAACTAACAAATATTAACATGCTAATAAAAGCTTCTATAATTAGATGTCTGCACCGAGCCAAACATATTCTACTTTATTTCATGAAAAACGATAAACTGTACCTCTTTAATAAACTGCAGAACTGTTTTGCCTCTTCAGTGACATTGAACTGTTGGACGATTTTAATTTAGCCTCAATACTGGATTATACAAACATTCAAGAATCGGGGTAAATCATTATAATTATTTTTCTTTGGTGATAAGGTGCAACATGAAACGACAAATAGCATGCCTGATAATAAGGCATGTGTAAAAATAACAATAAGGCATGCATACAAAAAAATTTAAATAATAATAAGGCAGAGTTAAAAAATAATAATAATAAGGCGTGAGTAAAAAAAAATAAGGCATGAGTAAAAAATAATATGGTATGAGTAAAACATTTGTAAAATGACGTGAGATAAGGAATATACTCGCTGTTTGATACCAATATTGATACTATAAATATAATAAAATACTCTCTTTTTAAGGTTCAAGGTTTTAACCATTTTCACCAGAAACTAATGTTCTTTTTTAAACAACTAGTGATGAAGCTCAATATAATTTTAAAACTGATCTGGAAAAGTCAAATTTTTTCCTGATTAATTTATTTTCTAATATTAATACTTGATACTTTTGACAGCCCAAGGGGCATGAAAGTGTAAACGTACAGCCACATTTTCTAGCTCTTTATTTGGTTTAAAAAAAGATGTAAAGAGAGATTGTGGCCAAACAATATAGATTAATGTCCTTTTATTTTCAACACCATATAAATAAGATTGTATTTTTTGTTAAGGTTTTTTTCGTAATTTAAACTGTTTCCTTTCAAAACAGCTCGGGCTTTTTGATGTTTGCCCAAACGTTTCTCACAAAAGCGCACCGTTTCGCTCAGAGCGGCAGTAAATTAAACCGCAGAGAAATGGCATCATCTGCATGAGAATACAGACTCCGCCCCCTCCTGCTCCGACCACATTCGGGTCAAGAGCGCTTTGACGTTAGCGCTCTGCTTTCATCATCAAAGCGCTCCCAGCGACACGGAACCAACGCCGTGCCCTCGCGTTGAGACCAGAGATCGTATCGGTTCAGATGTTTGCGTCGACGGTATCGGAGGATGTTGAAAATGAAGCCGATATTTGGCACCGATACTTTTCCCAGTTTGTCAAATTTTCCCTCTGCTCAAAAAGATAAATCTGGACAAACAGGCAAAAACTTGTTGTAGTTGTTTTCTGACACAATCGTGCAAAGGATTATTTAGAATAATTTTTACCAATGTGAAAAGTTAATTTGTGAAGAACGAGTCGCCTGTAGCAATTAAACGTAGCCTATTTTCTAATTTTAGTCAATAATACTCCTAAATAGTCTTCATCCAGAAGCGTTACGTCACCATTTTCATCTTATTTGGCTGAAAATGTGTTAAAAAATCTCATTGTACAATAATCCTTTGACTGCTAAAATAATCGCTAGTTGCGGCTCTATTTGGGAATTGTACCACAACTCGACATCAATGTTTGTGCCTGAGTTTGTATTTTTAATAAATGGACAATGCATAATAAAAACCAGACAATGCTATAAAACATATGTTCTGTATGATTATAACCAATTGGTAAAACAAACGGACACGGAAGAATCACTTTAATATGAAAGATGTACAGGTTTAAAGTCTGATTCTGTATAAGCGCTGCTCACATTAACATACATTATAAATTAGGGGTGTGCCAAAATATTGAAATATCGATATATTGTGTTACTAAATTTGGTGATACTGCATCGATATCGTGGGCTGCTGTATCGATATATCGAGTCATTTTTGGTATAATTTCTCGAAATATTGTGTGACCACACGACAATTGTGTTGCTTGTTTAAAGGAAGGAAACTTGTTTACGCAAACAATTTGATCAAAATAAGCGTATTTCATTTTGAGTTTGTGCAGTTTAACAAATACGTTTTTTTTAAAAATGTATGTAAAAATAGTGATATCGTAGAATATCATGAGAAATATATCGATTATTGTCATATTATCATATCCTGAGCCGTGTATCGAATCGTGAGGGACCCTGTGATTCCCAGCCCTAGTATGAATACATTACAAGTCTATGTACAAAACTGTTTTAATACCCACTCGTGCAAAAGGACAGGCACGCATTATCTGCACAGAGACCAGTTTATGTTTATTTTTGTAGACAGTTTTAAAATCTTAATGTCGACAACTATCGATTATGGTCCACTGCAGAAAAAAAATAAAATACTGTATGATAATATATTTTGTCATGCAACAAATAAAAGCTTGAACAATAACATTTTGGGCCTCAATATTTATAGTGTGTACATTTTTCTGCTTGTGGGGAAAGTTTGGCCATTTTTACATGTTTAATTTGACTATTGACATTATGGCACATTTAGAAGCCGTTTTACTGTGGGATTTCTGCTTTAGGGTCGTTTTTTTATGAAGTAATTTCAATGTTACAGTTCATCGTGATATTTATGTAGTGTTACATTTCAGGTTTCTTTTGTTTCCATTTTAAGAATTAAACTAAACTAGTTCAGACTTCACTGTTTGGTTAAATAAATTAGCAAAAGCAGGCGTAAGTATCTCCTTTTCCTTTCACAGTTTGCGGTGAACATGTTCAGAGCGTTGCCTCCGTCGTCAAACCCGACGGGAGCAGAGTTCGACCCAGAGGAGGATGAGCCCACGCTGGAGGCTGCATGGCCACATTTACAGGTACACATGGGACTAATCTGAGCCTAGAGCGGGACTGTTGGCGGGACTGTTGGCGGGACTGTTGGCGGGACTGTTGGCGGGACTGTTGGCGGGACTGTTGGCGGGACTGTTGGCGGGACTGTTGGCGGGACTGTTGGCGGGACTGTTGGATGTCTGCGTGCATTGGCGGGACTGTTGGCGGGACTGTTGGCGGGACTGTTGGCGGGACTGTTGGCGGGACTGTTGGCGGGACTGTTGGCGGCACGGTTGGCGGCACGGTTGGCGGCACGGTTGGCGGGACTAAACCGGGACTAAACCGGGACTAAACCGGGACTAAACCGGGACTAGATGAAATATGGCTTGTGTTCTTCCGTTCGTCCCATGTTTTCATTTTCAGTTTTTTTCCACAGCTCGTCTATGAATTCTTTTTGAGGTTCTTGGAGTCCCCAGACTTTCAACCAAACGTAGCCAAAAAGTATATTGACCAGAAGTTTGTAATGCAGGTACGTACTGAAGCACAAAACACTATTTTAGATACTATTTTAGATCCTACTTTAGATACGGCCATGAGTCAGTGTTCCTGGACCATCCGGTTCCAATCCTTTGGCTAATTGTGATACGCTATTGTTAAAATAGACCAATAATATAAGTTCTAGGCCCAATACTGTTCCCCTAAAGATAAAGATAAAAGGTCTCTTCATTCAAATATGTCACGTTTCTTTATATTGGCCACTTTCTTTTTATATCAAGTGCTTTACAGTTTTAGTTTCATGTTTACGGTGCAGTTTCTCATCCTAAATGCGTTTCCAAAGCGACACCTGAATACAAAGGGATTTGTTTATCTTGCTGTTTATGTCAAATTGATCAGTCAGAAAGTTTGATTTGATAAAGCAGGTCACATGTTGAGCAGCGGTGAATGTGTTAAGAAAACAAAAAGGAAAGAAAACGTTGGATTTTATTGTCGTTTTGGTCGTCGTGTTGCTAATCGCGATAAATCGTTAAATCGCAACGTTTATTCTCACAATAATTGCTACACAAAAATGTTAAATGGTGACATCCCTAGTCTCGAGTTAAAAGCCACAACACAAAGTTTGTAAAAAATAAATAAATAAAAAATAGATGATTGTCAACACCCTTTCTTCTTTCCCCTGCAGCTTTTAGAATTGTTTGACAGCGAAGACCCGCGGGAAAGGGACTTTTTAAAGACGACGCTGCACCGAATCTACGGCAAGTTCCTGGGCCTGAGGGCGTACATTAGAAAACAAATAAATAACATTTTTTATAGGTAAGTGATCGTCTCTTATCGCCGTTGAATTGAGTGTTTTTCGTGATTACTAATACAACATTTTTCCTGCTTTCGCTTTTAGCTTTATTTATGAAACGGAGCATCATAACGGAATAGCGGAATTACTGGAAATTTTAGGAAGGCAAGTGTCGACATGTTATTGCTCTTTATTGACTTTAAAATTGATCGCTGTGAGATTAAGTATGTCACTGATAAACTCGTCTTGCGTTGCAGCATTATTAACGGGTTCGCTTTGCCGTTGAAAGAAGAGCACAAAATATTCCTGCTTAAAGTTCTTCTCCCGTTACACAAAGTCAAGTCTCTCAGTGTCTATCACCCACAGGTATGGGCCTTTTATTTTATTTGTTATAACCTTTGTCTAATTGTGTTAAATGTTGGTTTGTTTGTTCCATGTTAACAAGGACACAAGTCACAATGATTTGGATCTACAGTTAGTTCAATTTAGTCTTGATTTGAAGCACTGAAAAACAAAAATAATGAGTAAATTCATTGACACTTGTTCAGATTTATGTGTGAACGTTGTGGTGGTGGTGGTGGTGGTCGGAGGGACAGACGCTGCAGATCAGTCTGCCCCAGGACAGAGAAGGGCGTGACAGAATGATGTAAAACTAGTGACAAAAGACATTATTAATCGACTTAAAGTGCCCCCTACAGGTCGGACAATTTATTGAACTAAAATGCAGTTAAGATAAGTATATTTAGAATTTTGCGAAAAAATTATAAACATTTGATCCCAGAATAGCAAATTTTTTAGGTTTATAATTTCACTTCCTGTTTGTAATTGATGACGTCACACAAGGGAAAACTCATCTAATGTCAATCTTTTTTTTAAAATTGGCAAATCTAAATATCTGAGAGCGGCTTTATTTTGTTGAATTAATGGTTAGAGCGTCAAAGTTGTTTCTTTGTGTAAATTCTGCATAAACTTTGACTGGAATGAGTGTCCCTAGTGTGATGTCACTTCCTGTCATTTTCTACAGATTTTTCTGCGTTTTCTCCACAAACGCCTACTCAATTGGGTTTAAAATATGATTTATATGTACACCAGATAGAACATGATAAAAACCTGTCAAACGTCACTTTATAGAGGACGATGAATGGCATCTTCATTAGTTAAAAGTAGAACATATGAACTATTATTTGAACTATCTGGACTTATACAGACTCCAACACAGAAGTTTTCTAACTTCAACAAAGAAATAATGACTTCAGAAAGCACAAGAAACATTTACAATTTGTGTTTTTGATCAAAAGCCCACCAGGATTTCCTCACACGGCTTCACTTTAGCATCATCTTGATCTAATTTAATAAAATGCTCTTATTCATGGCCCTTTTGTGTTCTAAACAAAAGAACATTGTCTGTTTACTCCATAGTGTCCAGTGGTATTTACTTACTCAGTTTCAAGTATTGTCATTTAAAGTAAAGGCAACATATTGTTATTATAGTTCTAATATTTGTCATGTGATCACAACTACATTCTGGTTGTCCTCTGCTTCCTTGTAGCTGGCCTACTGCGTGGTCCAGTTCTTAGAGAAGGACAGCACACTCACTGAACCGGTAAGACCCGTCCCTACCTCTACCTTCTGCAGGTGTTCATCTCGTCACTCGTGGATTTTTCTGGACTTCTCGCTGTGCAGGTGGTGATGGCGTTGTTGAAGTATTGGCCAAAGACACACAGTCCAAAGGAGGTGATGTTCCTGAACGAGCTGGAGGAGATCCTGGACGTGATCGAACCCTCAGAGTTTGTCAAAGTCCAGGAGCCGCTCTTCAGGCAGCTCGCCAAGTGTGTGTCCAGCCCGCACTTTCAGGTACGAAGGACAAGTACATGGAAGTAACTCTACATGGAGTACTTAAGCAAAAGCACTGCTACTGTACTACTATTTAACATGGACTGCTCAATTTGTTTATCAAGATCACCACATTCAACACATGTAATAATAAAATACTTTTACTTTTTACTCTAAAAGTACCATTTAAAGCATATGCTTTAATACGTTTTACTTAAGGACATTTTCACATGTGATACTTTTACTCCTTTTATTTAAAATGTACTTTAAAAAGTGGCATCATGTCAAGTGATTCCAAACATAAACCAGGACTGAGCCTGGACTAAACCAGGACTGAGCCTGGACTAAACCAGGACTGAGCCTGGACTAAACCAGGACTGAGCCTGGACTAAACCAGGACTGGACCAGGACTGAGCCTGGACTAAACCAGGACTGAGCCTAAACCAGGACTGAGCCTCGACTAAAACAGGACTGAGCCTGGACTGAGCCTGGACTAAACCAGGATACTAGAACAGCCTGGACTGAGGTCCTGGACTAAACCAGGACTGAGCCTGACTGGACAGCTTAAAACCAGGACTGAGCCTGGACAGGACCAGAGCCTGGACTAAACCAGGACTGAGCCTGGACAGGACAGAGCCTGGACCTAACCAGGATTGATGCCTGGACTTAAACGGTGAGCCTGGATCTGAGCGGGACTAAACAGGGCTGAGCGGGGACTAAACCAGGGCTGAGCCGGGACTAAACCAGGGCTGAGCCGGACTAAACCAGGGCTGAGCCGGGACTAAACCAGGGCTGAGCGGACTCAGGGCACGGACTAAACCAGGGCTGACGGGACTAACCAGGGGCTGAGCTCGGGGATACAGCGGCTGAGCCGGGACTGAACCGCGGGCTGAGCCGGGACTGAGCGACTTAGGGAGAGCCCGGATAGCGCGGCACATGAGCCCGGACTGGACACGACTCGAGCCCGGCGAGGCGCCGACGTCGATGCCCGGCGAGCCGTGACGCGTGATATCCCCCGGACTGACGCCGGACTAAGCCCGGACTACCCTCAGACAAAACCCTGTGCGTGTTTGTGGTGAGGAGCCGTTTGATTCTCTTGTGAAGTTCTTGTGCTGAAGCTTCTCGTTGCTGACCTGAACATGTCCTTCTGTTTCCAGGTGGCAGAGCGAGCTCTTTACTATTGGAACAACGAGTACATCATGAGTCTGATCAGTGACAACGCAGCCAAGATCTTACCCATCATGTTCCCTCGTTGTACCGCAACTCCAAGACCCACTGGAACAAGTGAGGAACCACAGTGAAGAGAGAACATCTACAGGAACAACAGTGTAGTGTAGAGAGAACATCTACAGGAACCACAGTGTAGTGTAGAGAGAATATCTACAGGAACCACAGTGTAGTGTAGAGGGAACATCTACAGGAACCACAGTGTAGAGAGAACATCTACAGGAACCACAGTGTAGAGAGAACATCTACAGCAGGCATGTCCAAACTACGGCCCGGGGGCCAAATGCGGCCCTCAGACCAATTTTTGTTGGCCCTCCGGCTTCCTGCGAAGTTGGTTCAAACAACAAAAAAGTAGTACTTTTACTGTATAATTGGAAAGATTCAAGCATTTTGATGTTATCAACCTAATATTAATGTCCCAAGTCTTATTAAAGCTGTGGAGGCCCATCGAAACTATGTCAAAGGCAAAATTTCGAATTGATTCACTTCAATGTCGGGTTGTCTGTGGCCCTCTGCTCGGTATGAGTTTCAAAATGAGGCCCTCTGTGAAAAAAAGTTTGGACACCCCTGATCTACAGGAACACAGTGTAGAGAGAACATCTACAGGAGGCACAGTGTAGAGGGAGAACATCTACAGGAGCCGTAGTGTAGTGTAGAGAAGACATCTACAGGAGCCGTAGTGTAGTGTAGAGAGACATCTACAGGAGCCACAGTGGTAGAGAGAACATCTACAGGAACCACAGTGTAGTGTAGAGAGAACATCTACAGGAACCACTAGTGTAGAGAAGAACATCTACAGGAGCCACAGTGTAGTGTAGAGAGAACATCTACAGGAGCCACAGTGTAGTGTAGAGAGAACATCTACAGGAGCCACAGTGTAGTGTAGAGAGAACATCTACAGGAACCACAGTGAAGTGTAGAGAGAACATCTACAGGAACCACAGTGAAGTGTAGAGAGAACATCTACAGGAACCACAGTGTTGAGAAAACATCTACATAAACCACTGCTGTGTAGAGAAAACATCTACAGGAACCACAGTGTAGAGCTAACAGGAACCCCAGTGTATAGAGAACATCTACAAGAACCACCGCTTGTGAAGGGTTTTCCACCTGCATGTTCTTATGTAGATGATGTTCTGTCTGGAATGTTCCACAGTATGGCATTAAAAGGATCCACACAGTGCCCCTTTAAGAACCTGGCTAACACTAGAAGGATCTGGAGACAAAACCTAGAGGAGTTTGAAGTTGAATATCAGTAGAATCTGTTGAACCAAAGACAGAATGAACACTGTAGTTCCTCAGTGTCATGTTCTTAGAGGTTAAAATGATACAAATGTTGCTTGTCCTTGTTGTCAGGACGATCCACGGTCTCATCTACAACGCTCTGAAGCTCTTTATGGAGATGAACCAGAAGCTGTTTGATGACTGCACACAACAGTTTAAAGCCGAGAAAAGCAAGTAAGGTTCAGCTGCGATCCGGACCAGACGCCATCATTTTTGAGTTATTGTTTACGTTTCGTGTTTTTTGTGTTCTAGAGAAAAAGCCAAATGGAAAGAGCGAGAAGAGGCGTGGCTCAAGATAGAAAATTTAGCAAAATCAAATCCACAGGTAAAAGTTTGCCAACATTAGAAGATGTGAACATGTTGTGACTCACCAACTCTTTCCTGGCGCAGTTCTTGACGTATATTGAACCCGGCTCAGGCAGTCCGATGGAGATGGAGACGGACGGTCCGGTTTTAGACGACGTCAACGTGTTAAAGAGAAATGTAGAGGAAGGAGCGACGCAGGTGAGGCCAACGGGTTTGTGCAGGTGTTTCAGTGACTTTGCAGATGTACGGCTGTGAACGTGTCGATGGAACGATGGTCAGAGCTGAGGGAAGACAAAAAAAATGTATGCAGGAACAAATAAAGAGGACGTGAAATTTGCTGCAGACGAGAGTCAAATGTAGCAGAAAATAAAGAGGAAAAAGATGCAGAGGAGAGGGTTTCAACACGTGGAGGAAGAATAATGAGATCAAACAACCAAAATGTTGCCTCGTGCAGCCCGCGATGCTAACGCCTCATACTGCCCGCGATGCTAACGCCACCTGCAGGAGAAGGAGACTAATGCTGCGTTCATGGGGTCCTTGAGTAAATGTTTTCTGAGTGGAAAAATGCATATGAATCGCACAAGTCGGGAAAACCTCTCTGCTAGCCTGGCGTCACCAGTTTTGTAGCGACGGACGGATTGTTAATTTAGCAGAAACATTTGAGCTCTTTGAAAATGTATTGGTTTAATGCTGTTAAAGAGCGACTGTGTTTTTATTACTGGTCATGTTAAAATCCGGACTTTCCGACATAAAAAGCACATGATGCAAACAAGTCAACTTCTGCATTCAGAATCACAAGTTTCAGAGGAGCTCATGAACGCAGCAGAATATCTACAAAAACTATTGGAAAGTATAACAAAAACATATTAAAAAAATGGGCTCATTCAAAATTGTATTTAACTAAATAAATAAATCAGCCAAATCCCAAATGCAGCACCTGCATTTGGTTTTTGGCTGATTATTTAAAAAGTTTACTGAACATTAGATCAAGTATTCACAGATTAAAATCATAGGACATTCTTATTTTTGGCTAGTCAATAGAGAAAAAAGGCTTTCAGAAACTTTACTCCCGGTTTATGGAACAAAGACAGGACTTTTTAAATTACATGATTTTTTGCATTTTAATGAATTCAAAGCACCAATTTGAGACGACTTACATAGTGTTAGGTATTTGTTAATTTAATTGTTAATTTTTGATTGATTGTTGGATATTTTATTTGTCATGTGTTTTTATTTTGTATTTAGTATTTGACAGAGTACCAATGAAAAGGAGTGATTCACATTTGGTTATCCCCTGTATAAATAAAAAGATTTAATTTTTAATTTTTATTTTTTTTAATTAATTAAATATAAAACATAAAAAAAAGATAAAACTAATAATAAATAAAATAGATCCAATTAAAAAAATAAATTAAATTGGGGAAAAAATCATTTCTGTGCCGCCTGCTGTATTTGAACATGAATAGATATATATCCTTTTGCCTTTCTGAGATCATGTCGTCTGTAAACAGAAGTCCATCCGTTGTTCTGTGCCCTTAGCTTCCTAAAGACCACCGAAAGGAGCGGCCATTGATGAGGAGGAAATCCGAACTTCCCAAAGACATCTGCACGGTGACGGCGATAGAACTTCACCGGCGAGCGGAGGAGATGATAACGCACGACGGACACTAGACCCGATAAAAGAACTACCAGAGACCAACCGACAAACCAGCGGCGTCAGTGAAACGAAAGGTCCCTGAGCAAACTCCAGCACAAAACACACTGTAACGCGGCGTAGAACTCTAGAGCGGACGTTCCTACAGTCACGCTGCGCTTCGGCCATGTTGTGTCTGTAGGTTTTACCCAAGCACACGTGTAAACGGATAATAGAGCTGCACTTAGTCATGAAATATTCTTTTAATAAATATTGTTCATTTGTCTTTTATTTGTGCTTCGTCCTCTGTCACGTTTCTCCCGTTCTAAAGGACTCTTAAAGTGTCAGTTGAGATAAAAAAAAAATGGCCTCCATCACGACTAAAATAAACGGTTGATCGATGGATGTTTTGGTTTCCATAATGGCGCTCGAACGGTGACGACTGAACGATAATCCAGGTCGATATGGAGACGTATTACTGTGTTCTAAATTTGTTTTCGGGTTGTTCGACAGTAGCAGGGTCCCGGGAAACAATCTCCAGCTTTTTGCCAAAAGCCTGGGTTTTTTAAAGCTGTTCAATGTGAATTGTGCTCATATTTCATGCATAGTGTCATCCTAAATACACTGAAATACAGGGAATTTGAGTAATTCCCTGTGTTTTGGGACGACCCCCAAACCCCCCTTGAACTCGTAACTCGCCTTACTCAATGTTGACGTGTCGGTTTGTAGAGATTTCTCAACCAAAAGTTACACGGATGGAGTTATTTCTCACTCTTACTGGTGCTGTGACTGAATAAAACCATCACAGAAAGATCTGTAATGTCGCTGTAGATGCCATGGTTACGTAATCTTCAGTGTCTTCAGCAAAGTGTGGGGACCCTGATGACGGCAAGCCTCGCTCTACAGTCCCAAGATGGCGGCCGCACTTGCATCGCTGAGGTCGCTCCTGTGCCTGTGCTCCAGTGTTTTACAAAGTGCTCTGGATTGTTTTACTTCAACTATTTTACAAGTGAAAGGTTGTTGCAGATTTTCTTTAGACGGCTGCGATTTGTCTGGGCAAAAATCTACCTCGAGAAACAAGGAAGGGCAAAACAGTTTAAAACCACTTGGAATATAAGTTTAAAATAATTAATTTCTACATTAAAACATAAAGACGAGCCCTAAATTAACACTTGACTCACCAAACTTTACAATCTTTTACTTAGATTTGAACAGAAGGATTTGTTTGTATCTAATTCTAAACCCAAGGTATCAATGATTATACGTCCAAAGTTTTATTTTTATTTGGCAATTTTAAGAAGGTTCCAGTTTACTGAAATACTACATAAGATGTCAATAATTCACTCAATAAAATTGATTCATTTAAACCTGGCTCTGTCAATTTTTCAGGTTTATATGTGCCACATATGTGCAGTTTGGCCCATTTTTACACATAAAATGCTTATTTTATATGAAAACATTACAGAATGAACACCAGTGAACAAAGTTTGACATTTATATCTCTATATTTAAGATTTTTATTTATTTTGTCCTGTTCATCCAGTGTCTTGACTTTGTTTTTATTTTATTACTTTGGAGTAGTTTGAGCGGATTGTGTGTTACTTTTTGCACTACTGAAAAAACATTGATCTTAAAATGAGAACCATGGAAACAGTTTAAATCCAAAATCTGACCTTAAAGTAAATAAACAAAGTAAATTAAATCTTGTCAAATATTAATACATTTATGGCAGTCGGAACATTTGAAGTATAATCTTAAACTGTTGGTGTTTTTAAGGTTTTAATTAAATTTGCGCAAATCTACAGTGGCTGTCGAGGATTTTAATTTTAAAAATTGACTTGCCTTGATCATCTTTTCTTCAGCCGAGTTTTCAAAATCAAAAACACAATTTTACCAGTAGATCTTGAGGTGAAAGGGTTCATTTACATTTTTTAATCGTTAGAAAATTCATATTTGTTCCTGCTCTGGGTTTGTTGTCAGTTTTTGTTTAGTTCGTTTCCCTCCCTTTCTCTCGCTTTAAGCATAAAAACTAATAATGGACCATCATTTTTAGATTTTTTTTTCGTGAACTTTAACCTGAACCACCACAAAGTTTCTGAATTCTGAATATTCATCTTGTTTTTGTAGTTTTGGTTCGATTTGAGTTTGCCCCAAGATGAAAAAGAATCAAAAATATTCAACTTGTCAAAAGTATTTATTAAAAATGTTCAACCAAATCTGAATTATAAAAGGGATTTATTATTGCCATTGTCAGTTGTGTCCAATTCACAAACGAGGAACTTGCTTTGGTGTCAATGTGCAACATACAGCAATGAAGAATAATTGGAGCAAAATGGTGGTGATGGAGGAGTTTGTCAAGGTGAGAGGGGGGGGGGCTGAGGACTGAGGGGCTGACTCTCCTGAAGTCCACGATCATCGCCACTCCTCCTGTGACTGACTCCTCCCCGTCCAAGATGAGATGTCAAGATTCACAACAAATAATAAAAATAAGATGCTGTACAAGAAATCCAGACCATTAGTAGAAAACAACTGCATTTACAATAGATTTAAATGTAAAACTTCGCCAAAGTATCGCAGGTTTTAGATTTGTGTTTAGTTTGTGGCACCATCAAATAAAACTAGACCTGTTATTAAATAGAATAATCAGGTCTAAACAAGGCCTTAATCAAATGTCCAAAATCCAAAATGATTAAAACCCAGTAATTAAATAATTACAAAATTGGCTCTATAAATAATATAATTGACAAATAGATTTAAAAAGAAAAAAACTTGAATAATCTTTGTTTGATTAGTAAATTACGCTAAACTATTTAGAGCGGTGCTCTGCTGCCCCCTCCTGGTCGTCTCAAGTGTGCAGTTTTAAATGTGACTTGAATTTAATTTCTTCTTTGTCACGCGTCAAAGTGAGCTGCAGTAAACGTAAAACAAACTAACACACAGTTGAGATGCTTCAGAATCATTTAAACACGTGTCCATTGACTGCAAAAATAAAATCTAGTGACTGACTAAATTCTGGATAATTTTAGTTGTTTAGAATAATAATTAAATAATAATAATTACGGAATGAACAAAAAAAAAGAAAAAATTGCCAAACTTTTCCAAGTCTTTTAATCATATTTTTAGTCACTAAAACTGCCCTTGAGCTCAAATTAAAACAGCAGATTTTTTAAAAATTTAAAGTTCAAGTTTTTCTCCCGATTTGCCAAACGTCAAAAGCAGTGTAAAAAATATAAAATGGAACAAAGAACCCAATAATAAACTGCCGACTCAATAATAAACTGCCGACTCAAGTTTGACTGGAGTCCAAATCACACCTTTGAGTGACTGATGCGTTTACCTCCTCAAAACAGGTTCAATTCTCTCTTTCTTGCCACGTTGAACATTTATTTTGTCACAATCGGGTTAAAAAAGGTCAGGTTTAGGCTTCGGCGCAGGTTTGCAGAAGAAGAAGAAACAGCTTGTGTAATAGTTATGACAGGCAGTAAGTGATGATTACTTTATACTTTCATTTGCTTATATCTGTAGCATTAAAACTCTACTTTGGCCAACTACGAACCAGACAACAAAGAAAACCAAAATAAAACTCTGATTTGATTGTTTTTCTATTAGTAGCTTTACTATTTTTTCCTATAAGTGTGAAATACTGTTTGTTGTTCAGTTTATTACTATACCGTTAACTATACTTCTTATTTTACAACTTTTTATTGCAATTAAGTTTTTAGTGTTTAAATTACATAAAATCTAAATGATAATGATAAGCAATGGTAAGATAAATACGCAACAAATGTGAATTAGTTGTTTGCTTCTCTATTAAAAATAATTGTCAAAAACATTTTCTTGTCTCTAATTCACAAAAAACATAAACTATGTATTATCTGCTGATGAACACAGCCCTTAGCATCCGGACTCGAAGAACACAGCAGAGTTCACACTGGACAAAGGCCATATGGATGTGACCAGTGTGGGACAGAATTTACAAGTTCTAGTCGCCTTAACGTTCACCTGAGAATCCAGTGTGACCAGTGTGGGAAGAGGTTCAAGACATTAACACATCTCCAAAACCACAGCAGAGTTCACGCACGAGAAAAGCCATACAGATGTGACCAGTGTGGGAATATTTTTTTGGGAAGACTGTTTCTCAGTCTTCCGCTTGCAAACGTCTCCTGAGAATCCGCTCTGGTAGAAAGCCGTACAATTGTGACAATTTTTTGCGGTTCTTGTGTTTTACCATAGACTATTTTATTTGTCATTGTCTGGTTCAGTTCTATCTAAATGTCCCAATGCAACGTGATTTTTTAAAACTAAATGTATTGTCAACAGGGGAGAATATGTGCTACTCTTCTATCTTGGCAAAGACAAGTTCTGCATTTTGAGCAACTTGTAGTTTAGATAAATCTTTGGGATGCAGAAGTTCACACAAAACTGGAGAGTGACATGATATTAGAATTATTTGATTTCTAAAGAGATGAGATGTGGGTTCATATTTGTGCTGTTTGAATCCTCTAAATAAACAATTATACATTTCTTGGGGTCAACTTTTGAGGGAGAATTCAATGTTCTTACAACCCAGTGCTGCCTCCTTGTGGCCAAAAGTAACAGCTGCTCTAGATTCAAACTCCTGTAGGCAAATTATGTTCAAACGTTAACCTACTATAGTTATTTGTTTATTTGTCTATTTGTTATTACGTTTTTAAGTATTTACTTGTTTATAATTATTTAGATAAAAATAAACATCATGAAATAACCTTTCACTCTTACCTGAGTGAAAGGTCCCTCTGAGAGAAAACAGCCGACGATGTTAAATGATTCAGACGCTTGCACTAACACCTTCGTAAACCTGTGGGTCAGTACATCTGGCCGCTCTACCAGAATGTTAATGTCTGCTTCGAACCGCCGCCCGCTCAATCAGAAGATGAACACTCTGCCACTGAGCTACTGCGGCCAAGACTGTGTAGCTGTAATTGTAGCTGTAACCGTAGCCATAACTCATAAAACTGTAACTGTAACTCTAATTCACTAACTGTAAGGGCTTCTAACTAAACAAACATGTAACACTGAACTGTTATGAATGCAGCAACATGAATTGTAAATATGTAAATATTGTACGAATGTGTGAGATAGTGTTTTGGAGTAGAACTGGTTTTACTAAACGAATGGCTGGATGACTGGTGTATATAGTACATTTATTATATTTTATTGGCATGAACGCCATTTTGACATCAACCTGTCCAGGGACTGCAGATGGAACTATAACCTGCACAAGCATCTTTCTTGTAGTTCAATGTTTTATGTGCACTGTCCCTAATAAATTAAGTAATAAACTAAGCTGTAACTGTAGCTGTAACTGGAATTGGAACTGTAGCTGTAACTGGAACTAACTGGAATTGGAACTGTAGCTGTAACTGGAACTAACTGCAATTGGAACTGTAGCTGTAACTGTAGCTGTAGCTGTAAATGTAACTAACACTAGCTGTCGCTCTAACTGTCATTAACTTTGACTGTATCTGTAACTAATTGTAACTGTAACTAACTAACTGTAGCTGCAACTGTAAACAACTAACTGTAACCGTTGCTGTGTAGCTGTAAGTAAGTGTCACTACTTTTTACTTCTTGCTTGATGATCTTTTAAAGTAAAATGTGGCTGCTTTTTAGCACTGCAGTTTTTCCCCCAAGATGCACCATGTTCTGAACTGTCTCGAGCTCGTTAACATCCGCCCTCGTTAACACTTATAATATGTGTTTGTATAAAAGCTGCACGGTGTAACTTTTCTGGTGGAGGGTCTGCTTTCCGTCTTGTTCTGTAAAGCTTTTTGAACGACTTTGTGTACAACTAGCCTGCCTGGCCTTGCTCGCCTTTCTCAGGAAAATTCCACAGTATGACATTATGTATCTCCATGGAAACAAGAAGGCCAAGTTACATGTCAATGGAAAAAACATGTTTTATCATTGTATTTTTAGAAACATAAACACCTCTAATCGTAAGATAGATACTTTTAATGCCCTACTGTGGAACATTCCAGGCCAAACGATACAACGATATAACGATATACCGACCCCTCCACCTGAAAAGTGACACAGTGCAGCTTTACCTTAACAGGTAGAAGTCAAATTGTTCAGAATTCAAAGCCTTGCGTGATAAGAGCAGATTGTTTTTTACAGTGCACTCTTGTGTGTGTGTGTGTGTGTGTGTGTCTATAGCGCCCCCGCTGGTGCTTGAACTCACATGAACCCTGCAGCAGCACATCAAAAATACGATAATAAACAGCACAATAACATGTCGTTGAAGAGGTCAGAATAATCACAGCGAGGACACGTTTGGTCGGAGGAAACGCTGATTGCTGGTCTGTTGTACATCGTGTTCTTTCTTTTGACAAATGTGCAGCCCCCCGTTTAAAAAAAAAAAAAAAAGAGAAGAAAAAAAAAAGAGAAGAAAAAAAAAAAAGAAGAAACAACCTGGTTCCAGTGGGCTTGAATGCGTCACTGGAAAACCGCGGACGTCATAGGTGTAGAGGTGTCCAATGAAACACCGGCTCGACGCGTTAATCTGCCTGTTTAAGAAGAAGAAGAAGACTTTATTTGACGGTTAAACTGCAGATGTTGCGGTTATATTCATGGCGCAAAAGATGTGACGTTTTGTTTAAAATTGTCGTTGCCATGGCAACGGTCCTAATGTCACATCATTCTGAGACCCTTGTTGACCTTTAACACAAATGCAAATTGTCCGCTTCAACGTCTAAGGATCTCATCTTCGTTTTGTGGTTTTTTGTGTCTTTTCTGTTGGAGTGTGTGCCACCTGCTCGTTTCCATGGTGATGTTATTGCTTTGCCTGGAATGTTCTATTGTGTGGCATTATTATCTGTCTGTAGCGTGCATTTGTGACTGAGCGGGGTCGTCTCTCCACCGATCCGACCTGTAACTTGGGGCGCGGTGGCGTTTCCCCCTTGTCTCCATGGAGATGTTCATCATGGTGACTGCTTACTTCCGCAGTATGGCGTTGAACGTGGAGCGTTTATTTGATAGTTTACGGATGTTTCTGTTGCTCTAAAAACGGTTCATTCTCACTGTGAGCACCTCTCCATGGATCTGACTTGTAACTTGGCCTGGTTGCCTGCGTGGATAAGTTTAATGCCATACTGTGGAACAAAATTAGGACAAGTTCCAAGTCCCAATTTCTACACAATTAAAATGAGAAAATTAAACTGCAAACAAATAGAAAGCGTTTAAATAATCATTGTAAAGCCTCTCATCGCCGTGGAGACAAGCAGAAAAGTTGAATAATGCAGCTTTAAATATATAGATATAGATAATGACTCCTGGCTTCAAAAACAAGGAATAAAAAAGTTGAATCTTGTCTCTCCTTCTGCTCCTCGGAACCAAAATTAAAATATATTTTGAAAAAACAACATTTGGTCACGAACACAAGAGATGTCAGAACCAGAATCGCCATGGAAACAGTGCTGAAAAGTTTAGGTGAGCCACGACCCCAACGGGGAGAGCGACCAATCAGAGCCCGGAGCAAAACTGAGCCAGGTTTAGTGAGTTTAGAAAGGGAGATGGGGAGAGAGGAGGGAAGGGGGGAGAGAGGGAGAGAGGGGGAGAGAGCGAGAGAAGGAGGGAAAGAGGGAGCAGAGAGAGCGAGAGAGAAATAGTAGGAGAGCAAACTGAGCTGGGTTTAGTGAGTTTAGGAAGAGAGAGAAAGAGAGAAGGAGGAAGAGCGTGTGAGAGTGGGAAAGAAAGAAGGAGGAGGGAGAGAAAGAGAGGGAGGGGGAGAGAGAGAGACATAACGGGGAAAGGCCGGAGAGAAAGAGGAAGAAAGAGAGTTAGTGAGAGAAAGAGAAAGATGGAAAACAGTTGGAGAGGTAGAGGAAAAGTAGAGATAGTAGAGAGATAAAGGGGGAAAGAGATACAAGGAAAAATAGAGGAGATAGATGGGGAGAGAGAGAGAGATACAGGGGGAGAGAGGGGAGATAGAGGGGGATAAATTAAGCTACAGGGGAAGAGCGATACAGGGTGAGAAAGAGATAAAGGGGGAGAGAGATACAGGGGGAGAGGAGATACAAGGGGAAAACTAGAGCGAGGAGATACAGGGGAGATAGAGGGGGAGAGATGGGTATACAGGGGGAGATAGGGGAGATACAGAGCTAGAGATACAGGGGGGAGAGGGGAGGAAGAGCGGGAGACAGAGGGATGACTCATGTGCACAGCAGGAGTCCACAGCATATTTCGCCTCAAGCTTTTTACTGTAAAAACAGAAGATTCTAAAGCTTCAAGATGTTCCAGTTAAATACAGTTGTTGTTGTTGTTGTTGTTGTTGTTAAAGTTAAAGCTGCACTACGTAACATTTCCGCTGGACCTGCATGTCTTGTAATAACATATAACTTTAGCTGAAATTTTAAGGTCATATTTAAGTTGACATGAAATGCAGAGTAAGTAGAGCGATCAATGACTCCATGAACCTGAGGAAGAGAACTGGTTAAACGGCCATTCCTGTTTAACCAGTTTATCAGTGTAATGTTTCAACTGGCTCCGGTACATCATTAAAAAGTGTTTTCCTGAATTGATCTTTTAAATCATGAGGACGATCTCAGGAATTCACGAGGCAAGTTTATTTATAGAGCACAATTTGTACATAAGGCAATTCAAAGTGCTTCACACAACAGGAAAAAAATCATTAAAATCCCAAAGACATGACAGAAATCACAAAACAGTTTAAGACATAAAAGAGTATTTTCAGTCACACGCACAGCTAAACAAAACTGTTTTTAGCTTAGATTTGAACATTGCCAGTGCCTCTCACATCTTCAGGAAGACTGTTCCAGATTTTAGATGCATAAAACTGAAACGCAGATTCTTCATGTTTAGTCCTGACTCTGGGCACCAGCAGGAGGCCGGTCCCTGAGGTCCTCAGAGTCCGAGATGGTTCATATGGCACTAACATGTCCGAGATACTTTGATGCTAGGCCATGGAGAGACTTATATACAAGCAGAGTTGCTTTAAAGTCTATTCTAATCTAATATGATTGTACTTCCTTGTTCAAGTCAGAACCTGAGTAGCAGCATTCTTCCAAGTCTGAGTAAATTATTACCCCCAGATTTCTATAGCAACATGTTAACTCTATGAGTGAGTGGCGCTAACAAACTGTACAGCAGAAACTTTAGAACAGACTTTTTGTGCCATCCATTTTTTTGTGAGGGCCTTTTTTGCTGCCGCCAGGGGGATGTTCCAGAGATATCTGCTGATTGTATCCATGGCAGGAGTCCTGAGGCCCAAATACATTGTTCTGAAATCCAGCAGAATGGAAATGTCATTAACTGTCCGTTAGGCTTTATTGATCTCAATCAAAAACCTCTGAGCAACAGGACAATCCCAAAACACACATTTCCCTGTGAGTAATTTAACATGGGGTTATAAAGAAACGAGACATATTTTTCCAACAGAATTCCCTCTAAACATGTGACCCTGTGGTTCTTCATTGAGATGTACATATACTTTCCTACTCTTCATCATCCAGAACAAAGTGACCCTCTCTTTCCCATCTTTCCTTTATGTAATCAGAAGAATGAAAGCCCAAATTGTTAATACATTCATATAATTTGGATATTATTCCTCTTGAAAGTTCTGATTTATAAGCTTTAGTAAATATTTCAGTCAAGGGGCTATGATCGTCATTACTATCGTTTAATTACTTGATTAAAATAACTCCTTATTTGTAAGTACCTAAAAAAGTCCTGTTTCTCTAAGCCAAAGGATTCTTTCAACTAATCTAAGTTTTTCAAGTTATTCTCCTTCACAATCTGGTAAAATACCTTTATACCTTTTGTTATCCAGACTTTAAACTTGAGTCTGTACTGTTTCAATTTTTAACATTGAAACAGTACAGACAAGGCAAACCCCAGCCTCCTTTTTCTTTTGATAATTGTAAAGTTTTGAATCGGATTCTTTCCCTACCATACAAATCTAGAGATGTTTTTATTCCACTCATAAAACAGCCGACCGGGGATGAAGACTGGAAGAGTCTGGAACAGATAGAGAAACCTGGGCAAAACATTAATCTTTATAGTTTCAATCCTTTGACTTAGACTCAAGTATGGGATGAGGTTACATTTTTCAAGATCTTTTTTAATAGTAGTAAAAAGAGGGATATAATTTTTCTCCAGAATTACTTTTAGGTCTATGGAGTACCACACCTAAATATCTAAGAGATTCCGTTTACCATTTAAATTGGTAGGTCTTTCTGAAGGTCAGAGGGGGTTGCCAGTCAGAGAGAATTTCAGTTTTTTGCTTTAATTTGTTTCCAGATATTGGACCAATTTCTTGAAGAAAATGCATCACATTGGGTATGGAAATTTCTGGTTTTGTCAAATACAATAGAACAGGGCTATTCAGCGCAATTTTCCCGAGGGCCAGATTTTTGGAGGATCAAGACCATTGGGCCGGAGGTCCAGTACTGTAACAACACTTTGAGTCGCACAAAATATCCCCAACACGAGTTAATACAATAAAATAACTGCTAATAGATTAGATTTTTGTGAGAAATAACATTCAAAATGCTTTTCCAACAGTACGAAACCAGAATTAAACTGGGACTAGTACTAGAATAGTACTAACTAAGTCTGAACTAATCCAGACTCAGATGAGAGTCAAAGCGTTTTGTTTTTTCTAAAACAGAGTCCAGATGACTACAACTGAATCTTTTTCTACAACGGAACACTCCTGGACGAATGAGGGATTACACAGACAATAAAGAATAACTATTATTTTATTTTTTAAAGATTTGGACGATGGGTCATGGGTCGGCTCCATGACTTGGAGGGCCTGATTCGGCCCCCGGGCCTTATGTTGAATAGCCCTGCAATAGAACATCATCTGCATAGCAGGCAATGTTGTATGTTCCGTCCCATCAATTGTAACACTGTAAATTGTTTTTGATTGTCCAATAAATTGGGCAAATGGTTCCAAATACAAAGCAAACAGGAGGGGAAGCCAGGCGCAGCCCTGTCCCACCCCCTTTTCCAGAGTCAGTGGATCTGTCAGATGACCATTGATTTAAATTCTTCGTAAACTGTAAAGAGCCCCAATATTTTGTATAATTAGATAATCGATTTTAAATTTGTTTAGCACTTTAAATAGATATGGCCAGCTAACAGAATCAAAAGCTTTTTCAGCATCCAGACTTATTATTACAGCTCTGTTTTGTTGTTTTTGTATTTGGTTCATTATGTGTATAGATCGTCTTATGTTGTTTTGTGTTTGTCGCTCGGTAGTAAATCCTGTCTGATCATTGTGTATTAAATTTGAGGTGTAGATATGATTGTCCACATTCAGAATAGAAATGGGTCTGTATGAGGCACATTCCAGTCGGTCCTTCCCCTCTTTAGGTATTAAGGAGGCCTCTTACCCAATCCGAGGGATCTGAGTTTTTTTAACTGCCCAGTTAAAAGTTGCCAAAAGGAAAGGAGTAAGTGTATCTTTTAAAGCTTTATACCACTCTGAGGTGAACCCATCGCTCCCCGGAGATTTATTATTCTCTAATCTTTTGATTGCGCCTTGTATTTCCTAAACTGTTATTTCTTTTTTGACAGGAAAGAACAGTGTGAAATGGGGATGAGAGAGAAGGGAGGACATGCAGTGAATTGTTGTTTGGATTCAAACTCACGACACGGCCATCTGGAGCTCAGCATACGTGGGCTGTGCCATAACCACTCGACCACTGGGCAGCACCCAAAACTGTTATTTCAGCTCCTAATTTTTTATTATGTTCTTCTGACATAACAGGCAAATTGAGAGTGTCCAGGAATGTATATAATCTTCTTTATCGTCTGGAATTTTGGAAAAAAGTTTTTTATGAAAGGATTCAAATGCTGATTGAATTTCTCTGCCCCGTATTTTAAAATGAGTTCTTTCAGCTTGTTGCTTTTTAAGTTTCCAACATAGTAATTTAAAAAAAATGTATCCACTCTCATAATATCTTTGTTTAGTAAAGAGTATTTTCTTAACTATTTCCTGTGAAGTCACATCATTAATTTCTCCTCCAACAATTTTAATTTTTCTTGCATATCATTTAGCTTTTTCTCCCTTTGTTTCTTTCTTTCGGAGGCTATGGCTACAATTTGTTCTCCCAAGACTGCTTTGGAAGTATTCCAAAGGATGGGCGGAGAAATTTCCCCAGTTTCATTTTCAAAGGGTCGTTAAGCAGGCTGGCATTGAACCTGTGTTTTTTCGTCTTTCCTCCAAATACACAGAGATGTAGATAGGAGCATGATCATTTAGGTCTATTGTGCCTATATCTGCTTCAGTGATATTAGATCTGTCTTTATTGAGAACAAAAAAGTAGTCTAGTCTGGAATAGTGTATGTGGATTTGAAAAATGGTTATACTGACGTGCCCTAGGGTTCATTTCCCTCCATATGTCAATCATTCCTATAGTCTTCAATAACAGACGGAACTTCTTGTTAATTGTTCCTCCAGTGCCTCTTCAGTGCGACACTTCCAGTGTAGGCTGAATGTGGAGATTCCAATCGCCACCGCAAATTAGGGTTCCCTCAGAGTGGTTCACAATCAGGTCCATGACATCAGCATAGAAAGTGATATCACCCCCTGGTGGAGCATACACATTTAAAAGAGTGACATCCTTCCCATTAATATTCCCTTTAACAGTCCATATCTGCCTTCTTTATCCTTACAAAACTCTGTTAGAAAACTATTCGGTTTGAAGTCAATATTGCAATTCCCCTTCTATGTTTACCTCTGTGTGATGAATAATAGGATTTTTTATAACAGAATTTTGTTAGTTTTTGATGTTCAGTGTCATTCAAGTGTGTCTCTAGTAAAAATATAATGTCTATTCTTTCTCTTTTCATTTTTGTCCAAATTTTTGTTGTTCACATTGATGGATGTGGTTGTTTGTACTGGTCTCACCGTTGTCAACTTTCAAATATTTTTAATCTCTCTGGTCGAAAACAACAAACACACACAAGAACAGTAGGAACACAGAACAACTGAAAAGGTAAAAAAAGAAAACAAAAGGGGTCGTGCTAGAAACGGGCATCGAATCCAAAACCCGATCAAAAAGATTGCAAAAGGGAGGGTAGTCAAAACCTAATGAAGGCCCCCCCCCAAAAAAACTCCCCAGGCACTCTTGACACCAATCCTCAGAATTAATTGGATATATAAGATCCCTGGCTCACCACGTCCCCCTGCTGCACTCTGCATGTATTTTCAATCTCCCACAAATCCAATCTCCCACATTTGACACATTGATGAGTGGATTTGTTTAGTCACAGAGTTTATGTACAAAAGCAAACAGCCACCATATGGGCATAAAGTCTGATGTTAAAAACTAAAAAAATCAGCTCATTAGTCTCATCAAATAAACACAAATGTAATACCATGTGAACACAAACCTAACTCACATACCCGACGCGGGTGGCTCCATCCTCTGTACTGTTCATTTCTCTGTGTTTTGCATCTCCCTTAAGAGTACCTTTGCTTCTCCTGATGTTCTGAGCACGTGCTTTTTACCTTCAAAAGTCATCAGAAGAGTTGCGGGGAAAGAGAGTCAATGTCTCAGTTTTCGCTTCCTGAGCTCCTCACAGATGTGATGGAACTTTTGCCGTAGTTGGCAAACCTTGCCTGCATTTGTGCTGGAGGTCTCCTTTAAGCCTTGCAGCCTTCAAGACAGATTCTTTCTCACGATCGTTGAGAAACATCATAATCAGGCCTCGTGGTTTATCAGCTGCTGGTCTTGGTTGTCCCAGGCGATGTGCTCTTTCGCTTGTGATGGGAGGGACTTAACTCCTGAGTTAATAAGGAGCTCGGGAATGATCTTCTCCAAAAAGCTGTCAGTGTCTTTTCCTTCCTCTCCTTCTTCTATGCCCACAAGCCTCAAGTTAGGGCGACGGGATCTGGACTCCAAATCCAGGAGCTTATTTTTCATGTTATTGTTCTCCGACTCCAACGTAGTCATCTCGGCCCTTACAGTCTGCAGATCGTCCGTATTTTCTGAAACACGCTGCTCGACTATTGCGTGTATCAGAAATTGCGTTCTCTCCCCCTCCCGACGCAAAGAAGTCGCGTGTGTCTCCATCTGGGCCAGCGGGGGGTCTCCGGCTCTCAGATTTGTTAGCCGCGCTAGCTTCGTTAGCCTTGCTAGCCTCGTTAGCTTGTGATGCAGGCTGTTTTCCAATGGAGCCATGGGCCATCAGCTTTGTCTGTTTGTTTACTCATCTCTCGTCCTTCTTCTTTGGGATTGGGTGGGTCAAACGATTTTTTTAAAACCACGTTTTGCAGCAGCGATGTAAGGTGCGCCCACTCAGTGCGTCACCATAATCGGAGGCCCGTATGTATCCATACTTAAATGATGAAAAAACCCCAATGGGACAACCTGTGGGTAACTATTTCACCTCTTAAATCTACACTCACACTTCCACCCTTTTTGTTTTCTCATGTTTCAGATTCAAATTTATTAAAGTTAGGTGTTTTTGTCAAGCCATGTTTCAGTTAAAAACATAAAATCAAGATTATAAGAAGATATAAAAGTATTAATTAAGAATGATCTGTTATATACGGAACTGACAGTTAGCACTGCAGGTTTCAGACTAGTTTCACTGGGACTAAGCATTACCTTTTCACAGGGAATATGAATCAAATTTCTCAGATTGGGCAGCCTGTCTTGCATTTTGTTTTACCATCTGTGTGATGTGACTGCAGAAATACCACTGGGGAGGCTGTTTTTACACAGGACCTTGAGTTGGTTTGATTTTTATTATGACTATCAGTCCCGGCAACGCTGAGACCCAGTGTATCCTAGCTATGGGAGATACCAGGTGAAAGGTGAGGGGGGTAGTTGGTTGGGGCTTTTGTTGGTTGTAATTCCAAGTGTGTGGACCTGGAGTCAGAGTAAACATGCAACTTCTGGTTTATCGCCAGCTTTTCTGCATTTAATTCACTTGCATTTAAAGCTTTTTATAACCATTTAATAATGGTAACATTCCCTTACAGCCCAGACACTTCCTCCAGCTCCTCTGGAGGGATCCTGAGGCGTTCCCAGGCCAGCCGAGAGACATAGTCCCTTCAGTGTGTCCTGGGTCTCCTTTCTCCTCACTAAATCTCCCCTCTCCTCACTGAGTCTCCTCTCTCCTCACTGTGTCTCCACTCTGTGTCTCCTCACTGAGTCTCCTCTCTCCTCTTTGTGTCTCCTCTCTCTCTTTGTGTCTCCTCTCTCTCACTGAGTCTCTCTCTCCTCACTGTGTCTCCACTCTGTGTCTCCTCACTGAGTCTCCTCTCTCCTCTTTGTGTCTCCTCTCTCCTCTCTCTGTCTCCTCTCTCCTCACTGAGTCTCCTCTCTCCTCACTGAGTCTCCTCTCTCCTCACTGATTCTCCTCTCTCCTCATTGAGTCTCCTCTCTCCTCATGTGCCTCCTCTCTCCTCTCTGTGTCTCCTCTCTTCTCACTTGAGTCTCCTCTCTCCTCATTGTGCCTCCTCTCTCCTCACTGAGTCTCCTTTCTCCTAACTGTGTCTCCTCACTGAGTCTCCTCTCTCCTCACTGAGTCTCCTCTCTCCTCTCTGTGTCTTCTCTGTCCTCACTGTGTCTCCTCTCTCCTCACTGAGTCTCCTCTCTCCTAACTGTGTCTCCACTCTGCGTCTCCTCACTGGGTCTCCTCTCTCCTCACTGAGTCTCCTCTCTCCTCTCTGTGTCTCTCCTCCTCACTGAGTCTCCTATCTCCTCACTGAGTCTCCTCTCTCTTCACTGAGTCTCCTTTCTCCTCACTGTCTCCTCACTGAGTCTCCTCTTTGTGTCTCCTCTCTCCTCTCTGTGTCTCCTCTCTCCTCACTGAGTCTCCTCTCTCCTCACTGAGTCTCCTCTCTCCTCACTGAGTCTCCTCTCTGATTCTCCTCTCTCCTCACTGAGTCTCCTCTTCCTCATTGTGCCTCCTCTCTCCTCACTGAGTCTCCTTTCTCCTCACTGTGTCTCCTCACTGAGTCTCCTCTCTCCTCACTGTGACTCCTCACTCCTCACTGAGTCTCCTCTCTCCCACTGAGTCTCCTCATCCTCAGTGGAGTCCTTCTCCTTCACTCCTCACAGTGTCTCCTCACTGTGTCTCCTCTCTCCTCACTGTGTCTCCTCTCTCCTCTCTGAGTCTCCTCTCTCCTCACTGTGTCTCCTCACTCCTCACTGTGTCTCCTCTCTCCTCTCTGAGTCTCCTCTCTCCTCACTGTGTCTCCTCACTCCTCACTGTGTCTCTTCACTCCTCACAGTGTCTCCTCACTGTGTCTCCTCTCTCCTCACTGTGTCTCCTCTCTCCTCCCTGAGTCTCCTCTCCCCTCTCTCCTCTAAGTGTGAACTAAAATCTTGATTAAAATGTGATGAATTGCTCTAGACAGAATTAGGACTTGTTTATGCTAAAGTTGAACGTGTTGCAGGTCACATGTGTTGGACAAAGTGAAAAACATGTTGTTATATGTTGCTGCGGGTGAAGCTACCGTATTTTGGGTCAGAGTCTGTTTATTATCTGTTTTCACACATACAGTACAAAGTGTGTTTAAAATGTGACAGACAAACTGCAGATAAAAAGTCTAAAAGTCTACATTTATGTGCGATAAGAGCAGATGTGTGCTCGCTTCACCTCATTTTTGAGAGTTGTCTGGAATATTAGAGTGCCTATGACAGGTTTTTACGATGTTCTAATTTTGATTTTATTTATTGTATTTATACGTGTTGTACATATAAGTTATAGATTTGCACCAATCTAGTAGGTATTTGTGGAGAAAACGTTGAAAAATCTGTGGGAAATGACAGGAAGGGAAATCACACTAGGGGCCAGTCAAGTTTATGCAGAATTTACACAAAAGAAACAACATTTTGACTCTGTAAACATTAATTCAACAAAACAAAGTCGCTCTCATTTATTTTTATTTGTCAAATAAAACCAACTGTGACATTAGATGAGTTTTTTAATTTCCAAGTGTGATGTCACAATTACAAACAGGAAGTGGAATTGCTATTCTGTGATAACCCACTGGGATAGTCACCCGCGACCCCTAACGGGAACAAGCGGTAGAAAATGAATGAATGAATGATAACATTTTTACAATTCTTAAATTAATCCACTTCACTCATAGATTTCTCTGGGACTTTATCAATTCAAATCAGTTTCTTCAAATGCATTTTTCTTCCACAGAGACATAAAGACCAGACCTTAAAACAGCTCTTTCATTCATTCATTCATTCATTTTCTACTACTTGTTCCCTTTAGGGGTCGCAGGTGACTGGAGCACTATTCCAGTGCCTTTGGGCCTTAGACAGTACACCCTGGACAGTGGCCAGCTCGTCGCAGGGTTAACACAGACAGAGACACAAAGACAACCATTCACTCTCACATTCATTCACTGGGGCCAATTTACAGTTGCCAATTTACCTAACACGTGCATGTCTTTGGACGGTGGGAGGAAGCAGCTCCTACAAACACCAGACTTCGTCAATGTGAGGTTTGACTACAGACCGTTTAGTTACAGGAATCCACTTCTTTGTCAATTTGGAGCTCTGTATATCTGTTTAAAAGTCTGTGTCTTTCATTTGTAAATCCCGATGGGCAAAAATCCTCCACAATCTCTGAAACGCCGATAAAGTTATTAAAGTAATTAAATGCAAATTCCCTGCCTTCTTGGGTTAGTGTCTGTCTGTTTGGGTTAGGTGTTTTGTTTGTCAGTGCTGTGGTGGTGACAGATCCTCGTTTGACCGTCTGAGTCCATACTAGACACAGTGTTCGCTCACGTCTCAGATCAGAGCGTTTTAGGCGAAGGCAAGTCTAAAGAAAATCGTGTAAATATTTGTCCCGAGCGCTCTTTAATCGTTGTCTCATGCTCCGGGTTTAGACAAATACATCTGCTTACTAGTGGTGTGTTGTCAGTTATTACTAGTTTTTTTCATTTTAATCACCTGAAATCCTCCAAAAACGTGCTTAATTGACTTGGTTTCATGTTTAGAGTCGATTTATCATTTACTCAGTTACATGTTTTTAAAAAATATGTCTTTGCTTGTTGTGTTTTTCCTGCTTTTTTAATGACACACCGTGGAACATTCCAGACAAAGCAATGTCATCTCCATAGAAACAACCAGATGTTACAGTCATGAGTTTATAATGTTTTATAATGTTTATAATTTTTTATAATGTAGTTTGTTTCAGAGGTTTGTCATGTCAAATACGTGCAGATTTCTTCTCCGCTGACAGATTATTTGTTGTACTCTTCAAACAACAAAAACAACAAGAACGACAAGACCAACAATAACAAGACCAGCAAGACCAGGAAGAACACCAAAAACAACAAGAACAACAAGATCAGCAAGAACAACAAGATCAACAAAAACAACAAGAACAACAAGACCAACAAGAACAAGACCAACAAGACCAGCAAGACAACAAGATCAGCAGAACAACGATAACAAAAACAAACAAGAACAACGACAGACACACAAGACAAACAAGACCAGCAAGAACAACAAAAACAACAAGAACAACAAGATCAGCAAGAACAACAAGATCAACAAAAACAACAAGAACAACAAGACCAACAAGAACAAGACCAACAAGACCAGCAAGACCAGCAAGAACAACAAAAACAACAAGAACAACAAGATGAGCAAGAACAACAAGATGAGCAAGACCAACAAGACCAGCAAAACAACAAGATCAATAAGAAGAACAACAAGATCAGCGAGACCAAAAAGACAACAAGGCCAGCAAGACCATCAACAAGAACATTAAAAACAAAAATAACAAGAACAAGACCATCAACAAGAACATTAAAAACTAAAATAACAAGAACAAGACCAACAACAAGAACAACAACAAGACCAACAAGAACGAGACTAACAAGACCAGCAAGACTGTCAACAAGACATACAAGAACAACAAGACTAGCAAGACCATCAACAACAACAAGATCAGCAAGACCATCAACTAGAACAAGAAAAATGACAAAATAACAAGACCATCAACAAGAACAAGACCAACAAGACCGTCAACAAGATCAACAACAAAAACCACAAGACCAACAAGAATAACAAGAACAATAAAAACAACAAGATCAGCAGACCATCAACTAGAACAACAACAAAAATAACAAGAAAATGACGACAACAACAACAAGACCATCAACAAGAACAACAAAAACAACAACAATACCAACAAGACCAGCAAGACCATCAACAATAACAACACAAAGAACAAGAAGAACAAAAACAAGAACAACATAAAAAACAACAAGAACAAGAAGAAAAACAACAAGACCAACAAGAAGAACAAATACAACAAAAACAACAAAAACATATTGTTGAACATTAGTGTGGGGAAAGTAGTTAGTGACAGAATGAGAAGACGCATAGAAATGCTTTGGTCACATGTGAGTCACATCTGCCCCAAGGCCAGTAGAAGGAAATGTGGCTTTCAATCAATGCCAATGACTCTCCAATCAGCGGCAACCATTTATTAACACGCCACACTTTGATTTATGTATATGTGTATTGGAAAAGGAGCATGAATCATTGTCAAACATCTATGTGCATAAAAGTCTGATTATGATCTGATTTCTGGAGTGTCATGTAAACACTGCCATCTGATTGGCTCTGATTGTTCAGGGTTTGACCAAGAAAATTATGCAAAATAGGGCAAATTAATGTGGCAAAAACAAGCATGAAAGAGAACATTTTAAAATTCATTGTACCTTGTCTTCTAAATACAACAGTTAACCCGTTACCTACGGCAATAGAGCAGACACTAGCAGGCGCTATAGTTTGTATTCGTAGTGTTACATGTACATATGTCACAATTCCGGAGGTGTAAAAAGCAGTGGAAAACTGGGACTCTGTGCCTTTGACCCTTTTACCTACTGGGCACATACATATTATATACATTTTTTTTTGAATAATGACCATAAAATTGTCAATAAAAGACTTAGATGTGTGAAATTTGGTATGTAATATCTGTAGTAGCTCTATTTTTGTACTAAACATCTAATTAATCATTATCTAATAGTATAATGTCAGCTTTTGGAATTTAAATAAGAAAATCAGTTAAAAAACAGGAGGTGATTTTTTTAAGGATTTAGACAGAAAAAATATTATTATCCAACATGAAGTTACAATCTATTTAGAAAGTGTGCTGACAATAGTGAGTCTTGTAGTTTGAGTCTGATACTATCTTTTTCATTTTTAAATCCCTAAGTTTTTTTTAAAAAATGCAACGGTTACTAATAATCCATTCCGTTTAGTAATATACTGAAAATACACATACAATTATGATCAATCATTAAATTGGGCTATAATATTATCATATTTTTACTGTGCTGTATGTACCAGGCAGTAATAGATAAAGGCTTTCAGAGGCTAATAAGAAGATAACACACTGT
Source organism: Chaenogobius annularis (assembly GCA_015082035.1). Classification (NCBI taxonomy): domain Eukaryota; kingdom Metazoa; phylum Chordata; class Actinopteri; order Gobiiformes; family Gobiidae; genus Chaenogobius; species Chaenogobius annularis. The sequence goes on along the minus strand of BJKM01000130.1, from coordinate 304,489 downwards.
AGTTTCATAGAGATTGGTGACATCATGTGTTTGGTTATCATGGTGTACCTCAGCTCACAGGAGCTCTTTTATTGCTCTTGGTGGTCTGACAAACACGGCACACTCGTCCCACTTCTCTCCTTCCTCTTTTGGTGTCTAAATCATTAAATTGTGTTTGATGCCCCCTCTTCCTTTTCGTCTTCAGACCTTCTCCTCTGCACTTTTGGCATTTTCCTTTCCCGCGACTCAAACTCTCTCATTAGCCCCATTGCGCCCCCATTTCCCTCCTTTCAACATGATGCCTTATGACACTACATAACATACTTTGTAAATTACAATTAACATAAAGTGCGTCATTGTTTTTTTTCCAGAATAGGCGGCGATGCACGAACTTACAGCAGCTAACTGAACACATCAGGGTTCTCTGTTTTCCACCGTTGAGCTACATAGAATGCGTAGTAACCCGGATTCCATTTAAATTGTAAATTGTAAATACATCATGTTGTCTCTATCCAACTGTTTGGACAACTTGTGTTTTTCAAGTTCATGAATGATTTAATTTGTTTAAATATTCCAATGACATGTCACTGGTCGCTTTATTGCAGATAAAAGAGACACTGACAGAGAGTGTATTTTAAGTATTTGTCAGTGTTGCAAAAATGTTATTTGGATAACATTTTAGATATCAGCGTTTCCAAACTAAGGAGTTTGTCTTTGAAGAGACCATACATTTTATCTTGTAGAAATACTCACAAGGCTGTATTTGTTGTGTGAGTTAAAACATTTTGGAATCAGACAAGTTATCCTTGAAACGGTTTATAAAAGCTTTGTGGAGAACATCTTAACTTTTAACATGCTGATGTGACTTGAGCGCGCAGAGGAATGAACTAACTGGTCGTGAACATGAGCTCAAAGATGGGAGGCCTTTGAGTCTGTGAAGAGCATCATTCAGGACTCTTCCCATCATTGCATCCACTTTGAACTTCTGAGAGGAGCTATAATAAGTAATATCATCAAACAAAAATATATTTAAGAACTCTTTTGTACCACGGCCGGTCAAAGCGGCTAACTCGATGAATCTCCAGTAATTGATAAGTATTCTCCGTTATCACGTGTTGAAATATTGAGCTAAGTGGGACATGTGAACCCATTTTATCCATAGATTTCTCTGGGACTTTGTAACTTCAAAAGCTGTTTTCGTCAAATGCATTTTCATCCTGTAGAGACAGCCCTTAAAGTCACACCTACACACTCCAAACCTTCCAATCTTGTACTTAACACAACTTGGACTGAAAATTGGCCCAAAAATCCCAAAATTTGCCTCAGATCTTCTTAATTAAAAAAGGAAATAAGCCTAGAGTGAAAAATACGTTTAAAAATATATACAAGTAAAAATCCCACAGTGGGAGGAGTAAGTAAAACTTCATTTACACAACACTGTAAAGTCTATTACCATTACAGAGAGGTTTTTTTCATGGCCGATGCTGATATTTTAGAGCTGCAGTTTTGGGCTGTTATAAAAGGCAGATTTGCATAATTTCCCCCAAAATAGGCCTACAGAATATGATTTGATACATATGATTCTACACAGTACACTGCTCTACACAATAAAAGAATAATAAATAAAAAATACTATCAAAATAAATTATTCACAACCCAGTTTCACTTCTCATGTTTGAGCAGTGTGTTCACATTTGTCCAGCGCTCTCTTCGTAGCAAAGTGTTACGTTCTTCCGATATTTTCCCCTAAACTGGAGATTTAAAGACCGCGTACCTGATTCTTGTCTCGTGTATCGCTCACTCACGTAATGCATTCTGAGCATCCAGATTATTCAACACGATGACTTTATAAATGCTTTTCAGAGCGCAGATGAGCGGAAAGCTAACAAACGTTAACATGCTAACAGCACATTCCTGCCGCAGATGGAGACAGAAGATAAAGGGCCTCTTTTTAACCCAAATAGCTGCTTTATAATATATCTGTACTGTGGAAAAACTGATTTTACTTAATCGCTTGTTAAAAATAAATAGGCACAGACACAATAAGTTTAAATATTGTGTATATATTGTGCCAACTGATTTATCTCTTCTCAAGTAGCAGTAAAAGTCTGAAAACTCTGAGAAGTACAAGCGTGAACACAACCTTTGGTCACTGTTATCATCTGAAGCGACGACCTGAGTTAACCCTGTGTCAGACGGCGAAGAATGTTTACAGCTCCAGAAGGTGAAGAAAGAGGTCTTGAGAAATACAGCAGTTTGTTGTCCAGTGGAACAAGGTCAAGAGACAAGACGCAATTTGCTGTATAAACTGGAGTGTGACCTTGTGTGGCTCACAATCAGAATCAGAATCAGAATCAGAATCAGAATCAGAATCAGAAGGGGTTTATTGTCATTGTCAATGAACAAAACATTGGAACTTGTCTCAGCATTGAGGTGCAACATGAAACACTGATCAATAATAAAAACAACGTATATGAAATCAAAAGGGCATGCATTAAGAAACAATTTAGAATGACTATAGTATGAAATAAAGGTCCAAGTGTGAGCTGCGCTTGTCCTGGTTTGGTCCTGGTTTGGCCCAACTCAGTCTTGGTTTGTTCCTGGTTTAGTCCTGGTTTAGTCCTGGTTTGTTCCTGGTTTAGTCCTGATTTGGTCCTGGTTTAGTCCTGGATTGGTCCTGATTTAGTCCTGGTTTGGTCCTGGTTTGGTTCTGGTTTGGGTCCTGGTTTAGTCCCGGTTTGGCCCTGCTTTGGTCCTGGTTTAGTTCTAGTTTGGTCCTAGTTTGGTCCTGGTTTAGTCCTGGTTTGGTCCTAGTTTGGTCCTGGTTTAGAACTGGTTTGGTCCTGGTTTGGTCCTAGTTTAGTCCTGGATTGGTCCTAGTTCAGTCCTAGTTTGGTCCTGGTTTAGTCCTGGTTTGGTCCTAGTTTGGTCCTAGTTTGGTCCTAGTTTGGTCCTGGTTTAGTCCTGGTTTAGTCCTGGTTTGGTCCTGGTTTGGTCCTGGTTTGGTCCTGGTTTGGTCCTGGTTTAGTCCTGGTTTAGTCCTGGTTTAGTCCTGGTTTGGTCCTGGTTTAGTTCTAGTTTGGTCCTAGTTTGGTCCTGGATTGGTCCTAGTTCAGTCCTAGTTTGGTCCTGGTTTATTTATGGTTTGGTCCTAGTTTGGTCCTAGTTTGGTCCTGGTTTAGTCCTGGTTTGGTCCTGGTTTAGTTCCGGTTTGGCCCTGCTTTGGTCCTGGTTTAGTCCTGGTTTGGTCCAGGTTTGGTCCTAGTTTGGTCCTGGTTTAGTCCTGGTTTGGTCCAGGTTTGGTCCTAGTTTGGTCCTGGTTTAGTCCTGTAGACTTGGTTTTATGCTGTGCAACTACATCTACATTGCAAGTGCACTGCATCTTTCCCTAAATATTCTATGTTAAATAAACATAATGTATTTGAAATGTTATTATTAATATATAAATGATTTGCATTGGATCGACACAGATAAATAAAGGTGATAATAAATATTACATTATTATATATTACTCTATTTAGTTATGACTGAAGGTATAACTAAAGAGTGCTTTCATTGGTTTTTCATGCTTTGTCTTAACTCCTTTATATCTGAATTCCCCCGGTCAAGGTAATATCATGAATGACCATCAGTTAACCTGGTGTAGATAATGTTTGTTGCGGCGTTTGGGAGGTCTCAGTGTGCCCCGGCGTCAGAGCCTCTCGTCGCCGCAACGAGCTCTGAATATGAAGAGCAGACCACAAATGTTCACAGAAACACTGCACAACATGAAACAAAAAACAACATTCTTGTTACAGCCCCGACTTCAGCCGAGGAGAGCAAGAAGATGAAGTGCTCAACGTTCCAAACTAATTGCTCAATTACTCCACAGTAACATTGGCATTACTTAATAACATCCACATTACTTCACGTAACATTAACTTTATTACTTCAAATACATTACTGTTACTCCACATAAAACGGTTTGTAACATCTAGATTAGACTATCTATCCTGCTGCAGCGTGCCCTAAAAAGCGCCATAAAAGCTTTCAACTGGTTCAAAATGCAGCAGCAAGATTAAACTAAAGGAACTAAAAGAAGAGAGCATTACGCCGGTTGCTCGAGTCTCTTCACTGCTCCTGTCAAGTTTAGAATCAATTCACAACTCCTCCTCCTGACTTACAAAGCATAAATGACCTGGCCCAATCCTACCTCAAAGAGGCTATAGTACCTTACATCCAAACAGAGCACTTCGCTCTCAAAATGCTGGACTTCTGGTGGTCCAAGAGTCTCCTAAAAGCACAGTAGGAGGTAGAGCGTTTAGCTACCAAGCTCCTGTGTTGTGGAATCAGCTCCTGTCCATGTTAAAGAAAAAAGGCGCGACACAGTCTCTTCATTTAAGACCAGCTTAAAACGTTCCTGTTTGAAATCGCTTATGGTCAGGCCAGTTAGAACAGAAATAACAAACCTACAGTTCCCAGCTTTGCTGGCCCGAGGAGCAACTATGCTGGGGGAAGTATGGCAGCTTGAGCACTAATCTCTGCTTCTTATACTTTTCTATCAAAAAATATTTAATATTTAATTTCACTTGCAATTTGTTCATAGCTTTTCCTTCTTTTTCTCCCACTTCCCCGAGGGAGTGGAGCAGGCACATTGATGACTGTGGATCCAGATGCTCCTCATCTGCCTGGAGAAACGGTCTGCTGGAGAAACGGTCTCTACTCTATATGAACGGTTCTTTATCGGCCTCGAGAATTGGTTCTCCTCTGAGTGGTTCCAGCTCCACGTGTTATCGCAATTGAAGCGCGTCCGCCTGTCGCTCCGAGGGAGTCGGATCTCTCCTTCACTGTGAATCCTACAGGTTTCTACTTTTTCCCAAAGAGGTTTGGTAGTTTTTCTGGCCGAGAAGGAGGGTCAAGGACAGGGGCTTGGGAATCTGTCTAGGCACAGGATGCACAAGGAGATGATTAATCTGAAAAAGTTGTATAATTAACGTAGCTTCAAATAACATTAACGGTTATCAATAATTAGTCGTACCTATACTTAGCGTTACTTCATTACGTTTCATTAACTACCAATACATTTATGTTGCTTCACAATAACATTAAAGTTAACCACATACATTACATTATGTCCAATAAAATCAAAAGTCACTTTACGAAAATTGAGTTACTTGTACAATCAAATTAACGTTTCACTACTCCGCTAACTTCAATTACTAACAATAACAGTTACTTCATAATACATTACGTTATTAAATAAACTAAGTTACTTCACATTAATTTATCTTTACTATCAACACAATGCAGTTTATTCACAATAAATTAGTTAACTATCTACTTACCGTTACTTACGAATAACTAAAAGTTATTAACTAAGTTACCATAATAAGTCGATTGCTCCTCTAGCCTGTGGATACCGACTGGTTTGAATGTGAAGAGAACAAACAGAGACAAAGGGCAAAAGGGACGAACAAGAAGAAAGGGGGTCTCTTATCTTATGTCTCTGGCGTGTCAGAAAATGCAGAATTTTTATACAACACGAAGTTACTGTTTATTTAAACCAGGCAGACACGTTAAGAAAATGGTTTCACCCTAAGGAACGATGCTACACAAAGGAGGAGCATGTAGTGTATTCTATCCAATGCTGAAAAATTGTAAAGAGCGTAATGGGAGACTAAACCACATTCTACAAGAGGCTTTATCAACACAGAAAGACACGCGAGTTCAGACCCAGAGCGTGCATGCTTCATTCAAAGCACAAACGATCTATTCGAAGAGTGAGGTGGAGATTCTGAGCAGGAGAAAGATGGTTTGAAAGAAGGGTTAAGGAGCCATCTTTGTTAAGAAAGAGAATCCTCCTTAACTGTAATGGAGGTTTAAGATTAACCTTCCATTTGTTTATAATGGTCTGCTGAAACCTGGAGAGACCCTGGGCATTCGGATCAACAGGCACTCAAGTGTGAGGCAGCCAAAACGCCGGGGACAATAGGCCCATCACAGTTAAGTTTCAATGGGCATCATCAGAAGGTCCCCTCCCGTGGGTGGGGCTTTCACAGAGTAGGATATAAACTGGGTTTCTCAGACTTGTTTCACTGATTGGAATGACCCTTAATAAGAGTCGCAACGTCCGTTTTTTCTAAAACAGAGTCCAGATCACTACAATGATAATCTTTTGCCAGATTACCATAACTACGCAATTCATTACGTTACTTCAAATAACGTCAACATTACAACTGACAGTTCTTAATTTACTTTGTCTTTGTACTTCTTCTTTAGTAATATTATTTTGAGTAACTTTACTTTAACTACTCACCACCTCTGCTTATAAAGTGCTTGGAAACAAAATAACTACTATTTACGCCTTATAAGTGTTTACTTAAGCGATACCAAAAAGAGCGGTAATGGTTTGGGCTTTTTTGTTAACGTTGTTTTGCATAATAAGTTGTGCACATCAGTGACTTTCTCTTGTTTTTCCGAGCGAAGCCGTCGCTCCGCTCCGTTCAGAAGTGCGATGACGCCAGAGCGCGCTCGGAGCGTCGCGGCTGAGACGCAACAACAAGGCGCTCATGTTCGGATAATCTGCGTCTGATCAGCGTCCCGGCTCCGGCCGGGTTAGCTGCTGTAATCTGAGCGAGGTCATGGTCGTTTCTCTCTCTCGCACTCTCTCTCTCTTTCTCTCACGCTCGCCGGCATAAATGCATGCTCGTAGCAACCGCGTTTCCATGGCGACCGGAAAACGCGCGCCGAGTTGATGTGCTGCTGCCATGCCAGAAAAAGAGGGAAGAGCGAGAAAAAAAAAAAAAAAGTCTGAACGCCAAACAGAAGAGCATGATTCATCAAGTTTCCGTCGAGTGTTGTCTCTCTGGCTGCTGTTTCGTAATAAAGCGCAGGTTAAAGGGCACATTTCATCAAAACGTACTTAACACAACTATATTTCAGATTTGACTAAACATTTTGATTATTTGTCCCCATTTTTGTAAAGTTTATAGTAGTACTTCCTGGTCGGACATGGCTAGAGGTAATTCAGCAACCAAACTGTAAACAAGAGCCAAAATCCATATAAATGTGACACAAGTTATGATTTGACAAACAATAATACCATAGAACACCTTTGTTTTGTTGAACGATGGTTTAACCTGTCAGAAAAGTGTGTCAGTTAAGCGTAAACTGTCTGTGTGTTTTCAACGGCACGTCGCACACTGATGACATCACAGAAGCTCTACTTCCTGTCATTTTAAATTCTTATTTTGGAAAATGTCTTCACAAACTGCCACTTCATGGATGTAAAACTATGATAAATATTTACCACATGTTCTATCCCACCAATTCATAATTTGAAGAAAAAAAACATGACAACCTTCATATGGACTTTAATGCTTTTATTGGTGCGTTATAGTTTAGTTCAACTTCAAGGTGAGACGCTGCAGGGGAACAGGACAAACTTAAATTTAGACATATTGATATTGATATGTTTACGTGTGTAAAAATTCAAATTTTGCCCAGTTTTTCAGAGTTAAATCTTCAGTAAATCAGATTTAGAATTAGATATAAACAAATCCTTCTGTACATTCTGTCGAAATCTTGTTCGGTGCAAGATTGTAAAGTTTGGTGTTTGTAGGAGCTACTTTAAAGGCTGATCTTTATGTCTCTGTGGGGAGGAAAGTTGATTACATTACATAATAAAACATCTTTATTTGCAGATTGGACAATGTCGTTATTTCCAGGTGAACGCTTTTATCCTGAGAGAACAAACTGACCCAACAAACTAAATACATTTTGTCTGTGGGGTCTGTGTACTTAATTAAGGTTAAGATAAGATCACCTTTATTTGTCCCACAGTGGGGAATTTCCAGTGTTGCAACAAAGGGTACAAAAGCAGATTATGTACAGTATAATAATAAAAACAGATAACTTAGAAAAAGAAAACTCTTATGAAAAAAACTCTTATAAATAGGTGTTGAATCAGGATTAGAGCATTAGTTAAGTAGTTACTAAGCCTGACTCATTCTTAATGAACTATTTGTTCAGTATTAAGACAGGAATAAGTGTCGTTTTTATAAAGTGTTACCGTCCTGTAAACCCTTTTAAAGTTCTTCAGAATTAATCCGATTGCAAAAGTGAAGTAGATCATAACACATTTTCAAAGATTAACTTTGACATCAGACCTGGGGAGGAAAACTATTTTCCAAAAATTAAACATTCGGCACAAAATTCAGTTTGTCATTATTAAAAGTCAACCAATGACAATCATCGTCAGGAGTGGGGCATATCTTTGTTTGGTTTAAATTTTTTCTTGTTGTTTTATGTTCAATAAAACTAAAACATAAATTCAAAATAAAAGTGAATTTTTGTGTGTGCATTATGTCTTAAAACTTAAAAAATGGAGCCAAAACATATCTATTTGACTTAAACCTCAACCGATAAATTCAAGGTTGTTTTTGCACGTCAGATGCCATAATTAATAAAAAATTAAATATATAACAATATTATTATATATATTTTTTTAAGAATTGTATTTTGTATTGTCTATACATTGCTACACAGTTATTGTTGCCACAGGGAAATGTGCCTTCTGCATTTGACCCATCTCCATTTACCATTCGGGCCTGTTTAGTGTTTTTGTGCAGCGTGACTGAATAAATCCACATGTTTCTCTGCTTCTTGATACAGTTGTGAATGTCTAAATGACGTGTTCTCACTGTGGAAAGCGTCTGTGCCTCAGTGTAACATGCTCCCGCTCTCGTCCCGGAGGAAATAAAGGCTTTATATTGGAGCTTATATATTCTCTGCTCTGAATAGCAACAGAGCTTGAAGTTTGTTTCGTTTGTTGTTATTATCAAGTTGGAAGTTGCTATTGGCTTCATGGGAAAAAACAAACAAACACCATATACTAATATCTCATAGGAGCAGTTTAATTATTATTTACACCAATAGTTTTCTCAAATACTAAATAATATCCGACCTTTCCCCTGCAAATGTTTAGTATCTAATAAAAACCTGGCTCAGTGCATTTGTCTTGTCGCAAATTTGTAATTTTTGTTGTTGTTTTTGCACCTAAAATGCCTTGTTTTGATATGGACACATTACACGATGACATACGACTACTCTTTCGATCACATTTATGTCGGTAAACTGTCGGAAATGCTTCAAATCCTCTTCACCTGCACAGTCTTGCCTTAAGTGTGATATGTTTTTTGCAGTGAATGAACCCGTTGGATTCGTTCCCATTAATAGCTGTTTGTTCTTGCAGCTTGTAAATAAAGCACTTTATTCCCTCCGGCCGAATCAGACGTCCTCGTAAAAAAGACAGTGATTTGTGAACCTGCTCCACAAGGACGTCCACGCCGCAGATGAGAGTAAATGTCATTCCTCAACACGATTTATATTCAAGTGCACACCACAATCGGATTCTTTTTATTTTTCCTCGTTTCTGTACATTTACGGTGTGTTTTAATGACACGCAAACAGCTGAATCTGATGTTTGTCTTGCCCAGCGACACGACGACAGCTTCAGATGGTCAGAGCAGAAGAATTGACCTTCAGGTTGGTGGATATTTTGAGATCATAAACTTCAAAATCCTTCAGTTGTCTTAAAAACAGCGGCGTGGTGTTTACCAGGATCACAGGGCCCCGGTTCAGCCGCCGTGCTCCTCATGTTTGTGACGTCAGCTCCATGATATTGTGACCATAAAACATCACCTTGAACACAAAAAGGAGCAAGATACAAAAACCCTAAACCGGAAGAGGGACGAGGGCCATAATTACGCACCTCACGTGAAGTTTAGGGTGACCGCATTTTCTAAATTAAAAACTGGGACACACAGTTGGCAGTAATGATAAAATTATAAAAGTGCAGGTTAGTTAAGTAACTGTTCATGCACTCGTCCTTTCACAGCTCTTTCACTGCTCAGTTGTGAGTCAGTAAATAATCTGAGAGACTTTTATCTGTTTTGGCTAAAGAAACAACAAAATATTCCCCTCTTTACTGTAGGCAGGTATCAAAGTGGTCAAAAACCAGGACAACGTACACAGGGCTCAAAACTGGGACTGTCCCGGGTAAAAGGGGACGTCTGATCTTCCTAGTAAAGCTAAATCATGCTGCGTTCTCATCCACGCTTTATCCAGTACTATTCGACTCAGGAAATGACACCCAGGCCACAATATGGCGCTGTTAATCCAGTTTTAAGTGTTGTTTAAGGAATGATAAAGTGAGTAACAGGTCAGAGTGGAGCCTCGCGTGAAGATGCTACATGTTAGCTAACACTGCACACTTTTGCACACTCTTTACAAAATAATAATAGCACGGTTTTGACAAGCATCTAAACGTGAAGCGTCCTAGTGCAATGCTCTGATCAGTTTGAAGACTTTGTCGTCTCAAAGCGAGTCACGTTACTCTGGACAGAAAACAGCGGGCGCTAGTTGGGTTAGCTTGTTAGCTCAAAAACGTTTGGCTTAGCCCTCGAAGGATCATAAGAAGTCTGTGGCGTGTGCTTTTTGTCTTGTGTTTATAAATCGTTTAAAGCAGTGCTAAGTAACTTCAGCAATAGAGCTCCCCCTGCAGCTCACTTGTGAAAATACGTGGTCAGGACGCTCTCTTTGTTTTTTATTGAAGTAAGGAAGTATAATCACATACAAAATAATTTAACGTTGCCGAATGAAAAAAACAACAACAAAAAGAGCCAAGTTTGCCAAGTTTGTCTTCGGCTCGATGTCGGTCATTTTTACAAGGTTGGTTTTCCACCCCGAGACAGCAGGGTGCGACGACAGACACTTCAAACGCCCCGAAAACGCATATTTCACAATCACATGGACTTACACACGTTCAATTACTTAGTTCTGCTTTAAGACTCCAAACTCCTGTAGTGTGTTCCGACTTTTCGTTCCGGCTCGCTCTGCTCCGCTCTACAACTGTCATGCTGATTGGTCAGAGTGGTCACATGGTACACATGCTCATTTTACAATGAACAACCAGTAAAATTGTGTTTTAAAAAAAGTGTCCACCAATTCAATGAACTTTTTCACTAAACTTGTGCCTTCCTCATCAGTAAACACATCTAACCTAAAATCCACTTGAATTTATTTGAATGGCTCTTTTTTGCAGTGCTTTCCTCTGGTATAAAAGTTTTTTTCCCTCCGTCACAAGATCGAGGCTGAGCAGGACATCATGTGAGATGAGGTGAGATCAGTTCAGTGGTTCATGTCCTGCTGTGACTTTACACTGAAATGAGCAACTGCGTAAACATTGTGCTGGACAAATCGCACCGAATATGTCGCGTTTTTGACGAGGACATTTTCATTTGTTTCACCAAATCCACAAAGTTGGAATGCGCTTAACTGTCGTGTCTCTACAAACCCAACAGCAGTTTGCTCCTTCTCTGCGGAGCGTGAATGTGCGTTTCGCGCCTGGGTTGGGTTTCCAAATCAACCAAAAATACGGGAAATAAATAAATAAATAACTTTCCACTGACTTATTATGGGCACAGACGAGTGTAAGCGCAACATAAACATAGAAAACTGAGAGTAAAGATTAGGACTTTTCAGATATTTGAGCCGTTTATGCAGATTTGTTGACATTAGGATTAGAACCAAGATGGCGTTTCATGAGTTTCAGCTTCCTGGTAAATGTGGTCCACATGTGACGGGCCCCTCAGTCCAGGGCACCTGAGCGTCTCTGTCGAAGCGGGCTGTCACTAACGTCCTTGGCTCTTTCTCCGGGACGTCAGAGCAGATCTGGCACACGCTCTGCTCCTTTTTGTAGCCATAACGACGTCGCGAGCCCTTAATCGTTCATCATCTTTCTGAAACCCATGGACGGGTCACGGGTTTTGGCATGAACCGATTGTCAACATCAGATGGACAGTGAATCGCTGAGGTACAAAAACTCTAGTTTTGTCTGTCCGACTTTAACGCTCTGTCCGTGACAATAATCCCCCCGGGACTCGTTACCTGTCGCGTAATCTTTAGATATTGATCATTTCAAGCTCTGGACAAAACCCAACGGAGGCAGACAGAGCTCGGGGCTGGAAGGAGAGCAACGGACAAGCGAGTCAAACACATTAAACGTCTGTGTCTGTGTGTGACCTTCTCCTTGCTGCGGCGCGAAAATGCAAACCCACAACACGAGCGAAACAAACGTGTAAATGGTGCGAGTGTTAATTGCAGCGGGCTCCAGCGGGCTCCAGCGGGCTCCAGCAGGCTCAAACTGGCTCCAGCGAGCTTCAAACGGCTCCACGGCTCCAGCAGGCTCAACGTCAGGCCAGCGGTCCAGCGGGCTCCACGGCTCGGGCTCCACGGCCAGGGGCTCCAGCGGCATCCAGCGGTCCACGGGCTCAGCGGGCTTCAAACGGCTCCAGCGGGCTATCAGGCAGCGGGCTCCAGCGGGCTACGGCCAGCGGCCTCCAGCGCACACGGGTCGGTCCACGGGTCAAACGGGCTCAAACGGGCTCCAGCGGGCTCAGCGCGCGGCTCCAGCGGCTCCGGCTCCAGCGGGCTTCCAGCGGGCTCCAGATCACGCTTCCAGGGGCCCAGCGGGCTCCAGCGGCTCAGCGGCTCCAGCGCTCAACGGCTCCAGGCGGCTCCAGCGGCTATTCCAGCGGCTCCAGCGAGGCTCAAACGCTCCAGCCCGGCTATTCGGGCTCCAGCGGGCTCCAGCGGGCTCAAACGGGCTCCAGCGGGCTCCAGCGGGCTCCAGACACGCTCAGGAGTGATGTTATCGACCGGGCACTGCACATCACGCTGACACGCGGTCAGACGCACACTCGCCTCACAGCAATAGGGTCCTGGCAAAGGCTGCGCAGATTGACGTGAATAAACGTGACCATTCAACTGTTAAATTAGCCGTAGTTTGTTTTCTGGATTACAGAAGGCTGCAATAGTAATTTAGTAAAACAATTATTTCTGTTGTTCACTGAGACTTTTTAAACAAATAAGGGGTTGAAATACGTTGACAGAACGCTTCTAGAAAGAGAATATTTACAAATAAAGTGTAATATTGAGGAAAAATCTGAAATGGTTAATACGTTTTTTGGCATTTAGAATGGATAATGCTGTCGTCTGTTATAAACTGTCTTTTCTCGTGGTTTTGAGTCTTTTTAGTCCAGAAAACGACTGCGCTTATCAAAATATGGCTGCGATTATTTTTGACAGTCGACTAGTCACGGTTGGTCGATTAATCGTTGCTGCCCAACAACTTTTTAAACTCTAAAACACATGCCAAGAGACGGACAGAAGATGCTTAAAAGAAAGAGCATTATTGTATCAAAATGACAAAAAGGAATGAATTATTGCTGATTTTAATACACTTTATTTGTCTTCAGTCACCTTCATATTATTGAAAATATTTTAAAATTGCACATGAACTGGTGGACGCTGAAGGATCGAACCCTCGACCTCGACAAACACGTTTTAACTTTAGCTTTTATTGATTTCCTGTCGATTTCGGCGATACTTTCTGTTCATGTTCTGTTCTGAATTGACAGTTTGCGCGTTTGTAGTCGGATCGTTTGAAGCATAGCTGACTGTATCTCAAATTCAACCTGTATTTTTGCGAAAAGTGTCGATTCTCATGTCGTTAAGGGTCTTTCTCGTGCAGCGCTTGCATGTTCCCTCTGCGTTCGGGTGGGTTTCCCCAGCTTTAGGTCTTGTTTTATGGGTTTTTGTGCCCGAGGACACGCATCAAATCCACTCCTCTGTCACACCTTCAGTAAACCCATGATATGTGAACGGATTTAAACATTTTCACATTTGAATTTATCATGTAATGGTTTAACTCAGACTCATTTATGTGTTATTTTGACTATAGGTGTTTTTCTCTATTCACTGAGGAAGATTCGTATTCATTTCGTGTTTCCCTTTGACAGAATCAGTCAAACATTTGGGTTTGAGGATGTGTTTTTAAGGTTTGTCAATATTTTCTTATCTGGATTTTATTTCCCAGAGCCCTGCAGTTACATTTATGTCTTCTCAGAGTCCATTTTACCCGAGTAGTAAATCTAAAAAGTGACAAAAGCTTTATTTGCGTTGATCAATGATTTGAACATTTGTTTTTCCTTCAGAAATAACTCCAAAACACCAGATTTAGTCCATTCTTCATCGTTTTGTGCTTCAGATTACAGTCGCTTTCAAATGATTACTCTTCTACATGGGTAGTAGTTATCGAGCAATTTCTCTGACCACTTTGCACTACTTGAGTAATATTATTCTGAAGTAACGTTACTCTTATTTTAAACGTTAACTAATTTACCGCCAGACAACGTTGAGCGCCAAAAACAAAGCTGCCGTCTAATCCTCAAATGCACTCGCACCGCTTTGTTTATTTGGACATTTTTATGGAAAATTAAACCACAAACTACATTAAATTGGTTGTATTCTATTACTGACGTCAAATATAAATGAGTCTTTCCAAAAACAAACAGAACGTCCATAAAAATATATAAATCTGGACGCTTTTATCAACATACTTTGAATTCAGAAACACATTTTATTGCAGTTAATATGATATATCCAAATAACAACTGGACATTCCCATTTGATAGAAACAATAAAGAAATCTCAGTAATGTGTTCTGACATTTATTAAAAAACTTTTTTTTTTTTTTTTTTACACGGACTCAAATGCATCATTGGCAGTCTGAGGTTTTTCCGACACGTCCCCCCCCCCTCTCTCTCTCTCTCTCTCTCTTCTCTCTCTCTCTTCCCCTCTCTCTCTCCTTCTCTCTCTCTCCCCTCTCTCTCTCTCTCTTCCTCACTCTCCCTCACTCACTCTCTCTCTCTCTCTCTCCCCCCTCTCTCTCTCTCGTTTCCCAAAGCTGAGGCGTCGTGCTGATACATGAACCGACTCTCGGTGTCAGAAAAACATCCGTAACAGTTTTCTGGCATTGGTTTTGCCGTTTAAAAACCGAACTTCAAGAAGACACTCGAGCGGAGATATCGTCACACTGCCGAAAAAAAGCATTTCCACATGAGGTAAAAGGACTTGAAGTAAGAGTTTTGTGTCAGACCCAGATCTTCTTTTTATATGTTTTAATGGTTTGATTGTAAGTTTTCCCTCTTTCAAACCAAATGATGTGCAATTTCTTTTATATTAACAGCAACTTTTAATAAAAAAAAACTTAAACTGAACTGAATTCCTCTGAACAAGTCAAAACAACTCAAAACCAGATCCTGAATTCAAGTCATTTCAGCTCATGTGGCAATGATTTTAAGCATATCCAGACAGATTTGTTACGCACACACGCTTTTCGGTAGCCTACAGTAGAAAAATATAGTGAGCACTACTTAATATAATATCCATAGATAATCTTTTCAATACAAAAAATAACTGCTATGTGAGCGAGCAAGTAAGACAAGCACAAAATAAGGAGCCTAAAGTCCAGAGTTTGCACATGTTTCACTTTAGGCTACAGACCGGAATATATTGACCACAAAAATAATATCATCGTCATCATAAATGTGCCATGGTGAACACTGTAGCAGCAGAACGGTTTTACAGAACAGAGGCTTCACACGAAACATATGGTCAAAGTGTAGCCAAAGTGCGTCAGATGCGTCATGGATGAACCTGTCCTGATGGTGGCCCCAGTGACAGTTGCCATGGAGACGAGTCCCCGGGTTTTGGGAGAGCAGCTGTTCGCATGAAGCGTGACTGACGAGTTGCATAGACATTGAACAAAGTGTAGACCGACTCCGGAGCAGAGACATGCGGTTCTACACATGCAGCACAGCCGGGCGCAGCAGAGTGTTCCTGTACTCCTCTAACCAGCTCCTGAGCTCCGAGATGCGGTATCCCTCGGGGCCCCTGCCGCCCTGGTACACCACCTGCTCGTCCCTCACGATGTAAAGTCTCTCAAAGTAAGCTCCGTACGCGGCGTTGGACGAGTTGTCCATGTTATCCACCACCACGTTACTCCCGGGAACCTCGGACAGCATCAGCTGCGCCGCCCGCAGCCGGTCCTCCAGGCACCGGTGCTTGGGGATCTGGTACGGTGCGTCCGTGCTCACCCAGCCGTCGGACGGGTGCGCCTCCTCGATGTACACCACCAGAAAGTCCGCAATGTCCGCGTACTGGCGCACGATCCTCTGGAAGGCGGCCAGCCGCATCATGAACGGCGGTCAGGAGCAGCTGCCGAAGTTAAGGATGAGCGGTCTTTTCCCTCTCATACAGTCCAGCAGCCGCACCGGCCGGCGCTCCTGCACCAGCACCACCTCGGTGTTGGGCGCAGTCCGTCCGAGGTGCGCGGATTTCAGAAAGTCCAGTTTCTGTCCGTACCACACGGCCCGCAGCGACTCCACCGTAAACATCTTGTTGGCGTCTGACACGCACACCGGCGGATCTTCAGCGCTGTCCTGCTCCTGTCCCATCTTCAGCAGCATTTTCCTCCGGATGCACAGGAAGTCCAGCAGCCACAGCATGACCGCGGCCAGCAGAAAGCGCGGCAGCAGCATCAGGCACAGCGCGGCGTGCTTCAGTGCCCGCGCCACCTGAACCCCGCTGGAGTCGTGCATCATCCCGAGGATGCGCCTGGAGCCGCGTCAGGCGGACATGAGCTGCGCGGACACTTGTCAGCTCTCTGTGCCGGAGAAGCTCTTCAGAGTGCGGCGCTGACACGCTTTTTATAGCAGGTACAGCCGCCTTTGAATTGTGAAAAAAGGAAAAAATAGGAGAAAAGCACAAACACGCCTCCAGTACAACGCCGCCCCCTCACATGGTGGGGATTACCTCTTGTCAACTCTGCACCGCGGCCAGGCACAAACAGTGAACCGGGGCCAGCGGAGGAGGAACTGACCGTGCGGCGTCACAGCGCCACAGGAGCGCAGCCACAGCTCACAGATACACGGGAAAGACTTCACACTGTTGTCAGCTCACTCTGCGTTTTATACTGCAGGAGCCTGTAGTGACACCAGGCGGCGCTGCAACGAGCCCCGAGATGAGTCAGAGCTGTGTCTGTGTGAGACGAGTTTATGACCGTGAGAGAACTCTGCATCCACAGGTCAGAGGACCAGGGGCAGAAGGGGACCAGGGGCAGAAGGGGACCAGGGACAGAAGGGGACCAGGGACAGAAGGGGACCAGAAGAGGACAAGGGACTGAAGAGGACCAGGGACAGAAGAGGACCAGGGACAGAAGAGGTTTATTGCCATTGTCAATGAACAGAATTCACAAACATAGGAACTTGTCTCGGCAAACATGAAGCACTGATCAATAATAAACACAACATATATGAAATCAAAAGGGCATGCATTAACACACAATTTAAAGTTACTATAGTATAAAATAAAAATAAAAATAGGCAGTACTATGTACACGAGAATTAGAGTTAAATTTACAGTTGTAGTGCAGAAAGTGACAGTGCAGTGAGTGATGAATAGTGTAGTTAAAGTGGCAGGTGTTCAGAAGTGTTCATGAGTCCAACGGCAGAGGGAAAGAAACTATTCTTGTGGCGGGAGGTTTGGTCCGGATGGACCGTAGCCTCCTGCCTGAGGGGAGTGGTTCAAATAGACCATGTCCAGGGTGAGAAGGGTCAGCTGTGATCCGACCTGCTCGTCCCAGGCCCTGGAGACGTACAGGTCCTGCAGAGATGGAAGTCTGCAGCCGATCACCTTCTCAGCAGAACGCACAATGCGCTGTAGTCTCTGTTGTCCCTGGCTGTGGCTCCAGCGTACACACGGTGATGGAGGAGGTAGGATGGACTCAATGATGGCCGTGTAGAACTGCACCTTCATCTGCACTGGCAGCTTGGCTTTCCTCAGCTGCTGCAGGAAGTACATCCTCTGCTGGGCCTTCTGACTAGGGACAGTAGAGGACCAGAGGAGGACCAAGAACAGAAGAGGACCAGGGATGGAAGAGGACCAGGGACAGAAGAGACCAGGGACAGAAGAGGACCAGCGACGGAAGAGGACCAGGGACAGAAAGGACCAGGGACAGGAGGACAGGGACAGGAGGACCAGGGACAGGAGGACCAGGGACAGAAGAGGACAGGGACAGGAGGACCAGGGACAGAAGAGGACCAGAAGAGGACCAGAAGAGGACCAGGGACGGAAGAGGACCAGGGACAGAAGAGGACTAGACAGAAGAGGACCAGGGACAAGAAAGGACCAGGAGAGGATCAGGACAGAAGAGGACCAGGAGAGGATCAGGGACAGAAGAGGACCAGGAGAGGACAGGGACAGAAGAGGACAAGGGACAGAGACCAGAGACAGAAGAGGACCAGGGTAGAGGACGACCAGGACAGAAGAGGATCATTGACAGAAGATGACCCAGGGACAGAAGAAGACCAGAAGAGACAGGGACAGAAGAGGACCAGGGACGGAAGAAGGTTTCAAGAGGTCCAGGGGCAGAAGACCAGGGACAGAAGAGGACCAGGGACAGAGGTGGACCAGTGACAGAAGACCAGTGACAGAAGACCAGGGACAGAAGAGGACCAGGGACAGAAGAGGACCAGGGACAGAAGAGGACCAGGGACAGAGGAGGACCAGAAGCCTCTGATGTTGGACTTTTCCCCGCTGAACATGGCCCTGTCTGTTTGCAGTAAACACATGACTCACAGAAACACAACGCTCCAGTGATAATAGTTCATAACTCGTCATGGTTCTGTGCTTTTTAATGAAACATACTCTTTATGTGACTGTAGTGATGAGGCTGCCTCTTGCCCAAGGACACAACAGCAGCAGCACGACTAATTTAAAGGAATGAAATATGTTCATGCATTCTAGGGATTTTGTATTATTTTCAGTAAACATGGGTATTTCCTCATCAAACCATAAACACAACTGCACGAGCTATTTAAAGGGGACATATTACACAATAGTCTTTTATGAGCTTTTAACCTTGTTTCAGTGGTGTTCCTTCATCATATTCTCACACAAAGTTGTATTTTGATGAATTCATGCGTGTTTGAGTAATTCATTTAAGGTTATAATTATTGTCCTTGTAGGAAAACAGTCCTCTGTATTTGACCCATGCTTTATTCTCTGCGCTTATAAACTGTTGAGCATTAAACGACTGATGAAACCTGAAAATGAGATGGTTTTATTGCATCTACGAGCTTAAATTTCCTGAGTATGTCCATCCTTGTCCCGTCAAATTCAACAACGTGCCGTTTCAGAAAGTTCCTTGGCTGGTGGCTCAATTGTCATCACAAAACTCTGTGGAATGAACCAATTAACAATAGCAATTTTGACCTTGAGCATTAGGTGAGTACGTGACCTATGATTATGTGAAGGGGTGCAAGAGTGGTCCACGTGACACTTGCGTTCTTCCGAGGGCAAAACGCTGCCTTCCACACGCACTCACGCCTCTGTTTCTCAATTCAAATCAAATGATCCTGTTTTGCCACGAGATGTCTCACTCCACATAAGGAGGAAAGGCAAGTTTTAGTCATGAAGTCATTTGAACGCCTGGTCTTGCCCCACCTCAAGTCCTTCAGGTCCTCCCTGCTGGACCCCCTGCAGTTCGCCCACAGAGCCAACAGGTCTCTTCACTGCATTGGATCGAATACATTGCTCTGGTTTTGTGTAGGCATCTTGTCCTTAGGGTGAACCAGTTTCTGTCTTAACGTGTTGCCTGCAAACTACAAACCTTATGTCTCGGGACTGTCAGAAAAACTGCAAAGAATTTTTAGACAACACGAAGTCCCTGTTTATTTCAAACCAGGCAGCACGTTAAGACAAAAACCGGTTCAACATGAGGACAAGATGCCTACACAAAAGCAGAGCAAAGTTGTATTTAAAGTCATTCATGTTTGAGGAATCCTTTTTTCTCCATCAAATCCCATCAAATTTACTTTATTGACTTTGTGGATTCTGCAGCGTCGCGTGGCCAGTGCAAAAAAACAACCCTGCTCTCTGTGAACCTGGTCCGGTAGAGAAAAATGAGGTATAACAAGGAAAAAATCTAAAATGTGTACTGGTCCAAACTAGTCTTCTTACTACTCCTACTAATTATAAAATGGAAATGGATTTTATAACGCTTTTGAAGATTGAAGAGGAGATTATTTTCTTAAATGTGAGAAATTATTACATGAACGTTAAGAGTGAAAAAGTCCATAACTCAAAGACATTCACAGACACACACGGACAGGATCTGCTTGCTTTTATATTTTTTTCTCATATTTATAATGTCTCACTAGATCAATGACAAATCAAAAATCTGACGTTGTTTGAGAAGGAATACCAACTTCTGTGTGTAACATTTCTGGTATTTGCTTTTTACAGATGTATTACACTCAAGGCTATGGCATTTTGTGTGAAACAAAAATAATAACATTACCACAACTCACCTTTATACTTGGACTTACAACTTGATTGTGTTAAATTTGATATTAAACATTTGTTAGTTTGTGTACAGAGGAAAAAAACACCAAATGCAATTTTAGAATAATGACACTCACTTACACAAAACATTTCTTCATGACTTGAGCTTGATTTAAGTAGTTCTCATTATAATGAGAACTACTCATTCTCAGGGTTTTGGAATAAACCACCTGGAATAGACCACGTTTAAGTCCTAATTTAGTCCTGGTTTCTGAGTTCAGATTTCATAACACAAATTGGAGCGGACTTGGTTCGATTGGGGACCAAAGTTGAAACATTGTCTCTTTCTCTGAGCTGGTCCGGTTCATGTTCACAATGCACTTTTATCAATCGAACCAAAAATGTGCAGAAAGACTCATCTCCCCCCTCGCCTGTGTACAATATCAGCCAAAGGAATGACTGGGAAAAGTGAAGAAGAACCTGCCCCACATGTGCACAAACTGCTCCACATGTGCCAACCTGCCCCATGTGTGCACAACCTGCCCCATATGTGCACAAACTGCTCCACATGTGCCAACCTGCCCCATATGTGCACAACCTGCCCCATATGTGCACAAACTGCCCCACATGAGTGACAGGTGAATGATTTCAGAGCTTATTACTGGTGGAATATAGGCCACGTTTCCTACATTAAAGCGATCAATCGATACTTTTGATGTTTTGTTCCATTTAGCTTTTTAACATAGTTATTTCTGTAATTAATCACTGGAAACTGTGATATATTTGTGCATGATAATAATTAGTTATAATTAAACCAGACTTTGACCTGCTCCTGTTACTTTCAAATCTTTCTGAGTGTCATTTGTCCGGTCTGGTCCGGTTTGTCGATCTCACACAGGAGTTTGTTTTGACCCAGAGCCTCATGTGTGTCCCAGCGTGGCTCACTTCATGGTCACTTCCTGGTCACTTCATGGTCACTTCCTGGTCACTTCCTGGTCACTTCATGGTCACTTCATGGCTTTGGTCTGCTCTCTTGTTCGTTTACGTTAATACTTCAGATAAACCAGTTCGATTCAATCGGACCGGGACCGACCTTTCCAAACCGGACCAGAGTTAGTTTCTTTGGTCCGGATCAGAGTTCGATTGCACGTTCTCAATTCTCCAAACGAACCAGCCAGGCGAAGTGTATTGTGAATGACCTTCATACCCTCTTTAGTCTGGACCTTTCACTGATTTAGTCCCGGTTTTGTTTATATTCAGGATCATTTTGATCCAGCCGGGTTCTTCAGCGGCTGTATACGTGTAGATCCACAACATTTCCATTCATGTCAACACAAGCAGAACATGTGACGGTGGAAACAAGTTTTCAGTCTAAGCCCGGGGTATTGTGAAATAACATAGAGCAGGGCTATTCAACTTAAGGCCCGGGGGCCAGATCAGGCCCGCCAAACTATCTGATCAGGCCCGCGACCCATCTTCCAAATATTATTATTATAGATTTGTTTCTGGTTTTCTGGTTTAATTCTGGGTTAGTACAAGTTTAAACCTGCTTTTCTGGTTTTTCTGGCTTAGTCCTTATTTAATTCTGCTTTAGACCTGGTTTGGACCTGGTTTAGACCTGGTTTGATTCTGGGTTAGTCTTGGATCCAACCTGGTTTGTAGCCTATCTGGCCCAGTGGCCACGGCCCCCCGGGAAATCTGGCCCTCCGAAAAATTATGTTGAAAAGCCCTGACATAGAGGCTTGTCCTAAAGGACACACAAATGGGTTTAGGGCTCAGGAATGTGGCGATGAATAATGCTTCAGAAAGTGACACGATACAGTCTTCAATAATGTCCAATAACTTATGAAAATTACGTAATATATGGACTTGTGTTATAGATATGGCACACTGTTAAAGGTGAAACACACTAAGTAAAAGAAGGTCTCATGGTCAGCCTCTCCTCTGCTGCCGAACTCACACAATTTCAGACATCCAATCAGGTTTGTTTAATTCAGCGATGCGGTAAATGGAGGAACTCTTTGGTCATCTTTCATTTAGAACGTGTTTAGTGCTTCCCCCTTTTTCCTTCGAACGCGGCCACTCCAACTCGCCAATTTTAGGAATTTTCACTTCATGTACTCAAACTGGCATGTACTAAATGAGCTTTTATTAATTGATTGACTTATTTTAGCTCCATGGACACCTGATATCCCACATTTTGAAGATAAAACCGCTGTCCAGTCTAGTGTATATGTCTTTGTAGGTTCCCATGGAGTCCCCAAAGTCTGTTTCGTCTACAGCACAAAGGCTGGTTCCATACGTTCGCACCGATGAAATTTCAATGGCAGAGTTAGCGTTAGCATCCAAACACCACAAACTATGAAAAACTGGAACTGTTTTGGCGACTGACGACCACTCGATCACACGAGAGTAACACCAGAGCCTCAGTAGAAAACATTATCCCGTGTAGAAATGTTTTGCGTACATTACTGACACAAGGAACCAAATAAAAACCATGTAATAAATATTTCTCAGCGCTAACGTTATGCTGGACAATAATGCGCCAAAAATAAAGCAGGCTACAACAGTCTGAGAATAACATTTTTTCTTTCATCAAGCACCTTTCATTTTTTATCTCATCAAGCACCATAAATCCTACGTGAATGAGTGAACGCTCGAAAACGAAGCTGGAAGTTAAAGTCTTAATACTTGTTGGGAAATGTAACAAACGTGTAAACAACAACCATTTGTTTGCGCCGTCTACAAATGTCAAACATCACCATTTATTTTGCTGCCTCGTTCAAATGTGTGTAACTATTCATGTTTTTCTTTTTGTTATTTTGGCCCGGAGGCTTTATCAGACAGGACAGTTTCAGCTTGAAATGGGGATGAGAGAAGGGAGGACAACATATTTGTCGATGTCGGGATTCTACACACCGTTCTCGCAACCTTGAACCTAAAGTTAAAGCTGGATTATCCTTATTTAAACCGTGAAAGGACGACGTAGATATTGTGAATCTCACTCATTCCTGTCTCTTCCAACACACTAGTATTCACATGCAATCATTATTCGATGCACTGGTCTGATTCTGTCACAAAGAGCTGCTTTTATATGTGGCGACAATCGAGCGTTATTACACAATGTAGTCAGGAATCCCCAGTTTGAACCTGAAGTTCAGTTTTGCAGACATTGGTCAACAAATTCATCAAATGCAGAGGATGAAATTGCCCACGTGCCAAATCTACAAAAACAACTTCTATTAGAAGTTCTGGTTCCTTTCTCACCAAACTGGTTCCTTTCTTACCACTCTCCTCTGGGATGCTAATACCCGTAGCGTGGCTCTGTTGTTTACATGCGCGGCGGCCAAAGCATGTGCCATGGTTGTGCTGCTGCTGCTGCCATCAATGGATTTTCCTAGAACAATTAGACCTTCTAAGATCGGCTCATGTTCAGTAACCTTCAAACCCAGTGCTAGATCGGGTCAAACGCACAGGACTATCACGTCTGCTAAGCCTATTAATCAAGTAAGAAACGTGTTGACATCCAGACTCTGAGATGAGGGCCCCCGTCCACACTCACGCACTGCTAAAGACCGTCTAAGCATGATCGCTAATGCGCTTGGACGGATAGAGTCTACTTTACATGGGCTCCTAGAGAGTAGCCATGTTAGCTTAGCATTTGGTCTAACTCCAATCCTCTTTCACTGAAGTCTGAATGGAGTTTTCTGTCGTAGGAATCACTATTTTCCAGGTAAGAGTTACTCACACTGAAAAATGAGTGAGCTGTAATGAATAGGTAAAGCTCAGCGTTAGCGCTCCAGGCAACAGGGAAGTCGTTTAGTTCTGACATGAACTTTACAATTTTTCACATTAGAGCGAGCCAACTGAAGTAACTCGTATGTGCACACTTTGGCTCATGCTAATCTGTAAACTGAAGAAATGTAACCGTTAAACAAACATGGTAAATGTCATTTGCATTGCTTTCGTGGTAGTTGACAGCTCAATACTACTATCTGTGGTTATTGCCATTGTTGTAATACGTCACAGTTGATCTTGCATGTGAAGTGGGAGTCCCTTGACCGGCTCCCAGGTCAAGTAGGATTTACCTGTTTAAACGGCGTTCCGGGGCATTTTTTAAAAGTTGGAGGTGTGAAAAACCCGTTAAAGTTGAATGGAATTTAGATTAAGCCAGAGTTAAGACCTAAGTGATGAATGGAAGTTATCAGTGAGGTATTGAGGCCTTGAATGACAGACCGGTGGAGCAAGAAGGAAACATGTTTTCTTCTGCATAAACTTTGGCTTGATTACTGTTTGCCCATTAAAGGTGCATTATGTAACTTTTCTGTGGGAGGGGCCGTTATCTGCTTGTTTTTGCTTTGCCTGTGTCATGGAGATAAGCAGATAGTGGACCCGCCAGGAAAGTTGCAAAGAGCACCTTTAAATGCATTTAATTGATTACGTTCGATCCTAAATCCGAGCTGTGGCAGAGTTCACAAGCTCCTGAGAATCCGCCTGGCTCCCGCTGTTGTGGTTGAGCCTTTGGAGCCCCGGACCAGTCAGCTGCACTGTGGTCTGGGCCGAAAGATAAAGTGACCAAATCAAACAAAATAAAAATAAAGATGATGACAACAATAGATGTACATATGGACAAGTTTGTTTTTAAAAATGTGTAGGCGCGTTGTGCATTTGAGGACGGAGAAGAGCTCTGTTGTTTCTCCTCCGTGTTAGTGTTACACAAATCAGCATTGGTGTTTTAAGCCTCACTTATTTCTTTGCTAAAACATCCCCTTTTACACCCGCTGTGACATTTGTATCACTCCGAACAGGTTTGTCTTCACAAACCCGTGCCGCGTGTATCATATTTTTCTTGATCTTTACTTTCATTAGCTGCAGTCTGACGTTGGCTGGAGAGACCGGGTCAAACGAGGACAGATTAGAATAAACATGCCAGTCGCAACCTGCAATAAACCAAAAGTGGCAGGAATCCAGACACAACACTGACATGAACCAGAGTCGCCTGTACACACAAACTGCAACCGAAATGAATGAATAGAAAGTGTGACCTCGTTGTTGGACTTCAGACTGAGGTTTTCTCTGAATTTCTCTTTTCCAGTCGTCAAGTCGATAAAAACAATAACAGTACATGAAAGTAACAACTCAATCAAGTAATAAAGACAAGGAAAGTCTTCAAATTAGCCAATATGCGGGTCCTGTTAAGTCATTTATTTAACATTGTGATCAGTGGTGGGAAGTAACGAAGTACAAAAGCAAAAGTAGTTCTTTTCTAGCATGTTTATGTTGACTTAACGTACTTCACAACTTTTACTCAAGCAGATTTTTTGGTGATACTTTTACTTTTACTGAAATCATTTGGCACACATATCTGTACTTTTACTTAACCTAATACAATAAATCATGTCAGAACTGAATACTGTCATTGTGTCCACAGTGTCAGCGCACACTGCCGTGTGAATGGTTCCATTATGCAAAACACTTTGAATGCCTTCAAGGTAGAAAAGCACTATGTAAATGTCAGCACTTTTAACATTTACTGTAAATAAGAAAATTAATCTTGCCAAAGTCCAATTTGGCACACACAAAAACTCAAGCTTTATTCTTATTTCATGTCATAATATTTCATGAAGATATTTTTGCAGGGAGAAAATAAGGACACTATACTTTTTGATAGTGGATCATAGATGTTTTTGTAAAAGATAAATAACACTTGCAAGGGAAATATAGAAAATGAACAGGTTTAATAACTGTATCCCAGGATCATTTAATCATATTTTTAATCTCTAAACAGTAAAACAAAAGTGTAATGTGTCAGAGAAGACGCTGAACGTTGACCCAGTTGTTTGCGCTGCCAAGACCTGCAGTAATAACAAGGGTTTATGCCATGAGCCATGCGGGCCAAGAAGACAGCTGCAACTTTATAGCATCAAATTTGTAGTTCTCACTTGTCTCCGCGTTCCTCCCTCTTTCGCACACCATCGATATGTCTAAGGTTTACTTGTTGTGGCTTGACTGTTCTGGGCTGATGCCAATGGAAAGCATGCGTTTGGCAAAACAAACACAACTTTTACGTCTTGCTAAATGTTTTTGTTATTGTGAGTCAATGAACAATACATACAACATTTGATTTGATGTTTACTTCATATTGATTTAATGGCAAATTTAATCTAATTTAATGGGAACTTCACAATATAAATATACATGAGAGAACTGGCAGTCTTATAATAACAATGTTGGCGGTTCAATCCCAGCTCCAACCAGGGCACGCTGCTGTGGTGTCCTTGGGCAAGACGCTTTACCCACTTTGCAACCACATCTCTGCCGGGCAAATACAAAATCTGCTTCAATACAAAACATTAGTATTAGTATTAGTATCATTGTTATTGTCTTATTGTCTTATCAATTGACATTATATTACAGTGAAAACCCTAAATGGCTTTTAAAGTTCAGACAAGACACATTCACTTTATCAGTATTCATTTTAGCTTCCCCCGTTTGTATTAACTATCGCTGTTATTCAATAGAATGTTGTGTGATGTTGTAATCCTTCTTCCGGTTGTATTAGTTAACATAGAGCTGCCGACCTCAAGAGATCTTGATGCATTGTTGACTTGATATGATTGACATAATCATTGGACATTTTACAGAAATCAGTCTGCTTTATTGCATATTTTAGTGTGACTTTCCCTCGTGCTCCATTTAAAAGACTGGAGTTCCAGCTCAACCGGAAGTGCCATTAAAACGGAAGAGCCAATCCATGACAATAAGAGGCAACATTGGGTGGGCCGGAATAAGGTCAATACGATCACTTTGCTAGACACAGCCATTTTTAGATGGCCTCTGGACCACTCAAGGACATTCACAGAGTTGTCCTGTAGTCACTCTTTGGTTCTCCTAGCTGTGTGCTGTGGGTCGTTGTCTTCGCCCCAGTCTGAGGTCCAGAGCCTCCGGAGCAGGTTTTCATCATGTATGTTTTTACTCTGCCGCATTCATCTTTCCGTTAATCCTGACTAGTCCCAGTTCCTGCTGCTATAGAACATCTCCACAGCCTGATGCTGCCACCACCATGCTTCACTGTAGGGATGGTGTTCTCCTTACTAGTAACATGGAAAAGAGGATGTTTAGTGTCACTAGAGTTACCAGAAGCGCAACATTAGAAATCTCAACTCAAAGTCAGTTAGCCTTTAGCTCAGATGTCAGTTTTACACTCTAATTATCATCTAGTAAAACACAAAAAGGTTTACACTCTCAACAATGACTTTTGACTCGGCTTTGACCTAGCCTCGTGCTCGATTGGTTGGTACCAGCCGACACTCTCGGCTGGATTAGTCATCATTTGTCGACTAACATCACTAACAGGAACTAAAAGAAGAGAGCGCTTTACGCCGGTGCTCGAGTCTCTTCACTGGCTCCCTGTTGAGTTTAGAATCAAATTCAAACTCCTCCTCCTGACTTACAAAGCCATAAATGACCTGGCCCCATCCTACCTAGTACTTATCATCAAAACAGAGCACTTCGCTCTCAAAATGCTAGAATTCTGGTGGTCCCAAGAGTCTCTAAAAGCACGGTAGGAGGTAGAGCTTTAAGCTCCTACTCCTGTGTTGTGGAATCGGCTTCCTGTCCATGTTAAGAGGCCGACACAGTCTCTTCATTTAAGACCAGGCTTAAAACGTTCCTCTTTGAAATCGCTTATGGTCAGGCCAGTTAGGAACAGAAATAAAAACCTACAGTTCCAGCTATGCTGCCCTAGGAGCAACTATACTGGGGAAGTATGGCAGCTTGAGACTATCCTCTGATTCTTACAACTTTTTCTATCAAACAATATTTAATATTTTAATTTCACTTGCAATTTGTTCATTGCTTTTCCTTCTTCTTCTCCACTTCCCCGACGGGAGTGGAGCAGGCACATCGAGGACCTGTGGATCCAGATGCTCCTCAGCTGCCCTGGCCTGGAGAAACGGTCTGCCTGGAGAAACGGTCTCTACTCCATATGAACGGTTCTTCATCGGCCTCGAAGAATTGGTTCTCCTCCTGAGTGGGTCTAGCTCCACCGTGTATCTGCAAATTGAAGCGCACCCGCCTGTCCGTCCGAGGGAGTCGGATCTCTCCTTCACTGTGGAACTCCACCAGGTTTCTACTTTTTCCCAAAGAGGTTTGGTAGTTTTTCTTGGCCGAGAAGGAGGGTCTAAGGACAGGGGAGCTTGGGACATCTGTGTAAGGACACAGGATGCCGGGACATTTCCAAGTTCCTATGAACATTGTTTATTCTGTTTTTATTCTGTTTTTTCCACTGTCGCCCCTCGAGGCAACTACTGTTGTGATTTTGGGCGTTACAAAAATAAATTGAATTGAATTGAACTGAATTTGTGTTTGTTTTTTGCTAACGGCTGAAGGGAAAGTACAAAGGACTATCAGAGTTGCTAAGTGATCAACAGCATGAGCATCGATTACCTATATCCCATCTTCTTCGCAAGCTCCAACCAAAGAAATGGAAAAAAGGGCCAAATGTTTCATCTTAAATCTTGAAATCTTGAATAGAAATCATGTGTCATCTTATCTGTCATATGCATTTTAAACTTCTCCATCCTTTTTATTCGACGCTGGTGTTTTCAATGCTCCAAAACCATTGAAAAACTCTGGAAACATGGGTCACCTGCTTCCAAAGACAAGTTTAATGTCTTCTGCGGAACATGCCAAAGCTAGAACATTTCCAACAGACAAAAAGTTACATAGTGCTCATTTAACACGAGAGAAAACGCACTAACTACAGTGATCAGTGAGCACAGAATAAGTGTCCGGCTCGGCTCACATCCTGCTCGACTCCGCTGGTCCAAAAATACAGGCCCGTCCCCTGATTGCGCCGGACCAGGTCGACAGTTACCAAGCAACCATTTTCATTGCCCCTCTTCTGCTAATCCACTCCACTCTCGCCGCCGCAAAAATCTTTCATTTATTACATCATTCAGCCATGAAAAGTGAGCCATATCTTTGGCGCTGATAAACAGAACAAGATATGATTATCTTTGCGTGCTTTTGTCAAACGAAACTGAACAGACAATCGGTGAAGGAAGTGCGTCAGCCATCAGTTCTGTTTGATAGCACGGAGACGTTTGTGATTTCCAGGAAGGCTAAGGCAATTTGAGCAGAATGTTTGTGTCATTGTTTAAACAGAGCAAAGCCTCGGTCCAAGATGTGGCGGCTTACCGAGGCTAAATGGGATTTCTTGGGATAATTGTGTGTTTATTTGAACCAGCTTTCGACAGACAATAAAAGTATTACCGTGTGGAGCCCACTTTGCTTTGCATTTTCCTTGGACAAAAAGTGTCACTGGATTACACCTCTTGAGAAACTAGTTCAAAAAAGCAGCGGCTAAAATATTAGAAAAATTAAATAAATCAAAAATTGTGAACTGAAATTATGTCAAAACCTTGTCTTGTCTCGTGGAGATTGGGTTTTGTTTCATCCTCACGGAAGTCAAGAGTAAAAACAGTCTCAGAAACAGTTTTTTCATATTTTTTCAATTTGATTTTTTTTTTAACATTTCTATGGGAAAAGTTTCTTCGATAAAGTGGTTTAACCAGGAATGTATCTAACCAATCTGTAATCATTTCTCCTTTATTTTTTTATTTGCCACCTTAGTTTGTTTTTGGCACCATTTTTGTTGCCGACAATCAGAAAGAAGTCAGATTACTCAGTTCATTAATTCATATATTCAAATTAATTGAATATTTAATGATCTCAATGACTGCAGTTATTCAATCAAAACTATTTCCTCTGCAAATTTTTTTTATAATATAATATAATAGTTTAGCCGTTCTAACCCTGAAAATAAGTAAAATATGAACCCTGAACAGAAATGAACAGTTTTAAATATAAATATAAATCTTTTTGCAATCGCCATGCTTGTCAGAAATATTGCAATATTTTTCCAAAATCATTCAGCCCTAATCGGATATAACTGTTTACACGACGTTTCAATAATCCAAAACCCAATGAATGCTAAAACTAGTGTCAATCAGCCGATCCCTCCAGACACCAGCTTTACTCATTTATATATTTAACAAAGAAAATCTAATCTCCTCATAAAAACACACTCCCTTTCCCCTTCCATCACCTCGTGTCGACCTGCTGATGACTTTCTTTGGCGGAGGAGACTTTCAAATGTTTGCCCTGCTGTTTCGTGTGGGAACTGCATCAACTGTTAAACCACAAAAAGAGATCTGCGCAAAGCCTTTGTTGTGCGTTCACTTTAAAGCAGCCGAGTCATGTTATTCCTCAAACTACATCTGAAGAGGCAAAACATAACGGATGTGTAACATGAAAACATACAACCCGCATTTCCATAGGTTCCAAAAGGTCAAGTGTAGTTGTTTGTTGTCTATAATTAGACGTGTACACTTCTTTGTTGGACTCGTTCTGATCATTTCAACACTTTAATTAGACACTTATTCTGCATTATTGGTCTTTAAACATTGAAAACCACACATTCATTTCTCTCCGTCAGGCATTCCCTCCCAGGATTATGTGTTAGCACTCCATCTACTGGCAGATGAAGGAATTACCACGGGGAACGTAATTCGAGGCAGAAACACTCAGAACAATTCTGCCGATGATTTATGGACTGTAGACAGCATGGGAGACTTCTGGACGTCTGCCTTTGACGTCACAAATCTGAGAAATTTGAAACTGCGTGTTTTATGAGGACCTCATAAAAAGCTTGATTAATAAAACAAGCGTGATTGAAGCTAAATACAACTCCAGGTATGTTTTTGATGAGGGAACAGTTTTATAACATGCTAAAGTTTGCATATTATGTGTCCTTTAATTGACTTCACTGGCAACTATTGACAACATCAATGGTTAGTTGCAATGTTCTTCATGTGGACCCTTTCTGTCTCTGGATTAATGCCTTTGTGTTTTTTATGACACAGTAAAAGAAGAATGTGATAAATAACTTCTTTTTAAAACAGCCTTTTTTCCGCCATTAAAAAACAGATGTAATAAAATGTAATGGCTTCTTGGGATGCCTGAGACAAATGGAGCTAAGCACAAGCTCCACCCCACCCCCCCCCCCCCCCGCCGCCTCCTCCACCTCTCCCCCAGAGCTCACCTGCTTCTGATTCTTTCATCGTCGCCTCCAGTGCTGCACCTCCTCTGCATCCAACCATCGCCCACTGTGTCCTGTTCAAACCCTCATCGACCACCATCTCTCCATCTCCTCTGCCTCTGCAGCTCATCCTCTCATGTCCTCCCCTGCTCTTCTCGTGAGGTCGTGTCCTCTCGCTCCACCGGGGTCAAAGCACATCTCCAAAAACGACAATCTGAGCGTTCAAACTTTGAACAGAATGCAGCTTGTATTCCTAGTGTTTTCGCCACCGTACGCCATGGTTTTGTTGTTGGCAGTGGAGGTAGAATAAAGTCTGCTCCTTCCGAGGTTCTCTAATCGTTTTTGGTCTTGAAGTTGTGTTGTCTTCTGCAGGTCTGATTGCCATAAGAGATACAGAATGTAGAGTCTTTATTTAAGACTCTACATTCATTTAGACCGACAAAATACATGCTCTCAAATGCAATGAAGTAAACGTAAAAAGTATCCACTATAAAATGGCTATAGTATATCACAAATAGCTGCAAAAGCACAGTACTTTGACTTTTGTGCTTGTTGCTTTCACTATTGGAGATCTAGCTGTCTCCTGTGTGAAGATGTCCTTCTTCTAGAATACCCCCCAAAATACTATTATTTAAAAAAAAAAAAAAAAAATACTTTATATTTGTTTATGTTCTTTTAAATTGAGAAAAACTGAAGGAAAAGAGTCAAAAGAGATAAACAAACATCGACGAGGACGGACAGAAACCTCCACGGGCAAAAACCAACGAGGAAGTGCTGCGGACAATCTTTTATTTGTCTTAACCAGAGCATAAACCCGCTTTTTCACGGTCTGGTTTTTCTGCCTCACAAACACAATTGATCAAGGCAAGAATCGTAAAAACTGTCAATCAGAAACAGCGTAACTGTAAAACCTGTACGTTCACGAACCTTGGCTCTGTAAATGCTGGAGTCGAGAGAAGTTATGGATAATTCAGTGGTTGGATCAGCTCGTCCTCGTGAGCGCGGCCCACCACACATGACCCTGAGTATGGTGTGTAGTGTGGCGTGTGTGTGTGCAACTCAAACACCGTGTCGAATGTGATGCTGAAAAGCGGTGCAGTTTAACGAGCAGAAAGCGATGGGGAAAACTGGAATAATAAATAATTTAGATGGTTTTTATTCCCAGACATGTGTGGGGAGGTTCTCTGTAAAGTTTGCACAGCTAATCCTACAACTATTTCTACTTTTCAAGGTAGTTTTCTGACGATATTTAGATTAAAAATGTACACTTGACAAAAGCTTTATGTTGGTGATATATGATTTGTGCTTCTTACACCGCTGCTTCAGATTTTATTTGTTCAAAATGTCTATCTTTTCTGAAGAAATAACAGAATCTGCGTATTATTTTATATTTTGACTCAAAAATCTGATTTTAAATGCTTCCAAATTGTTACTCAGTAGTATTATTTTAGTCACTACTTCATATTAATACTGCGATAGCCAACTTTATTCTAGTAAATCAGCATATTTCACCACGTCCTCCTTTCCCGGTTGAGATGGAGAGGTGATGGTTCTGCTGCTGCGGTGAGTGAAGAAACAGGGTGTTTCAACAATGGCAAACCCTGGCTCACACCAAAAATGAGGCCGTTAAGGCAGCAGAAGGAGGCAGCGCACAGGGCTGGAGACAGAGAGCGCTACACAGATGCAAAGTATGGATTTAGCAAAGCGGTGTCGAGAGCTAGATCACAGTACAATACGTGTCTGAAGCAGCAGTTTAAGATTCAACCTTCCAGTTGTTTATAATGGTCTGCTGAAACCCTGGAGACGCCCAAGGCATTCGGATGCTAAACAGGCACTCAAGGTGAGGCAGCCAAACGCCAGGGAACAATAGAACAATAGGCCCATCCCAGTTAAGTTTCAATGGGCCATTATCAGGAGGTCCTCAGACTTGTTTTCACTGATTGAGAATGACTCTTGGATGAAAGTCGAAAGGTATCGTTTTTTTCTAAAACAGAGTCCAGATGACTACAACTGAATCTTTTTCTACAATTTTATGTTGTTAATGTTAATGCATGCCCTTTTGATTTCACATATGTTGTTTTCATTATTGATCAGTGTTTCATGTTGCACCTTAATGCCGAGACAAGTTACTATGTTTGTGAATTTTGTTCATTGACAATGGCAATAAACCTTTTCTGATTCTGATATAAATAGCAAGTGCATAAAAGGCATAAAAGTGCCACTATGTACTGAGATTGACGGACAAATGAGTGGTTAAACTTACAATAAACTACCTAAATTCTTCATAAAGGGACATTGCACTCTTAGGATGGGCCTCACAAATACTTCTCAAGACACATTTATTATGTTTATCAAGTGTCACAGCCCCAAGCCTCGTCTTAGGGCAGAGAATTGCAATAACAGAGACTTAAGTGAACTTCAGCACTCTAAACCATGGGGCTTTTCAGATAAACTCA
Source organism: Chaenogobius annularis (assembly GCA_015082035.1). Taxonomy (NCBI): domain Eukaryota; kingdom Metazoa; phylum Chordata; class Actinopteri; order Gobiiformes; family Gobiidae; genus Chaenogobius; species Chaenogobius annularis. The sequence goes on along the minus strand of BJKM01000130.1, from coordinate 270,721 downwards.
GCAGATGTGTTTGGATTCAACATCTGCATCAGAAACCGAATATTTTAGTCCAGTATTTTAAAAGAAATAAATCTGGTGTTCCTTGTGTCTCCTATCCAAGTACTGCCCAGGCCCAGCCCTGCTTAGCTTCTCTGATCTGACACCTTCTTTCATTTATTCACAGGCTTTTACTATTTGTAAAAAACAAAAAACAGAAAAAAAAACCAGAAAAAAAACCAAACGTACATTCTCACATTTATTCACATGTAAGACGTAAACACTTTAATTAGACACGTATTTTGCATTATTGGTCTTTAAACATTGAAAACCACACATTAATTTCTCTCCGTCAGGCATTCCCTCCCAGAATTATGTGTTAGTACTCCATCTACTGGCAGAGTAATTACCACCGGAAACGCAGTTGTAATAAACGTGATTTGAGGCAGAAACGCTCAGAACAATTCTGCCGATGATTTATGGACTGAAGACAGCATGGGAGACTTCTGGACGTCTGCCTTTGACGTCACAAATCAGAGAAATTTGAAACAGCGTTTTTTTATGAGGACCTCATAAACAGTTTTATTATTTGTAAAAAATTAAATTAAATAAAAATATTGAAAAGCATACATTCTCACACATTTATTCACAGGCATTTATTATTTGTAATATATATATATATATATATGCTTTTCAATGTATGCATTGAAAACCATTCTCACATGTATTCACAGGCATTTATTACATGTAAAAAATAAAATACAAAAATATTGAAAAGCATACATGCGCACATTTATTCACAGGCGTTTATTATTAATAAAAAAATAAAATTAAATAAAAAGCATACATTCACACTGTGATTCACTTCTCCACAGATCTGACCTGTAACTTTGCCTGCTTATTTAATGCCATACTGTGAAGCATTCCAGCCAAGACAATACCATAGAGACAAGCAGAGTTACAATATGCTCCTTTAATGACCTCATACATGTTAAATTGAGGCTGAAATAGGTTTTAAAAGCCTGAATATTGGACCGTTTAGTCTTAAACAAACACACGGTGAGGAAATCTGCTATAATCACTTAATGACATTTTACTGCTTGTAATTCCAGGTTTGGCCAGGGGTTCACATTTTGGGTAAAGGCTGGATTACTGGGAATTCCAAGGGCTTTAGGAACCTCCAAACATGCAGTCACTCAACCAGATACCACCAGTCTGATCCAGTCCCAGTCCTGGTTTAGACCTGGTGGTTTAGACCGGGTGGTTTAGACCTGGTTTAGACCTGGTTTAGACCTGGTTTAGGCCTGATTTTAAACATTTTTGTCATGGTTATAGACCTAGTTCAAGTTTAGTCCACTTTCAGTCCAGTGATAGTTCTTGTTTGGCCCAGTAATAGTTCTGTTCGGCTCAGTAATAGTACTTTTTTCTGCCCAGTAATAGTTCTTGTTCGGCCGTGATAGTTCTTGTTCGGCCCAGTAATAGTTCTTGTTCAGACCAGTAATAGTTTGTTTTTACTTTTGATTATGTTTCGGCAGCCTTCATCAGATCATTTTTCTTTCACTTCACACACTGGTCGAATGAAATAAAAAATAAAATGATTGGACGAAGGCTATCTGCCGAACCGTAATAAGATAACTATAAAAATAATTTGAACATCTGCCACATCTGCCAAATTGTATAGCTCTGATTTAAACACCGTCTCTGTGGATATGCTATTTCTTTGCCTGGAATGTTTTGCAGTATGGCATTAAACTTATCTGTGTCATATTTATTTTATTATGTGTGTGTTTTATTGCTCAGAAAAACATGCATTCTTACTGTGAGCAGGCTCACCTCTTCACAGACCCGTAACATGAAATAGTGGCGTAAACTGCTGGTCTCCTTGGAGATAGAAACAGAAAAGTCAGCATTTTACGCTTTGATTTCTGTTGATCTGCAGTGAAAAATGTCACTTAAGGCCATTTGGGTTTGGGACTTTGAGACTTTAGCTAATATGTACCAGCACCGAGCTGCCCCTGTGTACATTGTACAAGTACACGTTTACTTATAGAAAACATACTGGTAAATGGTCACACAGCAATAACACGTAAAAACATGTGAGCACCGGCCTGGTTTGACTTCAACCTTCGCACTGTCGTTTATGCAAGTCTTCTGTTTATGCCTAAGGACAGCGGACTCCAACTGTACGACTTATTAATTATTAGTTGATCTGTTTGGGACAGTGCATGTTAATGAACTTACACGATGCTGTAAACACACCGGAGGGTAGCCGTTGTCCCGTTATTAAACAAATGTGCAGTTATTATGTGCAGTGGTAGACAAGTACCTTCATTGCCGCTTGCGGGTTAATCACGTCAGGTGCAGGGACGTTTCAGGTGGAGGATCTGCCAACTGTTCGTCCCCATGCTCTCCATCGTTAGTGCTAATCTTGGTGGACCTGGCTAAAACATCATTTTGTAACAGTTTATAATAACTACAGTTATTCATGCATTAATAAAGCATGAATAAAGTCTTAGTAACTACTTAACTAACACCTAACCTTAATAAGTAGTTACTAAGCTATATGTTTTGTAAAGGCAAATTAAGGTGTAGCTATCATAAAGTGATACCCATAATGTGATACTGGATTTGTCCTAATTAGACCTGTTAATCCCATAAAGAGACGCATTACGCAAATCTGACTTTCATCCATATTAAGATTGTTGCCACTTCTCATTAAAGCGCTCAAAGTTGTTTTTTTTAGAGTGATTTACACATATTTGAGTCATCTTCAGAGGTCGTCACACCCGCTGATGTTTACTCACTTTCTTCTGCAATTTTAGTTCATTAAACGGTAGGATTTTAAATGTCCAAAAACAACATAATGATCCACGGGTGTCGTAGGTTAGAAAAGGCAAAAGCAAATGAGGTCCAACCCCAATTCAAAGGTTTTCTTGAACTCTTTGGAGCTCAAAACAATGGCCAGCTCTTTGTGAAGCTGTAGTTTTGGCCGCTGTTGTCTGATTTACTCTAATTATAATTACTAGCACTGCATAGATGAAAACCAGATTAAATATAAATATAAGGAGGAAAGCTGCAGCAGGAGGAATTGACATTGAGTATTTGTTGAGCCTATTTCAAAGCTGAAGCAAATCTTTCTAAAACTGAGATTTATCAACTTGTAATTAAGCTAAAACGGATGCCAATTCTGCCCAGAATGGGGGATTTGGCTGGAAATTAAAAGGTTATATTTTTCTTTGTATGTTTTCATGCCCAGGAGCTCGATAGTTCCCTTTTATCAGATGGCGGACCAAAAGACAAAGACATGATAAGTGGTTTTCTCCTGTTTTCTCCCAATCTTGACCCTGGTCCGTTGATGATACGTGCAGCCGTGTCATAGTTTAGTTCTAGCTGAGTATTGGTTTAGACCTGGGTTAGACCTATAAAGTGACTTGGACTGGTTTGGTGCGGCATTTTTTTTTTTTTTTTTTAAGTCCAAAAGTTTGTCTGAGCATGACTTTTACTGAACTTTCTTCTTGTTCCGATTAAAAAAAAAAAAAAAAACGACCTTTCTGACAGATCGCTGGTCTTGACATCTCTCATAAAACCCCCAAAGAAGAGAGAGACGGCTGTTACCACGGAGACGGCAGCATTACCAAATCACCTTTGAAATTCATTCTCCTCAACATGAAAGAACAGAAGTGTTTGGAGACTAGAGACGAGCATAATATTTTATCTACAGACACAAAAAGTTATGCGTTTGTCTTTTTCTTACGTACATGCTTCATGGGTTCAAGTTCTGATTGAATAAATAAAATAAAAGGCCAGAATTGAGCAACATAAATATTGGCAAAAATTGCAATTTGAGTTGTAGTAATAATCAAGCTCCAAGATGCGCCGCAGAAGGACACCCTGGCTTTTTGGTACTCTTTATTTTGTATGTTTTTGTTGTTTCTTGTTTACACCATGAAGATCTCTGGTCCTTCTGAACCACAACTCCTACGGACCTAGTTCTAGTTTTTTTTTAGCTTCTGCTGCACAATTAGCCATTCTTTTGGCTAAAAGAGTGAGAGGCTGCAGACGAGGAAAACGTGCAGGGCTCTCTTGCGTCTCTCGCAGGCGGGGAGCACAGACGCCCTTACCCGGAACTTTCCTCTCTAACGTTTGCTCACTCTACAACCAAATGGATGAACTGGCGCTGCTGATGACAAAACAGAGACTTTTCTGCATCTCCTGTTTTATGCTTCACAGAGACGTGGCTCAGCGAGCCGGTCCCAAACTGCAGCTGAAGGGCTTCGAGCTTCTTCGTGCCGATAAAGAGATTTCTTCGGGTGGAAAAACACGGGGCGGAAGAGTCTGTTTTTACATCAACAACGCCTGGTCATCGGATGTGACTGTGATCTCTAAGCACTGCTCTCCTGATCTTTAATATCTCTTCATTAACTGCAAACCATTCTACTCTCCACGTGAGTTTGCTTCATTCATTCTGGCTGTTTGTTTACATCCCACCGAGCGCAAACGTGCACGTGGCACAGCGTGCACTCGCGGACCAGATCCAGAGTGTGGAGCGGACCTTTCCTGGACTCTTTGTGTATTACCTTGGGTGATTTTAACAAGGGGAATCTCAGCCACAAACTACAAAGTACAGACTATTTTATTAAAGTTCCGACCAGAGAGCAGAAGCACGTTGATCACTGTTACACCAACAGTCCAGCAACGCCTTCCGCGCCGTGGCCCGAGCTGCTCTCGGCTTTTCAGATCACGCCATGGCTCACATGACCTCACGTACAGACAGAGGCTGAAGCTCTCAAAACCTGCAGTGAGGAAATCTAAGAAGTGGACCGATGAGGCAGTGGAGGACTGTGTGCGTGTTTGGACATTACAGACTGGGAGGTTTTCAGAGCTGCCACAGATAGTTTGGATGAGTACACGGACTGTGACGTCATACCTTCGATTCTGTGAGGACAGCATCATACCAACACAACCAAAGCCACTTTCAATAATGACAAACCCTGGTTCACACCAAAACTGAGGCTGTTAAGGCAGCAGAAGGAGGCAGCGCATAGGGCTGGAGACAGGGGCGCTACAAAGATGCGAGTATGGATTATGAGTACAAAGAGGTGTCTCTAGCTAAATCACAGTACAATACACGTCTGAAGCAGCAGTTCTCTGACAACAACCCCGCCTCCGTGTGGAGGGGGCTCCAGCTTCTCACCAATCATAAGCCCCGAGCCCCCCTGCTGCAGACAATCGAAAACTGGCTGAGCAACTCAACACCTAAACAGGCTATTTCGGAAATCCAACCCCCGAAAAGCTGCTGGACCAGCTGGTGTTTCTCCTTCCACTTTAAGACACTGCGCAGGAGAGCTGACCCCCGTCTTCACAGACATTTGTAACACCTCCCTGGGGTCATGTCACGTCCCAGCCTGCTTCAAGACTGCGATAATTGTTCATGTCCTCAAGAAGCCCCAGATCACTGGACTTAATGACTACAGGCCTGTGGCGCTGACGTCTGTAGTCATGAAGTCATTTGAACGCCTGGGCTTGCCCCACCTCAAGTCCTTCACCTCCTCCCTGCTGGACCCCCTGCAGTTCGCCTACAGAGCCAACAGGTCTGTAGACGACGCCATCAACCTGGCACGCCACTTCATCCTGCAGCATCTGGACTCCCCGGGAACCTACGCCAGGATCCTGGTTGTGGACTTCAGCTCTGCATTCAACACCATCCCCCCTGCTCTGCTCCAGGACAAGCTCTCCCAGCTCAACGTGCCTGACTCCACCTGCAGGTTGATCACTGACTTCTTGAAGGATCGGAGGCAGTGCGTGCGGCTGGAGAAGAATGTCTCAGACACTCGGACTATCAGCACAGGAGCTCCACAGGGCTGCGTACTTTCTCCTCTGCTCTTCTCCAGCCACGACTCCGTAGAATGTATCAAGTTTGCGGACAACACCACCCTCATCGGGCTCATCTTGGACGGGGATGAGGCTGTCTACAGGAGGGAGATGGACCGGCTGGTGTCCTGGTGCAGCGGTAACAACCTGGAGTTCAACGCCCCAAAGACAGTGGAGATGATCGTGGACTTCATTGACAATGGCAATAAACCCCTTCTTATTCTGATTCTGATTATCACAAAATTACCGGTCTGTTAGTTGACAATCTTGTTGTTTCTTATTTTAGTTTAACAGTTCATATTTCAATCTTCTCTCAAACATAAAAGCTTCTGAATTTGTTTGCAATGTTTACTCCGAGCAGAACTTTAAAATATGTATCACAAATCTAACCGCCAGGGGGAAAGCAGAGTGTGTTGATGGGATTTCAAGATATAGAACAACTTGAAGGCAAAACGAAGAGTTTTGAGTCATTCTGGCCTAAAGTCATCATCTGGACAGTGTTTTAGAAATCAAGACATCCGAAAGTCTGTCAGTGGAAATGTTTGAGCAGCAGTATTTGTTCTGTCCTGAGCGCTGATTGGTCTGGGCCAAACAGAGGATTTATAACTGAAACTGGCCCTGCCCTTGTTTACAAAGCTGACAGTTTCTTTCTCTGTTGAGGTCTTTCGCCAGTCTTAGTTCATCTACTGAAGTCTGTGCTGAGCAAATAGTCAATATGTTGCTTCAGTCCGAGACAGTCCCAAGGGCCTTGAACATAACTGTTATTAAGCCTCTCCTAAAGAAGAGCGGTCTTGATGCTACAGTCATACCAACCAAGATGGCGCAGCAAACGGATGCCCTGGTGTTTCGGTGCGCTTTGTTTTGTCTGTTTTTGTGCATAAATCATCCATCAGCGCGCTCTTACACACGTGAAGAACAACCACTCCTACAGATCTGGTCCCAGTTTTTTCAGCATTTGCTGCAGATTTAGCTCTTTTTTTGGCCCAAAAAGTTAAACACAGTAGATGAGGAAAGCGAGCGGGATGCACGTATGTCTTTACCTGGAATCTTCATCTCCAATGTTCGCTCACTCAGCAACAAGATAGATGAACTGGCACTGCTGATGAGACTTTTCTTCATCTCCTGTTTTGTGCTTCACAGAAATGTGGCTCAGCGAGTGTGTCCCGGACTGTGCGGAGCAACTGGAGGGTTTCCAGTCACATCACAGCACTGAGACTGCTCTCATTAAAGTCACAAATGACATTTCAGTACGGCTGGGTGTTTTGGGTGGGCATCACTGGCATGGCCCTAAATTGATTAAAATCTATTATCTAAATCTAAAAAACAGAAAGTACTTTGTTGAGATTTGTAATTGTATCTCAAACTACATCGCCTTGACCTGTTGGCTGCCCCAAGGGTCAATCCTGGGACCCCTTCTGTTCAACCTCTACATGCTGCCGTTAGGTCAGTTGATACGCAGTGAAAATGTGTCCTACCACAGTTATGCAGACGACGCTCAGAACTATATTTCTCTGACGGCAGGTGACTATAGTGGATTCACCCTGTCCCTGCATCCTACAGATCAGTGTGTGGATGCAAAGGAAAAAGTTCTCCAGCTGAATTCAGACCGAAGATAAAGTGCTGGTAATTACCTGCAGTCTATTTATGTTATACCTACAAATCAGTTGAGTAATTCTGTAGGAAGTAAACTTCAAACAGTCACATCAAATCAATAACATCAGCAGCGTTTTACCATTTAAAAAATTCTCAGGTTCAAAAACATAGGGTCTAAAATAGACTTGGAGAGGCTTGTTCATGCTTTTGTTTTAAAGTAGGCTTGATTATTGTAACGACCTGCTCACTGGCCTCTCCAAACAAGTTCTGGAATAGCCTTCCTGAGGTCTTGAAACAGGCCTCTACTTCACAGGCTTCTACTGTCCTTTCGGTGATAATAACCACACCTTAATTAACCCATTAAATTAGGCTTTATTTTTTCAGACCAGAGTTGTTGTGACGTGTTACTAGTAGTGGCAGGCTGACAGCGTTCTAGGTGTGTGAGAGTATAAAGGCCCTCTCGTCTCGGTTTATATCCCCTTAGCACAGTGTTGCATTTCCTCATTAACCTCATAGGACTAGCCTTAATTAAGCATGAACAAAGACTTAATTCATGATGAGCAAATCATTTATTAAGAATGATGATAGTAACTTAAGTCAAGCTTTATTAATACCCTAACTCCTAACCATAATTAAGTAGTTACCAAGCCTGAATCATTATAACATAATTAGTTTATTATGAATTAAGTCTTTGTTCATGCTAATTAAGTTATTATAAGGTTGTACCAGAAAGGATGTTCCACTTCACTTTTGCCTCCATTCTGTACTTTTAAATGTTCACAAACGTTTGAAGGGGGTATAGTACAGCATGTTTTGTTGGGGTAAACTAGAGCACCCTCGCATGCCTCGTCAGTAAAAAGCATGTTAATTCCCCCAACTGCGTTTTTCTGTATGGAGCTTTTGTGCGGAACAGCAGGCAGCTTCTCTGATATTTCGCTGCTCAACGGGGGTCCATAACATGAAACGAGGGAGTGTGCCATGCAGTGGAGACACGTCGGGCCAACGTGCCTCTGAGCAATGCACGCATACAGCACACGGCCCACATGGGGCGTTAGTGAAGACAAAGATGGGTTCAATCTTGGGAAGAGAACAAAATGAGTTCATAAAGGCAAAAATTTATAAATTAGATTTAATGGATGTTTGTAAAAGTAGGTTATTGGTTTTCAAAGTACAGTTACACAAAGTGATACAAAGTCCTGGTTTAATCCTGATTAGATTAGCCACTGGGGTGCATGGTGGCAGAGCGGTTAGTGCTCCCAAAGAGGAGATCATGGGTTTTATTCCTGGGTCACATGATCTCTCTGGGTGGAGTTTGCATGTCCTTCCTGTGTTACCGTGGGTTCTCTCCAAGTTCTCCAGCTTCCTCCCACCGTCCAAACGCATGCATGTGTGAGGTCAACTGGCCAATTGAAATTGCCCCTAGTGAATGAATGTCTGTGTTTAACCCTGCGACGAGCCCTGTCCAGGTTGGAGAGGGCCCGTGACCCCTAACAGGAACAAACGGTAGAACATGAATGGGGGGGGAAGCTAAAGATGACTTTAAGGAAAGTAATCATTGTGTGAGCACAAAGTCTGCATCAGTGATACATGTGAGCGTAGCTGCAGTGCTCTGTTGTTTATCTGGTTTCCTACATCTATTTACTTGATTTTCTTTTGTTAGATGTCGGGTACAAGTAAATATGAAGCCGAGTTTAGACTTTTATTTTGTTATTAGACTATAGCTGCTCTTTCACATTTAGATGTGTTTTGAGATCTTAAGGGAGCAGATTTCACTTTCTCACCATTTCATACAGTAACTATTTTAGTCCTTATCTGGCTTTGTTTAGTTTATTCCTGGTCTGAGTTAGACCTAAATAAGTCTCGTTGTAGTTTGGACTAATGTAGTAAGGTCTGGTCTTTATTTAGTCTAACTTTAGACCTGGTTCAGTTTTAGTTTAGCTTTCGTTGATGGATTTCTAAACATATTATCTGTATTAAAAGGATCCCATATCACCCAGAGCACAGCTGCTATTTATTGCCCCTTTAAAGTAGTTCAAAATGTTATATTTAGCCTATAAAAAGTCCAATGGCCCCTGCAGGAAAATGGGTCAAAACAACTGCAGCTCGTAAATTAGAGACCTCGGTGGTGGGTTAATGCACTACCAACAGGTTCTTTCCAGTGAAGAGACTTATATATATAGTCTATATATATAGTTATATTAACATACTCTTTTCTTTTGTTTCATATAAGATTAAATATTTCTTCTCTCATTTTGAATTGGTGGATATGAATTTAGTCAAAGGGAACTGTTCATCTGCCCCCCTACACCAGTGCTTTTTCAGAAGAGTTTTTAAGTAAAATAAAATAAGTAAAACACACTATTATGACTTATTACCATTATTCTTTTTTTTTAAAGAAATAAAAATACAAATCTATGTTACTTCAAAACAAGCATTTAGGCATAGCCTTGTTTCCACTGGATCACTTTGGCCTGGATCGAGACAGTCTGAAAGTGTCTCCACTGTCTTAAGTGAACTGAACCGGCCCGTTTAAGTGGAACTGCGAGGTGGTAGTTTCCAAAGTGGTTTGGCTCTCTTCGTCTTTAGCTTTAGTTCAGGAGCAGCTACACACCACAGCGAGATGATTGGATAAGAAAAACAACACACACTCTCACCAATTCTCACCAAACACTGGCTGTCTTTTGTGATCAGCTGCGGTATTTCCAGTGATACTAACTTTATATATTGAACATAACTGAGCTCAAAGACAAACCAGTCAAGACAACCAGAGACTGTCAAATACAAACAAAAAAGTGTCCTCTGCGTTGGCCCCTCCCACAATGCCGCTGTGGTTAGTTTTGGCATTAGCAGCACTTACTCAACCCGTCTGCACCTGTAGCTTTAGGATTAGCCCATGTTCTTGTTTTATACTAATGGTGGAAACTATAGTAACAATAAGAATATCCAGACACCGACATGGTCCGGGAATTGAACTTTATACCTTCCTCGCTGTTTGGTGAGTGCCTTAACCCGCTGTGTCACATGAACTAGAAGCATGAGGTGTATCTTGTTAGCTAACAGAGTGCCCCGCTTGTTTCTAGGCCAGTATAAATAGACATCACAAAGTGAGTTAGTTCATTCTAACTCCAGGACACGACACACAGTTTCTGAGTTGATCATTTACTAGATACAGTTAAGCAACTGTGCACGACATCTCGTTTAAGGCCTCTTAAATCTATCCTCATGCAACAGGATCTAATTGGATTAATGGTGCACAAGGTAAATAAACTTTCACTCCAAACCAAATCCTGATCGGGACAGAAAAAGCCCAGAGTCCTGCATCTCGCTGAACATTTGGGCTTTTGTACCATATTCTTATAAAAAAACATCACATTAATTGAAGGTGCACTATGTAACTTTTCTGGTAGACAATCTGCCACCTGCTTGTCTCCATGGAGATATTATTGCTTTGGAATATTTTCCAGGACATTTAGGGTGCACTGAATTTGGTTTGAGCCCAGTTTAATTCTGTTAAACTGGGCTCAAACTGTTTTAGTTCTGGAACCAGAGGACACATTTATAAAACTTTATAGAATTCAGACTAAAAGCTTAACTAGTTTATTTGCATTTTACTCGTTTGTGAAAAAAAAAAAAGGCTAATTTTGCTCAACAGCTGAAATACTGTCGTCCTTAGGCATTAATATCATTCCTCTCAGCAGCATAAAATAATTTTTCACATCCATCAAATCATTCACTCTTTTCCAGAACCTAACACGAAGGGATGATACAAACCATCTCTTTTCTCTGAGTGCCTCCTACTCGTCACTGGAAGGCCCCAGAAGGCAGGAATCCACACATTTTAACATCAAGTTTTGCTGATCTCAACGTTAACAGGGAAAGCTTTTGAGAGTTTTGGCTCATTGGCGTCACCTTCTTGTTTCATGCAAATGTAGTAAAAATAGGACATTTAATGACATGTTTTCACCGCAGACTCATTCAACAGACCAGAGCTCGTGCAGCAGGGCGGACCGGAGCTCGTGCAGCAGGGCGGACCGGAGCTCGTGCAGCAGGGCGGACCGGAGCTCGTGCAGCAGGGACGGACCGGAGCTTCGTGCAGGCAGGGCGGACCGGAGCTCGTGCAGCAGGGCGGACCGGAGCTCGTGCAGCAGGGCGGACCGGAGCTCGTGCAGCAGGGCGGACCGGAGCTCGTGCAGCAGGGCGGACCGGAGCTCGTGCACATGTTGCTGATGACGGCCTTTCTCTGGTAGTTATGATATTGAAACAATTTTCCTGGAAACACATACAGGGCAGGACATGTTAGCTTTATTTGTTTAATAGATCACATTTACTAGAATTATGAAACTCTATCTCAGCTGGGGGACAAGGCACACAAAGGTCATGTGAGGTTGAGGTTGTTATAAATGCATCTCAAAAAGTGGGACACATTGTTTTCTGGACATTTAAAAAATCTATCACAAATTTAAAATTTTAAATTAAATAAATAGATGGATAAACATTTTGTAATATATTAGAGTAAATAAAAAAATAAATAATTAAAATAGCTATAATTTACAATTTGCCGTCCAATTTAAAACAGTTTGTCCTTTTAGATCCTAACATTAGCACAGGACCACACAAAATTCAAGGTGACATTTTTGTGAGGTTTTGTGAAAAATTGTAGCTCTAAAATATTAGAAATAAGATGCAACATTTGCATGTAAGAAAAATATTTACATTTTAACATTAACCTTGAAATGAATATGACTCACCTGAGCTTCTGTTTTCAGGAAAAATGTCCTGGTCATTTTAAAAACTTAATTCAAGCCCCTAACATTCATCGAAATTCCTGCATTCTAGTTCAGAACTCTTTTCTATGAGAATCTTCACACACTTCACTTGCCTAGTTTTTCATAGTTTGTCACTTCCTAATTGGACAAGGGAAAACTTGACGATTGAGTTTGAGAGAACATGTTTTCTGTGGCAGTTGCGGCGGCCATCTTGTAGGCGTAGAAGAAGAAGCATTCTAATATAAAATAATGTAAAAAAACAGGCCAATAGGTCAAAAGGTCAAAGGTCAAAAGGCAGCAACTTTTGACCCGAGTTCTTTTTAAGAACTTCAACACCTGACGTCACTTGAGACGGACGGAAATCTGCTAAAATCAGCTAAATGTTTCTATATTTCAGAAATCAGAATCAGAAAGGGGTTTATTGCCAATGTCAGTGAACAACATTGAAAACTGAAACTTGCTTTGGCATTAAAGTGCAACATTAAACAATGAATAATAATAATAATAATAATAATAATAATAATAATAATAATAATAATAATTTTTAAAAAAACCCAAATTATATAAAATAAGGCATGCACAAAATGAAGAATTTATGAATGGTTGTTGATTTTTATAATTGTTAAAGTGGCATGTGTTAAGGTTCTTGCTTCCTGATGGATAGCCTCCTGCCTGTGGGGAGTGGCCTCCTGCCTGAGGGGAGTGGCCTCCTGCCCGAGAGGAGTGGCTGAAAGAATCCACGTCCAGAGTGAGAAGGGTTGGCTGTGATTTCGGGGTGTACTGTCAGTTGTCCATAAATAAGACCAACACTTTTGTGAAAAAAGACCCGACACAACTGTTTAATTAAGAGTTTAACTAGTTGAAGTGAAAATAGTAGGATGTTTTCCGAAACAAATAACTAGCTAACGTTAAGTTAACAACAAAAAGCTAACACAATTTACTGGTTTATTCTATATCTACAGCGGACTCTTAAAGATCCTATATTATGCTATTTTCACCGTTTCATAGCCTACCTTATGGATATGGTTGATAATAATAAGTGTTGTGCAACACCGATAACATAATAGTTATAAAATATCACCCATGGATCCCGCTTCCCTACCCAGAATTGCAAACGGCTTAATTTGAAATTCGCCCCACCCTTGCTAAGAGCGATCCGCCTCCCCCGCCCAACCCGTGACGTAGCCTAGAGTGGAGATGGTGGCAAATTAAACAGTCTAGAGGCATATTTACAGCCGAAAACACATTTTCTCCAAGAAGACATGCTGAGCAAATAAGCAAGCTGTGTCGGAGGCAACAGCGTTGGAACAAAAGGAGTAGATTCATTTCAGAATCAGGAGCACGTGAACGCAGCATTTAAATGTCATGTTTTTCCTGTGATTTTAAACTTTTATTCCATTTATCAACCACTGATACAATCCCACCAAAATAAACAACAATTTTGAAAAGCAAATAAAGGTGATCTTATCTTAAGCTGTCATAAGCCCTTTGACGTGAACATTGTTTTTACTGCGTCTCCTTAGTTATATTTACTCTTTTGTTCGTCGCGGTCAGGCAGCTAACATTTCGGCTTGCTGGAACATTTAAAACATTTGTCCACATGGTTTTCTCAGAATGAGGTCACGCGTGGTTCATCTGAGGTAAGCCTTTATATCAACAGGGGAATAAAAAGCAGAGCATGGATGTTCTCCTTAAAGCGCAGCCCACTCATTGGTCCCGGAGCCCGCAATTATCCGAGGGCAATCAAATTTAAGATTTGATGCGATACAGGATTTGTGTGCAGGCCTCCTGCTGATTCTCCTGGAACGTCTTGTCACGCAGCCACGCAAAGGAGCCGTCCTCGTTGCATAACACTTCAGCTATCTCTTCCGTCATTTTCTACATTTGACAGACTTTTGTTTTAGAGCGATAAATATATGAATAACAAGAAAATTAGATCTGCAAAGCTATGAAAAGAGTTAGGTCATTGTAAAAGGTTGCAGCAATTTGAACTTATTCCTCGCTTTCCTGACGCATTTTGAGCATCCTGATGATTCCCCGCGGTGAGTTTATAACACAACTTTCAGAGGAGAGGCCACAGCAGAGATTACCATCATTGCATGAAATAAAAATGTGTACAACCCCTTTACAAAAGTCTTTGGTACAAGCGACAACCTGAAAAACTGTGTGTTCAAGATGAATAAATCTGGCAAATATCACTGGTCAGTGCTTGTATTTCTTCTCTCTGCTGTAGATGTCCCTTTTGTGTTTTCTTGTTGAGTAATAATTCTCAAAACTGGAGCAGGGCTGGCTTGGGGCATTTTGCGACAATGCAGTTTTGCTAGTGGCTCCTTGAGGCGCTTGACCGGGAGACTTAAAATTATACATTATATATAGAATAACAAAAATATGTAGATGGAAATCAAAACTATTTTTTATTTACAGTCAGTTAACATCTCTTTTTTTATTTTATCATGTCTTTCATGTCTTTATTTTTTTTATTTTACCAAAGAACGTAACATCCTTAAATCTGTCACAATGTCACTTTTCTGTCCCACACCTGCTTGTCTCCATGGTGATACGTCTGCTTTGTCTGTATGAGTATTAGAATTCACACGTCTCCCAGAAATGGCCACACAAACAATAGACAAACTGGATCTTGTCTTTTTGATTGTTGTTGTTGTTGTTGTTGTTGTTGTGTTGTTGCTGTGGGGGAATTATTTGCATATTATGTTTTTACATCCAGTACATTCAGTTCACGAACGACAGACAACATCAGTAACCAGAAGAATGTGACTTATGTGTGTGTCTAAGTGTGTGTTATATATGTAGCTATCTTTGCCGTCACACATTTTGTGAAAGTGTGTTTTTGTGAGGCTTAGAGAAGATGAGCTTGGAAACAGGGTGAATGAATCCACCTCCAGGCATGTTTTTGATGAGTAAACAATGCCATAATATGGTTAAAAGCTCAAAAAAGAAGATTTTGCATAAAATGTGTCCTTTAAATTGTCAGTTGTCCTCTTTTCCACCTCAGAGAGAGAAACGGTAAAAATCTAAAGGAACAGGTTTTGCATTTTAGCATGTACTTAAAAACCTCATTTTTCCCAAGCGTGTCAGACTAACCCGAGGGCGCTGTAAGATTTTAGAGACTGATCGAATGTACAGGAATGTACAGTATTTAACGACGCTTGTGTTCACGTCTGAACATCGCCTGTGCCCTTTACCTTCGCTAACCTCACCGTCGTAATCTTATCTACGAATTGTACTGTCCACATCAGACGCCCCGGGAATGTGTGCTCCAATCATATGTGAGCAATGATTGACTCAGAGCTGACCGAGAGAGAAAGAGAAAGAGAGGAGGGGTGAATGTACAGAGAGGAAGTAGAGAGAGAGAGAGAGAGAGAGAGAGAGAGAGGAGAGAGAGAAGGGAGAGAGGAGGGAGGGTTGAATCTACAGCGAGGAAGAAGATAGAGAGAGAGAGCGAGAGAGAGAGAGAGAGTAAAGAGAGGAGGGAGGGAGGGGTCAATCTACAGAGAAGAAGAAGAGAGAGAGAGGAGAGAGAGGGAGAGAGAGAGAGACGAGGTAAGGAGAGGTGAATCTAGTGCGCAAGACGTAGAGGAGATAAGAGGGAGATAAAGAGAGAGAGGAGGCCAGGTGACAAAGAGAGAGAGGTGAGAGAAGGAGACAGGATGTGACCTTTTGCTGGTGTATGATATACTGCATGAGCGCAGAGGTCACATGTTCAGCGTGTGACACTTTTGAACTGCTTAGATTTCATGTAGAAGAAGAAACAAAGTCAATGTTTAGTCTTGATTATTGTTTGTCGATTAAGGAACACTTCGGAAGACTTGTTCTTTGTTTAATGTTGCTGTAGAAACTTGTGAGGAGCAGTGCAGCGCCCAGAGACCCAGGTCTGGAGCTGGGCTTGGTCAAGACCTTGGCAGGAGGGTGGACCTGAACCTTGGACACGGCTCTCTTTCTTGCCGGTTTTTGCTTGTATTCTTGGTAACTGCTTCAGGAGCCTTTCTTGACCACAGTGGTTGCTGGTTCAGTCATTGCTTGTTTAGAAGGTATTTATAAATGTAATAGTTTGTTATAGCCAGGATTTTCCAATTTAAATATTCAATCCAATTGGGCCATTTTGGGGAGAAAACTTAACCCAATGATCTTGGTCAAACCTGTCACCCAAAATAATCAAATTTTGGATCGGTCCATATTGATATTGATATTTTTGCCCCGTGTTTATCTTATCACTTATCACTCTCTTATAACATGCTGTGGACATGGAGGCTCCAGTTCTAAGGTTTATGCGTGAATATGCGTGGGGTTTATGGGTGGACGCGTGGGGTTTATGCGTGAATATGTGTGGGGTTTATGCGTGAATATGTGTGGGGTTTATGCGTGAATATGTGTGGGGTTTATGCGTGAATATGTGTGGGGTTTATGCGTGGACGCATGGGGTTTATGCGTGGGGTTTATGCGTGGACGTGTGGGGTTTATGAGTGGGCGCGTGGGCTTTATGCGTGAATATGCGTGGGGTTTATGTGTGAATATGTGTGGGGTTTATGCGGGGACGCGTGAGGTTAATGCGTGGACGTGTGGGGTTTATGCGCGTGAATGATGCGTGGGTGGTTTATGCGTGGCGTGTGGGTTTAATGCGTGGCGTGTGGGGTTTATGCGTGGACGTGTGGGGTTTATGGCGTGGACGTGGTGGGGTTATGCGTGGACGCGTGGGGTTTATGCGTGGACGCGTGGGTTATTGCGTGGACGACGCGTGGGGTTTAGCGTGGACGCGTGGGGTTTATGCGTGGACCGGTGGGGTTTATGCGTGGACGCGTGGGGTTAATGCGTGGGTTGAGACGAGCGTGTCTCCAGTTGATCCTATGACCTAATGTTATGGCCGTGATACAAGTACGATATGAGGTAATGTTCACTCTGTAAATCTGCTTCACGCATAATCTATTCACTATATACTATTCCATGTATCACTCAAATTGTAACGCAGGTCACGTGACCTTAGCGTTATTCCAAAAAGCTCATCCTTTTAACAGATGGCCCAGTGTACATTTGGCCATTGAAAAGGAGCTGTTGCTGTTACTGTGTTGCTTATTTTATAATACATTTGATTTTCACCTTATTTCAGAAGCCTTATTCCCTTCTGAGCTCCACCATCCGACCTAATCCTCCTCCCGGTTTGTATTAGTGAACACAGGGCTGTAACCTCCAAAGAAAATAAGTTCTACACAGACTAAAAGTGGTTTCAGGTCCAGGGAATCAGTGCATTGTTGACTTGTTGGTCACATGAACATTGGACATTTTTACACAAATGTTGCATGTCGTGTGACTGATTAAACACCTGGCCTCACTTCTTTTTAACTGGACTGTGCATGCTCCCGTCACCGGATCGGAGAGGCGCTGGTGCTACAGGCAAATCACTTGTTTTGTACCAGAGCCACTTTGTGATTTATCCTCGTCGGGAAAGAGGATAACGACACTCCGGGAAGAGCGCCACACCTCTGTGAAAACCTGTTCAAATCTTTCTTGAATCATTCACCATTAACAAAGCCATTTATTTATATTGTTATGATCAAATTCATCATGATCTTGGTAACTTTGTGGTTCCAGAAACTTTCTGTTACTAAGACCCAATTTCAGCGTTAAGTTTTTTCCCTCCCGTATAAATCTGATATTTTATCTACAAACGCTTGTCAGATTACATTTGATATGAAATAAAGGCAAACGTCTGGGGCTTGCCTTGTCTTATTTTGCCGTGCTGAAATAACTGGAACTTGTGTTTATCATTTAAAAAAAAAAAAAAAAAAAGGAAAAAAAGAAATAAGCGGAATAAAAACTGGCAAAGATTGTTTTATTTTAGCCATTTCAACTGCGTTTCTTTATTTAGACCAAAACGCATCATTAACAAAACTTAACTTGATTCAATGTCGGATCATTTTGTCTTGAAATTTGAAAATATATCAAATTATCTTATATCCATTAATTCATTCATTTTCTACCACTTGTTCCTGTTAGGGGTCGCGGGTGACTGGAGCCAGTGCCTTAGGTGGGGTACACCCTGGACAGTGGCCAACTCGTCGCAGGGTTAAAACAACCAGAAGCACAGTTTAGGATTCGAAACTACCTATTTACAAAGCAAATATTACTTCTGGCCGTGATAAAAACTAGCAAAGAATTATTTGTCAGCGATTACCGGCTATTTCAGTTTTTTGACTGAACAATTTTGTCGCACTCATAAAGCTCTAGATTGTATTAGGTGTGTAAATATTAGCAGAAGAGCACATGTGCGTTTACGGCTAATGATTAGTGAAACACTGGGACGTAGCAATCAAAACTAAACGTATATCTTTTTTGCTTTTTTGCGGAGAGCGTTGTCACTTTCCCCTGAAGTGTATTTGTTTGCGTGCCGGGGTCAGACTGGGGTGAATTGATCTGTGTGTTTGTGATGACAGAGCAACAAAAAGGAACATCAACATCAACAAGAGAATTAGGCCCGGGTCATGTTCCTGCTGCTGGCTCGGGCCGAAGCGGAGCGGTACAAAAAGCTCTTAGCGTGAGGTGAGAGGGAGGGCGGACACGCGGGACACATCAGCAACAGGAGACGTGTCGTTACCCAGTTTGAGTCACTCACTGAATGTGCGTCAGTCATGCAGGTCTGTTTGTTTGAGTACGGTTTCATAAGGCCTATTTTCACCCTCCGCCCACCATTTGAAAGGTAAGAAATCATAGTTTTGGGTGATGTGCATGGAAGCAATGTACATAAAAAAAAATATTTATTTAAAATTGCTTTAGCAAAAACATTAGACACTCTAGCGCCTGGTGTCGTCCAGCTCCTCGTGTCCAGCTCCTCGTGTCGTCCAGCTCCTCGTGCCGTCCAGCTAGGCGTGCCGTCCAGCTCCCCGTGTCATCCAGTTCCTCGTGTTGTCCAGCTCCTCGTATCGTCCAGCTCCTCACGTTGTCCAGCTCCTCGTGTCATCCAGCTCCTCGCGTTGTCCAGCTCCTCGCGTCGTCCAGCTCCTCGCGTCGTCCAGCTTCCTGCGTCGTCAATTTTCTTGTGTCGTGTTTGAATGCTTTTTTGTACAAATGTTTTAAATGTATTACTCTGCATTTGGATTGCCTTGTGGCATAAAATTAATGCAATAAATGTTTTGTAAAAAAAAAAGAATAAGCCTTCCAACTATATACAACATGTCTGCTTAAAAAAAAAGAAAAATGGATTGAATGGGAGCAGAACCTTTAACTGTCCCTGAACAAATATGTGGAAAACAGAACTAGTTACTTTTTAACTCTTTGCAGCAGTCCATGTGTATTGCTAATTTATTTTTGTAACTCCCAAAATCACAACAAGGCAAGGCAAGGCAAGTTTATTTGTAGAGCACAATTCATACACAAGGCAATTCAAAGTGCTTCACACAACAGGAAAAAATGCATTAAAATCACAAAGACATGGCAGAAATCACAAAATAATAGTTCAAGACATAAAAGAGAAGAGTGCAAAGAAAAGCATTTCAGTCATATGCACAGCCAAACAAAACAGTTTTTAGTTTAGATTTGAACATTGCCAGAGTAGAGGCCTGTCTCACATCCTCAGGAAGACTGTTCCAGATTTTAGCTGCATAAAACTGAAACGCAGATTCCCCATGTTTAGTCCTGACTCTGGGCACCAGCAGGAGGCCGGTCCCTGAGGTCCTCAGAGTCCGAGATGGTTCATATGGCACTAACATGTCCGAGATGTACTTTGGTGCTAGGCCATGGAGAGACTTGTATACAAGCAGAGCTGCTTTGAAGTCTATTCTCTGAGCCACAGGGAGCCAGTGCAGAGACCTGAGCACAGGACTAATGTGATCGTACTTCCTGGTTCTAGTCAGGACCCGAGCAGCAGCGTTCTGGATGTACTGCAGCTGTTTTACAGCTCGTTTGGAGAGGCCAGTGAGCAGGCCGTTACAGTAGTCTAATCTACTAGAGACAAAACGCATGGATAAGTCTCTCCAGGTCTGGTTTAGACACTATACTTTTGATTTTGGCAATGTTTTTTAGATGGTAAAAAGCTGCTGATGTGATTGATCTGACGTGGCTGTTAAAATTCAAATCTGAGTCCATTATTACCCCAGATTTCTAACTTGATGTGTAGTTTTAGAGCGAGACTCTGGAGGTGACAGTTAACACTTTCTCTTTGTTTCTGTGGGCCAAAGACGATGATTTCAGTCTTGTCTGAGTTCAGCTGGAGAAAGTTGCTTTGCATCCACACACTGATCTGTTGGATGCAGTGACAGAGTGAATCCACTGGTCCATATTCACATATGCCGTCAGTGAAACATAGATCTGAAGTGTCGTCTGCGTAATTGTGATAGGACACATTCTCCCTGCGTATCAACTGACCTAACGGCAGCATGTAGAGCAGCTACATGCACTTGCCTTAAAGAGCTGTTGAGCCCGAACTATCTGGAGTAGAGAGAGTTCCTTCAGATGAGGAGTATCTGGATCTACTGGTCTACAGGAGTCGTGAGATGGGGAATCTAAGGTGTAATCATTCAATTCAATTCAATTTATTTTTGTAACGCCCAAAATCACAACAGTAGTTGCCTCGAGGGGCTACAGTGGAAGACAAAATAAACAGTGTTCATAGGGACTTGGAAATGTCCCAGCGTCCTGTGTCCAAAGACAGATGTCCCAAGCTCCCCTGTCCTTAGACCCTCTTTCTCGGCCAGGAAAAACTACCAAACCTCTTTGGGAAAAAGTAGAAACCTGTAGGAGTTCCACAGTGAAGGAGAGATCCGACTCCCTCGGACGGACAGGCGGACACGCCTCAATTTGCATATACACGGTGGAGCAAGACCCACTCAGGAGGAGAACTAATTCTTCGAGGCCGATGAAAGAACCGTTCATATGGAGTAGAGACCGTTTCTCCAGGCAGACCGTTTCTCCAGGCAGACCGTTTCTCCAGGTAGATGAGGAGCATCTGGATCCACAGGTCGTCGATGTGCCTGCTCTACTCCCGTCGGGGAAGTGGGAGAAAAAGAAGGAAAAGCATTGAACAAATTGCCAGTGAAATTAAGTATTAAATATTGTTTGATAGAAAAGTAGTAGGAACAGAGGATAGTGCTCAAGCTGCCATACTTCTCCCAGTATAGTTGCTCCTAGGGCAGCATAGCTGGGAATTATAGGTTTTTATTTCTGTTTCTAACTGGCCTGACCATAAGCGATTTCAAACAGGAACGTTTTAAGCCTGGTCTTAAATGAAGAGACTGTGTCGGCCTCTTTAACATGGACAGGAAGCTGATTCCACAACACAGGAGCTTGGTAGCTAAACGCTCTACCTCCTACTGTGCTTTTAGAGTCTCTTGGGACCACCAGAAGTCCAGCATTTTGAGAGCGAAGTGCTCTGTTTGGATGATAAGGTACTCTAGCCTCTTTGAGGTAGGATGGGGCCAGGTCATTTATGGTTTGTAAGTCAGGAGGAGGATTTTGAATTTGATTCTAAATTCGACAGGGAGCCAGTGAAGAGACTCGAGCACCGGCGTAATGTGCTCTCTCTTTTAGTTCCTGTTAGTAATCTTGCTGCTGCATTTTGAACCAGTTGAAAGCTTTTTATGGAGCTTTTAGGGCACGCTGCAAGCAGGGAGTTACAGTAGTCTAATCTAGATGTTACAAACGCATGGACAAATTTTTCAGCATCGCTTTTAGGCAAGATTTTTCTGATTTTGGCTATATTACGCAGATGGAAATAGGCTGTTTTACAGGCTTGATTTATGTGTGCTTTGAATGAGAGCTCTTGGTCAAATAAGACTCCAAGGTTTCTTACAGTGGAGCTAGAGGCTACACACACCTGGGCATTTGCGGCCCCAGGGGCCGGATCAAGCCTCGGCCTGTTTTAATCCGGCCCTCCTCCCCCTGGGGATCATATGTGTTTTACTCTTAGTTTCTCATTTTTAACTATCTTAAGCTGTAACATGTGTCTGCACTTGTGTCCTTAATAAAGATGACATAATAGATTCAGTAGCCAGTATTTTACAGAAAAGTGCTTATAATGATACGAATTTTTTACACCAATGACCGCGGGCCGGCCCTCCGCCACTCGCCTGGATTCCAATATGGCCCTCGAGGAAAATAAACTGCCCACCCCTGGGCTACACTGACGTTGTCCAGTGTGACTATCTGCTCAGATACAGCGTCTCGTAGATGATTAGGGCCTAGTATGATGACCTCGTTTTTTTCAGGGTTAAGAAGCAGATAATTAAGTGTCATCCAGGTTTTTATATCCTTCACACAAGCACCAAGTCTGTCTGCTTGATCGGTCTGATCAGGTTTCATTGATAAATACAGCTGTGTGTCATCTGCATAGCAGTGGAAGTTAATGCTATGCTTTCTGATAATGTTACCTAACGGCAGCATATAAAGAGTAAACAGAATTGGACCGAGAACTGAACCCTGTGGCACACCGTAGGTTACTTTAGAACAGGGTGAGGAGCTCTGGTTTACATTAACAAACTGGTACCTATCCGATAGGTAGGATCAAGATCAAGATTAGGCTTTTTCAGAAGCGGTTTTAATGACTGCATGTTTGAAGGACTGTGGAACATAACCCCTTTTTAGTCAAGTATTTATTATATTAAGAATAGAATCTATACTTAGGGGAGAATGTCTTTGAGGAGTCTGCTTGGAATCGGGTCTAGAATACAAGATGACCTTTTAGACGACATAATGGCTGAAGTTATCTCTGCTTGATCAACAGCAGTGAACCTTTCTAGTAATAATAATAATAATAATAATAATACATTTTATTTAAAAGCGCCTTTCAGAACACCCAAGGACACTGTACAAGAGAATAAAACAACAGAATACGTATGGATTTATATGGGACACTAGTTTTACAGCTTGGGCTTGTTCAGGGCTAATAGTGGGGAGTAGTTTCATCTAATTTATCTCTGATTGTTTTTATTTTATTTGTTAAAAAATAGAAGAAAATCATTAGAGCTGAGAGTAGCTGGGATTGAGGCTCTTCTGCGCTGTGACAGTTTGTTAGCTTGGCTACAGTGCTGAAAAGAAATCTAGTGTTATTTTTGTTGACTTCTATTAAATTTGAATAGTATCTGGTTTGAGCCTTACACAGAGCCTGCTTATAGGACAGTAGGCAGATTTTCCATGCTTTTGGGGATTCCTCCGTATGGAGCGACGAAATGGTCTTTCTAATTTTCTAACTCTTTGTTTATGTGAACGCAGTTCTTCATTGTACCATGGGGGGCACGTTTTGGCCTAATGACCTTCTGCTTTAGCGGAGCGGCAACATCAAGAGCGGACTTCAGAGAGTTCATGGTCAAGTCGACAAATTGATCACTTACACTGAGACTAAGGCCGTTTTCAGCGAGATCACATGACATGTCGCTGAATATTGGCTCTATTATTTCTTTGAACTTTGAGATAGATTTTTCCGATATTGTCCTTTTCATTATGACTTTATTTGGTGGGTTGGATAATCTTTAAGAACAAACTGAAGAGGTAATTAGGAAATGATCTGACAGTATAGGTTTTGAGGGAAGACAATGAGGTCACTAATCTCTATTCCATATGTTAGAACAAGATCTAGAGTGTGCTTGTGGCTGTGAGTTGGTTTATTTACATTTTGCACAAAACCAATGCTATCTAACAGGGCATTGAAAGAATTACTGAGAGAGTTATCGTTCATGTTCACATGGATATTGAAATCTCCAACTATCACTACTTTATTCCATGTCTAACACCAAGTTTGATATAAAGTCTGAGAACTCTGTTTAAAAACTCTGAATAGGGACCAGGAGGTCGTAGAGAACCACGAACAGGACTCCTTTTGTGGTTCTCCAATTTGGACATGTGATTGATAGCATGAGGCTTTCAAATTAGCTAAATGCATTGTTAATTTTAGGACTCAAGTAGTAGGCTTGAGTGTGAGATCACTGCCACACCACCACCTCGGCCTGTGCTCCTGGCGGTCTGAAAGTTAACATGATGGGTGGAGTGGACTCATTTAGTCTGACATAATCATCTTGTTGAAGCCAAGTTTCAGTTAGAGCTAGAAGATCTATGTTACAATCATTAATTCATTCATTAACTAAAAGCGATTTAGAGGAAATTGACCTAATGTTTAACAGTCCACATTTTACAAACTTATTTATTTGTTTATTTGTATCATTTGTGGGTGTTATTTCTTGTAAGTTCTTTGGTCTGACGCCTGAACTAGCTTTTTCTGAGGTTTGACTTTTTGACATTAATCATCACAGAGAGGAGTGGAAGAAGGAGAAAAACGTGTGAACAGCAATGAATAGAGACTCTTGGGCCGCATTCCTAACATCTTAATTATTCACCGCAATTATTAGTTTAGTTCACAACTTTCAGAAGGAGTGAGCGAGTTTTGCCGTCACGATAAAGCCAACAACAACAACAACAGCGTAACTGTAGACATTTACAAAGGTGATAACTTCACCTCTGAAGTTCATCCCCAAAATAAAGTATATACAATTTTTATTTCACAACATTTACCTGGTCTCTTCACCAGCAACATGTAAAAGAGGAAGTTTAGTGTCACTAGAGTCTTACCAGAAGCACAACAGCAGAAATCTAACATGAAAATTAATCTGGGGACACACTACACAACTCCAAATTTCTTTTTTCTTTTTAATTTTGATAGGACAGAGCAACGTGAAACGAGTATAAGACAGGGAAGGACATGCGGTGAATTGTCGGAGCCAGAGTTCTAGCCGTGAATGAAAAGGAGCGGAGGAGATACTGAAAACTTGCTATTTTCATCTTTACGGAAAAAAACAACACACAAACAATGGGAACAGCAAGGCGTGTGGTTAATATTCATGCCTAAATATCAGATATAATACAGAAAGGGCAAACGCACTACTATAACATTTAAAATGTTTGTATTTCAACTTCTTTTTTCTTTTCTGCCTAACCCTAACCCTGCCCTACCCCTGTTTTTTACCCTATATTGGCTTAAATGTTTGCCTATAAACAAAAAATATACCAAATGAAAACCTTTACACGTCCAAAATACAAATATTTATGAGTAACTATATCAAAACCAAATCAAGGCAAAAGTGCTTGAATAAAAGATGGCATCTCCAGGAGTGAAATTACATTTGGTACATTTGGCTAATCTTCTTTGTGATCCTAACATGTTTCGAATGGACCGTATAAATCCTATTGTTAGCTGACTGCAGCTCCAACATCACTGATGAGTACTTGATTAGCATAGGACTGCTTTGTACTGTCGGGGGACCAGGGCTTCAAACACATTTAAAATCCCTTCTCTTTCAAATGAGAATGACTTTCAGATTAAACAGTTTCCATGACTACAATTGGACCCTTTTCTACGATGGAACCCTCCTGGACGAATGAGGGATTACACCTAAATGATGTGCTCTGGATTAACAAAATAATTAATATTTAAATAAATGTAGTCTCATTGAGCCCATTGAGGTCGATAGAGAAGCGGTGTACACAGCCAACACAAGCTTTGACCACGTTTTTTTTTTTTTTTTTTCAATAACTTCAAATCGGATTGTCCATTTCAACATGTGAATAAATGATTGTATTCCAAAAGCCTGGCACCTATAACGTGGAGCTATGTGCCCAGCTCCAGAATAAGCCTGCTTTGTCTTCAGCGTAATCGGGAGATCATTTAACTGCACGAGGGAACAAAGCCAAGGGTGAGACGAGGACAGAGACAGACAGAGAGGGCAGCGGAGGACAGGCCGTGAAAAAAAGGGAACACTTTAAAAGGATGCAGCGAAGGAGTCAGGAAAGAAGGAAGAGGAGGTCAAGGAGAGTCACCGGTAATGCTAAATAGTTTAGCTTAGTTTAGTAACTTGAGCAGCTTTTCAAGAAACACTTGAGGCATGTTTTGACTGGTTCACTTTGGAGCGAATTGGGCCGGTCCAAGGGTGTCTCCACTGCCATAAGTGAACCGCCTGAAGGGCCGTGAGGTACTAGCTTCAAGGGCCTCGCTTTCGGATCTCAGAACGCTTTAGCTCAAGATGATTGGACAAGAGAGGAGCTGATATCAACAGGAAATGATCATTACTCGCCAAACGCAGACCCGATTTGGTGACAAGCTGATGATAACTTTATTTGTTCAGCTGACAGATTTGCTTTGGAACATGGAATGCTACAATTCTATCGTTCAAATATTTTTTTTTGGGGGGGGGGGAATGTTAGATAAGGGTTAGGTTTAGAAATCATTCATTTAGATATGATTAGAGCTTTAGGACATGGAATGCTAGTGCCGACCCAGGACGAAATGCCAAACTTTTTGGGAGCTCCGACAGACTTAACAGAACAGAGCAAGCGCACGTTACCATCAGCCGTTCCCAGTTTATGGACGCGCAGCACTCAGGTCTTGGCGCATGCCGTAGAGGCGCAGGGAAGTGAAATAAATGCAGAAAAAGCTGACTAAAAAGCTGTTTACGTTAGCGTTAGCCGCGTCTCACAGCGGCACTGATTGGCATTGGACTCGGAAAGACCACTTTTTGTGAACCGTCGAGATTGGCTTTATGATTGAAAAGCATAATTCAGGTATGATTTGGAATGTATTTATTAAGAAAGCAGTTGTTATGTTTGGGTGACGTCAGCTGCAGACCCCAGGATGGAAACGCAGACCACCACTAGCAAACGCATCTCCAGAACCAAAGTGAACCAGTCCGGGGCCACGCCTGAATAAAAACAAAAAGATTTAAAGACGTAACTCGTAATTCATGCAAAATAGAAGTCACCCAAAATTCTACTTTTTACATTATTCATTCACCGCAGCAGTAGAACAATCAGCCTCTTTATCTCCTCCTCTTCACCACCAGCGTCTATTGTGTAACGTGCTGTAATAAATGTAGCCCTAAAATCCATATAAAGTGCGTCTTAAACTGTGTCCACACACCAAATGGCATTATAAAGAAGATTTACGCGTCGAAACGGGCAAACGCTTAAACGCGCTGATAAAAATGCTGCCGTCACACTCACATTCATGTCATATTTGTAACACTCAAATATGACAAGCTCCTCATTGTAGGAGATTTTAATTAGCATGTTTGCTGTCCGTGCAAGCCCATGGCCAAAGACTTTTCAGATCTACTTGATTCTTTTAATCTGATACAACGCGTCACCCAAGAGCGTGGGCACATACTCGATTTGGTTCTCTCTCATGGTTTTTTTGTTGATAATCTTGAAATTGGTGATGCCGTGTTTTCTGATCATTGCCCGGTTGGATTTGATTTGATGATTTCGTTTAACAAGCCACGTGCTCCTGTGCGCTATTGCTGCATGATAAACCCTTCCTCCGTCTCAATGTTCTCCTCTGTGCATGCCAATACAAATGCAAACAATTCTGTCAGTATTCGCACGGAGGAATTAACGTATTTTTTAGCTGCATCCGCTGCAGCATTAGACTCTGTTGCACCTCTTAAAGCCATGCATCCTAACCGTAAAGCTGAACCTTGGCTTAAGAAAAATGGGTAAGGATGGGCTTGTAGTGTCTACAGAAAACCTGAAAGAACAGTGGAGAAACTACCAGAAAATTGTGAAAAACGAAAAGGCAAAATACTTTTCAGGCATCATCTCTCAAAATGTGCACAAACCACGGGTGCTTTTGAAAACTATAGCTTCCATTTTAAACCCTATCCAGTCCACTTCTATAGAGGTTTCTACTAGGGTATGTGATGATTTTCTGGCATATTTTAAAGGTAAAGTTGATTCTGTCTGGTCCAATATTGTGACCACATCTTTTATTCTGGACATAGAGCTTAATCATGCTCTTTATACTACTTTTAAGCAAGTCTCTTATTCAGCCCTCTCCAAAATTGTTGGGCTGTTAAAGCCATCAACTTGTCCCACAGACCCAATTCCAACACATATGTTCAAAGAGGTCCAGGAGCCTATTGGGCAAAATTATTGGAAATTGTATATAGAAGCCTCACTTCTGGTGTAGTCTCTCTGCTCTGTAAACAAGCTGTTGTGGAGCCCCTTTTAAAAAAGCCCAGCTTAGACGAACAGGCCCTGTCTAGTTACAGACTCATATTGAAGCGTCCTTTTCTGTCAAAGATTTTAGAATAAAGTGTTTTTATTCAGCTACAATCTTTTCTACAGAAACACAATGTAATGGACAATCAGGTTGAAAGTCATTTCATAGCACAGAAACTGCACTTTTAAAGGTTTTTAATGATCTGTTTGTAATGGCTGATTCTGGGAATTAAGCTGTTCTTTTGCTTTAAGACCTAACAGCTGCTTTTAACACAGTGGACCACACAATTCTCTTATCTCGCTTGGAGCCCTGTGTGGGTGTCAGGGAAACAGCATTGGAGTGGTTCAGGTCCTACCTGGCTGACAGGTCATTTAATGTAAAAGTTGGAGACTCCTTTTCTTCATGGACCCATCTACATTGTGGAGTCCCACAGGGCTCTATTCTCGAACCTATTATTTTTTCTTTGTACCTCCTGCCTCTTGGTCAAATTTTTAGAAAACATGGGATATCATCTAGCTTTTACTGCGGGTCATGAATGAATGATATGTTTTGTCTAAAACTTTTCTAGTATCTTTGTCATTTCTGGGTGTTTTGACTCAGAATAAAAACAGATTTACAGTTTAAAATCTGTTCTGTTATGAATATAGAGCAGCCTTTGTCCACGAGCTGTTGTTTTCTACCTGTTTCTGAACGCACAGCTTAAGTTAATATCGGCTGATATTGGTGATTTTGACTGATACCGATATTACTCAAGGACATAAATATCGGCCGATACCGGGCCAATATCAGTGCACCCCTATTCAAAACAGCAAGAAATGAAATCAAAATTCCCCTGTAACTTCTTGGCAGCGTCTGAGCTTTACTTTCCCATGAATTGCAATTAGTAGTGGCTGTGTTTTTGGCAGCGCACCAGCCTCATTCTCTCACATGCTACGCTCTCTCACACACATTTGAGCACGTAATGTTGTTAGTACTTCTCCCTGAAGGTTCCAGGTTCAATTCCCAGATCACAGGGGGCTTTTCTGTCACCACGTTCACATGTACAGATAACTCCAAAAGCGCTCTTCAGCTGATTTTTGTCTCGCTTCTCCGAAAAACCAAAGAGTTCACTTTAGTTCACTTTGAAATGGATCAGTCAGAAAACGTCTCCACTGTCTTTGACCATTTAAGATCATTGGAGGTCTTAGCTAGCAATGCAGCCTGGCTTCATTTTCGCGGCTCCCGATACATTTTTAGCGAAGTAAGATGAAAAGAGAAGACTAAGGTGAAAACATGACGGCAAAACGCAGATCTAAACAGAAAATAATCATCTCTCATCAAACGCTGACTTGATCTTGTGATAAACTGTCATATTTACAGTGACGATAACTTTGTTGAGCCGACTTGGCAAAGCAAAGCTAGCGCATGTTAGCGTCAGCTGTATCCTGTTTATTGATGTACATAACTTGTACTCAAAATATTTATTCCCAGCGCATAATGCATCTAACATTATCTAAACCACATCTAAAACACATCATGGAGGTGTTTGGAAGTCAATTAACTGCAGAAAAAGCGGACGATAAACCGGAAGTTGTCTCTTGCTTACTTTAGCTTTAGCCACAAACTTGTGAATTATGTATGGCATGTATTTTTGTGAATTGATTGTGTGACTGAACGTCGACCTTATGATTAAATAGTATAATTCAGGTACGATTTAGCTCACACCAACCCCTGCCCCTGCCGTTGGTTACAGTGTGTGTTACTTATTGGTTTTGGGCTAGAATTGAATTGGGGTTGGTGTTTCTTTGAAGAGCAGCTGAGGCTTCTGTCATGGAAATATTTGATTTCCTAAACTCTGCAATCTTGTCTTGTTCCAAGAAAAAGCTAGCTAACGGTTATGCTGAGTGCAGATAAAATCCTTTTTATATGTTTAGAGAGGTAAACAGAAATGTTCTGAGCCTGGATTTGGACGTCAGACTTTCAGATTTTTACCTGCATAAAACTGAAACGCTGATAAACCATGTTTCAGAATCAGAAATCCGAAAAAGATTTATTGCCATTGTCAGTGAACAAAATTCGTAAACTAGGAACTTGCTTTGGTATTAAGGTGCAACATACAAGAATGAATAATAATAATAGTAACAAAATATATCAAAAAAGTGCATGCATAAAATTAAGCACTTACTAATTAATTAAATAAAAACAGAGTTGGTCTGAGTATATACATAAAATGTACAGTTGGTCAGAAATAGTGCAAAAAAATTAGCAGTGCAATGAGTGGTTGTTGATTTATATTATAGTTAAAGTGAAGGTGTTAAGTGTTTATGAGTCCAACGGCAGAGGGAAAGAGTTCTTGTGGTGGGAGGTTCTGGTCCGGATGGACCGTAGCCTCCTGCCTGAGGGGAGTGGCCTCCTGCCTGAGGGGAGTGGCCTCCTGCCTGAAGGGAGTGGTTCAAATAGACCATGTCCAGGGTGAGAAGGGTCAGCTGTGATCCGACCTGCTTGTCCCAGAGCCCTGGAGACGTACAGGTCCTGCAGAGATGGAAGTCTGCAGCCGATCACCTTCTCAGCCGAGCGCACAATGTGCTGTGGTCTCTGTTTGTCCCTGTCCCTGGATGGACTCAGTGATAGCCGTGAAAAACTGCACTGGCACCAGCAGGAGGCCGGTCCATGTTAAGTCCTGACTCTGGTGAGAATTCTTCTTGCTATCAAGATTATTGAAATTGTGCTTCAATTTGCAATCTATGTTTCAAAGTCAAGATTCAGTTCACATCAATGAACTGTAGCTAATATTTGAGGGACTGAAATTTGCAAAAATAATATCATTATGGTTTCTTTCTCATATGGACAATACTTCATATTTAAAATGTTATATTTTAAAGACAACTATATCATATGCATTGTACATAATTGCCAACATTTGTTTTTAGCCTGGCTTTTTGAGGTGACTGAGAATGCCAACCTCTTATGCCCATTCACACATCATTTCCAGCTTTTCTGAACCTTTGTTTATTTCCAGAAATGTGCTTAATCTGTAAGGAGAATTACATGGTTTTATGTTAGGATCCGTTTAATGATCGGTTTGATAACGTAATAATCCAAAACATAATGCTGAAACAGGAACATATTGTACAAACTCTATTATTATTATTGTCCAAGCTCTGGTGGCTGAGTTGCATGTGCTTCTGGGTTATTGCACCATGTCCTGGTTTAGTCCTGACTTTGTGCCTCTCTTCAAAGTAGTGCTCATCTACTCTGTCCCTCTGATGTTTGTACATGTGCGCGATCCGTTCACGCCTCATCCTAAGCTTTTATTCTTTCGTTTTTCCCTCTGCTTAAGTATTCTGTTTGATGGGCTCGTATTGTGTTTAAGTCCTGAGTTTTCATGTTGGGCCACGCTCTTGCTCTGGACGACCTGTTCTCTGACTTTGACTTGAAGTGCACCTAAACTTACTACATTATGGGTGCACTATGTCACTTTTCCATGGAAGAGCAGTTAACAGAAACTAGGCCAGGTTACAGGTCAGATCTGTGGAGAGGCAAACCCGCTCACCCGTTTATTTATTTATTTGCCCGTGTCATTTCATCTACAACAAACAGTGTATCAGAATCACAATCAGAATCAGAAAAGGTTTATTGCCATTGTCAATGAACAAAATTCACGAACAGAGGAACTTGCTTAGGTGTTCAGTGCAACATACAACGATGAACAATAATAAAAACAACATATATGAAATCAAGAAGGGCGTGCACTAAGAAAAGCATTTAAATTTACTATAGTAAAAAACCAAAATAGGCTTACTATGTACACAAAAATGTACAGTTAAATTTACAGATGTAGTACAGGAAGTGAACAGTGCAGTGAGTGATTGATTAGATTGTAGTTAAAGTGGTAGCTGTTTAGAAGTGTTCGTGAGTCCAACGGCAGAGGGAAAGATACTGTTCTTGTGGCGGGAGGTTCTGGTCCAGATGGACCGTAGCTCCTGCCTGAGGGGAGTGGCCTCCTGCCTGAGGGGAGTGGCCTCCTGCCTGAGGGGAGTGGCTCAAATAGTGCGTGGCCTGGGTGAGAGGCGTCGGCTGTGATCGGACCTGCTCATCCCAGAGTCTGCAGCCGATCACCTTCTCAGCAGAGCGCACAATGCGCTGTAGTCTCTGTTTGTCCCTGGCTGTGGCTCCAGCGTACCACACGGTGATGGAGGAGGTGAGGATGGACTCAATGATGTGTGGCTCCAGCGTACCACACGGTGATGGAGGAGGTGAGGATGGACTCAATGATGGCCGTGTAGAACCGCACCATCATCTGCACTGGCAGCTTGGCTTTCCTCAGCTGCCGCAGGTAGTACATCCTCTGCTGGGCCTTCTTGCACATAGTATTATTATTTATTTTGAATGTGCAAAAAGGTCACATATGATATGGGGGAAATGGCAAAAATTCCAATCCAACAGAAACCATGCGGCGTGTGGCAGCCCTCACGGCGTGCAGACTGAGCTCTTCTCGTACTTAATGCTACAGAATGGTTGCTGCACCATGTGAACCCGTCGTCATGCATTGGTTCCAGACTACACAACTTTGTAAAGTACAGTGAAGGTGTGTAGTCCCTGCTGGTAAGGGAAAGCAGGCCAGTGACGAGTGTTTTGAGATCAACTGAACTACTGAATTACTCAGGGTAGTTTTATGGATCCTGTTTAGAAATCCTCCGAGCATCAAAAACACTCCATTCTGAATCTCTGAGATCTTCTGCGCTGTTTTTAAGTAAATTACTCATTTCCAGACTTGTTCTAAGCATTTCTGCCAAAGCGCCATCATTACAACAGCGTGCTTACATTCGTACGTTGGAGGATAACTAGCTTTTGTTTATCTCATCTATGTAATTCCCTCTGCAGCCAGTAGATGGAGCCAAAAGTCAATTTCTGGTGTGGGAAAAGCCAGAGTGACATGAAATAATTTAGTTTTTTGTACTAAAATATGAGAGGCTAAAGTAAAGGTACAAAAGAGCATCTTTAAAGTCATAATAACACTACAAATAATGCAGAATATTTGTCCTTTAAACTAAGTGCTGGGACCATCGCTCAATGTCCAGAAACGACAAGCGTGTTTGGAAACATCTGTGGAGCGATGCATGAAATCCAGATGCAGGAGTAAATCAGGGCATGTAGCTTCTTCCTATGGAGACTTTAGGATTACACCCTGGGAAATGAACTCGCAAAAGATAAAAGCCAAACATGTTGCAATAACAACTGATGATTTGTCCTTGGCTCTTGTGTTTTCTCAGTAAACGACCACAACCGCAAAATACCCCGACAGAGCTGCACTTTATGGGAGCATTAGTCCTGTCATGTGCTCAGGTGGGTGGTCCCCCCTCAGCAGGGCCGTAGGTCTGTGAGGGCTCCTGTAGAATGTTCTTTGGGGCCCTTATTTTGACTAAATGTAAATAAGAAGAAGAAGAAGAAGAAGAAGAAGAAGAATGATAATAATAATAATAAGAAGAAGAAGAAGAAGAAGAAGATGAAAAAGAAGAAGAGGAAGCAAAATGTAAATTACACCGATAACTAAAAGTGTTCAATCGGCTGCGTATTTTTCAGATTGGTGATCCGCCTTGTCACCCTCGTGCTCCCGCCCTCTCACACCCGATCACGCCAGCTCCCACCCACTTGTAAAAGGAGTACTTTGTGGCAAAATCTGATCGCTGTGTACTGTCTGCATCAATTAGTAAAATATTGAATTGATCACAAACCCAGAAGAAAGTGTCACATGGAGCAGTGTGTTGGCTGTTCACCTGCTTCACTTTGTTTTGTGAAAAAGCTGTTCAAAAGCTGCTCACACGTCCAATAATTGATGTGTATGTGTTTGTGAGAATGAGCAATTGGCAATTAAATACTGCTTTCACGGCTCACAAATCGAGCACCCCAGGTTTAAGGTTAGGGGTTTTGTGATGTTATTGTTCTCTGGAGCCTTAACCATGAATTATTAGCATTAGCATTAGCATTAGCATTAGCATTAGCATTAGCATTAGCATTAGCATTAGCTTTGTGTGTCTCTATACAGTGCGTCCAGCTGTAGGTTTAACCGCCATGGCGCTCGGCCAAGCCGCCATGGCGCTCGGCCCAAACTCCACACATATGACCTGAGCATGACCCGAATCCAAACGCTCTAACGAAGACAATTATGTAAAGCTGCCACCCATAACTAATCACATTATTGTAATCAAAAACTGAAAATTCAAACGGGTGTGCACGACAAGTTTGTTGACATGGTGTTATCCAACAGCAGCGCAGTGTTTTAGTCTGAGAACAATAGGACAAGAGTCTGTCAAATAAAAGGCCCATATGGATGTGGGTCAGTCCTGAGGCACCAAGACGGCTCAAATTAACCTCTATATCTTTCACTTAGTAAGGATTTTTTCAACCGATATTGATATTCATACTTTATTTCTTTTGTGACCAACCATCAATATTTGCAGGCATCCATGTAATTATTTCAAAATCCAAAGGCCACAAATTTAGGTAAAGTTGAAGTTGAGCTCACACATGAACTTTCCCCTGCTGCTTCAGGAAGAGATGCCACAGAATCAGCCCTGACTGAGTTTAAAAACTCTTTTGCAGCAGGTTTCGGTCCAGTTCACAGTCAATGTTTACAAGTGTGTATGTTTTTAAGATCTATTTGCACCAATATATTGCCCTTCCCTTCTTTTGGAGATAGAGGAAACCGTAGTTACCAAAGAAGACATACAAACTCCACAAAGGAAGGAAATGAACCAAGGACCTTCTGGTGGTGAGGCATGAGTCTTAACCTCGTTTTCAGCCATGTCAAAGAGTTGTTGCAGCTCTTTTCTATACTTGTTAATCCTAAAAAAGGCTGTGGTCTTCTGGTACAACACTTTTGATGTTCTTGTAAGGGTTTTATGCTCTTAACAGTTTACAGTCAAACACTTTCTTCCACTGAAGCTGTACAACACTATGTACATGTTCTAGTCAACACAGCTCAAATATATTTGTTTGGTGTGTTTATCTTTTTGTTCTGACAGTAATTATTTTATGTTGATTCAAAGCTTGGATGTGAAACAATATTTTAAAGGACACATTATGCATTATTTGTATTTGTACATCTCAACACTTTTTTTCTTTTCAACAAGACGTTTCAACTCTCATCCAAGAGTCCTTCTCAATCTGCAGATCTAGTCTGAGAACTCAGAAATGTATCCTACTCTAAGTAACCGGGCGGAACCTCCTGATAATAGCCTGTTATCTGGGTGTTTGCACAGTTTGAAGTTTTACCTTAAACTATCTTCCTTGTTACTCTAACATCCCTGTGACGAGCCAAAGAAATCCTATTGTTAGCTGCTGCAGCTCCCCCATCACTGATGAGTACCTAATTAGCATCTGAATGACCAGGGGATCATTTATAAAACAGTGCGTCAAATTGTACTTGAAAGAGTGCGCACCGTTAGTTTGCATATTCATAATAGTGAGACGTGGTCCTCCAGACGGACTAGAAAAGGCGGAAAAAGAGGAAATTCTCCGAGATGGAAGTGGAGACGCTATTCGGCGGTGGAGGCTCGTAAAGGAGTACTTAGCCTGTAGCGGCGTATTAAAAACAATAACCATAAGCTGGGGACCCACGCGCAATCTAATGGTCAATGGAAAAAGACTTCTCCCCTTTATAATATGAGCCTGATTGTGCCGAATGTGTGCAGATCAGACTGTAGCCTACACTGCCCTGCGTAATAATCCCCTGTGTGTAAAGGGATCAATCTAAACCTTAATTGTAATAATGTAACAGTAAACCACCAGACTAAACAACAGCTCTTAAGGACAATAAATGCAATGCTGCGGACATGAGATATCAGACGAGAAGAGCTGACCTCCAGAGCGGGGGAAAGCGGGGGAGAGCGGGGGAGAACGGGGGAAAGCGGGGAGAGCAGGGAGAGCGGGGAAAGCGGGGGAAGCGGGGGAGAGCGGGGGAAAGCGGGGGAGAGCGGGGGAGAACGGGGGAAAGTGGGGGAGAGCAGGGGAGAGCGGGGAAAGCGGGGGAGAGCGGGGGAAAGCGGGGGAGAGCGGGGGAGAGCAGGGGAAAGCGGGGGAAAGCGGGGGAAAGCGGGGGACAGCGGGGGAGAGCGAGGGAGAGCGGGGGAGAGGCGGGGGAGAGCGAGGGAGAGGCGGGGAGAGCGAGGGAGAGCGAGGGAGAGCGAGGGAGAGCGGGGAGAGCGGGGGAGAGCGAGGGAGAGCGGGGAGAGCGGGGAGAGCGGGGGAGAGTGAGGTAGAGCGAGGGAGAGCGGGGGAGAGCGAGGGAGAGCGGGGAGAGCGGGAGAGGGGGAGCGGAGAGAGCGAGGAGAGCGAGGGAGAGCGGGGGAGAGCGGGGGAGAGCGGGGGAGAGCGAGGGAGAGCGGGGGAGTGCCTCAGAGAAGGGAACGCACTATGGATCTGTGACACTGATGGAGGGCATCTGAACAGAGGAGAAATGATGGGAAACTTTAAAATACGTGACTGGTCTGTGTGCATGAGGCGAGTGCGTGATGGTGCACGTGACAAGTGCCTCTGCAAGTGAAGGGTCTCACCCATTTGACTGTGCGTACCCTCACAAAGATCGTAAAGCACGTTTTACTTTTGGTTTTACTGAATGAATTTGTAATGGTCCCATTTGACCAGCCTGCCATGTGTGTCGCTATTTCACCTCTGCCCACCTCTTCCAAGATTTGCGCAGCTTCCATTCAAGCCGTGGAAGTCCGCACATTTTCATGTCAAATATTTTTTTAATATATCGCATTCCTTGCGTGAAAAAATGCGTATGCAGATTTTGGGCTTCGTTTTGTGCGTACCAGGCTTTATAAATGAGCCCCCGGGCTCATTCAAAATGCAGCCGTATATCATTGGTAAACTGAACCATAAACCTCCATTTCTGTTTGAAGAGGGATTTTAAAAAATATATATATATATTTATTTTCTTTTTTTTTTTTTTTTTACAAAAATGGCCTCCTTTTCCCCTCTTTCAAACCATTTCTTCTCTTGCTCAGAATATTCAAAAGAGTGGTTTGTAGTCCTGAATTTGTGTGCCTTCACAGGCTTGTCTTCTTTTCTAAAAACAGTGTCCAGTTGATACAACTGAATATAATACATATAATACTATAATACAATGGAACCCTCATGGACAAATGAGGGATTACACCAACCCATTATTTGTATTGTTATTATGACTTTAAAAATGCTTTTGTACTTTTCATGTTTTAGAACTTACTGCAAGAACACTATGCTTAATATCTGTGAGGTGTTCCCTCTTCAGGAATTGTATTAGAACGCCATCTACTGGAAGCAGAGGATATTACAATGGCGAAATGAACAAACGCTAGCTTGCCCCAACCTGCTCTTGTAAGAACACAGTTGTATTGAACATAATTTGAGGCAGAAATGCTCAGAACGAGTCTGATGATTATTTATGGACTGGGACACTTGTAACCAAATATTTTTGGATATTATATTATATTATGTATATTTGAAGACAATCTCGTAAACAGGGTTAATAAAGAAGTGTGAAGCTAAATACAACTCCAGCTGTGTTTTTGATGAGGGAACAATATTATGTCATGGTTAAAAGTTTAAAAAAAGGTAAATTTTGCGCAATATGTGACCTTTCATAATAAAATATGTTAATTGCACATCTTACAGTTCTGCTCTGGTGTGTGACAGAGAAAGTGGGACATTGTTACATAAAGTAGGTCTAAACGTCATGTAACTGCTGGTCTGAGTAGGTCATGTGTATAAAAACAAGCCTCTGCACATACATCTTTTCTGTGGTAATGAACTGTGCAGAAGAATGCCTCTCGTTAACCTTTGCTCCTCCTGCTTTTTCTATATGTGCAGCTCAGCCTAATGAGAGCGGCCTTTGTGTCTCGGGCCCCGGCTCAGGACACACATGCACATGGACCTTACGGCTGGGCCAAACAAGGTACGCATGGATCGTACCGCCGGGTCAAACCAGGACACTGCCACTGAAATGAACTCGGCGCAAAAGGGCCACATATGCAGCACAGTGAGGGATTTACATGACTTTGAATGACAATGTTTTGTTGTACGATTTATTTGTAGACCTAGGAAGGTGTGGTAATGAGTGATGGGAATCCAGAATAAAAGATAAAGGGTTATTTTGTAATAATACTATTGGGTTCATTTACTTGTCAATCTCAGTGAGTGTCTTTGGTTCACCAAACAAATACACAAACAATAAGTTCAAATACAATTTTTGCATTAACAATTATAAAAGTATATATATGTAGCATGGGGAGTTGTTTTGACATTTCTGGCTTTAAAGTGTAAAAAAACCCGCACAGGTTCTTTACAATCAGGAGGAGGCAGAGCATAAGTTACAACATGTATTAAATCATTATTTGTTTCAGTTTTCAAAGCAGTAGTTTGAGTCCAATATTACAATTGCACATATCTCAGTTCATATACAATTTTCCCCAAAGACCGATCAGATACAATAACTACACTGCACTAGTTGTGCAGGGTAGGAGGCGAGACAGCGGTGGGCCGTGACTCGACTCCCTTAGCCCTTACCTGTGTGAAATAAAACCATAGATGCTCTGTTACAGGTAGAACCTAGTTCATTTAGGCAGCTGATGCACACACTTGACAGGTGACGGTTTACAGGCCAGACCTTCACCATTTAGACCCCAGACGCCTAAAAGCCCAGATCAGCAAGGCTCCATCCTTGGGCAGCAAGCCATGACACTAGAATAACATTTTGGCAATAAAATCTGCATTAAACAAGAGTCCAGTGTGCTGCATGTAGTGATGTAGTGAAGACTGAGATGATGAGATAAAGCTATAAATATATATTTTTTAAACCGGCACGCACTCTTCCTTAATGACAACGGAAGGGGAGCAAGACAAATGTATGTGTAGAGCACAACTTATACACAAAGTGCTTCACTATACAAACAAATGACACAACAACAAATTTACACATAAATATTGATTATTTTATATTTTAAATTCTATTATTTATTACAGATTTTCCCGCTTTACAGTCTTTCACTATCACCACATTAAATTCGAATTATGAAATGCTTTAGTGTTTTTCTTAAATACATATAAATGCATTTTAAAAGAGAAGGGCACATTAAAATACTTTCAGCCCTACACCGCCCAGGCATTTTAAAGCAGAACTAAGTAACTCTGGTGATAGAGCTCCCCCTGCAGCTCCCTTGTGGAAATACATTGCCAAAATTAGAAAAGCTTTAATGCATTCTGTTCAGCGCTTTCTCAAGTTAAAGTTGCTTAAGTCATATTTGAACTGTCCAGATTTAGAGGAGCGGCTGTAATATGGGTCTGCTTTATCTGCTTAACCTGGACAAATAAGAACACATATCCATGCATCCCTTGTGCATTTTGTGATTTTAACAGCGAAAACAATGCACTTTCTAAAACACACCTGGGCATTTGCGGCCCCAGGCCCTCAGCCTGTTTTAATCCGGCCCCCTACAAGATGTTAGTTTCTATTTTTTAACTGTCTTAGCTATGCAACATGTGTCTGCACTTGTGTTCTTAATAAAGATTACATGAAATTAATGAATTAATAGATTCAATAGCCTATTTTTACAGAAAAGTGCTTATAATTATAAGACCGCCAGACCCCCCTGTTCTGGCCACCCCATGACCACCCCTGTTTAAAAATCCTGGAGGCGCCATTGGTTCCTAGAAGTTTTTACTATCGACGATCTAAACCGTCTCAAATGTACCAGTGGATTTCTCCCTAAATTGTTGCCTGCTGTGACATCTGCACAGTTTTTCCTGGTAAGTCCATTTAACACATTGCATTAATCCCAAAGAAACGATAAATTATAAAAGATGTCAGCTTGGCGGCTCCCACATGTGGTGTAAATAAAAGCACCAGGATGTGGAGACGCCTGTGGACAGAGGGAAGGATGTGAGCGTGACCTGAGCTGAACTCTGTCTCTTGACGAAGCAAGCCAAAGCGTGCATAAAACAACACTAGCCGATGTACTGAATTAAAGATGCACCTTTAACCATTGTTTCAGCATGTTTGACTTTCATTGCATTTCTTGTTATTTCAAGAACAATGATTAAGGCGAGACTGCAGGCAAAACCTTTATTATTTTGGTTGTTTTTGGTCAGTTTGCTTTGCTCTCTAAATACATGAATAGAGGCTTTCATGTCGAAACAACAAAATTGTCAAATCTGCTACAGTTCTTTACTTATTTAATAGAATCCACTTCTCTGCATCTTTTTAACTTCAAAGGCCGTTTTCTTCAAATGCATTTTTCTCCCTCAGAGACATAAAGATCAACCCTTAAAACAGCTCCGACAAACACCAAACTTCACAGTCTCGTACGTAGCATTTTGTCCTTTCAGTCATTCAGTTATGACTTAAACAGACTTATTATGGGCACTGTAAGTATTCTATTCTGACGGAACATAAAGAACTATTTGTTGATCTCTAATTAAGTTTTCATTCTTCAAAATTTGACAACATTTGAAATTTAACAAAGAAAATTCAGTCAGACTCTAATATGGCTCTGACACGTCAAGGTTTTTTCCTGTTCACTTGTAGTGTCTCGCCTCAACTAATTAGAAAATTGCACGTTTTTGTTTTGTTTTTTAAAGCTGAATTATCTTGGAACGAGTCAGAAATGTCAAGAAACACGTTCAACATTCGACATCACAAAAGCAAATAAATGATCAAAACGTCTCAAAGTCAGATTAATACTTGTTCTTCAATTGCTTTTTAGCCAGATAATGCATACATTTTTGCTATTCTTTGTTTTTTATTGAACGTAAACACCTGTGTTTGAACAAATGTGAGGGAAACCAGATTTACTCCAGTTGAAGTGATCACATGGGACGAGCAGGTTACACTTTTTCTTTCTTTATTCCATTTTGTTCACCATCTTATAAAAGCTGCTTGATATGCTGTACATAAAAATATAGCTTTAACCCTCTTATTTCCAGTCAAATCAATCATTCTGGGAAGTCAGTTTGTACTCCAAAACCACAAGTAAAAAATGACCCTAAAATAAATGGAATTTTATATTGATTACGCATGGATACTTTTTACCTTCCGCTTTTAAAAGAGAATTGTCAAAACCCAATAAATGCTCATTCTAATGTCAGTCAATCGATCCCTCCAACACCAGCTTTACTCATTCACATGTCTAACAAAGAAAATCTGATTTCCTCTGTGCAGAGCTGGTTTCTACTAATAATTAGAAGTACATCCAAAACCAAAACCACAGAGTCTCAGCTTCACAAAGACGCCAGCCATTTGTTTCAGCTCCAAAAGTTTCAGGGCCAGCTTCAATTTGAAATGGGGCTCATTTATTCTGGCAGGTTTGTGAAAATTAGGCCCCTAAGCATAAGGGGTTTTAAACACACAAGTGCAATAGTCTACATGTCACTACTAAAACTGTGCCGCCAAATATCCTCTGAGAATTAGCCTCAATCAGATTACAACTTGAATGTGTCAAAACAACATATACTGTGTGCCTTTGGTTTGGTTTACGCCTCATGCTAATCTCGTGCCTCGCATTAGCGGCTCATTTCAAGGTTATATGAGGACAGAATCTACAGAATTATGGTGTGGAAAGGAAGTCCAGGCCTCCACTGCTCCACTGCTTACTACTGCTATGAGAAGAAACATCTCGATTTTTACAGTGATTCAAGATCGGACGTCGAAATCCTTAATTATCGTCGTCTAAAACAATGTTCCTCCAGTTTTACGAACGCAAACATTCTAAATAGTAAAAAGTGAAGTCAAAAAGGACCAAGAGCTAATGTCCGATAAGCCCAGTCCCTTTTCAGTCAAGAGGAACCACCCAGACTCCATTGCTCTTGTTCACTGTAAATATCTAATATCTAATTAAGTCTTTTTCTCTTCATCCTACTCCTTTTGAGCACTGAAAACCAGGCATATACAACGGTGATGCAAGAGCAAAAACACACAATGAAATGTATTGTTTTTTATTCTATTGTAGTTACTACCTATAGTTTGAATTGGAGCGGGTGTAATTTGCAGTTTAAAGTGCCCAGGTTTTTATGATTTTCTAATATTTTGACTTCATGTGGTGTATTTATACCTGTTGCACGTATAAATTATAGTTTTACACCAATCGAGTAGGTATTTGTGGAGAAAACGTTGAAAAATCTGTAGAAAAATGACAGGAAGTGACGTCACACTACGGATACTCAAAGTTATGCATAATTTACACAAAG
Source organism: Chaenogobius annularis (assembly GCA_015082035.1). Classification (NCBI taxonomy): domain Eukaryota; kingdom Metazoa; phylum Chordata; class Actinopteri; order Gobiiformes; family Gobiidae; genus Chaenogobius; species Chaenogobius annularis. The sequence continues at coordinate 228,325 of BJKM01000130.1, read as the reverse complement.
AAGCATTAATTCAACAAAATAAATTTGTCAAATAATTATTTTTTTTAGGAGTTAGAGGAGTTTTAGAGTTTGCGGGGTGTTTGCGGGGCAATTTCCAAGTGTGATGTTATCAATTAAAAACAGGAAGTGAAATTATAAACCTAAAAAATGTGCAATTCTGTGATAACATTTTTATAATTTTAAGCAAAATTCAAAATATATTTATCTTAACTGCATTTTAGTTCAATGAGTCGTCCGACCTGTAGGGGGCACTTTAATTAACTGTCTGATTGTAGATTCCTTGACCTGGTTTATCTGTTTTTGAAAGAAATATGCAAAAGAAAAATCCACAGATGTTGATCTTTCTCATTACCTGTTCAGGATTCGCTCCACAAACTTGTCGCATTAATCTTATGTCCTAAAGTCCATTCAACTGACAACAATCACGTCTTTGAAGTTGAAAAATGGCACCACTTTCTGAGGCTGTCGTGAAAAAGACTTTCTGCCAGTTCTTGTTTCATGTGGATTGGCCCGAGAGTTCTAGGCCACGCCCTCCATCTGAGATTATGCCATCATCAAAGTCTAAAACTGAACCTATTAAGAATTGTATTTTTGGAGCTACTGTGTCCAACTTATTTCTCTTGTGGATCAGTAAAGTTTGTCCAAATAAAAAAATTATTCAAAATATTTCCTTAAAAGGTTTTTGATGTACCATGTGCTTGGGCCACTTACAGGGACTTGATAAATAAATAAATAAATACAAAAATACAGAAATACAGAAATACAGAAATACATTAAATCATTTCTGTGAAGTGTAAAAAGTACTAAAAACTAAACTAACTAAGAAAAAAAAACAGAGAAAAATTACGCCTACATTGCAAAAACCTTGACTTGATTCTTGGTTCTGTTATGAGTGAAAATGCCTTTTCAAGCAGGACAATGCCTTCTTCCCTGGAGTCTGGACACTTAGTTTGGTGGCGAAAATTGAAAGAGAAATTGAAACAGATTAACCTCAGATTAACCCGATGGTGCTGGGGTCAGAGGTCTTTGCTGAGTAGCGCGCCGGAGGCAGCTTTCAGTACACAACCGTCTATCATCACTTTTAAATTTTCCCATGCCATAACATTTTGAAATCAGGTTTTACACCGTACCCCCAGCTCCAGTGAGCACTTAAATGCAATCCGTAAAAACTACCTGAAGGTTTTTTCCCACCGAAAGTTGGAGTGGTGCCATGTTTGAAATGATGGCGCTCAAACGTGCTGACAGCTCCAGGCATCTGCTGCTGCTGCTTCCTCTCGCCGCTCACACTCCTGTGCACTTACACCAGAGTTTACTTAACACTTTTCACGTTTCACCTCCAAACTGTAGCAAAAAGTAGCTAAAAGTGTCTCCAGTAGAAGTAGCATGAGAGAACCTGCTTTCTACGTCGTCATCTTTATTCCTACTACAACCTTTAAGAGCTTTTTGGTTTGTTTTATACATTTTTTCTTTGTGTGTGAAAGCTTTGAGTGCGTCTCGACATCTTTAACCTGCAGTCTGGATGCTAATGAAGCGACAATGTAGGGGTTATTGGTCTGTTTTATGCACGTGAAAGTGTCCGTATTGGTTTCTGTCATATAATATGTTCTGTAGGTGGTGCCTTGGTGTAGAAAAGTCTCTCTTGTTTTCACTAATGCCTCTCCTTTGGAACATTGGAGCATTTAGGGGGTTTACTTCTCACCGTGAGCTCATTGAATCTCTGTCTCCTGATTGTAACGAACCCACAAATAAAGTTCATTGAAGTTCAAAGTGGTCGAATAGTTTGAGCCTTGTTAAATACTCTTGCGTTCACGGGTCTTTTCAACCAGTTTCAACCCTTTTTTTGCTCCATCTCCAGGGAAACAGACGAGAAATACAATATATCTTTCTTGTGCAATGGCGCATCAGTCAGTCTCCTTACAGTTATTCCATGCAAACCTCGGCGTTGTAATGCTCCGTGATGTTTCCTCTGAATGCTTCTGCTGTTCAGGTTCTGGCCTTCCTCCATCGCTCCAACTGGACAGTTAAAGCCCACGTCATCGTTGGGTTTTTGAAGCTCAATTAGACCGATTTACCGCTGCAACAAGGAATACCAGCCACAGCTTCAAAGACAAAGTAAAAAAGGAAACATGATTTCATTCGAGAGGAAAAGTGCGAACATATACGAACATATGCCTGAATTTGTCTATTCGATCATAATCTCAGCAATTCGCAAAAAGACGTTTAGTAATTTCAAGTTTGTGGCGCTGTGAGACGAGGCTAAAGCTGTGGTCAAGTACTTCTGCTTTATTGCCAGCTTTTTTTGCTTTTATTTCACTTTCAACACAGTTTGAATAAATCCATCAACGACGACAAGAGCAAATGAGGACTTTAAGGAGTTCAATTGTACCAAATACAGATATAAAAACAAACACGGCAAAGATAGTGTGTCCCAACTGCCCAAATGTGTATAACTATTTATTTTTTGTCCAATACTTTAAGGGCTTTTTTAATGGATGGTTTCAACAGATATAAGAGAAGTTTTATTAGTCAAAGTCTACAACTTACAGTAATGCAGTGATTTAAGTGTAATAAGATCAGTGAGTTTAAAAACGTTTACTTTTCTGCTGAAACGCCATGTCGACACATCCTCAGTGTCACTCATTTGTATGCTTAAAATACACAATTTGCCAAGAAACGTCTTCAAAGAGTGGAAAAAAAGTTGCATTTCCCATTGAATCAACTCAGAGCTTTCCCCGAATCGATCCTGACGCGAGCGCAGTGCGTTGATTTACAGGAAACGGCTGTCACTAACGTGCTTTGTTAGCTTTGTTTTGCTAACCATGTGGGCTCAAAGCTGCAGTTCATCACACGATCAAATGTGAGAAATGAGAAATGATCATCTTCTGCTTGTATCTGCCTTTTGCTGTTGTGTTTTCTCCTGAGTCTGTGTTCTGTTTTGTTGTCTTCTCAGTAAAGGCGGAACCCGAGGCAAAACGAGCCAAAGCGAGCCAAAGCGAGCCAAAGCGAGCCAGACCATTGATCTACTACAAATTGTGCCTTCGCTGAAACTGGAGTACCCCACTCCAAGGAAACCATTTCAGAGTAGACTGAATTAAATGAAAGACTTTATAATAAAAGACATGGAAGTGAACAAGCTGGAAGCCCATGGGGTGAAACAGTCTGGAGGAAATCTGGCTTACTGCTGTTCTGTGTTATTTTAAAGGGTCAACCAAGTGTAAGCTCGGTGCCAAGGCTGTGGCTGTGCACTAAAATGAGGACAAACGCCAGACAAACAAACTCGCCTCACAGTAAGAGGGTCACTGGTTAGATTCACAAAACAATGGTGCGTGGCCCTTGTGTTGGTCCTGTTTTTTCTAGTCCTAGTCTAGTCCTGGTTTAGGTTTAGTTGAAGGTTTAGTCCCATTTTGATGTTGTGTGTTTGTGTAAGCAAGGCTAGTACTCACACCTCACAGCAAAAAGGTCCCATTTACTTGAGTAACTTTTTGAAGAAATTGTATTTTTCAGACACTTTACTTTTACTTCTACTTGGGTAATGTTTACTTTGCAGTACTATTTCCTCTGTCAGTAAGCCTAAACTTTATTCAACGTTTTGAGTTTATGAATCTTTGGATGCATACAGCACCTTTCCCAAGACTCAACACTCTTTACAGTGCATTATTGATTCACTCCTCACGTCGAGGTGGTAAGTTACTACTGCATCCACAGCTGCCCTAGGGCAGACTGACTGAAGTGAGGCTACCATTCTGCACCATCGGCCCCCATCGGACCACCACTAACCATTCAAACACACATTAGATTCATAAATTTGAAATTTCTTTAAATTAATTTTTTTAAAAATATTTACGTTCAAACTGTTACTCTCAAACATAATAACTTGAGGTTGTTGTAAGTGGCGTTTGGACATTATATTGACTATATTTTTGAACATTACATTAGCCTAAAAGACCCAGTTTAACCTTGTTCAACCTGTTGCAGAATCAATGAAATTTAAATTGTCCAGCTAATTTCCACTGGTGGTATACAGATCTACTATTCTTTGAATGTTTCAATTCAGAGTGAATTGAATCCACATTTTTGTCCTCCTTTGGGTTAGTCCTGTTTTACAACCTTATAGCAATTGTGTGGTCCTATTTTAGACCTGCTTTTCTGCCAGTTTAGACCTAGTTTAGATCTGGTGGTACTCCAAAGGCCAAATATGTTCTTAGATCAGCTAAACAACTAACTAAGTGTGGTTTGGCACCAGTTTGGATCTGGGTTAGTCTATAATTAGTCCTTTAGTTTTTCATTTTCTTATTTAAAAATTTGATTTATGCTTAAATGTATAAATAAACAAACAAACACAAGTGGGTCACCTTCCAGCAGCTGTGGCTACAATCTTACAACCACTAAGTGTGGAGTGAGTGAATCATATATATCAATATATATATATATATCATGTTTCAGTCCTGGTTTAGTCCTGGTTTAGTAAAAATTGACCTTAATAATAGGGAAATGTTAGTATTGCAAGAGAAGTTCAGTAGAATACAATATAAAACATCTGCAAGATAAATAAGGATTCATATATAGACATTAAAACTAAATGACAATGTAATAAAATATGCCTCCTTTTGATTTTCTCTTTATAGCTACACATTGTAACTGTCATATCCAATCCACCTTAACCAATGATTTGTGAAATGTGTGAAAATGGCCCAAACTTCTCCGTTAATAAAGGAATCCCTCAATTTCCCAAGTTCTTATTTTTATTTTTTTATTTTAAATAAGATATATATATATATATATATATATATATATATATATATATATATATATATATATATATATATATATATATATATATATATATATATATATATATATATATATATATATATATATATATATATATATATATATATATATATATATATATATATATATATATAAATCCCTTCTCACCCTCCGTCTCATCCCATATTCTAAACTCGGGTCCTCTACCAGAGGTCAGGGAGCTTGATGGTTCTGCGCAGTATCTTTGCTGTTCCTAGTACTGCACTTTTCTGGACTGAGATGTCTGATGTTTTTCCAGGGATCTGTTGTAGCCACTCCTCCAGTTTGGAGCCCCGAGTGCTCCGATGACCACGGGCACCACTTTTGCCTTCACCTTCCACACCTTCTCCAGCTCTTCTCTGAGCCCTTGGTATTTCTCCAGTTTCTCGTGTTTATTTTTCCTGATGTTTCCATCATTTGGTATCGCCACGTCAACCACAATGGCTTTCCTCTGCTGTTTATCCACCACCACAATGTCTGGTTGGTTCGCCATTACCATTCTGTCAGTCTCTATCTGGAAGTCCCACAGGATCTTGACTTGGTCACTCTCTACCACCTTTGGGGGTGTTTCCCACTTTAACCTTGGGGTTTCCAGGCCATACTCCACACAGATGTTCCTCTACACTATTCCAGCCCCTTGGTTATAGCGCTCCATGCATGCTTTCCCTGCCAGCATCTTGCACCCTGCAGTTATGTGCTGACTTGTCTCAGGGGCCTCTTTGCATAACCTACACCTTGGGTCTTGTCGGTTGTGGTAGATCTGGGCCTCTATTGCTCTGGTGCTCAGGGCCTGTTCCTGTGCAGCCATGATGAGTGTCTCTGTGCTGTCCTTCAGACCGGCCCGCTCTAGCCATTGGTAGGATTTCTCGATATCAGCCACTTCAGTTATGTTCCGGTGGTACATCCCATGTAGGGGCTTGTCCTCCCATGATGGTCCCTCCTCCAGCACCTCATCCTCTGTTCCCCATTGCCTGAGACATTCACTGAGCACGTCATCTGTTGGGGCCTTGTCCTTGATGTCCTTGTGGATCTTGGATGTTTGATCCTGGATAGTGGCCCTCACGCTCACTAGTCCACGGCCGCCTTCCTTACGGCTAGTGTACAGTCTCAGGGTTCTCGATTTTGGATGGTGAGCAGCTTTGGCTACTTAACATCTGTGGTCTGTATCTCTTCCTTTGGCCACCTTACTATTCCTCCAGGGTATCTGATCACTGGCAGGGCATAGCTGTTTATGGCCCGGGACTTGTTCTTGGCATTGAGCTGGCTTCTTAGGACTTGCCTTACTCGTAGGTATTTGGCTGTTGCCGCTTTCCTTTAGGCTGCCATTTGCCTGTGATATTCCAAGGTATCTATGTATAAGGTGTGTGTGTGTGTGTGTGTGTGTGTGTATATATATATATATATATATATATTTATTTATTTATTTATTTATTTATTTATTTATTAATGACAAAATTCAAAACAATTAAATAATAATACAAATATTAATGAACAACAAGACATCGACAAAACACATGCAGCCAGAGTTTTTCCAGCAACAAGTAATCCCCTGTGAATAGCGTGTATTTTTACATAACTTTATAAAGTATTGTGATACATTTTCCCAGCAGACTTCTTTCCAAACATGTGATTTTGTTGCCCTCCATTGAGATGTAAAACATGTTCCCATTCTTAATCAAGTCATAACAAAATCACCACTTATCTTGATGTTATGATGTCTCATAAAGCGCCTCCTTGCAGCAGACGTGATGGTTTTAGGGCCTCGTTGATTTACCAGCAGCCCATGGGATTGTTCCACGACTCTTTTGTTTACTTTTTATCATGTTATTGCTGATACCTCGCTGGAATCTTGGCACATGCACATCTGCTAGTGATGTTCGATTCCTGAGATCTGTTTGGCAAATGTCTCGACCAAACATGAGAATTGGGATAGTCGCACTTCAGAGCGTTGTAAAGAAATGTCGTTGTGAATGTCGGTAAAGTCCGTGTGTTGTTGAACTGAAGCTGAATTAATCACAAAGCCACAGCTCATTTTCTGAATTGGCCACAAACAAATGAGAACAGGCTTTAGAGTTTTTACAGTGTTGTTACAGTCACACCTTTATTTCAAATATAATCGGTTTAACTGTTGACATTCCGTTCCATTGCTTCCTGTTAACGCTGGCTGCTAAGTTGCAAAGGCATAAGCACCGCGCCGTTTGAAAACATTACAGTGAAATGCATTGAGGGGGATGTACTGGCCTGAAGTTTACATCGCTCCACACTTGTTTGAGAGAAGCCCGTGGTCAAGTGCGGATCGAAACATCCTAAAAACTGGCGGCTCGTCGTGAACGTGCATCTGAAGTGCGCTAGTGTGAGTGTTGGGAAAGGGCCATATAAACATCTCCATGGAGACAAAAGTTTTATTTAGGGCGATAAAAACACCTCAACCTCTCCTCTCATCCTCGCTTCTTTTATCTCCTCTCTCTCTCTCTCTCTCTCTCTCTCTCTCTCCTCTCACTGGTTTTCTCTCCATGTCCCTCTCTCTTCTCTTTTCTTCCATCTCCCTTCTTCTCTTCTCTCCACTCTCCTCCCTCTCTTCCCTCTCTCTCTCCTGGATATCTGGCCTTTCATCTTCCTTCTTCTCCTCTCTTCTCTGTCCCCTCACTCTCCTCTATCCTTCTCACCATCTCACTCTCATGCTTCTCTCTACTCCCTCTCCTCTCCTCTCTCTTCTCCCTCTCCTCTCTCTGCTCTCTCTCCTCCCTCTCCTCCCTCTCCTCCCTCTTCTCCTTCTCACCTCCCTCTTCTCCTTCTCACCTCCCAGAGCCTTTTCAGGTTGCTGGCCACCACCAGTTTAGCAGATTTACCCAGCAGCAGACGTCACAGACAGGGGAGCGACACGAGCCCAAAATAGCCTCAACCACAAACGGGGAACACTGTTCGCGGCGGCTGAACCTGACGAGGAAATTACACTTCACAGAAACTCCATCCATCAACATTCACTTTTAGATTAGGTGAAGGGTTCAGAATGAGGAACAGCAATTAACACTTCAATTCAAAATATTCTACCTTTGAATGGTGAAAAGTCCTCCAAAAGCTGCGTATGAACGTGAAGCTGAAACTTGATTGCACATTATCCCTAGAGCCTGTGCAGCTTTGATTAGTAGTAGTATATATAGCAGGAGTATATATTGTAGAAGTATATTGAGGAATCATTATTGGGTCAATAAACGTGCTGTGCTGAAAGAAGAGGTAAATTAAACAAGAAATAAGAATTTTATTCAATCAGGTTGGACTCAACAACGTCACTTGGGGTCAAATCTCATATACACCATCTAATGACTACTCAATAATTGAGGGGAATAATCACAAAATATATATTATAAATGCAGCGCTGTAACATGACTTTATCTTGATATGCTATTCATTGTGTTTTCTCAGGTTTTTGCTGTTGATCTATAACAAGTGGATTTTACATTTTGTTTATTGTAAACTGCAGCTTAGTAAAAGAAAGGGACCACTGACCAAGAAGTTCTGCCTTGTTAATTTGTGACATTGTATCTTAAAAAGATCAAGTCATTTACATGTTTTTATTCTTGAATCCCACATGTGTGACCTGTTTCCTTCCTCTGCAGGGCAGCTGAGCGCTTCCTTAGAGATAGGGTGAGAACCAGGAGCTCAGAGTAGAGCCGCTGCTCAAAATTGATGGAATAATTAATCAACACATTCAATACCCACCATTAAACAATGGTCTGGGCGCCAGACTAAAAAGTTATTTTCAGGCCCAGGGAATCTGTGCATTGTTGACTTGTTGGTCACATGAACATTGGACATATTACACAAATCAATCTACTTTCGAGCATGTTGTAGCGACAAGCATTTTCCCTCGTTCTCCATGTATCCCAACGGAGTTTCTGCAAGACCGAAACTGCGAGGGAAGAAGGAGGGAAAAGTGGGCAGGGCGTAATAAGGTCAATAGGTTCAGCATGATTGCACATGGGGAAGACCCTCCCAGCACCACCAATCACTCACACTGAAATGTCTTGCCTTTGGATACAACAGTTCACACCAGAGCCTCAGCTGCCTCACTGTGGCACCTCGTGTTCCCAGTGTGTCCCATCCCAGCACTGCCCAGACCCCTTTCTGCTTAGCTTCTGATATCTGATGAGATCTCTCTTTGACGAGCAGAACTGTTCTTCAAGCACTGACCAGAACCTGGGTCAAGATGTGAGGCATTGAAGGATGGGTCAAATGCAGAGGATTCTCTCATGTGGATGTCCTGGAGCCACTCTGAACATGAGACAAGGCAAGGCAAGTTTATTTGTAGAGCACAATTCGTACACAAAGGCAATTCAAAGTGCTTTACACAACAGGAAAAAAAATGCATTAAAATCACAAAGACATGACAGAATAGTTTAAGAAATAAAAGAGAAGAATGCAAGTAAAATAATTTCAGTCTTATGCACAGTTAAACAAAATAGAGTTTAGCTTAGATTTGAACAATGCCAGAGTAGAGGCCTGTCTCACATCCTCAGGAAGACTGTTCCAGATTTTAGCTGCATAAAACTGAAACGCAGATTCCCCATGTTTAGTCCTGACTCTGGGCACCAGCAGGAGGCCGGTCCCTGAGGTCCTCAAAGTCCGAGATGTTTCATATGGCACTAACATGTCCATAGAATTGTACTTTGATGCTAGGCCATGGAGAGACTTGTAACGACAAACTGTCTTTTAAAGATCTATTCCTCTAAGCCACCAGGGCAGCCAGTGCAAGCGAACCTGAGCACGACGGACTAATGTGATCGTACTTTCCTGGTTCTAGTCCGACCCCCCCCTGACCGAGCAGCAGCGTTCTGGAATGTACTGCAGTTTTACAGCTCGTTTGGAGAGGCCAGTGAGCAGGGCCTTTACAGTAGTCTAACTCTACTAGTTGACAAACGCATTATGGATAAGGTCTCACAGGTCTGGTTTAGACACATTACTTTTGATTTTGGCAATGATTTTTTAGATGGCAAAAGGCTGCTGATGTTTATTGATCTGTACGTGGCTGTTAAAATTCAAATCTGAGTCCCCATTATTACTCCCAGATTGTCTAACTTGATTTTTGTAGGTTTTAGAGAGCGAGACTCTGGAACGTGTGACTGCTAAGCACTTTCTCTCTTGTTTCTAGTGGGCCAAAGACGATGATTCAGTCTTGTCTGAGTTCAGCTGGATGAAAGTGTGTTTCGCATCCAGACACACTGATCTGTCTGGAGGATGCCAAGTGAACAGCAGTGAATTCCACATGGTCGATTAATTCACCATGCCGTCTAGTGAAGAACATAGATCGTTGAGGTGTCGTCTGCATAATTGTGATAGGACACATGTTGTCGCTTGCCGTATCAACTGACCTAACGGGCCAGCATGTAGAGGGTGAATAGAAGGAGTCCCAGAGATTGACCCTTGGGGCACCCACAGGTCAGGGGCATGTGGTCTGAGAACACAGATACCCAATTTCAACAAAGATACTTTCTGTCTTCCAGATTAGGACAGTGATATACCAGTATCTTTACGGCGTATGCCAGTGTATAGCCCACCCAGCCCTCTAGTTCTCTGCAAGAGGATCCCATGACTCGACCCAGTGTCGATAAAGCAGCACTCAGATCTAACAGAATTTAAGACTGAGGCTTTGCCCGCTGTCAGATTCGGTTCAGGATGGATTTCATTTGTCACGCTTGACAAGAGCAGTCTCAGTCTGTGTATGAGGTCTTAAACCTGACTGGAAAACATCAAATGAGTTGTTTATTAAGAGGAAAATCAGTGAGACTGTTGTAAACAACCTTTTCAAGGACTTCTGCCCAAAATGGCAGATTAGAGTATGGGCCTGGTAATAAAGTTACTCGTGTCACTGGTGGTGCATCTAAGACTGCTTCTCGTCTTTGAGACTGATGGTTTTAGTGGACCCCCGTTGTTTCAAAGATCCATATGTGAATGTTCCATGTATTGAACTGATAGCGACTGATGACTGAAGTAGTAAGTAAATTAATCCACAATTATTACTGAACTACATTTGTAACTCAGACTACGATCAGACAGTGGAACCCACTGTAATCTTGCTGTGTTAGAGGTTTTTGATTGGCTGACAGTCACCGGAAGAGAACATCATGGTTCTCTGTTACAGAGGATGGTTTGGAGAAGATGTATGCACTTATATGACAGAGCTCTTAAGGCTGATCGCTTCTTGGGACTTGCCACTGTGTCCACACGGATGAAGGTCATTGAGACAGATTAGGCAAGGCCAAAGCAGTTGTATGTTTGTAGAGCACAATTCGTACAGCTAAGTAGGTAACGATATATCACAAACCTAGCTTCACACAAGTTCAGCAAAAATTTGACATTTTATAAATCACAAAGACATGGCAGAATACACAAAAAACGTTTCCAGACACTTAAAAGAGAACTGAAATGACAAAGAAAAGCATTTCAGTCTATAGCACTGCCAAACAAAACAGTTTTTAGTTTAGATTTGAACATTGCCAGGAGTAGCGGCCTGCCTCACATCCTCAGGAAGACTGTTCCAGATTTTAGCTGCATAAACTGAAATGCAGATTCCCCATGTTTAGTCCTGACTCTGGCACCAGCAGGAGGGCCGGTCCTGAGGTCCTCAGAGTCCGAGGATGGTTCATATGGCACTAACTAGTCGTCGCGGGAATGTACTTTGGTGCTAGGCCATGGAGAGACTTGTATACAAGCAGAGCTGCTTTGAAGTCTATTCTCTGAGCCACAGGGAGCCAGTGCAGAGACCTGAGCACAGGACTAATGTGATCGTACTTCCTGGTTCTAGTCAGATTAGCGTTTAACCTTCTACAAGGCTTCTAGTAATTTGATTGTTTATTTTGGTTTGTTATTTGGAGCCTGATTGTTGTTGTGCAACAAGAACATGGTCTCTAATTCAATATGTGTAGGTATCTAATCTTGCAAAACTAGATCGTGCAAAATAAAATTGCCAGAAGATTGTGGCCACATGAGGAAAATGGTGTGTTTAAATTTGGATTGGACAGAAACGGTTACAGTTGGTGAGATGCACCACTTGAGAAACTGTAGTTCCAAAAAGCACTGCTGCAATGGCAACAAAATGTAAACAAATATAAATGAATTAAATAAATAGTGCCCACAATTGCAAACAGGCTATATGTGTGATACTGAGTAAATATTGACCCTGGTGCATGTTCTTGGTACAAATTGTTTTTTAATCCTCGTCTTTGCACTACTTAGAAACTCCCGCTTCTCACTTCCACAAAGTGCGGGGGACAAACCATAACTGCTCTTAAATTGTGTGCGCACGTGGCTCACGTTTACTCTGCGTGACGGCCCCGCTCTACGCAAGCTTTTCATTCAATCAGATCCCACTTGCATAATCGTGGGCCATAGTTGCATAAGACGGGGAAAAACAGGCAAGGACTTAATTAAAAGCAACTAACAAAAGGGGGTTTGTGGCTTCGCAGTAACAGATGCTATTCCTAGAACTCCACCAGGCAGATGCCATTGTAGGGGGAAAAAAAAGGTTATTACGCACTAGCAGTTTAGAGTCACATGCCAAACTTATTTCCCCTTGTAGATCAAAAGCCATTGTGTGATAATTAGCGGCGTCTAATGTTCTGTAAGTGTGAGGGCCCGGACTGCCGCGGACTGTGGAATGGGCCAGTGGTGGAGCTACAAAAGCTCACATAAAAATACACATCTTTTTTGTGTTTTTGTTACGAGGGGTTTGGTGTTTGTTGTCATTTTATGAGTGGTAACGTATGTAAGAGTCACCCGGGATGACCTCCTCGAGTGAAGCAGTTCAGAGAGACCGGCGAAGTACAGCCAGATGGCACCGGGAAAGTATCGAAGAAGTATCATAGTAAATCCAGTTAAAGATGCACTCGAAGCCGCTCCACTCTACTGTTGTAGCCACAGCGGCCCTGGGGCAGGTTGACGAAAGGTGAGGCTGACGATCTCTGACCACAATCACTCATCACTTTCAGTCAGGCAATGTGGGAGGGTCTTGCTTAAAGTGCCTCTGACAGGTCGGACGACTCACTGAACTAAAATGCAGTCAAGTTTTATATATTCAAAATTTTGCTAAAATTATGAAAATGTTGTCCCAGAATAGCAATTTTTTTAGATTTATAATTTCACTTCCTGTTTGTAATTAATGACATCACACTAGGAAATTATCCAGGCGACACTGAGAAAAAAATTCATCTAATGTCACAATTTTTTTAATTGACAAATAAAAATATATATGAGCCGCTTTATTTTTTTTAAAATTCACGATTAGAAAGTCAAAAGAGTTGTTTTTTGTGTGTAAATTATGCATAAGCTGCCCCTACTTCCTGTCATTTTCTACAGATTTCTACGACTTTTCTCCACAAACAGACACTTGATAGGTGTATCATTTATGTGTACAACAGGTACAAATACACCAAATAAAGTCAAAATTTGAAAATCGTAGAAACCTGTCATACGCACGAAGCTCTAACCTTCCAGTGCTCTAACCTTCTATCTGCCGTATTTGAAAGGTTGCACTGTATGGTATTAAGCTATAGCTCCATGGAGACGAGCAGGTGAGGCCAAGTTAATGGTCAGATATGTGGAGAGGCGACCCCGCTCACAGTTAATGCATGAAAACGTAAATATTTAAGTTGATGTCGACTTGTGTTTTTCTTGTGCTTTTTTACTCTCGGATCGTTTTGTCTTTTGTTCTATTTGTTGGTTTATATAATATGGGGGGGGGGGGTTAATATGGGGGGGGGGGGGGAAAAACACATTTAAATAAAAGGACACATATTTTTATGTCTGTTTGCGAGGTTGTCTTCTCTGAGTGCTCAGAAATTCTCTCTCTTAGTTTTAGTTTTTATTTGAACAAACAATGTACCGAGACTGTTTTTTCAGTCTGCAAACCATCACGGGACTCATTCTGTCACGTTGCCTAAAGGCTTCATTTACCTATTTTTTACCATGGTTTATTCCTACTACTGACCAGAGAGGGCGCCCCAACGCCTTAATGCCTCATTGGAAAGTGAGTTTTATAGTTTGTAAAAAGTGTTTTACAAATGTAGACATAATTTATTATTTAAAGTTAGAAAATGTGAAATACTACTCCCAAGAATGCCCTACTACTACTACTACTACTACTATTACTACTACTACTACTACTGCTGCTGCTGTAATCTGGCTCTAACCTGGCTTGACCCCTGCTCTGTGGCCTGGGAAAGCTGTTGTTCCAAAGCCAATTAAGCGCCGTACTGTGGAGCTCTTTGTAAAGACTCTTTTATGATTCTCGTGGAGCCGGGCGAAGCATGAGTCAGTCACACATGTAGAGCACGTCAATTATCCTCGCGCGTTTTATTGTGAAGGCCGTCAACGCTAGAAAATCTAAATCTCTCACGCCTCACAGCGAGAGGGAGAAGCCAAGTAAGATGTAGGAAAGAGTTCAAAGCAGACGTGACCCAAATATTTTTATATTACGAGTGAAACTACTATAACTACGAGTAACAGTTTGAAGTTAACGTTGACGTAATCGAACAGATTCAGGTATTTACAAAGAATCAACGCAAAAATATACTATACAGGATCATTTTGGAAAGCAAGGTGCAAGACGCGCAAATGTTCAAATGACCAAGACTAAGAGCAAGACCCTGAGCAAGACCCCGAGCAAAGAGCAAGACCCTGAGCAAGAACTTTAGTAACACCAGAGAGACCAAGCAAAAACCCTGAGCAAGACCCCGAGCAAGACCCCGAGCAGGACCCTGAGCAAGACTTTAGTAACACCCAGAGCAAGACCAAGAGCAAAACCCCTGAGCAACCCTGACAAGACCCGAGCAAGACCCCGAGCAGGACCCTGAGCAGACCCTGAGCAAGACTTTATAACACCATGAGCAAGACCGTAAGAGGCAAAAACCCTCCGACAAGCAAGACCTGAGCAAGACAAGACCCTGACAAGACCAAGACCCGGACCAACCCTGACTAAGACCGAGCAAGACCCCGTGCAGGAACCCTGAGCAGGTTACCCTGATGCAATGACTTTAGTAACACCCAGACGCAAGACCAAGAGCAAAGACCCAGAGCAAGACCCTGAGCAAGACCCTGAGCAAGACCCTGAGCAAGACCAAGACCCTGAGCAAGACCAAGACCCGGACCAACACCCTGAGCACAAGACCCTGACTAAGACCCCGAGCAAGACCCTGAACAAGAGCCTGACTAAGACCCTGAGCAATACCCCGAGCAAGACCCTGAGCAATACCCCGAGCAAGACCCTGAGCAATACCCCGAGCAAGACCCTGAGCAATACCCCGAGCAAGACCCTGAGCAATACCCCGAGCAAGACTTGTTTATCGCCATTGTTCTCCATGGCGATGAACAAGCTTTATGCCACAGTGTGGAATATTACAGCCAAAGTAACCATGGAAACAAGCAGGAGGCTCCTAGCCACGTACAAGTCAGGTTTGTGGAGCTCACTGTAAGGACGTGTTTTTTTATGTTTTTCAATTATATAAACACAATAAAACATGTTTTTATTGTCGTACTTTTCTTTGGGCTAAAAATGTCCGCCCTGGGGCTTTAAGTTTAGACAGTGTTTTCTAAGTTTCTTCTGGTTCCATCAGCAGTTTAGTTTACCAGTTTGAAGCCTAAAGTGTGTAACCTGATACCGTCATGTAACTGTATTATGAATATCACCGCATGAACTGTACCAGAAGAGAGGTACTCAAAAGTAGCATTTGGGACTATGTATCTGCACATATTTAGTTCAACAACATCTAGAAAAGACTTCACCAGCAGCAAACGATACCAAAAATATTTATTGCCTGAACAGGGTTCATGGTGACACTGTATGGCTGATAAATATCACTTTCAGTATTTTTCAACCATAAGTAACAGAACAAAACAAGACATGCTTAAGGCAGGATTCAGACAATGCATTTATTTCAGTTAATTATGTGCAAGTTACCTGGACGACAAGCCCAGCATGTTTTATAAATATACTAATTGTTTGTTACCTTAAGCCCAAAACTGTAAGATAATAATAATAATAATAATAATAATAATAATAATAATAATAATAATAATAATAATAATAATAAAATATCAACTTTACAGCAAAATGGAAGACGTGTTATAGAAGTGTTTGACCTTGACCCGTTTGAAGCCAACACAGAAGAGTAGTAGTACGGAGAAAGAATAATAGGAAATTAACATCAAAACATAACCTTGACATTGAAAACAAATTCTGATCAAGTGATTATGTTAAAAAAAAAAAAAAAAAAACCTGAAAAAGCAACAGTAATGAGATTGAATGATTTATGCATTGAATCTTTCTTTACACGCGCTGCAACAAAGCTGATCATTATTGGATTTGGATCTGGAGTTATCAGATTATAGAAATGTCACGTAAACAGTAATCTGATTTCTCACTGATTGTGCGGTGTTTTTGACAATAAAACAAATGCAAAAAAAACAAACAAAAAAAAAAGGACAACAAACTGATAGACTGAAACGGAAATGTTAAATATTGAAAGAGTTATTGTAAAACCCAACAGTTTCCCTTCAAATCCATTGATGAACTTATTTTTTTTGCATTCAAAGCGTCATCTTATCTTTCTTTTAATGCCAGTGTTTTCATAGATATACATATACAAAGTTCTCGGCACAACAGCGAGGAAGCACCACACAATCAACGTTCATCATGAGGAAAATACAGAATTCTGTGACCTTTTAAAGTGACGTACAGAGATATATTTCATTTAAATCTGATAAAAACACACTGATTAAAACAGTTACATCTGTTTAAATAAATAAAGATAAGTGCCCAGAGCACTAAGAACGCTTCCCGGCTCGTCTCAGGTTAGACATAAATAAATATTTCTTCTGATAAACTTTAGTCATTTTACCACAAAATAACTGTACATGCAGCAGTAACAACAAAGGCAAGAGTCTGCGCACGAACCGCAGTGACGTTTCAAAGATGCACTGCGTAACTTTCCCCCCCCCCCACGTGGAGGCACATTACAGGTCAGATCTGTGGCGAGGCGAGCAAGAACGACGCTTTAAAAAAAAAAAAAAAAAAAAAAAAAAAAAAAAAACTATAACAACACCTCTAATCGAGATGCGTTCAATGCTGTGGGACATTCTGAGGAAAGCCAAAACAGCTCTATGGTGACCAGCAGGGGGCATATTCTCCAGAGGTAAAGTTACAGAGTGCAGCTTTAAGGTAGTAACAACAAGAGCAACAAAAAACACCTCAGAATCAACATTTTGGGTAGTTTTGACTTCATACGTTTCCCTGTTTTCTGATATGTTTTGAAAAATACATTTTTCGGTGGAGCTGGGGATTGACAGGTCGCGCACGGTTCGATACGATGTCCGACACGCGGCTCGGGATACGGTAATATCGCGATAATCGGCGTGCTGCACCGGATATTCTGGAATATGTCACAGCTTTTCAAAGAAACAAATTCATTTCAACAGCGTTTCTTTGTTAAACCACGACCTGCGCAAACGTCATGTGAAATGCACTTGTTTTAGCCGTCAAAACTGTAAATATGTCAAAGGTTCAGCATCAACACAACATCGTTTCGTAAAATATCCATAGCGATACAGCAGCTTGCGATATCGACACTGTATCATCAAATTTAGAAACATGACATATTGATATTTAGACATTTATTTTAGCACACTCTGATGATTATTTACGCCGACTAGTCAAATTATTATTTCTACTGTTTTTTTGTATTTTCAACAGCCAATTAAAAAGTTGAATTAAGGCGAATGAAAGAGAATAGTTACAAATACGATTTTAAAAGTCTGTATAGTCACGATAATCCAGATTAATTGTTGCATCGATAAAGAAAAAGCGACAGAACAAAGTCGAATCCAGTCAAAGATAGTATTCAGAATGTGGATTTCACAGTTTTCCCACCAAAACCAGACCCACACCATCTAACACTCCATCATCAGCGAGTCTGAGGTTTCTATTTAATATAAATAGGCCTGTTTGTGTCAGTTCAAGGCGCAGGGAACAATGTGACGCAGAGTTACATTCATTTGCCCATCAACACACGTGAAACGGACTCGAAACATGACTTATTTCACTGTTTCTGATGTGTTTTATCTGTCTGCGTCGTTCAATTCACATTACAGAAGACATATAATGCTTTCATCTTAGCATTTAGTAACAAACTATCGCATACGCATGTCGTTATTTTGCATTTAGTTGCTTGTAAACGGCATTATCGAACTTAAAAACGACTTAATAGGAGCGACAGGTCCATTGACTTTGCTGCATTTCACCGTAACGAGCAGCGGGCTTTTGGTTACGTCGTTGCTCTTTTGTTTGTAGTGTAACTTTGTTGTACATTTGTGTCTATAGATCTACATCGTGTTTTTGTGTCCAGCAGCATGTCTGAACAGTTTTGTGCATTAGAATAAAGTTCCATACATAACGTGAACACTTTGAACAGTCCACTGAGGCCCTCTAGTGGCCAAAGGAAGATATTGCAATAGCTGCGGGCTTATTCTCGAACACAAATAAGAGTTTACGGTTCTTTTACAACCAGCAGCTTTACAAACATGACATGATAAATGATATTGTGACAGAACATCTTAAACTGGCTGTTGAGAACTGATTAAAAGCAATTAAGAGTGATCATTTGTTGGTGGTACGTGGATTCTTCTGCAGTTTATTCAACATTTCAGTCATCCTTTTGGTTGGTGCCTGTTTAGATCTAGAATAACCAATGTGAAATCCCATTTTAGACCTGGTTCAACCCGAATTTAGTCCTAGAAACGTCAAGTCTTCGACCTGGTTTAGATCTGATCGTTATTCGGAAGGCCAATCATTTATTTGGTGGTCATTTTAGATGGAAAAGTTTGGAAGTCGTAGCTTGAATATCCCTTTTAAAATTTAAATATATTCTATAAAGTATTTATTTAAAATGTTATCAAATGAATCATTTGATATTTTACTAAAATATATATATATATATTTTTAAAAGGCTAATTTGAATCATTTTCTAGACCATTTTTTGGACCATTTTTGTTACATAATTGCAGCCGTTTTTGTACTTTTCCGTTACGACGCTGACATTTTGACAAGTAGGACGGATAAAAGTTCTCTTGTATTATCAAACAGTTCTTTGAGATGACTCGTGACCGAGACATGACCGAGATGACGCCGTCTCGATCTCCGTTTCAAGTGCTCTCCACCGCTCGTACAATGTTGAGTTTTGAATTTCAAATCGCTGTGTCCAAAGCGCTTGTTTCCCATCCCGCTCGTGGACGAATAAATAAAGAAAAGCTGGAGGCGCGTTTGTACGTTCGTTTGGTTTGTCAGTCCATCACCACGTAGGGGATGTCCTCCGGCTGCGGCGGCACTTTCAGGAAGTCTGTTAAGAGTTCGTAGGTCATGAACACCACCATGTTGGAGGGGAAAGCGCGCAGGCAGTTGATCCCGAGGCTGCGGTAGAAGACGCGCGCCCCCTCTGTGCGGACGGTCTCGCGGACGCAGTGCAGGAAGCCCCGGTACCGCTTGATGTCTCTTGCGCCGTCCATCTGTATCCGAGCCTTGATCACGTCCATGGGAGTTCCGACGGCCCACGCGGAGGCGCCGGCGACTCCTCCGGCGAGCATCACCACGCCCCAGTCTGAACACGAGAACACAAGAGAAGCTTTTAATGCTCAAGCAAGAATTATAAAGTCGTGATGTTGAGTGCAGCACATGTGACCTGAAATGATCTGTCAGAAGAATTTGAGTTTGTAAAAGGACAAAAATGATTTTAAATGTGTATTTAGTACTGCATGATAGAGCTTTAGTATTTTTATGTGATAATTGTTTTGATGAATTGGGTATTTAATAATTGCATTTTTACAATTGTTAATGATAAATTGTGAGTTCTAAGACTGTAATTTAGGAGTAATGTTAAGGACAGGGCAGCTCTAAGGACAGGGCAGCTCTAAGGACAGGGCAGCTCTAAGGACAGGGAAGCTCTAAGGACAGGGCAGCACGCGCCCGCCCGTAGCACACGCCCCCCCGCCCGTAGGTAGCACGCCCGCCCGTAGCTAGCACACCCGCCCGTAGCACGCGCCCGTAGCGCGCCCGCCCGTAGCGCACACGCCCGTAGCGCACACGCCCGTAGCACACGCCCGTAGCACACGCCCGTAGCACACGCCCGTAGCACACGCCCGTACATACCTGGCCCGACCTTGTCCTTGTCAGCCAGCGCTCCGCTGATGGAGGAGTACACGGTGAAGTACGTCGCATACGAGGGTCCGTCCCGCAGCATCAGAGGCAGTGCTCCTCTGTACAGGCCCCGGACGCCCTCCTCCTTCACGATGCTGAGCAGACAATGGATCGGGCCCCTGTATTTGGGTTTGACCGGCCCCCTGCGTTTAGCCTCTGTTTGACACTGCAGCCGCACCTTCACCAAATCCCCCGGGGCCATAACCGATGTCTGTGGAAGAGAACGAGCAGTTAGTCACTCAGCGGTTACCTGGACAACGCAAACTCTCAAACACACAGCTGATAAAGAGACAAGAGATGTTTTATATGTGGCATCATTATGTCCAAGATTTTTATTCAATTCAGTTTATTTTTGTAGAACCTAAAGCGGCAGTTTCCCCACAGGATGTGCAAGAATGTTGATTCAACAAACAGAAGGTTTGAAAATCAAACAAAGAAAGTGTCACAACTAATCAAAAAACAAACTGTTTAAAAAACATTCACAAGTAAAACGCAAATGGAAAACTGCCCCAGCACATACTTAAATCCTCCTTCTCTACACGGAAAAACTAAAGCAAAGAAATGAAAAAAAGAAAGAAAAACAACAACAAAAAAGCAAAAAAATTAAATAAATGATACATTCTATTTTTTGTAAATAGTCTAGAAGAGTCAAAATATATGTATAATGTACTCAAGAAATTAAGCTATATTAAACATAGCGGACATGTCGACTACAAAAATAAACGATTGATGTGAAATGACGATTTATAAAAGTATCGATTAACCACATAATCTTGACGTCCCTGATCCCACAATCAAATAAAAAAACTGCAATTTCAACTGTCCTAATCAGTAAAAGACTGCAGTTATTTAACCCTAACCCATAATTTCAACTGAAAACAACGACATATCTGTAAAAAAAAAAAAAGCAGCTCACCTCCAGTGTAAGTAACTACTTTGCGACCAAAGACTCGGTTGCAGAGTGTTTCGATCAGTTCAGAGCTGCACAACTTTGGAAAAAAATCTCATTGCGATTTGCGAAGTATTGCAATTGCGATTTGTAACTAAAAGGTAGAATCTTGTTCACATTGTAAACACCTCTCGGAGCATTAACATGTGACAGAAGATGAACTAATACAAGATGAAATACGACTTTGTTTGTGTTAAATGATCTGGATAGGGTATTGCTGCTCAAACCTGTCGCGAGTCGCCCTCGGGGCCAGTCTATTGGAACTGCAGCAAAAAAACCTCCACACTCATAGAGGGCAATGTAAAACAAAACTGTATATAAAAAGACAGAATATGTTGCTTTTTTTTGCAGAGGACTTACTATTATCTAATGAACTGCAGCTTTTGAGATTTGGCAGTTCCCATTTGAAATTGCAACGTTTTGTGCAGCTCCAAATGTTCAACAGGAAGTGCACCGTAGAAGTAACAGCAGAAGAGCTCAGACACAAACGGAAAAAAGTTTAAACATGTCCTACAGTTATTCTTTTTACAATCATTAACGCAAAAACAAAACTACAATGACGTCAACACGTGGCGTCCAGAATCTGTGGTCAAGATATTTCTATAGCATGTGAAGTGATAGAGTGTCATACTAAATAAATGGGTATTTTACTGAAAAACACTCCAAATATTGACCACTTCAGCCTATGGACCCATAAAATAATGAGCTGGATAAGACCCTGCCCCTCGGTCCACACGTTTGGTTTGAACAGTGGCCACTCCGAGGTACTGCAGCTGCTGGGCCCAGAAAGAATTTTCGCCACTGCATGTTTAGAGGAAACAAACTGCCAGGGACATAAGGCTTTCACAAAGGTTCACAACATAAACATTTACGTTTTTTTTATGGTTAGCCCAAGCTCTCTAGCCCTGACAGGTGAGGCACGAGCCCCTGTTGAGGAAGTAATGTGCTAACGTGCTAAAGTCTGACAAACTGAGCGTGACTGATCAATAGAACATAGTTACCTGTGCGATGCCTCCTGCCATCCCCGCCATCACCACGTCCAGTTTGGTGTTGGGGCCCCCGCCTCTCAGTTGGCTCAGGCAGTGGAGAAAGTTCCTGTACACGCCGAATGTCACTGAGGAAGTCATGGCGATTGTGGTGACCGGGAGTGCCATGCCTTTGAAGAACCCAGACACCTGCGAGAACAGTTAGGTGAGCACGTGCTTCTTGTAAGGCATCTTAAAAGGGGCTGTACACGTGTCATAATGTCAAATCTGTCTTGCCACGATACGGATATAATTAGGCCCGAGCCCCAGCAGGGAGAAGGCCCTATTGAATTTGCAACGACGTCGGTGTGTCGCTGGCATAAACAGGAAAAGGCATACTTACTGTGAGATAATAGTCAACAATGACGGCAATGAATGAGCAAAGAGAGCTGATTTGATAATATGTATTATTTTAAAAAAAAAAAATCAGCTCTTAGGGTCAAAATGAGACTGCTGTGTGCTGTCTGCTTCTAAATTTATTGTCCGTGAACCAGGAAGTTAGGCTTGTGCACTGATAGTTTGTCTTGTGGCTTTAGCAGATGGCTATTCCGATGGTGCTTCCTCAACTGGTTTATCTGTACTCAGGTATTTTAGAGCGTGACTGTGTGTTTATGTGTGTGTGGGTGTGTGGTTGTCTGGGCCAGGCGGTTGTGGGGCGGTTGTGGGGCGGTCATGGGGCGGTTGGGTGGAAAGTGGGCATGTTTTTAATGCCCTGTCAAGCACTTTTTCTATGTATGAAAAGTGTTGTATAAATAAAGTTTGATTGATTCATTAGTATGCTAGTTGTTGTTAGCATTAAACGGCCTGGCCTCTGAAAGTTGAGAAAACAGCTAGCAAAGGTTAAACTTTTACCTTTTGAGAAGTCTTAACAACAAAATCGACACGTTTGAAAGACTTTGGACCAAATGGGACTTTTACTTTGGACAATAGCAAAAATAATGTGCCTTATTATGTTTTTTTTCCATTGATTTCTTTATTTCCTGCTATCTGTGGCCGTGCGCTTTTTTGTGTGTGTTTTTCCGTGCTGTGTTTTACATATAAAAACAAAAAAGATAAATACATTAAAAAGGGAAGAATAACCACTAAACGCTGTTGGCGAGTGGGCTCTGATTTTATTCCTGGCGATGTTCCGAAATAAAAGTGTGCAAAAGCAAACACGTCGGAAACCTTGTATGCAAACAAGACGTTTCGAAGAACATGCTCAGACTTCTTGGATTTTTTAATTACTATTTTTGTTGTAAAATGGCAATGATTAAAAGTCTGTATTATATAAAGGCACCAAATGTAACTTTTTGGTAGTGGAAGGTCAGCAGCATAATTCCATGGAACTGAAGAGTTAAAATCATTCTCCATGCAGATAGATGAGTTTAATGCCATACTGTGGAATATTATAGCTAAAGAAACGTTTTCATGGAAAGTCAATTTTGTGGAGATGCGACCCGCTCACATTAACAGTGGTAAATATTTTTATAGCAATAAAACCATAAAACAAGAAAAAAAAAAGAAAAGAAAAAAAGTGTGAATAAAAAGTTAAGTAATGTGCCTTTAAATTCAGGAAATTGATACTGAAAGCAATTTTAATTTGTTTAGTCAAATAGAATCAAAAATGTAAAAAATTTTTTGTTAAATTTTTTTTAAATGTTAAAAATATTTTAGTTTAGTTTAGTAAATTTTAGTTTATTTTTTTAATTGAAATGTATTTTTCAAACCTACAAATCCCCCAACCAAAAAAAGTTACACAGCGCATCTTTAAGTAGTAGCAGGAGTAAGCACAGAATCCCAAAGTCAAACAAAACTAGGACATATAAAGGAGATGTAAAAGGCCCAGTGTTTGGTGACGACGGCTTGTGAATCATTCTTTTCATTGACTCGAGTCACTTTTGAATTTTCCAAAGAATTCCTGTTTGTATCTTAAACCTGTCCGACGGGCCGAGCCGCTCGCTCAAACACACAGCGCCTCTTTCACTCACCCCTTCTTTTGAAAACGTTGTCGTAGCGCACTGCCATATTCCCGTGAACTGCTTCTGGGTTTGAATCCGGACCTAGAAACAAAGAAAAACACATACATTGATTTTCACCTTGAATTTCAGTTTTCGTCTGGTGACACACATTCACTACGACTGACAACTTGCGTTTTCGCTTCTCGTAGGCAGCTTTCTGCTTTGTCTCAACACGTTAAGCAATGTAAAACGGAGACGCTAAAGGGTGAAAACAACTCTTCAAACTGCGCCTAATGATGATAATGATTTTGATGATGTTTAATTACTTCATTTAAGCCACAGTATTCTCCCACAGAGACATAAAGATCAGCAACAACACATATAAAACTTAACCCAATAACCCAATATTTAATCAACACAACTTGATTTATTTTAGTTAAAGTTTAAACTAAAAAAAATGAGTCAAAAAGACAAGAACATAAAGTGTACTTTTGTGGTTTATTTTACGATTTATTCACTTTTTGTACGACATTAACAGGCACATTTTAGCACGTCTGAATATTGTTATTGAGATACCGTATTTTGCGGACCATTAGCCGCTACTTTTGTCAGATGTTTTGAGCCATGCGGCTTATTTAGAGGCTGCGGCTTTTCTGTGGTTTTTTTCTTTCACCGCTAGGGGCGAACTAACCGGAATTAGAATCAAAACTACAGAAAAGTTAAGCAAAGAAGCAGATGTTGTTTTTTATTCAGCTAGCAAATAGAACACGGACGACAAATTACCAACTATAAATTATTTTCAAATTCTTGCCCCATCATTATGGAACCCAAACGAAGAAGTTCGTACGAAGCAAGTTTTAAGCTGAAGGCCATCGATCTTGCTAGGAAACCGCGCGGCTGCACGCAAGCTTAACATCAATGAATGTACGGTGAGACGCTGGAGGGACGGAGGGGACAGCGGGGAGAGCTCATGCGATGCCAAAAGTCAAGGAAAGAGTTCTGCGGCTTATACAAAAGGTGCGGCCTATGTATTGTTTTATTATCGTTTTTTTAAAAATAGAGCAAATGCGGCTTATATAGGGGAGCGGCTAAAAGTCCGGAAAATACGGTATTCCTTTTTGTCAATATTGCCCATAGTAGGTGTCTGTTTAAGCACTTCGAACTAAAAGTACCTTAACCGTGTCAAGTGGATATCCTACAGCCACCCCACAAGCTCCTGAGAAGAGAAAAACAAACATGTCAGCTCACGCAAACGCAACATTTCGGTGTTTTTTTGTTTCATGTTCAGCTATAAAACTATATACTCACTTACCACTGTGTTAAGCCCGGAGAGTGGACAAATTTAAGGTAACATTTTTTGTCCACCTCCATGCGGCTTGGCATGGATTCTGGGAACTCTGGGGATAAATCACCATTATTCCAGAATATATAGCCTCAAACTGACGACCATTCCTCCCACTAGGGCTGCACAATACAGGACTCAATTCAACATATCATGAACCACGTTTCTGCATCGTCTGACTTTTTACGTCATAACGGTTGTAGCTGTAATGGTTTTTGGCACTATGATGCCTCTGAGTATGTCCATGTCATTTAGAAAGACGGCCCTTTGAGATGGAGACCGGATAACAAACACACCACATGACAGACAATCGCACTACTACGACATGCAAGATCACATGGTGGTCAAGTTTAGCAACCTCAGGCCTAAATGTCATGTACACGACAATAAAATCGACAACAGAACCCACACAGGAAAGACATTTATTTTATTGATCGGATTGAAGTTCTTCCAATCATTAGAGCCGAGGGATGTCACGGTATCACGGAGTCATGATTATCCTGAGGAGAAATATCACGATTTTAAGATGAATCGCAATATCAGCAAAAAGAAAGGAAACATTTATATTGTAATTTTCTCATGTTTAAACTTGCAAATATTACAGTGATTTTGCTTTTTATAACAATTAACCTGCCAATCATTTAATACTGCAGATAATTTTAAAATAAAATATAATGGCCACAAATGGATTAAATAATACAAATGTAAGCTTATTGGCCCCTCATTGTGAGAGTTATTAGTGAGATGAGCTCCATAGTCACGCTCAGGGCCGGCCGGGGCTTGAGACTTTGAGAAAATCACATTCCTTTGGCTCACGCCAGCAACAAACTGATTTGTGAAGAATAAAACAGTCTTTACAGGTCAGCGGTGTGGTATATAACTCATGAAGCAGCGACATAGAACAACTGACTGTCGCTTGCTTGACTCGCTCTAGTGTGGACCTCCGTGTGTAACAGACCGGTCGTTCAGCGCCACAGCCACAGACAATCATTATAAACAGACATGGCTTGTTGACCCCTCCGTCCGATACACACACAAACACACACACACACACACAAACACCGTCCGTGACTCGCGTTGTGCCTGGAGACATTTCTGAGGTATACCGCAAGTTTTTACGTGGCCATAAATAATCGCGGTAATTGAAAAAAACGTTCCTCTTGACGTCCCTAACACAGACTGTACATTCTGCGGCCAGTTTCTTTTTTATTGCTGGGGCGTGAATACATTGTTGTCGGTTTTTCGTAGATTACACTACGTTCCAAATTATTATGCCTGTGTCGTATTTTTTGTTTGTTTTTCAGTGAAACTCATGGATGGTATTGTGTCTCAGGGCTCTTTGGGTCTGTGAAATCCATCTTAGACACCTGTACAAATTAGTTTCCAAATTAAAGGAAAAACTACTTAAGGACATTCCACATTATTAAGCAGGCCACCATTTTTAAGCAATATCAGAAAGAACAAGGATCTCTCTAGTGCAGAAAAATGTGAAATAGTTGAATCCCTTGGACAAGGTATGAAAACCTTAGATGTTTCATGAAAACGTAAGCGTGATCATCGTACTATTAAGGGATTTGTAGCTGATTCAGAGCACACACAGCGGATAAAGACACAATGAGGAAGGTTTCTGCCAGACAAATACATCGGATTAAGAGAGCAACTGCTAAAATTCCATGACAAAGCAGCCAACTATTTGAAGCTGCTGGTGTCTCTGGACTCCCGCGAACATTAAGGAAGGATCATCTAGAGGCTTGCAGTTATGCATAAACCCTTCTATTCGACCACCCTAACCAATGCTCACAAGCAGAAACGGCTGCAGTGGCCCAGAAACACATGACTCATTTTCAAACAGTCTTGTTCACTGATGAGTGCAACTCTGGATGGTCCAGATGGTTGGAGTATGGAGTAGTGGATGGTTGGTGGACGGCCAGCATGTCCCAACAAGGCAGCGAGGTCAGCAAGGTGGAGGCGGAGTCATGTTTTGGGGCGGAATCATGGGCAGAGAGCTGGTCGGCCCCTTTAGGGTCCCTGAAGATGTGAAAATGACCTCTGTAAAGTATGTGGAGTTTCTGACTGACCACTTTCTTCCATGGTAGAAAAAGAGGAACCATGCTTTCTGTAACAAAACCATCTTCATGCATGACATTGCACCATCTCATGCTGCAAGGAATACCTCTGCATCATTGGCTGCTATGGGCATAAACGAAGAGAAACCCCCATCCTCCCCTGACCTCAAGCCTATTGAGAACCTTTGGAGCATCCTCAAGTGAAAGATCTATGATAGCAGGAGGCAAACAGCAGCTCTGGGAGGCTATTCTGACATTCCGCAAAGAATTCAAGCAGGAAATCTCCACAAACTTCAATGGATTGAATTGTGAAGCTCCTTTCAAATAAGGGGTCCTATATTAAAATGTAACGTGACCTGTTCAGATGTTGATTGAAACAGCTTTTGATTTCAGTAACTATGACCTGCTAATAGGGCTGTGTTCAAAAAATCGATATGGAAATTTATTGTCAAGGGTATCGATACTGAGTCACAGTATTGATACTTTTAAACAATGTTAATTTATTATAAATTGTCCAAGCAGCCGTTTAGAAGTCCTATAGAGGGCGCTGTTAACTGTTAAAATTTCATTAAAAAATTTATCCAGAGTAAAAAAATGATTAATTTAGTAAATTTTGATGACCTTTTTTCTAAAATGCAGGGGACGCCATCCCTAACATGATACATCAAAATGGCCTGCCATCTGATTTGACATGGGGGGAAAATAAACCATCCCTAAAACTCAACTTCATTCCATATTTTAGGTAGCGCCTTCATTAAAATACTACTTCAAATAAGGGGGGACAATAGGGACAGCTGTGATGTGTTCTTTATGACTTAAACTTCAAAATGCTGTGTTTTATTACAATCCAACTCCTATTCACTTTTTGTCTAATCAGTAACACTGCGCAACGGGCCGCGGGTGCGGCGCAAGGACCCTTGTTCACTACCGCGTTTATTTATGTGTAAATATCTCATGTCACAACGTGGACCCCTGCGGTTTATTGACAAGTGCGGCCTGTATATGGAGAAGTTCTATTTTCTTCGTAAATATCGTGAGCACAGCTTTTATTCAGGAGCGCTGTGTAGCCCAAAAAGTACGGTACTACAGCTGTCACTCAAGTGTGAGACATCAGAAGATTGGTGGGGAAAATATCAGCTTATATGTTACAGAGCAAACTGATCGGTTAATCACTGAAATCACATGAGATTTCAGCCAATCACAGAAGACGTAAGAGTCTCACTGATGAGACGAAAGCACATGTACTGCTTCTGTCATTCTGACAGCATGTCTACATGCAGGCAATTGACAATTACAAGTTTGTTTAAAAATTCAAATGAGGATGTTAGTTCTGACAGTGAAAATGATTTAATGCCAGCAACACAGGATGCGGGAGATGAAATGGTAATTGGTCAACAACGGGCTGAGGCTGCCGAAGAAGAAGAAAGTGGAACTCCCTCTGCCTCTGTGAAAATGTTAATGTGGCGATTGCCGAGCCCGGGGTCGAGGAGGGTGATGCATGATGATGCATCCCATTAAGTTTTGGGTAGTCAATATTCAAATTTCTAGATGGTGGATAGGCCTATACACCATGTAATAGTATGTTTAGGGTGCATGTACCTTTGGAAATAATGAAGGTACATTAAACCATCCTTGGAGGAAAATGCAACCCCATATGAGGCATATTTACCATCCCTTTAAAAGATTCTGGGGAGAGCACTGAAAAGTATCGGGATATGTGTCGTAATGGAAGAAGGAATTGTATCGGAATATACGTCGTATCGTGACCCCTGGTACTCGGATACTTAATTGTATCGCGAGCGTGCCTGTGCAATCCCAGCCCTACCTTGCTAATGCTTCTAATTATACACAATGACCATTTTCAGTTCCTTCACAACAACAACATGGTTTTGAAACTCTGTTTGTGCATAATTAATTTGGAACAGGAGCATTTAGTTTATTATTTTTGAATAGTGATATCATAGGAAGGTCTGTTCAATAACATTTGAATTGTACCTCTAAAGGTTGATGACTTGAAAATTCTGAGGCTCATTTGATATAGACTATTTAGGGAAATCAGAACAATTTCCTTTGCATAATAATTGGGAACACCGTGTATCTAACATTTCAACGGACAAGGTTTCTGGAATAGGAAGCAAAAACTACGACCTCACCAACATCATAACAAAGATATAGTCATATTCACTTTATATCTGCGCCCGCCCAACTTACACGTACATTTTGTTTAGTTGTAGCAATTATTGTGACAGGAATTAACCATCGTATTGTTTTTTTGACAAACTTGTTAAAAACTTACTGTACAAACATGTTCGGAAAATGAATGCAATTCTTGGTATTCGTTTAGTACAGCAACTATTCATTCCAGTCATCTCAGTTATTCTTTTTCACTAATCCTATCCATATCCATGGAAACATTAACACAGTAAAAATTAATGTTTTTAGACCGCAAACACCTGTAATTAAACCAAAAGATATACAGATGGGCTGATAGTGGCAAAAAATGTTATACCGGATACATTGTATTTTTGTTTTACACTAGACGTTCAGTGGTCATTCTTGAACCAGTTTTAAATAAAGACGATTCTAGAAATCAGAAAAGGTTTATTGCCATTGTCAGTGGACAAAAAATTCACAGGCTCAGAACTTGCTTTGGTGATTTGGGTGCAACATACAACGATGAAGAATAATAAAAGCAAGAATAAATCCAACATGACATGCACTTAACAGAAAGAAAAGATAAAATAGACTTAGTGATGAACACAAAATCGATATTGATACACTCAATATTCTAATTTTGCATCTCCGAAACAACGACATAGCAATGTTTCAACCACCTCTAAGCTTAATACAATACTATGGAACATTCCCAGGCAAAGCAATAATCACCCTGGAGGACCGTCAGCAAAGTGACAATGGCACACCTTTAAATTAAAAAACCTTTTTAACTCTCAGTTTCATTTATGTTGTGTGCAGATTGATTATTCAAAGATTATTATAATAATTTGACTCTAGGATTAGATATTACGATAGATATTGTGCAGGCCTTAGTCTACAGTTCCTCCCACTGAAGTCCGCATACACGGATCAACAACTCGTCTCATATACGAACCAATACAAAATCGAAACCAGGTACAAAAACAATGTCGCTTTTAAGGCTAAAACAGTATATATTAGAGCGTGCTGGTGGTCAGTGGTCAAAGCGTCTAAAGCGCGTTACCACAACGTCATGCTGTCGCGTTCCATGTAACTACCAATGTCATAGCGCGTTTTAAGGCCCCCTGAAACTGTTATTATGGGTTAAAATAGGTGGATTAAGGAGTATTCGCTTGACCTGCTAAAGAGCCGGACACGAAGCGATAAAATGCATCTTGTGGGGCAGATGTTGTCGCGCGGATCGTCGAGGGCGAGTGATCGGACGCGCTAGAAAGCTGCAGCGGGCACGGAGCAGAGGGCGTTGGCGTGCCGTAACCGTGGTAAAATGCGCGGGGACGTAGGCCTGGCAGTGTCATATAATATGCGCATGCGCTGAAGAAATAAACATTATGCGTTAAGAAGTGTTCGGACCGAAAGCATGAGCCTTAAATGTGCATGACAGAACTGTAACATAAATAGCATTCTGTTTGATCATCAACTATATATACATATACATATACATATATATATATATATATATATATATATATATATACTATATTTATATATATATTTAATTTATTTATATAAAACATGTATATTGGCGTGCTGTGGTCACTGGTCAAACGCGTCTAAGCGTTGTTACACGTCATACCTGTCGCGGTCAATGTAACTACAAGTCAAAGCGCGTTTAAGGCCCCCTGAAACTGAATTAAATGTGTGTGTGTGGGATGTGGTTTATTATATATATATATATATATAATATATATATATATATTATATATTAAATTTATATATACTATCAGATCAGAAAAAGGCTTTATTGCCATTCTCATTAACAGAATTCCACAACATAGGAACTTGTTCTCGGCATTAAGATCAACATAAAACAACTGATCAAATAATAAAAACAACATTATTCAATCCCAAAAGGGCAATGCATTGAAGAGACTATTTAAACTACTTTGTTATAAAATAAAAAGGTTATATATTATTATATATATATATATATATAATATATAATATATATATTATTATAATATATACATACACATTACAAAATATACATGTGACATATATGTACATATAACGTGTATTACACCATTCACTGCGCTCCAGCTCTTGGCCTCTTCATATTTTCCTTTCACCTTCTTCTGCCTTCAGCCTTGACTGTGATGACATCAGATCTGTATTATTTAACCTCATGACAGCAATCCAAAGGCAAAACATCACGAGGCCCCCAGTACTCTTCTCGTGGAGCCCGTTATCTGCGGCCAAATCACGAGCAGCGCTGCGGGGTGTGTGGGTGTCGCGTGGACCCCGGTTTGGATTGGCTAAGAAATCCTCCCCTAACGCATAAAGTCCTGGGTTCCAGGCTGAGCACACTAGATGCATTTTGTTCTAGCGGGCCATTTTCTACTGCCATTTCGCATGACATGTTAGGACAATGTCCTTTGCTCTTTCAGGTTGTTGAGTTACTTCTTGTATATTTCTTTAAAATTAATAAATTTCTTACAAATGGCCAAATTGATCTAGTTGTACTGAACATTACTGAAAGACCAAGTCAGAACGCTTGGCCTACCACCAGGCGGTCCAAACTTTTTCAGAGGGCCACATTTTTAAACTTAAGGAGCAGAGGGCCACAGACAACACCCAACAATGAGTGAATCATTCGAAAATTTTGATTTGACCAGGTATAACCACAGAGACAGAGACACACAATCCTTCAACTCTCAATATCATCACTTGGCCAAGTACAGTTACTAATTCACCAACAATGCATGTGTCGAGAGAAGCATGTAAACACGGGAGACATGCAGACTCCCACCAGCAAGATCATGATTTGGTCTTGTCTCCTCATTGGGAGCTTTAAAACCGCTCTGCCACCGCTGCACCCCACATACTCCATTCCGGCCGGGCAAATCACTAAACCCCAGATCTTCTTGCTGTGGATAACCAATGCCACCCAACTGCCACACATTGAAATGAAGGCCAAAACTAGCACCAGCAGGCCTATGGGACTGTGACTTCGACAATTAAGGTCAGGCCACTATAGTGATACGTCAGTCCTCCAGTTACGGAAGTCCTGACCAGCTCAGCACAAACAAGCTTAAAGATGGTCTCCAGACTGCATTGAAGGATGGGTCAATGCGAGGACACATTTCCGTATGGGAAACAACAATCCACGGTGTCTCTGGGCACCTAGGCTATGTAGAGTTTATTTTCTGTCGAGAAGCAGCACTAGCAGCCATAATGTAAAAACTAAAGAAGGGAAAGAGAACTTAATTCATGGCGCTCCCGCAGTAACTTCAAGAAAAGCTGTCATTTGCCCCCTCCATATAATAAACTAAAGACTGACCAGGCCGAAACAATTAAGATCACATGGCCTTGCTACCATCAAAAAATTCATTTGAGCACGAAAATGCAATTACTTGATTACGGGCAACACCAGAGTTTAAAAATTTATCCAATAAGTAATTGGATAAAAAAAAAAAATATATATATATATATATATATATATATATATATATATATATATATATATATATATATATATCAGAATCAGAAAGAGTTTATTGCCATTGTCAACTAGCAAAATTCGCAAAAATGTCTCGGCCTATATATGTATGTATGTATGTATGTATGTATGTATGTATGTGTATATATATATATATATATACATAAAAATTAAACAAATTAAAACAAAAAACCTCTTTCTTCAACAGTTCGAAGATGGCGCCGCGCTTACCTTCGGCAGCCTGTCATGAACTTATCTAGCGTCCTCTGCACGCTGACCTCGCGCACGCTAGCTTGTGTCTGCTACAGGAATAAAGCTCCTTGGCGGTGACAGCGGACGAGTCACATCCACAACCCCGAAAGAGCTTGTTCCTCCGGCCGTTTTGCCCTCATTCCAACTTTTATCATTCTAACTTTGACTTTATGACGTTTCAGACCCACGAGGGGGAGGCTTTTGTCTCAGTTTGGACCGGTTTGGACGCGTTTAAGCTTCGCTCGCGTAGCTTTTAGCAGGTGCTAGCTTGATTACAGTGTCATTAAGTGCACAAGATTATTAAACACTGCTTTCTGGAAGTGTCCGGGCTGGGTTTTTTTTTTTGCACTACTTTTGCACATAAAGAACGAGTAAAAGCTTCCAGATTACCTCTTGGGGACAGCGCGGAGGATGGATTTTCTAGCTGGATGCGTTGGAGGTGAGTTTAACGGACATTTGAGATAAAAACCCCATGGAAATAGCATTAAAGTAAATATTAACGTACATAATGTTGCACGTCTGATGCTTTGTTTTGCCAGAAAAATGTTCCCTATCTCTTGCTTGAAAACCAAAACATTCAAAAAGTGATGCAATTCTGACATTTGATTACCAGAGTTGGTACCATTGTTTCACCTAATCATATTTGACTAGTTGACTAAAAATACGTAGTCAATTTTCATATTAGTCATATTTTGATAGTCGTTATGGACTAAACTCGCACCAAAAGTCATTTTTAAGAACAAAAACGGTGGGATTATTAAATAAAAATGTCAGAAACTAATCAACAGTTTCTTATTTTAATCAATATTACACTTTATTCGTGAATATTCTTTATCTAGAAGCAATCAGTCAACACATTTTAACTTGATCAGGTTAAACGTGTATTTAAAAGTAAAAGTAGTTGAATAAATGATTTCTAGATGTCGTGGGTCTGTTTAGTTACACCACATGGGACACACCCAAACCCAACGTGCTTGTGCAGTTAAACGTAAGGTAAACAGGAGGTAAACCTGAGTCTGTGTTTAGGAATTTACTTTAGGTTATTCTGACTGTGACAGGGCTGCAGAGATGAGATCCAGGTGATTTGACACTTCACTCAGTCTGTTAAAGTGAAGCCACAGAATATTTGGACAAAACCAGGATTAAACCAGGTCCAGAACTTGGATTAAAATCTGTGGTCGTCTTCACATTAACCAGGACTAAATTAACTCTTGTTATGTTTACATGCATACTTTATCTGTTTTGTGGAGTTGTCAGAATGTGTGTGCGTGACGGCGCTGTGCGTGACGGCGCTGTGCCATGATTAATGATACTTTACGTTTCCTCATTCTTTTTACTGAACTATCACAATAACATTTTATTTTGTCTTATTTAAAACAAAAATAAAATGGCTTTCAGAAGTCATTTCCAGAACATTGATGAGATTTATAGACATTTAATGATTTCCATTTTAAAACCATTTCCATTTCTTCCCCAAAGCATGATTACTGACTTTAACTGCACAGCCAGATCTCAAGAAAAGGAACAGGGCTTTTCTACAATTCACAAATCCCCCTCCCCTTTAAACTTCCCTTCCCCTTTAAACTCGTGATAGTTTATTTGCTGAAAGGTGCATTCAAACTCTAATAAAGTGACAGAGTGAAATTTATAAACACAGTGAAACCTGAGCTGTGACGTTTCAGCATGTGTTCTGTAGATTTAGCTTTAGCGCCTGATTCGTCTCCAGTCCGGTGCCTCGGAGTCTTCAGAGTCAAAAAGAAACAGTTGAGTTCATAATAAACTCTATGTGTGGTGCTGCTGCTTCTGCTGCGGTTTGTTAATGGAAAGCGCTTTCATTTTATTATATTGTGTCATTTTTAAAGCTAAACTCAAAATTAGCTCCACACATATCATAATTATGGAATTGTAACAACTGCAATTATTTTCGTAATAAATGTCTTCTGCAAGAAACATAATATTCTGTTTTTGGACGGAGGGAAAAACCCTCAAAATACTGCTGTAAAATAAAGTGACCTTAAAAAGTAAAGTCAAAATCCTAAACTAATAATTGTAAATACCAGAATTGGCTCTACATTTAATGTTTTGGTGTTATTATAAGGACAGTTTTATACTTTACCATACTTTATAAATCAAATGAACTTAATTAATTTGAATATGTGTGTTTGACGACTTTTTGAGTAAAAAGACTGACTTTGTTGTCGTGAGGTCATGAGGTTAATGAACGCCGGTGTCAGTCCACTTCCTGGTTTACTGCCGGAGCTACATCCTGATTGGCTCATTCCTTACAAACCGGTCAAGTGACAGATTAGGAAGGATTAGGTGTTTGTTTACCTCATTTGCCATTCACTTTTCAGGAGACTGAATGGAAACGGCCTTATTTAGTTTCTTACACTGTCACGATTATTCTTCAGGATTATATATTTTGATCATGTTTAATCGGTTATTGATCAAATAAATGATCTTGTAAATTTGACACAATTTAATAATTATAAAATATAAGCGAATAGTATTTGATACAGATTGATAATATTTGACATTTAATCATCATCAAATCATTATTGTGATTTCAGTTATGAATAAAATCCCATTAAATTATGACTTATTTATGATTTGCAGCTTCAGTAATATCATTTTAAGTTGTCTAGCAAAATACGGCGTAAAATGATATTATTGAAGATGAAAAAAATCAATACATTATTTAACATAAATCACACTTCAAAATTAATTGCAATAATTATTGTTATTGATCTGTCACAATTGGGAACGTCAAGATTATTTGGTTAATCGATGATTGTGATTATTCAGGTCACAATATGATCGTAAAAAGCAAAAAATTACAATAGTGACAATTTTGGAAGCTAAATTCTTTTTTAGTTTTTGATATGTCACATGTACATGTATACATGTCATCCCTAATCACAATTATATTTCATTTTGTCTTATTGAAATCGAATAAAATGACTAAAATGGCCTAATTTAGTTAATTGCATTGTCACGATTTTTCTTAGTTTAATTCTCACAATTTTATATTCTAGTAGTTAGTTTTGCCACAATTTAAGAAAATTCAACTAAAAGTGGATCATATTTAATGCAGATTGATTGAATAATTAGTCGAAATCGCATCGTTTGATCCTTGTCTTTGGGCCAAACACTGTTTATAATAACTGAACTTGTGGTGTTAGGTGCGGCTGGAGTCTTGGTGGGGCATCCCTTTGACACGGTGAAGGTGAGTGTGTAGAAACGTTCTGATTGTGCACCTCGTGGTTGTTGTTCTTCTTCTTCACGGTCGTGTCTGTGCTCAGGTTCGGCTGCAGGTCCAGAGCGTGGACAGGCCTCTGTATCGCGGCACCTTCCACTGCTTCCAGTCCATCATCCGCCAGGAGTCGGTATGTGCGGCTTTCTAAGAGGCTTAGAGAGAGGAGAGACATTCGGCAAACAGTCGAGGGCGGGGATTTTAAAACCCACGGTGCCGAGGTGTTGACAGCCACGTCGTTGTGCGACGACTTCACATGGATGTCAGAACTATGAACAAATAGCACCGTTACTATAGCAATGAGCAGTTCACAACTAAATATTTGGTCTCAAGAATGGAGTTCTTCAAAACGAAGCATCATATCTTTTATAATAGCCAGATGCAATCCAGTGTGCATCGTAATGTGTATAATATATATAAAAGATAATGACCTGATGCTACGCTGGACATATACTCTATGCATGTGTTTTTAGAATGAAAGTGACAAGTGTCACCTTCATATTGTAGAGGAGTTAATGAGACTGGTCACTAACGTGATGAGGTTGGATACAGATCCGGAGGAGGTGTCCAGTTTGGGTTGAATGCAGCAGAAATGGATCGTCTCGTTGACGTTGGGCTCTTGTGGCTGCTGTAAAAATACCTCTGGATTAAGGTCAGGGCTTTGTTGTGACCTCCACTGTGTTTACATTCAGTGTCCTTAAAGACTTTCACTGGTCCAGAGGAGAAGACTTTGACTTTGGCTCAATAGTACGAGACTTTAAATCTAAAAGTCTAAAATTCACTGTATTTGTTTGCTTTTATTTGCAATCATCATAACTTTGATTACTACAATCACAAACATTCCTTGCCAAAATGTGTTTTGTGAAATATGTATTTAGTCATTTTGGTCCTGTGTTACTGTTGTCATGGATATCTTGTCACAACCCTGACAAAGATAAACAGGAGGGTCTCTGCGTGAGTTCAGGAGGTCAGAGGTCACCAGGACAGCTGTACAAACTGCAATACAGACTGCAGCTTTCTGTTTATTTTACAAATTTTAGTTAAAGACCCTTGACCGCCGTTACAGTAACAAACTGCACTTGTCTGCAGGTCTTTGGCCTGTACAAAGGCATTGGATCTCCGATGATGGGCCTCACGTTTATCAACGCCATCGTGTTTGGCGTCCAGGGCAACGCCATGCGGCGGCTGGGCCAGGACACGCCCGCTAACCAGTTCTTGGCCGGAGCGGCGGCGGGGGCCATTCAGTGCGTGATCTGCTGCCCCATGGAACTGGCCAAGACTCGGATGCAGATGCAGGGCACCGGGATGAGGAAGGCCTCCACCAAGAAGCTGTACAAGAACTCTCTGGACTGTCTGACGAGGATCTACCAGCGTGAGGGGCTGAAGGGGGTGAACCGTGGCATGGTGACCACACTGATCCGCGAGACGCCCGGGTTCGGTGTTTACTTCTGGGCCTACGACATGCTGACGCGGGGGCTGGGCTGCGAGCCTGAAGACCCCTACTTGATCCCCAAGCTGCTGTTCGCAGGCGGCATGGCGGGCATCGCATCCTGGCTCTCCACGTATCCCGTGGACGTGATCAAGTCTCGTCTGCAGGCGGACGGCGTGGGCGGCGTGAACAGGTACAGCAGCATCGCGGACTGCGTGCGTCAGAGCGTGCAGCGTGAAGGTTACATGGTGTTCACCCGCGGGCTCACCTCCACGCTGCTCAGGGCTTTTCCTGTCAACGCCGCCACCTTCGCCACGGTAACGCTGGTGCTGATGTACGCGCGCGGAGGAGATGAGTGTCCCAAAGACTGTGAGCCCGCCCCCCTCACACAGGCCCCGCCCCCTCCTGTGCAGCAGGCTGGGCCCCCTCAGATCCAGCCCAGCAGCCTGTGATGGACACGAGCTCTGCCACTGCACTTTACCGACCTGAGGCATTCCCACTTACTGTTTTTACTCTTGACTCAAACCTGTTAATCCAGCGTCACTTTTGATGACTCTGCAGTACCTCCTGAGGCTCAACAGGGGGCGGCCTACTCTAGGGCTGGAAGG
Source organism: Chaenogobius annularis (assembly GCA_015082035.1). Classification (NCBI taxonomy): domain Eukaryota; kingdom Metazoa; phylum Chordata; class Actinopteri; order Gobiiformes; family Gobiidae; genus Chaenogobius; species Chaenogobius annularis. The sequence continues at coordinate 189,764 of BJKM01000130.1, read as the reverse complement.
GAACCGAAACAAAAATTATATGCATTCTTGAAAGGACCCATATTGAGCAGAATGTTCTTCATTTCCCAGATTCGTGACGTTATAGGCAGATCGCCAGACTCCGCCCTCTCGTCTCGTGGCTTTGTACCTGGTAACGCCACACTAGAACGTAGAACTTTATATAAACGACACATTTGAACATAACGAGGAATATAATTGCACTCTGGTCCTTTTGTTGCCCGAAGCATTTTAACCTCCGTGATTCAACCTCCGAAATTTAAAGCACGATGGCAAAAATGAATGTTACCTTCCAGACCCGTAAGCCCCTCCTCCACTCCTTTTTGAGGTTCAGTTTGGACCTCAGATCTTCTTACATTCTTGTCAACAAATGGGGAATGCACTGTGTGAATATAAATATATACTTCCGCGCATGTAAATATACTGTTCGTCTTGATTCTGTACAGCTTTGGAGACGTCGCTGCCTTACGAAATGAACGACTCTTGAGTAATGGACGTAGCACCCGAAACCTCTCAAAAGGGAACCAGGGTTTTCCCTATACCGTTTAGTTCAGGGGCCGACACTTCGAGAATGACAACAAACGAAAACACGCAATGCTAAGCTAATACTACAATTTCACGCTGTTCTTAATGCGTTAGCGGGAAAAAAAGACTCAATAATCGGAATAATTGTGATTTGTCAATTATATTTCGATAATTGGACAAAAACAGTTAATTTTAACAAAGACGGAAGCATTATTAAATAGGTGATGAGTCACCGTATACGCCTTCATTTGGTTAAAACGAACTTACACTTGCTACTTACTTGCGTACAAATATCTATGTTTGATGGAAATAACAGTTGACTAATTGGTAAAATAATCGTTATTTTCCTCAGAATTTACTGATTGACTGTTATTTGGACTAAACGCACAACTTCAAACGCCGATATCTGGTCACTTTAGCTTCGTCCGAGACAAATTTAGTAAACATTTCTCGCACGGGCCATTTACAATCAACAATTTATGGATTATTCCAAATTGCCATCGCTACAATCTTCAAATGCGGCCGTATGCCCTTGCAGTTTGTTCAGTTCAATTAAAGAGTTTGCGTCCAATCGCGTCGTTCAATCGGTTTCATGAAATGCGTCGCACCGTGTTGCACCTCCGTCAAAGTGGCGTCGGACCCAACCCAACGTGAACCCAAAGCGCTCGCTCTGTTTGTGTGATCGAGCCCCACCGTTCAACCCTATTTAACGCCGCACTATCGTTTGCTATTTTATTTATATTTATCTAAATATCGGGCTTTGAATGCTGTGTTTTTATGTATGTTTTTATATTTAAGTGTTTGTTTTGCGTCCAGCGGGAAGGCAAAAAAACACACCGCCGACACTCCGCCTTGTCCGCGTTCTGGCTTTTGTTTTTCGAGTTCTTCCTGCGCTGCATCGTGTTGGTGAAAGCGGAGAGAGCGAAGAAGAGTTTCAGGACGTCCCGGTCGAAAAGAGGAGGTAGCGCCGAAGCGTTGAATGTACGTAGAGCGGGACGAGGAGAGGACCTGAAGGAAGACTGTGAGATAATGGTGGGTTTTTGCAGTGGCTAGCTTTGTTAGCTGCCTCCAGCTCGTTCAGTTTAATGCTTGATGCTGGACTCCCATTGCAATACAAAGAAAATCCAGTGCCGCCACAATTAATAAGACTAATTGTGGCTATTATAATATATATTATAACATATTATCAGTATTTTCAAACTCTACGAACTCCAAAGCACACGCTAAAAGATTTTTTTATAACAAAGACTGAGACATTGTTAATCAATATGGCAGAAACAAATTAAACTGAGGTTTTTTTATTTGATTTTTTTCCAATTAAGAAACCTGTCTGTATATTTGAACCGTTATCTGGTTTATTTTTATTGATTTTTAAACCACTGTAACGGTCGTTAGTCGCACCACGTAAACTCAAGCACTTTTTAATGTCGAAAATGATGACAAATGTGAGTCAAACTAATTGATTTTATTTAAGTATATTTAAGGCGAGAGAGGCTGCAGGTGAATAGGAAATTATCTTAAATATAAAGATATAAATTTTAAACTTCTACTGTCGTTTACTCACATAAATGTAATTAAAAAATGTATTGCAGGGTTTTTATGTTTTTATATAGAAATAAGGCATTTTGTGTGTAAAACAGCCAAAATGTCACACATTTGGGACATTAAAGTCTGAAAAATGGACATAGCCAGGTTTAAATTACTTTGTTGACCTATTAGATACAAAAAACAATTACCAAGGGGATTTAGTATTTTTTTGGTTTTTGAGTAAACTAGATTTTACTGAAAATTGGTGTAAAAATTCAAATGTCACCTACTTTATTAGACCTAAAACTTTAATAAATCGGGCTTGGAATCAGATATAAACAAATCCTTCTGTTCGCTTTGTCAAAGACTTGTTCAGTACAAGATTGTAAAGATTTGTTTTTGTTGGAGCTACTTCAAGGCTGATCTTTGTCTCTGCGGGTGAAAAATGTATTTGGAGAAAACTGCTTTTGAAGTTACAAATTCCCAGAGAAATCTATGAATGAAGTGGATTAAATGAAAGAATAAAACATCTGAAGGAGCTGATTGGACAACCTGAAGGGTCTCGCCTTAAAATGACTATTTGGCATAAGACGTCCATAGTTTATTATATTTAAATTTAAGAACTTTTATAACGATGGCCCTTTATCAATGATATAGTAAACTTTTAAAGGTGCACTGCGTTACCTTTCTCGCCTCCGCTTTGCCTGGAATGTTCTGCAGTGTGACATTAACCTATTAACTCTATTGCTTTAAAAAAAAAATCATAATAAAAGAATCTTGGAAAAACACTGTGAACGGAGACATTTCAGCCAAAGCAAGCGGATCTTCAACGGCAACGAGCAGGTGGCCGACACACTCCAGACAATTTACGCAGTGCACCTTTTAAAGTAAAACTCCAAATGTAAAGCTCATCAAATGAAACCTATTATAATCTCGTAATCTCAAGGCACCTTGACTCGCTTTTTCGTGTGTTTTTGCCGTGCATCGCGGGAGATCTCTTAACGAACGCAGCTGACGTTAAGGTGCAATACTTTCACTGTCCAACGCGAATGCTTTCTGATGTAAATACAAACGTAGAGCCTGTATTTTTATGTGTTTGCTTGCCTGCTAAACGTCTGCGTTACACTGGAAACATTTAAAACTGTGAAACTCTTGAGATATTTTTGTAACATAGATCTGCATTTACGACGAGGCCTGTTTGTTTTAGATTTCTTAAATGGGTCAAAAATTAAACAAAATTATTGTATCTCATGTTTCTTTTTTGTCACTTCTTTGATCGGGGGATTGTTGCAGAGTACAAGAAGCTTTGTTCTCTGAGCTATTTTAAGTTATTTTCATGTTTCTCTGGGCAGATAAGGCAAGTTTATTTGTAGAGCACAATTCGTACACAAGGCAATTCAAAGTGCTTCACATAACAGGAAAAAAATGCATTAAAATCACAAAGACATGACAGAAATCACAAAATCGTAATTTAAAAGTGCCATTTTAAGGCTATCCGTCAAATAGTTCAAGACATAAAAGAGAAGAGTGCAAAGAAAAACATTTCAGTCATATAAGATTGCGCATGCACACTTTTCGGGTCATTTTCTGGAGTATTCTTGGTCAAAATTGCAACTAAACGAGGTCTGAAATCGCGATGTGCCAATGTAACTACTAACCAAGAACTTGCCTAAAAGCAGTGGTTTAAAGTTGACTGTAATTTATAGTCGAGCTGTAAAACTGAAGAGGTGTCCACATGCCACCACAAAGACCTTGCGACACCAGAGAACACGAGAACCTCTTATGTAATATTTATGAACCGCCCACCACTTGGTTCGGGAAGTAAACATCCTTCTGATTGTCCAAAACAGATTTAATATTGAAGGTTCTGCTCGGGGCTAATCGTCAGCTCTGTTAGTTCGTTAGTTAAAGGCACAGTACGTAACATTTAGCCCAAAAATTTGAGCAGAACGAAAGTGTTATTTTTATTTTTTAAACAGTGTGTTATCGCATAGAATGTGTTTCCGTGGAATTACGCAGTTCCCTTTCCACCTCCAGAAAGTTACATGCTGTGCCTTTTTTAAATTGGTTAGTAATAGTTAAGTCACTTTAGTTTAGTTTAATTTGCTATTTTACAAGAAAACAAGTGTAAAAAGCTCAGTGCGCAGTAAAACATTGATAACAACCACAAAAAAAAACATTGACGGTAATTACAAAAAGCCCCGTGTAATAAAATAAGCAAGCTAAAGAAATGAAGTTGCCAGAACAAAACTATAAACTAATGTGGCAACTAATTACCACAATTATTTTATCTATAGTCTTTTTCTGAACCATCATAAACCGCTGAGTTATGAAAACATATTACCACATTTTAAGTCCTTTTCTTCTTTCTTTTCTTTTTTTTTCTCTAGTTATTAAAATAAATCTAAACAACAAAAAAATAAATGAATACAATAAATAAATATAATAAATAAATACAATAAGTTTTAAATAAGACAAGATCAAAAACATCAAATACTAACACAACTGTTATTTATCTAAATACTTTGGACACTCTGGCTCAAAATTAGGCATAATAATAAAAGCAATCTTAACAAAAATTAGCAAATAGAATATCACTTGAGAAAGAAAATAATAATAATTTGAATCCTAATAGTAGTGGCAGGCTTTGGGTGGGGTAGTGTTAGAAGACGGTCAGGTAAGTTGGCGGCTCCTTCGGCTCCTGCGGCCCCGGACGAATCAATTCAAAGCCTAATAAGCCAGAATTTATTTTTTATTTAAAAAAACAGACAAAACATCTTTGTATGCGGCGCTCTTTCCCAGGGAGTCATTCAATCAGAACCACCGATTAGTAGAAACGTGTTAATAAGTACGAGTAATGACGTTCCACACGTTGGGTACTTAAATTCAGTCTAGACATATAAAGTGCCCCCTAGACGTCTGACGACCCATTGAACTAAAATGCAGTTAAGATAAATATTTTTTGAATTTTGCTAAAAAAAAATGTTTTATCCAAGAATGGCTAATAAACAAAAAGCACAGAAAAAGTGGGACTGACTCCCATTCAAACAAATGAAACGCTAAATTTAAAATGTATTTGTCAAATTTATTCGTGCAAATGTATTATTTTTAAGCAAACACTTATAACTTATTTCATTACGTTCCTACAATTTTAAAGGCGTTTTTGGCTCACTTAAAGAATCCAAGTAAGTAAATAAAACTAAACTACCACTAAACAATGTAGATATAGATATTTGTAGTTGTTTCTGCTTTAATTTCCCAGTCAATAACAAGACAATAGTTTTAAAATGACTCATTGTCACATGATACTGACTGTCACCTCAGGCTCTTTTTTGAAGGCTGGATCTTTCACTGTGACAATGGCGCCATCTGCTGTTGTGAAGTTGTAACGTCAGGTTTTTGTAATTCTGGCCTTAATAAACAAATCTTGACCTCAACCAATCACGTAGTGAGGTATTTCAGAATATTTTAAATAACTCGTGACTAATAAATTGACGTATCCCAAAAATTCCAATGACTTTCCCACGTGGGATTGGCCAACAAAGATATTTGTATTACCAATATCAATGTTTTAAAAATCTATAGCAAGGCAAGTTTAGTTGTGATAAAACGTATAACCAGTGGTGGAAAGTAATGAGTACAAAACTAAAAGTTGTAAGTTAGTTTTCTGTACTTTCTTCTCTACATTTTTGAGCTGGACTAAAACGTAAAAAGTACTTCTCAAGTGGTTTGAAGAGTTACTTTTAGCACGTTCATGGTGCTATATTAACTGAAGGTTTTGAGTTCAAGTCCTGGCTTTGAGTAAACACAAATATTTACATACAATACACTTGAAAAAGATACCCAAAATTAGCAAAATCGGTTATAACAGTTTTCAAAATCTGTGAAATACTTAACTGGTACTTTTACTTCATTAGATATTTATAATTTTACTTGATTTTACGTCCTGTACCTGTAGTTTTACTTGAGTAACAACATTGAGTACTTCTTCCACCCCTGCTTAAAAAAGAATATTAGTTGCATTTTATGACGGTTGTGTAAACATGTGACCAGCTTCACTGCTCTTTTATTTCCATTAGATATAGAAAAAAATACATCTGTAGATGCAATATAATGTAATGCATCTACAGAATATACGTAATACAATGTAGATGCCGATATAATATATTTTTAAATTTGTTTTATTTATTTCATTCATAACATAAAATACATGATCAGTTGACATACAGTTACACAAAGAATGAATGAAAAGAAGCACTCTCATTTTTCAATTTGTACTCGACACTGATATTTTAAAGCACATTACTATAAAAATGTTCTATAAAATAACATACACGATCACATTGCAAAAGATCTCTGGTCCTTTCTCTGAACAACCTAATTTTATTTTCCATACTTATATGTTTCACGTCTTACTTAAATGCAGTTATTGTTCTTGATTCTTTGATTTCTTTGTCAAGATTATTCCATAAATTCACTCCTTTCACAGAAACACTTCGTTCCTTTGGTTCTTTTTTTAAAAGTTTCCATTCCTTTTAAGAATACTTAGGTCAGCAAAAGCATGCATTTTTAGTACTTTAAGTTGAACGAATAATGGGATTGATGTATGCAACTCTCAATGTTGTGTACATTTCTGTGGCTATTATGAGTTACACGCAAAAGGGAAATGTGATCACGAAACACAACTGGAAACACATCTTAGTTAACTAATGGATTATTTTGATTATTTAGAAGTATTTAGCTGACAAAGTATAAGAGACGATGAAAGACGAGTCACACAAAGATGGGTCTCCACATGGACATTAAAGTCTACCTTTACCTTGTTTCAATTAAATTTTTTTTTGTAATGCCCAAAATCACAACAGTAGTTGCCTCGAGGGGCCACAGTGGAAAAAAACAAAATAAACAATGTTCATAGGGACTTGGAAATGTCCCGTCATCCTGTGTCCTTAGACAGATGTCCCAAGCTCCCCTGTCCTTAGACCCTCCTTCTCGGCCAGGAAAAACTACCAAACCTCTTTGGGAAAAAGTAGAAACCTGTAGGAGTCCCAGTGAAGGAGAGATCCGACTCCCTCGGACGGACAGGCGGACGCGCTTCAATTTGCAGATACACGGTGGAGCTAGACCCACTCAGGAGGAGAACCAATTCTTCAAGGCTGATGAAGAACCGTTCATATGGAGTAGAGAAAGTTTTTCCAGGCAGACCGTTTCTCCAGCATTTGAGGACATCTGATCCACAGGTCTCGATGTGCCTGCTCCACTCCCGTTGTGGAAGTGGGGAGAAAAAGAAGGAAAAGCAATGAACAAATTACAAGTGAAATTAAATATTAAATATTGTTTGATAGAAAAGTAGTAGGAAACAGAGGATAGTGCTCAAGCTGCCATACTTCTCCCAGTATAGTTGCTCCTAGGGCAGCATAGCTGGGAACTGTAGTTTTTATTTCTGTTCCTAACTGGCTGACCATAAGCGATTTTAAAGAGGAACGTTTTAAGCCTGGTCTTAAATGAAGAGATGTCGCCTCTTTACATAGACAGGCTGATTCCACAACACAGGAGCTTGGTAGCTAAACGCTCTACCTCCTACTGTGCTTTTAGAGACTCTTGGGACACCAGAAGTCCAGCATTTTGAGAGCGAAGTGCTCTGTTTGGATGATAAGTACTATAGCCTCTTTGAGGTAGGATGGGCCAGGTCATTTATGGCTTTGTAAGTCAGGAGGAGGATTTTGAATTTGATTCTAAACTCTACAGTGAGCCAGTGAAGAGACTCGAGCACCGGTGTAATGTGCTCTTCTTTTAGTTCCTGTTAGTAATCTTGCTGCGGCATTTTGAACTCGTTGAAAGCTTTTTATGGAGCTTTTAGGGCACGCTGCGAGCAGGGAGTTACAGTAGTCTAATCTCGATGTTACAAACACATGGCACGTTTTCAGCATCACTTTTATGCAAGATGATTTTGGCTATATTACACAGATGAAATAGGCTGTTTTACAGGTTGATTTATGTGCGTTTGAATGAGAGCTCTTGTCAAATAAGACTCCAAGGTGCACTGAGGTCCAATAGAACCAGGATTGAGACCAGTCCATCATCAGAGCTAATAACAAATCATTTGTGACTTTAACTAGTGCAGTTTCAGTGCTGTGGTGGGCTCTGAACCCTGACTGGAAAACTTCAAATAAGTTATTGTCCTGTAGATGGCGACAAAGCTGTTTAACTACAACTCTTTCAAGGATTTTAGAGACAAAGAGTGGATTTGAAATAGGCCTGTCGTTTATCAAAGGTCAGGATCAAGATTAGGCTTTTTCAGAGGCGGTTTAATGACTGCATGTTTGAAGGACTGTGGAACACTTTCTATTGAAGATTATAATATTACGAATAGAATCTATCATTTGGGGGAGAATGTCTTTGAGGAGTCTGCTTGGAATCGGGTCGAGGATACAAGTTGACGTTTTAGAGGACATAATGGTGAAGTTATCTCTGCTTGATCAACAGCAGTGAACCTTTTAGTGTTACTGATGGATTTATATGGGACACTAGTTTTACAGTTTAGGATTGTTCAGGGCTAATAGTGGGAGTAATTTAATCTAATTTATCTCGGATTGTTTTTATTTTATTGTTAAATTGAAGAAATCATTTGAGCTGAGAGTAGCTGGATTGAGGCTATCTGCTTGTGACAGTGTTATCTAGTGTTATTTTTGTTTATTTCTATTAAATTTGAATAGTATCTGGTTTAGCCTTACACAGAGCCTGCTTATAGGACAGTAGGCAGATTTTCCATGCTTTTAGGGATTCCTCGTATGGGAGCGACGAATGGTCTGTCTTTCTAATTTTCTAACTCTTTGTTTATGTGAACGCAGTTCTTCATTGTACCATGGGGGGGCACGTTTTGGCCTAATGACCTTCTGCTTTAGCGGAGCTGCAACATCAAGAGTGGACTTCAGAGAGTTCATGGTCACGTCGACAAATTGATCACTTACACTGGGACTAAAGCTATTCTCAGCAGGATCACATGACATGTCGCTGAATATTGGCTCTATTATTTCTTTGAACTTTGAGATTTTTCCGATATTGTCCCTATCATTATGACGTTATTATATGGGGCTGGATAATCTTTAAGAACAAACTGAAAGGTAATTAGGAAATTATCTGACGGTATTGGGTTTTGAGGGAAGACAATGAGGTCACTAACCTCCATTCCATATGTTAGAACAAGATCTAGAGTGTGCTTGTGACTGTGAGTCGGTTTATTTACATTTTGAGCTAAACCAATGCTATCTAACAGAGCGTTGTAACCGTGCTTTGCGTGTCGGAACAAATTGGTAAAATTTTTCCTCCGAAACTCGCAGAGGATGTTGCAGATGCAGGAAGTTGATCAACAGGTTGTCGAGAATATGAAGAAGAAGAGTGAACGTTTTTCATCTGTTGCGTGAACGCGATGGCTCCGCTGATCGTCCTGCTGCTGCTTGTGTGCGTTATCCACAGTAAGGAACAGTTTCACCTATTACACTTTACAAGGAGAAAGGAACTGTAAATGTTTTTTGTGTCGATTTGTTGACTTGTTTCATGTCCAGAAAGTTTTTTATGTTTTGTGATTTGCCACTGCACTTGATATTTAAAGGTGCACTGTGTAACTTTCTGGTGGAGGGACCCATTTTGTCTCCACAGATTGTTAGTTTTTTTGCCTCTTGTTTCTGTCTTTCTAGCATTTATTTCATCTGGTTTATTTCATCTCAAGGTGTTTTATTTGCTCAAAAATACCTTCAAAAACTTGAGTCCCCACTTGTTCTTCTGCATGTCAGTTTAATGCCATGCTGCAGAACATTCCAGGCTGCAGAACATTCCAGGCAAAGCAATAACATATTTATGGAACAAATCTTTTTTAATTAAATCATTTTATAACTTTTAATGATTTTAAAGCACTGGTTTAGGACTACCCGCCGTGCCAGTGCTTTTGTTTTATATTATTTTATCTCAGAGTGTATGTGGAAGTGTGTTTTTATGTACTTGTTAAGTTTATTGAATGTTTTATTGCCGTTTTTATTTGGCTGTCATGCTGTTTAATCTGTGTTTTGTTCTTAACAGGCTACTCACGAAAAAGAGTCTTTCTCATTGGGTTTTTCCTGTATAAATAAAATAAAATAAAAGAAACCTTAACAAAAATTAGCAAATAGAATATCACTTGAGAAAGAAAATAATAATTTGAATACTAATAGTAGTGGCAGGTTTTGGATTGGTTAGGCTTAGAAGACGGTCAGGTAAATTGTCACAATTCAGCCTTTCTACCACGGTCCATCATCTGCACGGCTCCTGCACGGCTCCTGCACGGCTCCTGCACGGCTCCTGCACGGCTCCTGCACGGCTCCTGCACGGCTCCTGCACGGCTCCTGCACGGCTCCTGCACGGCTCCTGCACGGCTCCTGCGGCCCTGGACAAATCAATACAAAACCTAATAAACAAGCCAGACTGTTTTTTTAATTTTTTTTAAATGCGGCACTCTTTCCCAGGGAGTCATTCAATCAGAATAGTAGAAACCCACACGGTGGGTACCTAAATTCAGTCTAAACATTTAAAGTGCCCCCTTAGGTCTGACGACTTGAACTAAAATGCAGTTAAAATTGAAAAAAATTGGAATTTTGCTAAAAACATATTTTATCCCAGAATAGCAAATTTTTTAGGTTTATAATTTCACTTCCTGTTTGTAATTGATGACATCTCACAAGGAAATTACCCTGCTAACAAAATATAGTTGCTCTCATATATTTTTATTTGTCAAAAAAAATATATGAGAGCAACTATATTTTGTTGAATTAACATTTAGAGAGTCAAAAACGTTTATTTTTTTGTAAACTATGCATAAACTTTGACTGGAATTAGTATCCCTGGTGTGATGTCACTTCCGGTCATACAGATGTTTCTCATTTTCTCCACAAATACTTCCTCGATGGTGTAAAACTATATATGTACAACAGGTATAGATGCACAAAATAAAGTCAAAATTTGAAAATCATACAAACCTGTCATAGGCCCTTTTAAAATATAGTCAAACCTACTTAAATCACAATATTTACTGTACGTGTGCTGTTTAGGTGTGCTCTGTTTTAAAGGTGCTGCAGATTTGAATTTGAATGGCTACATCGATAAACATCCCTGTGAGAAGTCCGTCTGCGTTCAGATCTGGAGACACGGGAGGGTTGAGCTGGCCATTGTCACTGACGGACAAATACAAGCAGATGATACGCAGGCGGAGTGGTCCAAATGCCGAATGCCTGTCCGTTCTTTAGACAACCAAGACGGCTTTTGCATGAGAACCCCTTGTGAGCCAGGACTGGACTGTGCACCTTTTACTCCCGTCATAAGCGCGTACCCGGGACACAACACATCGTTGCAGTGCGTTCTCTTGAGCTCGTTGGCCAGCTCCAGCTGCTTTACACGTCTGCAGAACCTGCTGGAGGTGCAGTGGGTGGATGAGAATGGAAATCCAGTAGAAGGAGGACCTGAATACCGAATAACTCAAAACCGGCCGTGTGACGTGAGTTTGACCGTGTCGCTCCGAAGTCCCAGAAATGCCTCGTTTAGATGCTCAGCGAGAGTCAGCGGTCGAAGCCGGACGTCGCAGAGCATTCAAGTCCGACTGCCACGTGAGTAAAAGGTGTTTTGGTCAATCCGACGAACCGTTAAACATTACGACTGAACAAAAACAGACCAGGATTGGCCCAAACTCAAGCTTATGACGCCAACGTTCACCGAAATATACAAACTTTAACAACAAATAGTTCTATTTATCAATCATTATTGTGTCTCGTAATTTTTTATCATGACAAATTAATAAAATACTTCTACATCAACCCTGTCCTAAAATGGGCCCCATTTCAAACTGAAGCTGAAACTTTGATGTACAATCGTCTGGACTTTCTTTTAATTGACAAAATATTACAATCACAAATCAAACAAAAAATACCCCTCCCCCACCTCAGATTCACACACAAAAACTCAATCAAAAACGAAATAACATTGATACATATTAGTCTTAGTGTGAGTATTAGTGTCAGTATTTTTATTTATACGCACAGTGGGGGCTAGAAGTATTTGGCAACTTAAAACATTTGCAAGTTCACCCATTTAAACAGATGAGGTTTGTCATTTTCATCATAGGTACACATCAAGCGTGAGACAGAATGTAAATAAAGAATCCAGGAAATCACGTTGCATGATTTTTAAACAATTTATTTGTGAAAATGGGTGGCCAATAAAGTATTGGGCAGCGAGCAAAAGTTACTTTTAATACTTTGTAATGTAGCCTTGGTTGGCAATGACAGGTGTCATACGGTTCCTGTAGTTCTTGACCAGGTCTACACATGCTTTAGTTGGTATTTTGGCCCACTCCTTTGCACAGATCTTCTCTAGAGCTGTGATGTTTGAGGGCTGTCGCTTGGCAACACGGAGTTTGGACTCCCTCCACAGGTTTTCGATTGGGTTGAGGTCTGGAGACTGGCTAGGCCCCTCCAGAACCTTGATATGCTTTTTAACGGAGCCACTCCTTGGTTTTCCTGGCTGTGCTTTGGATCGTTATCATGCTGGAAGACCCAGCCACGTTTCATCTTCAATTCTCTGAGCGAGGGGAAGAGGTTTTTCCCAAAATGTCACAATACATGGCCCCATTCATCTTGCCATGGATATGGACCAGTCTCCTGTCCCTTCTGCAGAAAAGCTCCCCAAAGCATGATGTTTCCCCCCATGCTCACAGTAGGTATGGTGTTCTTGGGATGCAACTCAGCATTCTTCTTCCTCCAAACACAGTGAGTGGTGTTTAAACCAAACAGTTCCATTTTGGGGCTATCTGACCACATCACATTCCTCCAATCCTCCTCTGGATCGTCCAGATGGTCTTTAGCATATTTCAGACGGGGTAGGGGAACCTTTCGGGCAATGCAGGATTTCACCTCATGACGACGTAGTGTGTTACTTATTGTCATTTTTGTGACGGTGGTCCCAGCTGTCTTCAAATCATGGACCAGTTTTGCCGTGTAGTTCTGGCTGATTCCTCACTGTTCTCAGGATCATTTGAACCCCACGAGGTGAGATCTTGCATTGAGCCCCACTCCGAGGGAGATTGTCAGTGATGTCATACTTCTTCCATTATCTAATGTTTCCAACTGTTGATCTTTTCTCACAAAGTTTGTTTACCTATTGCAGTTTGACTCGCTCCCAGCTTTGTGCAGTTGTAGTTTTTATCTCTGGTGTCTTTGGGAAGCTCTCTGGTCTTGGTCATGGTGAAGACTGGAGTCTGACAGTTTGAAGGTGTGTGCAGGGGTCTCTTCTGCATCGAATCAGTTCAAACAGGTGCCATTCATGCTGTTAACGAGTGGAGGCCGGAATAACTTCTTAAAGAGCAAGTGACTGGTCTGTGAGGGACAGAAGAGTTTGTTTTCTCGCTGCCCAATACTTATTGGCCACCCATTTTCACAAATAAATTGTTTAAAAATCATGCAATGTGATTTCCTGGATTTTCCTTTTTTTTTTTACATTCTGTCTCTCACGCTTGATGTGTACCTATGATGAAAATTACAAACCTCTCTTATCTTTTTAAATGGGTGAACTTGCAAATTTTTAAGTTGACCAATACTTACTGTCCCCACTGTATGAATGTGTGTAATGTGTGTATATATATATATGTATTTTATATATACACGTTTAATATTATGCATTATTTTATACATACACACACACACACATATACATACACACACGTATACATACATATACACACACACCTTTTAATTTGTCATTTAAGTCATTGACTGGAGCCTTTGTGAAGCTGAGACTGCAGTTTTGGCTCTGATTTACTTGAACGTGAACAAGCTCTGCACAGGAGGAGGAACTTCAGATTAAAATCCTGCCTTTCTTACATACAATATATGAATGAGTACAGCTGGTGTTGGAGGATGGTCTGACTGACACTAGTTTGGGCTTTTGTTTGGTTTTAACAATTTCTCTTTAAAAGCCGAAGCTAATTTCACAAAAAGAAAATGTATTATAAAAAATCTATTAAATCGTTTTAAATTTTGAGGATCATGTTTTATTTGTGGGTTTGGGTTCCGGCTTTCTTGTCATGTAAAACTTAAAGAAAATGTCCAACGTCCCACAAGTGTCATCTCTTAAAAGTGAAAATGATTCGAACTCAAATGGTAAATTATTACAATTATTTTAAAATAATTACTTTTCTACCACCAGAGGGCACTCTAAACCCTTCACACGCTAGTGTAACAGACATGGCAGGCGGGTCACATGTCCTGCCCAAAGACACAACGGCAGTATTCACCAGAGGGAGCGTTCCTGAACCGCAGTTCTTTGCTCTGAACCACAGTTCTTTCTTCTCTTGGTGCTTCTTCTGTTGTCAGATGAACGTGAAGAGACTGGGGGCCCCTTGGTGGTGGCCCCCTCGGTGGTGGCCCCCTCGGTGGTGGCCCCCTTGGTGGTGGCCCCTGCAGTGGGAGTTCTCTGTGCCGTGCTCGTCGTGGCAGCTGCACTTTTTGTCCTGAACAAAAGGAGAACGAGTGAGTTTGTTTCTTATGCGCTACGATTCTTAAAGGTTCACTACGTAACTTTTTAATATTCTAAACAAAGCAATAACATCTCCATGGAGACGAACAGGTGGCGGACTCTCAAACAGAAAAGTTACATAGCGCACCTTTAATATGATCCTGTAACCAGTATCCTGGTTGCTGGTTCAATACCTCCACCTGCGGCTGAGGGAAACAATCACAATTAAAACAATAAAAACAAGACACAAACAATCGTCAAATGTGTTGTTTATGTGCAGATACCAGAACGTCCTCTGAGTCGCACACATCTGCAGCTGATTATGTAAGTGTGGATATTTCACTTCCATTACAACTCAAGCACACAAACAAACAAACAAACACATTGACTTCCATTCATTTTCTGGAGTCTGATCTTAACCCTAATTAGAACTACTTCTGGCCTGAACCGTAAAGGACACATATCATTTATTTTTGTGGCTTTCTTTATCTTTTAAGCTTGCTTTTTCACACTATTTCACATTTTCAAACTTCAAATTTTGTCTACCATTGGGAAAACACGTTTCTTTTTTCTTTTTTTGACTTTTAGAATATAAACATAAAACAGGGAACATGACCAGAAAGCAAGACAAAAATAATAATAATAAAAATAATAATTAATTGATTGATTGATTAAATATAGTTTACTAACTTAAATAAAATAAATCATAAAAGGAACATTGACAAAACAAATAAAACTACATCATAAAAAGTCCAACATTTAAATCCCATTTGGTCCAAGGTTTATCAAATTTGTCCAAATGTCATTTTTCCCCAATTTGTCTGATGTCTGTTACAATGTCAGTCTAGTTTTTGATCGTTTGCCACTTGTTTACGCACTCACTGGGAAGAGAAGTACAATTTCTTTAAAAAGTTATGCCTAAAGTGTCAAAACCTCGCCACGCTTTATTAATTTAGATACAGTATGTTTGAGTGCTACTGTAATAACTGTTGTGTTCCCAGGTGTTGGATCCAGACGAGGTGGTCTACGCCGACGTGGTCTTCCTGGCCTCGTCGTCAGACAGAGTCTGTGCATCTGTGAACGAGCCCACCGTGTACGCTTGCGTCCGCTAAACACTGAATAAGAGCATCTACGTACATCCAGCTAGGATGCTCCTAAAGGACCAGGCTTAAGAATAACAACTTCAAACGCTTGACTCGTCCCACTGCTGCATCCTGGATCCTGGATCAAGATCAACCTGAAACTGAAGCCTTCTCCAGCTGGTTCTCCTGTCCAAGAACCAAGATAAAAACACTTGACTGATCCCCCAGTTTTGTACGCTTGACCAAGACTCCTGACTAAAACTCCTGGCTCAAGACTCACCTAAAACAGAAGGCTGATCCTCGAGATAAAGCAATTTTTTATTTTTATTTGGAAGACTTGTAAAAGTAGCACTTGCACTCACAAAATTGCATCCAATAATAAACGATTCAATTTCTCTGTTCAAAGTCTTTGTTATAAAAAAAAATCTTGTATGTGTTTTAGAGGTCAGTTAACTATTATGATTATCATTATTTGGTTGAAGTTAATTTGTGGGATAAAATGTTAATGTTATGATTATTATGAGAAGAAACATCAGGATTTAACGACTATTCACAATTTTAACACCAAAAGACCAATCAGTAAAATATTCAATTACCTCTTATTCATTTATTTCTTCTAGTCTGTGACCAGCTTTATGAAATCAAACTTTCTGAATGATAATGTCAAGTTAATAAAGTAATAATACACTAATATGAAAGTTAACATACACAGCCAGATGGACATATAAGCCTTTTACATTCAGGTTTATTTTTTTAGATGGACCTGAATTTTGTATTAGTTTTTCTCTAATGGTCCCAATTATTATTATTATTATTATTGTTGTATTTATTTATATTTGTTTTGTTTTTTGTGATGCAATTTTTTATTTTTTTAAATTCATGTATTTATTTTTTTTTATTTTTTTTTCAGAATAAACATATAACACAGAAACAAGACCAGCAGGCTTTTACATTTTAAAAATAAATAGTCATCAATGAAACGGCAAAAGAAACACAATCATGAAACATTTAAATTAAATAAAAGTCACATTTAGTCCAAAGTCTGTCAAATTTGTCCAAATTGAGTCTGAATGTCATCTTTTCTATTTGCCTGATGTCTGTTCTTGTGTCAGTCCAGTCCTTGATCATTGGTGCAGTTTATGTCAGTTTTTTTCCTGTCACCAAAAGTACGTTCCAAAGGTATCCATTTATTGTGTCCATGGCAGGAGTTCTGAAGCCGAAATACATAGATCAGAAATCGAGTGGGATGTATCTGCTCGGCGACACGAGCGTCTAGTATCGGCGCGGGGCAAGTACGCATTTCCCCCAAGACGCGCACCACACCCGCTCTTTGAAACGCGCCCGCATGCGACAGACCCACGTCTCCGGGGCCCGAGTGCTGCATTAGCATCTTAAACTCATCTGCACACCTAAAGCCGCTGTGATGGCCCGGGCCGAGGTGGGGGGAAAGAGGAGGATGAATGGACGCGGCCCTCAACCATCAAAGACAAAGGCGGCGGGTGTGCTCGCTATCTCGAGCCTGACGCGTAAACAAACACTGGAATTGTATTTAAAATCTACCTCAAAATAAAGGGATGTTTATGCTCTTTAAGGATGTGACAACTGACGGTGATTGTAGTTGAACTGTGAGGATTTTAGAAGACAAAGTTAATACAGTGGAAAAGGGTTCAAATGACTGTAAAAGGGCTCTTCTTTCATCTTTTTAAAACATTGTAAATGTGTTTAACTCTCACTTAATCTGCTCGCTAAAGCACTTTGACATTTCCTTGCAATGTAAAGAGCAATAAAAATAAAATGTATTATTGTCATTATTATTATTAACCCTTTAATTGACCAGGTGTAAACATTTTAAATCTGCAAGAAAAACAAATATGGAGGCTGAAACGTCAATTTAGTTGGAAAAGAGTCAAGTAAACAAAGTGAAAATGTTGTTTATTTGATTTGTACTTTGTTCTAGTCACTTTTTCATGACACAAGCATAAATCTGTCACGATAATTACTATATGGAATAATCGTTAAATAATGATTGTATAATGAAATATAATGTATAATGAAAAAATACATTTAAAAAAGTTAAATCTAAATGCAAATGGCAGCCACAAATTCATAATGGGTTTACTGTGGACAGACTAATGTTAATGCTGTGATTGTCAACAAAATTCCTTTCAAGTTTTTTTTTTTTAAAAGGCAATCACAAAGAGGTGTAAAATTGACATTCAGACTTCGTTTGAAAATTGACAAATTTCAGAAACTTTGGACAAAATGAGACTTAAATGTTTGACTTTTTATGTTGTGATTTTGTTTATGTCATTGTGCTTTTATTATTGTATTATTATCTATGTTATGCTCTCCTTGTTTTATGTTTCTATTTTTAAAAAAATTAAGAAAAAAAAACCTTTTCTGGATCTGTTTTTTAGATCTAATAAAATAAATGATAAAAAAATCTTTGTTACCACCAGAAACCCACTAAAACTGTCACATTCTGTCATGTTTACTTCCTTTTAGCATCGATACTTACATGAGTATCTACTTTCGATATATCGGCTTTTAGTATCGATAAGTACCTGATTTTCGATACTTTTGACGAGCCTCGTGCGCGCGCTGTAAAAATTGCACTCGCCTATAATCGGTTGACAGTTTCATGATCATGAGCTTTAATTGTGGACTGTAAACGTGAGGATTATTCTACAAAACAGAAATGTAATGACGAAACTTCTGAAAACATAAGTATTGAACTGGAAAATGGCCAGTAAAAAGGACAAATGTGTCTCTTTGGCAGTGCAAAACAACACTTACGTCATAAAGTGTTTTTGCCTTTTTTTTTTTGCTCTGCTTCATAATTATTGACCCAGTAATAACTGAAAAAAAAAGATGTTTAAAATGCGTCTTTGTGGAGCTTTTGGTAGTTTGTTTTGGGCTCGTTTTAAAAGCCTTTTGCTCTCTGAAAATGTTGCAAATCTGGCTTTTTATTTATGTATTATTGTCAGCTGAACACATTAACCCCAGTGTAAGGCCCTCTAAGCGATTTAATCCAGCCCACGACCCATCTTTCAAATATATATGAAAAAATAATAATAATAATATATCTTGGTGGTTTAAATCTGGGTGAGTCCTGGTTCAGACCTGGTTCAGACCTGGCTCAGACCTGGTTCAGACCTGGCTGGTATTAGTCTAGTCCAACCAGTATAATTCTTGTTCATTTCTGGATGAACAATGTTGGTTAACCATTTTGCGTTATCTCTGACAAAAATCTAATCTATCAATTTTAGATAGTTTTTTTTTAGATAGTTTGATAAATTAAGTTTATCGAAACCGTGTGAAATGAATTTGACTAGCCCTGATTTAGACGAATAGCTGCTTGCTCACATAAATGATACTTGTCTTCATCAGAGACTCGTTTTCGTTTAAATGTCAAATCTAAACTGTTTCATTGTGAGGTTGAATCTGTTCTTTTCATTTGTGTTTGACAAAGTTTTCAATTGACCCTTGAAAAGTCTGTGAACAAATAGTCTAAAATCCTGAAAGAATATCACAAAATATTTAAAATCAAGGTATTTTTTTGCGCCCAGTTTAAACTAATATTGGGTAAAAATACAGCATATTTTGGTAAGAATAGACACAATTTTTAGGTTTTACTGGACAAATACTTTGACCTGCAATAGCTTATTATGTAATCTAGAAATATATTACACAAATTAAAATTTTGTCACACTACAATTTTGAGGCTAGAGAACTAAGTAACTAACTGACATATTTTCACTGGAAATCCCAAATTGTGGGTTCTTTCCAGTTTGCTTTTAACTCCGTTCGTTGACGTTCTGGGGAAATATCTGCCGGCCCGAAGAAGGCACCACGGCGTCTGGTTTTGAGGAGCGAGGGGGCCAAATGCCGGGGGGGTGGGGGGGGCCCTGGTGAGTGGGTGAGTGTAAGTGAAGCCTCAGTACAGTGGAGCACAATGGGGGCTGGGGCCGCGACCAACAAAAGGCCTTGATCACCCAAATCCTGCAGAAGTCTCCGAGGTGTCAAAAGTGATACAGTGAAGAGAGAGAGAGCGCGCCTTCATCACTCCCACGTCTGCTCCGGCAATCCACAAATTCAAAGTCAGGGCGAGTGCTGGGGACAGACTCGAGACTTCAAACTCGGACTTCAAACTCAGACTTCAAACTCGGCTCTGAGGAGGAGGAAAAGGCTGTACCTGGTTTTGAATGTTTCTGATGATAGAAGAGAGCCGTGGTTTTCAACTTTCCATTCAAGTGTCGCACGCTTCACATTAGAGTCAGTTGGATCTTGCATTGTCTTGTTTAAGCCTAGTTTAGACCTGGAAAAGTCCCGATTTAGACCTGGTTTTGCCTTAGTTTACACCTGGAAAAGTCCTGGTTTTGACCTGGTTTAGACTTAGTTATGACCTTCTTTTAGACCTGGTTTAGCCCAAGTTGATATTTGGAACAATCCTGTTTTAGACTGGGTTCAGCCATGAAATCGTCCTGTTTTAGACCTGGTCTCACACAAGTTTAAGTCTTGTTTTAGACCTGGTTTAGATCTGCTAGGCCAAATATATTCCAGTCTGAAAAGGTTGAGAACCACATGATTAGATTCTTCGGGCAGTGACGAGCAGGAGACGGCCACAGTTATGATTTATGATTTGATGTAAATGAACAGTAAAGTAAAGTTATACACAGATTCTGCAAATGCCATCAATAAATTGGCTTCCAGGGGGCCGACACGGGTCATATTTCTGCCAATGGCTAACCAGGAAACGAACATTATGAATTTGTTTATAGGCTTTGCTAATTAGAATGTATGTTCACTTTTTGCAACTTGACGAATTAAAATGTGGCACTAGAAGTCATTCAAATCTAAAGGCGAACAGGCAAAACTATTATTATTATTATTATTATTATGTTATTTTTTTTGTTGGTCAGTTTGCTCACTCAATAGGCTTTCAACAACACAATTGTCCAATCTGCTCCTATTTTTTTATTATTATTATTATTATTATTATTATTATTATTATTATTATTATTATTATTATTATTTCAACCCACTTCATTCATTTTTTTCAGTCAGATCTAGTTTACTCAAAAATCCCAAATCCCCTTTGTAAATTTTTTTGTAGCTAATATGTCAGCAAAATTAACCAAGACATTTAAACCAGCTCTGTCCATTCTTCAGATTTAAATGTCCCAAATTTGTGACATTTCATCCGTTTTTACGCCCATAATACCTTATTGTAAATGAAAACACGACATGATGAAAAACTTGTAATACAATTTTTTCTTACATTTGTGTGAGCAAACGGCATGGCTTTAGTATCTATGTTTTTGCAAAGCACTTTGACACTATGAATACTGCTCTACCTTTTCCCTTTTAGCTAGAGACAACAGCAGATTAAAGCACAAATTAAAGACGTTTTATGTTTTTTTTCCTTGTCTTCATTTTTGGAATAATCACAGCTAAATACTGGGACGCGGGCGGGGAAAGGGGGTAGGTGAGAACAGGAATTCTCACGAGTTGCAGGACAAAACCGGATTAACCCGGACGCGCACGAATCAAGCTAAATACAACTTTGTGCCAGATAACGATGAGGAAACTGTTGTGACAAGACAGTGGACCGTAGCAAAATACGACAGTAAAAGTACTGCACTTCAGTCACTTTTACTTACTTTTACTTCACTACGTTTGAGAACATTGTAACAGGATTGAAATAAATACTTTAGTTTACAGTTTGCATGAACTTTTAGCAAACAAAAATATACAAATAAAGAGAATCATTGTTTTATCACTTCTTTTGATGCTTTAGTAGTTGTCTGATTTACTTTTTACTCTAAAAGTACTTCAATATTTTCACCCAAGTAGATTTTGTTATTTCATACTGTCCTTTCCTTGTGTTTTTGCTCCTGTACCTGCACTTTTACTAAACTGAACGCATCTTCCACGACTGTCATGAGCTCAAAAGCCAATTAAATGTCCCCTTTAATCCGATCCGAGTGACTGGAACACGTTTGGGCAGTCCAGTGCGGCTCTTCCAGGCACTTGACAATAAACTTGAAGCGAACGTTTTGCACTGACACAGAAGACAAACATAAAGTTGTCGGAAGAGCCACGTTGCGTGCGCGGTGCCAGCGGAGCTCCGGGGCCTTTCTTTTTTTTTATGACGTACGTGTCAAAATCGGTGGCTTTTGTGCTCACACTTGGGGATTTCACATTGAAATTGACCCGCTCTAGACCCGGGGCTGTGGGGGGAAGAAGGAGGAGGAGGAGGAGGAGGAGGAGGAGGAGGAGGAGGAGCTGCTGTTTTGATGCGTAAATCCCCCCCCCAAAAAAAAAAAAAAAAAAAAAGGAGAGATGATTTCCTGCGAGGGAGGTGCGGCTTAGGAGCGACTTTCCGCAGCACACCGGCGCGGAAGGCACTCGTGGAGCGGGACGCACCATGGACTCAACTCCTTTTTTGGCCTTAAAACGGTGCAGCTGCGTTTAAACGTTGTCCTTTTTTGTGTGTGTGTGTGTGTGTGTGGACTATCACCTGTTTTGGTTTGGTGTTTGTGCAGTTTGTGGACGATCAGGTGAGAAATATTCTGGTTTTCTGCGCGACTGATGCGCAATTCAGATCAAATTGTCGTGTTTTTTTTTCATCTAAATCGTGCACAGTTTCGTCCTGATGTAGACTTTGGTTTGGTTTTGTTAAAGGCTTTGCTTAGTCCGGGTTTAGTTTCGGGGTTCGGTCCCCAGTTTTGCTGCGGTGACTGCGTAAGTGTGAACGCACCAAGACGCAACACCTGGCGCATTGTTAAGGCCAGATCCGCCGCGTTCGCAACGGAAACCTTTACGGAGCGTGTGACGTACCGTGTGTAAACGTTATCATAATTTCATCAAACTCGTGATAATACTCCATGGAAACGTCATTCATGTTTACGTGCGTTATCCTCAATTTCATTTCGACAACACTGTTTCCTCTTGTACCTGAATAAAGAAAGAAAAGAAAAGAGGAACTTAAATAAAAGAAAAGATGAACTTAAACAGTCATATTTGGCTAAACGCTGTAACACCATCTTAAATATGTTGGGCCAATATTATGCGTTTTGCTGTGCCATTAGAAGCCAAGTTTAGACCTGGTTTTGCTCTAATTTAGAGCTTTAATAGTCTTATTATAGATTTAGCTTTAGACCTGGTTTAGCCCTAGTTTTAGACCTGGTTTAGCCCTGGTTTAGACTTGGAATTGGCTTGGTTTATACCTGGTTTCCACTGTCTCATTGCCCAATACCAATGCGCCTAACCAATGTTCTACAACAGTTCTGTTATTGCACTTATTCAGTAAGTTTACTTTATTGGAGAAGTGATCATTTACACATGATGTAGTCCTATTTTTCACTGTAGTCCGGTTACACTGCGGTTGCACACTGCGGTTGCATTCACATTTGTCCTGGGTTAGTCCTAGCCCTGGTTTAGTCTAGAATGTGGCTTTACGCAAATCCAGTAGGAAGTTGGGCTGGGCAATACTGATATAAATGAATATCTCTATGTTTATTTTTTCATTACGTGGCTAACATAACGAGCATCAGGAATGTGCCGAAATGTAAACGTATTGAGGTCTTGCGTCAGCTGTGAATGGACCACAAAGTGAACCTCAAAAGTGCAGAAGTTTCCTTTTATACTCGTCACAGATTACACGTCACATTTATGTCTGTTTGAGGTACTTTTTCATTGTTTTGTATCACTCCAATACAACAATTTCAATATTATTATCCATTTCTCGATAAAGAAAGTGTTTTTTATGGCAATATTGCAAGTGTTGTTTTGGATATTAGCTAAATTAGTATGTTGAGTGTATTGTCTAATTAAACCCATTCAATCTAAGTGTAATGTCCAAAACGAGGGCATTTAAAGTGATTTTTCTGCCTTTTCTGGTTAATTTCATGATCAATTCACGTTTGGTGCGATGCTTGAACCTCCAAAGTCACATTCTGGCACTTTCATCTGAACAAAACATCTTAAGATGCACATTTTTGTGAATATGGCTCGATAATCCGTGTGTGTTTCAGTCTCACCTCTTCTCCAACATGCTCGAGCGCTGTGAGGTGGTCCTGTCTGTGCTGAGTGAGCTCCAGGAGGCCACGGAGCTCCCGGGGCTGGCCGCGCTCACCCAAGTGGCCCAGAAGGTGGCCCCGGCGCTGTGTTCGTTCCCCCTGCCCGCGGTCCCCTGCCCGGACTTCCCCGAGTGGGCCGCGGTGGATCCCCTGGCCCGTGGGCTGTACCCATCGGACGCTCCCGGGGGTCTGCTGCCCCTGAGCTGCAGAGGAGAGGGGAACATGCTCTTCGACGCCGTGTCACTGCTGCTGGTGGGAAACACAGGACTCAGCCTCGAGCTGCAGGTCAGGACGTGTTCTGCTTCACTCGTCTCAATTCATAAATGTCGTCTACAATAAAAAATAATAAAAACTGTTAAACTAATTGCGATGACTACGGTTGGCCCAAGTTTTTTAAAATCTCAAATGTTCACTGAATACGTTTGTGTGCTGGTTAAAACTAAAATTCAAAATGGCTAATTTCACTTCATAATTTACTATTTAAAGGTGCATTATTTAACATTTCAGGAGGAGGGTTTCGTTCATGTTCCTGTAGTTTTTATTAAATCACAGGTGTTTTTACTTTACCCAAAAATCACTTTTAAAAACCTGCGTTCTTACTGAGAGCGAGGTCACCTCACCGCAGATCTGACCGGTAACTTGGCCTGCTGGTGTCACCTGCTTGTCCCCAGATTCGAGGAAAGCATGTCAAGTCAAATATAGCTTTTGCTGCTGACAATTTTAATGCTGTTTTATTCTTAATTGCATAAATATTGGATATGATGTCCAGATTGTTACTGTTGTAATTTGGCGTTTAGTTCTCACGTCGGTTCGTTGTCCAATCAGAGAGCAGAATGAGCCTCACATGTGTCTCGTTTGTGTGGCATGTTCTTGCACTTATTCCAAAATCTCCCAACACTGAGCACCTGAAGCTAATCCTGAAGCATGCAGCCTTTTAAACACTTTTGAAACCAGTAGGAGCGCACGCTACACACAGTTACTTGTCAACAGTAATGTAAACATGCTGGGACTATAATGCCATCACAAGCGTTCAGTGATCAGTTCAGGAGTGAAAGACAGTAGAACATTTTTTATTTCTAGCCATAACTAACACAAATACTGCTTCAGTGCACGTTTGAAAAGTTTAAAAACTTTAACTTGCATTAGTGAGTTTTGAACACATTTGAATGTTGTTTGTGTTTATTTGTTGATTTTCTCTTGTTTGGAGTGCATGAATAATTGGAATATTTAAAAATAAAAAGCCAAACTGTTAATCTTAAAGTAATTGCATCTGAACTGGTCAACCATACACAAATATGTTAATATTTAGAATAAAAGTCATCTTTATTTCATGCATTTTTGGTGTACTCCGAAGTAGATTATAAAATATAATTTTAAGTTTTAAGTTACATTTTCTGTGTGATCAAACTATGGGTCGACTGTTCACAATGCTATTTATTTTTTGTTTAATTCATGCACCAAACATATTAAGTGGTTTTAATTAACATTATCTTATTCTGGATTATCTGTTGTTAAAAAAAAAAACATGCGTAAACGTTCCTTCCTTGCCGTTGACGTTCCTTCCTTGCCGTTGACGTTCTTTCCTTTCCGTTGACGTTCTTTCCTTTCCGTTGACGTTCTTTGACGTTCTTTCCTTGCCGTTGTCGTCGCAGGTTCGCACAGTTGTGGAGATGGCCATGTGCAAGCGCTACTACTTGTCCGGGATGATCGACTCCAAAATGATGCTCCAGGCCGTGCGCTTCAGCCTGTGCGCAGAGGAGTCCGAGGACATGCTCAATCTGCCCGTTAACGTTCTGGAGGCCATCTTCGACGCCGACGTAAAGGCTTCCTGTTTCCACGGCTCCTACGCCAACATGTGGCACGTCTACGCTTTGGCTTCGGTGCTGCAATACAACATCTTCTCAATTTACCCCATGTTCAACTACAAAATCAGGCCCTACTTCCATCGCATGATTCGCCCCAGAACGTGGCCGAAGGATTCTGAAATCCAAACGTTGCATGTTATGTGGTCGGGCGAGCTGCAGTCTGAATCGAGGTTCCGACCCGACCATTTCGTCGCGTTGGTTCAGTCTAGCAGCATCGCGTGTGGAAGTCCAATCAGCGATCCCAGCGCGTCTCCGGCCAAGAGCGACGAGCTACTCATCGAATCGCAAATGACCTATCCCAACATGAAAGATAAGTACAACATCACAAAAAGAACCTTCTATCGATGGAAGAGACAGACCCAGGAGCATTGCAAGAAGTCCACTGCCCGGTACGAGGCAAAGTATTTTCTCCAAGCTTGTTTCAACGAAGGCAAGCTGATTCCGCTGCATCAGTTCAAGCTGTTCTTCCCGGAGATTTCTCGCTCTTCGTACTACAACTGGAAGCAAGAGCTGCTCAAGACCGGCGGGCATTTCTCCCTGTCTTCATCCTCCGGGGAGATAAGTCCTGGGGAAAGCACGGAGCAAGAAGCCTGGTCCTCTCCTGATCCCAAAGACGACGACATCGAGCATCACGAGAGCGTAGCGAGCATGTTCGGACTGAGCATGGGCCAGCCGGACACTGAGAGGGCAAACAACGTGGCCAACATGCAAGAAGCCAAGCGCTGCCTCCAGAACTGCATCGCCATGAATACGTCTTTCCCGTTTCGCATTTTCAAGAGGAACTTCCCGGGAATCTCCAGGTCGACCTACTACAACTGGAGACGAGAAGCCATGATGTGTAGCCGCGGTTACAAGGGCAGCGTTGGGAGCAGCGACGATGGTTCTGACGGTGATAAAAGCCAAAGCCCCAAGCATTTTTTGCCCATCCTTTCATCAGCCTTCAACGCCAACCCCGTCAAGCCTAGACGCAGAGTGTGCCGGAGGAGGCACAAGAGTTTACGGATGGCGTACGTCAGCAAGAAACAAGTCCGAAACGCCGCCAAACGCTACGTCCTGAAAGCAAAGTGTTCCCCCGCGAAATTCAAGCTCAAATTCCCAAACGTGTCTCTCTGCTTCTACTGGCTCTGGAAAAACAGCGGCAAAGCTGGCGAGATGCCAATCAATCTGTCCATTCCAGTCACAGAAGTCGTTAATATTCCTGAAAACCTGGTCACCTCGCCGACTGAGAAAGCCGCGATCATCCAAAACATCGCCGTACCGTGTTTCGAAATCCTCCCGTACCTCCCGAAAGCGCCCGTGGCTTCGTTCAGCGTGGCACTCCCTCCTCAGCCCGTCGTTCCGCGCCAGATTCTAGCCGACGAGCGGATGTGCATGGATGTGGTCGCCATGGCCAACTTCAAGGCCAAGGCGAAACTCTTCCTGCAGCAGCGTTTTGAGGAGAAATTGTTCCCGTCCTTCAAAGAGTTTCGCTCGTACTTCCCGTACACACCGCGGTCCACTTACTACATGTGGAAGCGGGCTTTGTACCATGGAGTTTCACTGGTTCAAGGGTAAAAAAATTTTTAAAATGTTAACGCCATTCACTCCATGCTACCCAAAAGACTGTGTACATAGCGTTTGACCCAAGGAACTGCAACTACCTATCGGCCCGATTAAAAAGTTTCAAAAGACTTGCGTTGTTGGACATTTGGACAAGCTTCGTGGGGGCGCGTCCTTGTAGCTCAGCAGCGAAAAGTGAATGTTATATTTACAAGCTGTTCTAAAACTCGCTGTGAATTAGTTCAGATGACTTTTAACTCTGAACTTTGAATTTTATTTGCTTGTTTCTGGTTATTTGTCGTGTTGCAGGATATTTAGAGTGCCATTTTTCTTCCCATTTGTTGGATAATTGACCAAAACCATTAGAAATATCCTGAGGGGCAGGAAAAAATCCAATAATTTAAAGAAATTCAAAAATACACTGATACATTTGAATATTTTGAAGTAATTAATTTTGCACCATTTTTCTTGTGTTTTGTACTCTTTAGTCAATACTTAATGATGATCCTTTTTCACTATGCTATGTTAGTTAATGCTTTTATGTGTTTTGTTGATGGTTTTCCTTCACCGTTCACTCACGCACCAAAGAAAAAGTATTTTATATGGCACACTGTTTCGCACCGATTCTTTGTCAAATGTTACACAGATTTTGCACTCTTCGGTTCAGTTCCTTTTTTTTATTACATGAATTTGTTACTTGAAAACTGAATGTTAAACAAGAGCTTTATTTTTTGTACACATTTCTGAACTACCTGTCTATTTTATGCTATTTTTTTTTTGTATTCTTTAACCGTATGTGGTCATTAGTGGTGTTTACCGAGGGCTGGATGTCAATAAACTATTGGCCAACATACACATTGGTCTCTTGTTTCTCTTTATGTACTTTAAGTTTAGCTAATTTAAAGTGCCTATGACAGGTTTTTTACGATGTTCGAATTTCGACTTTACTTGGTGTATTTATAACTGTTGTACATATAAATTATGGTTTTGGACCAATCGAGTAGGTATTTGTGGAGAAAAGTAAAAAAATCTGTAGAAAATTACAGGAAGTGACATCAAACCAGGGACAAAGTTTAGGCATAATTTACACAAAGATACTACTTTTTTGACTCTCTGAGCATTAATTTGACAAGATAAAGATAAAGAAAAGAGAGCGACTTTGTGAAATAAAAACAATTGTGACATTAGATGAGTTTTTGTCCTTTGTTTGCTTGGTAATTTCCTATTGTGATGTCATCAATACAAACAGGAAGTAAAATTATAAACCTAAAAAAATAGCTATTCTGGGATAATGTGTGTAGAATTTTTAGCTAAATTTCAAATATATCAATTTTAACTGCATTTTAGTTCAGCGAGTCGCCCGACCTGTAGGGGGCACATTAATGTTAAGCAAGAACAGTGCTAAAGAATGCTTTGGCTGAGTAATTTTGAACAGTTTTTATAGTTTTTTTATTAAGATAATCAAATTGGGTTCTAAAACTACTTGAAATTATGTCAGATTAAAGCATTTTCCTTTTTAAATTTCGTTTTTAATCAAGTAATGACATTAGTATTTGATCTACGTGTCAATGAACAGGATTCACAAACATAGGAACTTGCTTTGGTGATTGATCTTATATAGTGTATGATTTTAACATAACTTGGTCAACATATAAAACAGTTTATTGCACACTGTATATTTCATGTTGTGATTGAAAAGGTTTTAAAAGGACGATGTTTTTTGAATCGAGACTTATCGACTGTCGCCCAGAATGCCGAAACCAGCTGTCCAGACGACCACCTTTTGGAACCTTTTTTGCCGTTTTGACCATCATTAGAGGCAGCTTCGAGCTCGGTTCATTTGATAAATGCTTCAAACATCTGACTTGGTCCAAGGTTTTCTTTTCCTGATTTCCTGCGAGTTCAGGGCGTTTTAA
The DNA here is from genome assembly GCA_015082035.1 of Chaenogobius annularis. Lineage (NCBI taxonomy): Eukaryota > Metazoa > Chordata > Actinopteri > Gobiiformes > Gobiidae > Chaenogobius > Chaenogobius annularis. Next base: position 160,695 of record BJKM01000130.1, on the reverse strand, counting down.
AGTGAAGTTTAGCCCTGTGTTTTTCCTCTGAGTTGGTCATTGTGCTTATGCTAATGTGTGTGAGTGGTCCGAGGTGTGGGGGCACTGCAGGGGACGGCCCACTGTATGCATGAGGCTACGTGTTGGAGATAAGCTAAACTTGAATGGTCTCAGGGGGCAGGGCAGCACTGACCAGACAAAACTGGAAAAAAACAAAACAGCCCCCCGAAACTGCAGCTTTTGTTCTAACAGAGGCTCCGAGTCAAAGGACGTATCACCAGGAGAGAATTATAATCACCATGTCCTGGTCTGGTCTTGCTTTAGTCCTGGTCGAGTCCAGGTTTAGTTCCGGGTGTAGTCCCAGTTTAGTCTATATTTTTAAGTGTGTGTGGCATGTTGGGGCAGATTTTTTTTGGAGTATTTTGGAAAAAGAGAAGCTCAAAACAGCGACCCCAAATTCCCCAAAAATAATCCCAAAAAAGGAAGCCACTGGTTAAACATTGTATGTCGCCGCTAAACAAGATGCACATTATATTCATTAGATATTTAACATCATGAACAAAATATAAAACATCGAAACATGTAATTCACTCATTAGTCTGTTAATGTGAAACAAAACTGTAAAAGTTAGTGATGTAAAGACAGCCTGGTTTTAATGTGGTGTGAATGAGGCAGGGTACAGTAACTGGGGGTGGTAGTTTGACCCCCTGCTATGGACCCTGCTCCTCCTCCGGCCCCGACTCCTGCTCTGGCCCCTGCTCTTTCTGCGGTCCCTGCTCCTGCTCCGGCCCCTTCTCTGGCCCCTGCTCCTGCTCTGGCCCCTGCTACGTTCCCTTCTCTGGCCCCTGCTCCTACTCTGGCCCCTGCTCAGCCTGCTCTGCTCTCCCCTGCTGCCTGCTCGCCCCGTGCTCTGGCCTCTCCTCCGCCCTTGCTCCTGCCTCCGGCTCCTGCTCCGGCTCCTGCTCCCCAGCCCCTACTCCTGCTTTGGTCCCGATCGCCGCTCGCCCATGTTCGCCGCCAGCCGCCGACCCCTGCTGTGAACATGTCCTTGGACACAGGCAGTGACCCCCGTTAGCCCTCGGCCCCTGTGTGTTTAGCACTGAAGTGTGAATGAGGCTCTGCAGTAAAGATCGTTTCCATTTGTCTCAAGTCTTATCCCTGTGTGTCAGATGCCCTCCCACCCTCCTGTACCCTGTGTGTCAGATGCCCTCCCTCCATTCCTCCTGTACCCTGTGTGTCAGATGCCCTCCTATCCTCCTGTACCCTGTGTGTCAGATGCCCTCCATCCTCCTGTAACGCTGTGTGTCAGATGCCCTCCACCCTCCTGTACCCTGTGTGTCAGATGCCCTCCCATCCTCCTCTACCCTGTGTGTCAGATATGCCCCTCCCACCCTCCTGTACCCTGTGTTCAGATGCCCTCCATCCTCCTCTACCCTGTGTGTCAGAGGCCCTCTCATCCTCCATGTACCCTGTGTGTCAGCCATGCCCTTTCATCCTCCTGTACCCTGTGTGTCAGATGCCCTCCCACCCTCCTGTACCCTGTGTGTCAGATGCCTCCCTCCTCCTGTACCTGTGTGTCAGATTGCCCTCCCACCCTCGCTGTACCCTGGTGTGTCAGATTGCCCTCCCATCCCTCCTGTACCTGTGTGTCAGATGCCCTCCCATCCCTCCTGTACCCTGTGTGTCAGATGCCCTCCCATCCTCCTGTACCCTGTGTGTCAGATGCCCTCCCACCCTCCTGTACCCTGTGTGTCAGGATGCCCTTCCCACTCCTCCTGTACCACCTGTGGTGTCAGATGCCCTCCATCCTCCTGTACCCTTGTGTGTCAGCATACCCTTGTGCAGATGCCCTCCCATCCTCCTGTACCCTGTGTGTCAGATGCCCTCCCACCCTCCTGTACCCTGTGTGTCAGATGCCCTCCCATCCTCCTGTACCCTGTGTGTCAGATGCCCTCCCATCCTCCTGTATTTCACTCCTAGTCTTTATACAATTAATACAACTATTGACTTTTCTGAAACGTGTAGCTTTAGTTTTACCTGAAGACCTTTGAACAGAAGGTCAGTGCTGTCCTTGTCCTGTAAAATTTGAATTAATTTATGTACAAATTGCTTTATATAAATAACATGCCATATTTTTACAGCCCTAACCTTCAGAAAAGGCCACTAGATGGCAGTAGTGCACTGACAAAGAGACGGTGTTTACCATGTTTCAGAATTGACTTATAAAATACATGACCATTTAAAAGTGTAAAAGACCTAAATTGTGAAACTTATACTATTTATAACATTAATGACAAAAGAAGATTAAATCCGATTTGTAAATTCAAAACACTCTTTTTTTTTTTTTTCCAATTGCCAAATCATATTGAAATGTATAACTAAATTTGTTTATACCATTATTATAGAATTATACTTTGTCTCAAGTGAAAACATGATGATCTAGAGAAGAACATCAGGGTTAAGTATTTTGTGACAATAATCATGATTAAACAAAATCTACCACGAACAATTATTGTCTTCGCTTTTATCACGATTAGTAATATTATCACGTCCATAATTCTGTATCAAGTTTAATGTTCACGAGGAGAAACATCCACAGAGTAAGCTGCAGTGAAGCCAAACCACACTTAAACTAGTGTGTGCAAAACACCAGCAGGTGGCGCTAGGGCTGCATTGGCCATTCGATTGCATATATCAGTAAAGAATATTTCTCTTAAATGCCAAGTGTCCATAAAATATGACCTTTCCACGTTGTCACACCATTTTCTGTGGACAATTTTGTTCAATGTGCCGCAAATCAAAATTCTTGTTAAAGTTAGTGAGTGTATATTATAACTAAATAACATTCAGAAGGGCTTAAGAGCAGCGTTTAAACAGAGTAGAGTAGAGTAGAGTAAAGTAAAGTAAAGTAAAGTAAAGTAAAGTAAAGTAAAGTAAAGTAAAGTAAAGTAAAGTAGAGTAAAGTAGAGCAGAGTAGAGCAGAGTAAAGTAAAGTAGAGTAAAGCAGAGTGGAGAAAAGTAGAGCAGAGTAGAGTAAAGTAGAGTAAAGTAAAGCAGAGTAGAGTAGAGTACGTTAGAGTAAAGTAAAGTAGAGCAGAGTAAAGCAGAGCAGAGTGAAGTAGAGTAGAGTAAAGTAGAGTAAAGTAGAGTAGAGTAGAGTAAAGCAGAGCAGAGCAGAGTAAAGTATGCACCAATGAAAAAGGGGCAGTTGTGTTTTTAGAGTTTGGTGCTTCACTTGCTTTTTCTCCGTTTCTGTGTTGTTTCTCTTCCTTTGTCACTCTTAAGCCGCCGCAGAGTAGAGTAAAGTAGAGCAGAGTAAAGCAGAGCAGAGTAGAGTAGAGTAAAGTAGAGCAGAGTAAAGCAGAGCAGAGTAGAGTAGAGTGAAGTAGAGTAAAGTAGAGCAGAGTAAAGCAGAGCAGAGTAGAGTAGAGTAGAGTAAAGTAGAGCAGAGTAAAGCAGAGCAGAGTAGAGTAGAGTGAAGTAGAGTAAAGTAGAGCAGAGTAAAGAAGAGCAGAGTAGAGTAGAATAGAGTAGTAGTAGTAATAGTAGTAGAGAGTAAAGCAGAGCAGAGTAGAGTGAAGTAAGTAGAGTAGAGCAGAGTAAAGTAGAGCAGAGTAAAGTAGAGCAGAGTAAAGCAGTAGAATAGAGTAGAATAGAGTAGAGTAAAGTAGTAGAGCAGAGTAGAGAGCAGAGTAAAGTAGAGCAGAGTAAAGCAGAGCAGAGTAGAGTAGAGCAGAGTAAAGCAGTAAAGCAGAGTAGAGTGAAGTAGAGCAGAGTAAAGCAGAGCAGAGTAGAGTAGAGTGAAGTAGAGTAAAGTAGAGCAGAGTAAAGCAGAGCAGAGTAAAGCAGAGAAGAGTAGAGTGGAGTAGAGTAAAGTAGAGTAGAGTAGAGTAGAGTAAAGCAGAGTAAAGCAGAGCAGAGCATTGTAAAGTAGAGTAGAGCAGAGTAGAGTAAAGCAGAGCAGAGTAAAGCAGAGCAGAATAGAGTAAAGTAGAGTTGAGTAGAGTAGAGTAGAGTAAAGTAGAGCAGAGTAGAGTCAAGTACGCACCAATGAAAAAGGGGCAGTTGTGTTTTCAGAGTTTGGTGCTTCACTTGCTGTTTCTCCGTTTCTGTGTTGTTTCTCTTCCTTTGTCACTCTTAAGCCGCCGCAGAGTAGAGTAAAGTAGAGTAGAGTAGAGTAGAGTAAAGTAGAGCAGAATAGAGTAGAGTAGAGTAAAGTAAAGTAGAGCGTTTCTGTGTTGTTTCTCTTCCTTTGTCACTCTTAAGCCGCCGTGTTTGTTTGGACACAGACCACGTACCTCCTGATTGGTTAATCCGCCTGTCAATCTTTCTGCTCAAACATCTTAGAGAAGTAGTACAGTTCAATGTGTGTGTTCAGGTCGCTTCTCTGCTCCAACACTAAACAGTTTGCTAGAATTAGTTTAAAAAATGTAACTCTTTTGACGGCGCCGGTTTCGTAGAATTATCGTGTTTTTAAATGTGGAGAATGAGACACTTTACTGAAACATGTGACTGAAACAAAACACATCGATTTTTAACAAAATAACTAACTTTATAACTTGAACTGAAGCTCTTATCTCCTCTGATCATGAGGGTCTGTTCTGTGGCATAAGCACATTTGGGGAGTTCAGTCCCGGCGACACATTTGGGGAGCTGCTCTTTTAAACTCCTGCTGATGATCCTCTCGCTGCTGAATTCTTAATGGTTCCTGTAAATATTCCACGAGCTCTGTGCATTTATGATGGTGAATAATTCATGTTGTTGCCCGGTGGAAGACCTTGAAGCCGGGATTATTACCGACTCGTACATCTGTCTCACTCTATTCCTGTTTAGGGATTTGGTCCTTTAATTCCCCTGCACAGCCAAAACAGAACAGATTTTGATTTCATTTAAGAATGCTTTTTTAAAATCAATTAATTTTTCTTCATATTTTGAAATTTAAACAAACAAAAAACAAGAAACATGACCAGAGAGCAGGACAAAAAAATATAATAATAATAATAAAAGTAATAATAATAATGATAATAATAACAATAGAAAGAATCACAGTAATAATAATAACAACAACAATAATAATAATAATAATAATAATAATAATAATAATAATAATAATAATAACAATAATAATAATAATAGTAATGATAAATAGAAATCATAAATAATAATAATTGTAATACATTGAAATCATGACAAAATATAATATTTGGACAATAAAAACATAAATAAAATGACAAGTCCCACATTCAAGTTCCATTTAGTCCAAATTTGATCAAATTTGTCCATTTTCAAATTCAGTTGTTATCATGTTGTCATTTATTCCCTTTGTCTGATGTTTTTCAAGCAATTAAAATACCTGTAATTGAATGAATACAATTGTATCTCCACGGCCACAAGGACAGACCTGCCACTGGAATACAACTTGTCATTTTTATTTGAAGTAACAAATGAAACAATACAGAAAAATCTGAAAAACTTAAATATGGCAAAAAAAAGAATTTAAATATGGAGAAAATATGTTGAAACCAGCTAAAGAACCGGCCCACACGGGATTAGTTTTACCTAAGAACGTCTGGAAAATTGAAAATACCCATAGCTGCTTTCCATTTTTTTTGGGTTTGTCTTTAGCGTTAAGTACCTTTTCTGTAGCGTCAGACATTGTTCCTGAGTGTTGCCATCGGCGTTCAGACTCGACCCGTCAATCAAAACTGCACCAAAAAGTAAAAACCCTCCAACAACGGGTTTGTATCTCCAGCTCACGTCTTTTCTGCAGTGTGTTTTATGGTTTTTGATATTTAATTATAGAAAAAAATGGTTGGATTGGAGAATGTAAAATGATTCTTTTGTTCAAATCTTTGTGCCACAGAGACATTTTGAATCAATTTACGCTCAAATTAAAAACAGTCCAAATCATGAGCAACCACAGGGACTAGAGAATCACCTGAGGACTTTGCTGAAAAACAAGAGACATTTTGACGGGCCGGGACGACTCACACAGGACTGGAAACACAGACGACGTTCGTAAAACCATTCAAAAAGGGTTCAACAAACTAAATGAACACAAACCGGACCGACTCAACTCACACGGAGATGTTTGCTGTTGACAGAATATCATCCGCTCGCTTCTTTCATCCCCTTTGAGCGAAGTATCTCACTGTTTTCTGACAACTAAATCAATGCTCAACGCGCCATGACCTGTTTTAGCTTCCACTCTGTTCACGAAGAGTCAATATGACTGTCATGTTCCTTCATCTGTCTTTTATTATTCAACAGCAGCAGCAGCAGCACAGACGACCTGGACTTCGAACAATGTTTAAGACACATTTAAAGTGCCCTCTACAGGTCGGACGACTCATTGAACTATAATGCAGTTAAGATAATATATTCCAAATTTTGCTCCTTTAACATATTATCCCATGATAGCAAATTTCTTTAAGGTTTATAATTTCACTTCCTGTTTGTAATCGATGACATCACACTTGGAAATTACCCAGCAAACACTGGAGCAAAACTCATCTAATGTCACAATTTGAGTGACTTTATTTAGTTGAATTAATGTTTAGAGGGTCAAAATGTCATTGTTTAAGTGGAATGGTCTCGATTAGCGGAGCTATGTTCTGCTAACAAACCTCTGCAAACATGTTCTGAAATGTTTTCTCTCAATTGTTAAAGCTCTGTGACGTTTTTAAAGCAACAGTACGTAACTTCTGGAGGTGGTACGTCACATGCCTGATTCCGTGGAATAGAAAATGAACATTGCACTTTTAACATTATCCATGAAGATAAGTTTTATTCCATACTGTAGAATATTATGGCTTTAGACACACATGAAAATTAATTAAATTAAATTAAGTAGCACTGAAAGAAATCTTTGTCATCAATACACAAAATGTCATTCAAAATGCAGGAATATTTTTGCCACAAAAGGGACAAATTCACAGTTTAAACATGAATTTAACAAGATAAAGGTGAAAAACTATGGAAGATGTTAAGCAAAATCTTAAACAAAACCTTAAAGATCTTAAATCTTTAGGCCTTCGCTACGTCTTTGTGAAATGGGTCGTCTCACATGAAACATGAAAAACGTAGCAAAAGTCCTTGTGCGTGGTGAGTAATCCCCAGGTGTAGAGCTTTCCTGTTCTGTTAAAGCTTCTTGAAGTGTACAGAAGGCTACAGGGCAGATCTCTGGAAAACGATAAAGCACAAACGTATCGGCGCAGATTTAGTGAGAGCGCGGACCGAAACGAAAGGAGAATCCTGTGGAGTTTTGAGATAAGAAACATCTCCTCCATCTGTCCATCCATCCGCCATCTGGACTTCTGCCCTTCAGAAACTCAGGTAATTATTTACTTGGCACGGCTCGAGCTTCCGACACACGGCTCGGACTTTTAGGGAGTTTGAGATGGTGAGATTTAGTTTTAGATTTTATTCCATGTTCCAACAGCCTGCGTTAAAGGGCATATGACAGGTTCGACACACATTTCACAAAAACACAGTGAACACGATTATACTTCAGATTTTACTAAACATTTTACCGATTTGTTTTTACAGTTTTGTAGTGTATAATGTTACTTCCGGGTTGGACATGAGCAGCAGATGTGATATAGGAAGAGGTAAATCCACAACTGTTACCGAGCTGCCAGACTGTAAACAAGAGCCAAAATCCGTCAACAGTTATGATTTGACAAACAATAATACCATATAACACCTTCATTTTGTTGAATGATGGTCTGAAAATTGTGTCTTTTAAGTGTAAACTGACTCTGTGTTTTCAATGGCATGTCGCACTCTGATGACCTCAGAATGATGGATTCTGTTTTAGACCTCAGCACACCTTCCTGTCATTTTAACCTTCTATTTTTCCAACTTCACAGATGTAAAACTATGATAAATATTTGTCATACCAAGTCATAATTAGAAAAACAGGAGAACTTTCGCATGGACTTTAACCAAATGAACTGTTCCTAAACCTAACCATAATCCTAACCTTACCCTAATTGTGAAATTCTATAATAATTTTCTATGAAAATGCGAATAAATGATACACTAAGCTCCGCCCCTAGAACCAAATGCCAAACTTTAGGGAGTCCGTATGTCCAGACTGTGAAGTGACATGTGAGTGTCGGAAAGCAACAGGTCTTCAACTGGACACAACACACTGAATGAAGCAGAAGAGTTGTTTAAACAAAGCTCTGTCGACTGGCACTGTCAATTATGGAGAAGAAAAACACTTTTAAATAAACTGTTATGCTGTAAAGTCGCTAAAGTTAGCCGCTTACCTTAGCTTGAGTTGTTAAAAAAATCACAAATGTAGGAAAAACGGAATAATCAAGTCTGTTTGGTGTTTAATAAGATCCATGATAAAATGATCCAAATAAAACTTGTATGATAACTATAAATCCACAAATATGTGTGTGTCAGACGGATTTGACCAATATTTACTCCAGAAATATTTTTACTAGCAAGGACCACGCCACAACAAATGGAATATGAGAGAATGTTTATTGATAATAGTGATGATGGATCGATGATGGATCGATGATGGATTGATGATGGATAGATTAGAGTCGGCTGGGTAGAGAGACTCTAGATGGGGGCTCCGTCTCAGGTAATCAGCCCAGTTGATTCAGAACCCCCCTCCTTAGATGGTGATGTGTTATGGTGAAGATGATAGAGACATGGGGTTGGTGATGGGGTCAAGAGAGCAAAGACAACAAGAGATGCTGGGATAGGCCTGTATAAATAGGGCTTCTGGGTAATTAGAGGTGTGGTTAAAGATTAGAGGCGTGGTTGCTGAAGGAGTAGGAGGTTAAGGCGTGGTCCCGCTCCCGAACCTCAGTCAATGATTAACATCATCAACTACATTTCATTAACAAGGACCACGCCACAACAAATGGAATATGGGAGAATGTTTATTGATAATAGTGATGATGGATCGATGATGGATCGATGATGGATTGATGATGGATAGATTTGAGTCGGCTGGGTAGAGAGACTCTAGATGGGGGCTCCGTCTCAGGTAATCAGCCCAGCCGATTCAGAACCCCCAAAGAGGATGTAATATGAGCAAAGATGATCTGGATCTCAACGTAAAGCCTGACTAAAAATGAAGATGTCAACTGAGTGGCACAAGAGAAGAGGAGCTGGATAGTCGAGGACTCTCTGAAGAGCAGCTGGATGGAATCTAAAAGCAGTCTGCCCATTACTGGAGAAGAGGATTAATGCTGATGCAGTTGAATAGAGTTTTGAAAGAGTGAATTGGAAGATACGGAGAGCAGGTGAGTGTGATAGAGTTGGCGGTGCAGTAATACAGTCTCAAGTCAAATGGGTGGCGTAAAAGACAACGTGTTCGTGGGTAGCAGATGGAAGTGCATGGGTATGAATAAGGTGCGAGAGTGATGGGGATGAGGTTCGGACGAGCAATCGTGAAACAGTGTGGATTACATGGTGGTCGCCTTGCTCCGGAGTAGAGAGAAAGGTTGAGGAGAGTGGAATACTTACATGGATAAAGGAGTTGGCGAACTGCAGATAGTAATGAAATCACAATGAACGCTGGATAAGGGAACTTCATGGAGAGCTGAATGAGATTGAGAATCAGTGGAATGAAAGATAGATGAGAGGTAGAGGTGGTCTGATTAAAGATGGTTCGTGGTTAAAGAGAATCGTGAGTAGAAGTTGGCTGATTATGGTGACTCGAGTACAAGCAATGTGGGTGACGGATTGGTGGAGTAGAGTAGACTAAGAGTCTTGAGAACTATAAGGTACGGCGTAGTAGAATATCCCTTACTGATCTACTAAAGAGGTGTTGTCGAATGAGTGCCTTCTGACTAATTGAACGTCTGGAAAGAATGTCTGGAACGAAAGTGAGGTAATTCGAACGGGCGTGGAGGACCCGTTAGAGTAGACAGAAACGAGCTGCATTCCTTTGAAGTCTTGGAACGAGAGAAAGAATAATTCTAGTGAGGAGTTCGATGGTCACATGAAAATATTAACTGCTACTTCTGTGTGTTGACTTGAGGTACACTAAAGTTACTCGTCATAGAGACGAGAAGCAGATTCTTGGTCTAAAATGAAGAGGGGCTTGCCCTGTAGGATGATCTGAATGCCTGGTAGAGAAGACTAAGTGCTTGAGGACTGTCTAGTGTGTATGAAAGGTGGAATGAGTTGAAAGGGGCTGAGCGCTGAGCGGTCTTCGATGCATCAATTGATGCACGATTGATTGAGGTGCACGCTGAGAGATGTCTCCTCTGAAAAAGAAACAAGAAACCCGATCGCCGGTGCCATTGAATCGGCAGCTGGAGGAAGAGTGATTGAGATTGACGAGTTACGGTGATGCGTGATAAAAGATGAGACGTACGTCTGCGCCTCTGGAAAAGGGATGAATGAAGAGTCAAAAGGAGATCGAGCGGGGTGTGAGAAGAGGGCCGAGAGACTGAAGAGAACCAGAGGGGCATCCCGGTGCCCGGTGGTTCTGGAGTAGGCATCCCTGTGCCCGGTGGTTAGAGAGGGACTCTGGGAAATGAATGGATAAGGGGATAGCAGCCGATGATATGCCAGGGCCGATATGAGTGTGGCTGTCGGCCGTGGAACGGAGCATGCGCGGCTGACGGCCGTGGATCGGAGCGAGCGCGGCTGACTGACGTGGATCGAAGCGAACGTGACTGCTGCCGTGGATCAAGGTCGGATGTGTGAGAAGGCAAGGTGAACATGGTAAGATGAGGATCAAGCCAGTATGCAAACGTGAAGATGAGAAACTGCCGGAATTGCAGAAAAGGGGTGAAATAGATGCCTGTGGCTAGCATGCGGCAGTGACGCCAAATGGCTATGGAGTCACGCTTCCGTGTGTGCGCGGCGGAGCGGGGACCTGCGTTGGCAAGTCTTCTGGGGTACGTGACTACTGGAGATACGACCGACTGATAGTTCAGACTGGGAACAGGTCAGAATCTAATAGAAAACGACTCATGATTCTTGTTCAAACGAACGCGCTGGCTGACTTGATTGTCTCTCTGTCGAGAGAGAGACAACAAGAGATGCTTGGATAGGCCTGTATAAATAGGGCTTCTGGGTATTAAGAGGTGTGGTTAAAGAATGGAGGCGTGGTTGCTGGAGGAGTAGGAGGTTGAGGCGTGGTCCCGCTCTCGAACCAGTCAATGATTAACATCATCAACTACATTTTTTATGGGAGTTTTTCTCTTTTTTTGCCTAAGAGCTGTTAACCTTTTGAAAGTTTTTAGAGTAAAAAAAAAAAAGGCTTAGGCTTAGCGTTTATTAAATATTATCCTTCTGAACTATTACAAATTTAAGGGATTGTTAGGTTTGTGCAATTACCCCCTATTTTTGGTAATCATATTTTTCCAGTTCTGTTTCTTAGATTAGTTCTTTATATTTATTCCTGTATTTTTTGGTGGATATAGTTAATCCCTCGTCGTACATATTTTTTTTCCCCATAGGTTGGCTCCCGGTTTTGTTTTGCGCGTCCTGGAGTCTTCAAATGGAGAGCCGGCTGCGCGCTCGTTCTCTCGCTGCTCGCCGTTCCATCTTGTGCGTCAGAGCGCGCACGGTCCACGCTCCGTACCACTGCTCCCTGCTGGCTCGCATGGTTTGGTTGTTTTTGTTAGCTCTAGCTTTTCGTTTGGCCTGGTGGGACTGCTAGTCTAATTTTCATTTTTCCTTAAAATAAATACATGTTTGAACATTTACAATTGGTCTTCTGTGGCCTTTATATGTTTACCTGGTTTCGGGCCATAACATTTATGGGGGCTCGTCTAGAAATTCAAAACCCTTGAACACAGTCATTTTTGTGCCCTTAAATTGCCATTGGTTTTTTTGTAGGTAATTTTTTTGGGGGGGTTGTCACGTTGGTTGACATCATTGGGCAGTTTTGTCTTTTGGCTGTGTTTAAGAGCGTCGTTAGTGATGGTTTTGAGTTGTGTGCAGGTAGAGTAGGGTTTCGGCGTGAAGGTTGTTTGTGCGTGGGTTTTGGTTGTGCGGTTGCCTTCGTTTTTGGTAGACTGCGGGGTTCTGGGTCAACATGGAGTTTAACCTGGATGAGTTTGTTAATGTGCCCACTTTGGAAACCTTTCCCAGTCGTACGGAACAACAGTTACTCTTATTGGCCGAACACTACAAGATTACTGTCACAAAGCAAGCTAAAAAGGCTGCGATAAAAGAAGAGTTGTTGTCAGTATTGGTTAAAAGTGGGGTTTTGTCTTTGGCAGTTGTGCCTAAAGGCCCACGTTTGTCCTCGTCTGGGTCACCAGATGAGGCGGTTCGTTTGAAGGAGTTGGAACTTGAATTGGGGCAACTCTCTCTAAGAGAAAAGGAGTTGCAGTTTGCCAGTATTTTGGAGCAGAAGAGATTGGAAACACAAACAGAAATTCGACTACGTGAGTTGGAGCTTGGGATTCGTTCTCCTGAGCCCAGAGCTATAGAGTTTGATGTAAGTAAAAATATTTGTTTAATGCCTAAATTTAATGAGAAAGATGTGGACAAATATTTCACAATTTTTGAAAGAGTGGCTGAGACTTTAAAATGGCCAAAAGAAATGCAGCCCTCTCCGCTGAGGATAGTTTAGATTTTAATAAAGTTAAATCTGCTATTCTTCGTGCTTATCGTCCCAGAAGCTTATCGACAAAAGTTTTGTAAATTGCGAAAAAACTACAATCAAACTTATATTGATTTTGTGCGCGAAAAAGATATTATATTCGATAGGTGGTGTTCCTCCCAGGATGTTAGTGATTTTAATCAGCTTAAGCAGTTCATTTTACTTGAGGATTTAAAAAAAATTCTTCCTGAGAAAGTAGCCATTTATTTGAACGAGAATAAAGTTTCTGCGTGTATGGCCGCTGTGTTAGCTGAAGAATATGCGTTGACACACAAAGCAGTGTTTGTGAAGCGTCCTGTTGGCTTTGGCAAGTTTGATAAAAGTAATGGCTATAGCTGAGAATCAATTAAAACTGTGTTTACGCCTTCAGAACCTGGTGCGGGCTCCATACGTAATGGTGACGTTAAGCGTTGACGTTGTCCTCCTGCTTTGATTAAAACGATGAACAACATGACCCAATCACATGTGTCAGAGATACCTTGTTTTACCTGTCTGTATCTGCTAACGGTGAGAAAGTCCCAGTGAAAATATTGCGGAGATACTGCTGCCTCTCAGTCATTTGTCCTAGAGGGGGTTTTACCGTTGTTTGAAAGTACCGCTGTTGGTTCTGACGTTCCTGTGCGCAGTTTTAACATGTAAGACATCAGTGTGCCTTTGCACAAGATTGTGATCCAGTCAGATTTGTGATCCGGAGACGCAGTAGTTGGAGTGCATCCTGGTTTTCCGATAGAGGGGGTTTCAGTCATCATGGAAAACGATTTAGCAGGAGGCAAAGTTTTAGTTACGCCTGACGTTACACTTGTCCCTGTTGTGAGCACGCGCCCTGATTGGCTGGCCCGAACATTTCCAGTTGTTTTTACGTCCTGTGCTGTTACACGTGCAGCAGCGAAATGCCAGATTGAGCAAGACAAAACGATATAGATCTGAGTGACAGTTTTTTTTATGTATTCCTGAACTTATGAATGGTCAGTGTGATGATGAAAGTAAAGTACCTTGTGAGATTGATATACATGATGTGAGTGGTCTGTCGTTGTCCGGGCAACAGTTGATGGCTGAGCAAAAATGTTATCAATCCTTGCCACGTTTGTTTGCTGTCACTGTGACCGGTGATGAAGCTGAAGCCATGTCCACTGGTTATTTTGTGAAGGACGGATTGTTGATGCGTAAATGGACTCCTTTGAATGTCTCTCCTGTTGAAGAGTGGAGTGTGGTCACGCAGATTGTACTCCCCGCTCCCTATCGTTTGGAGATACTCAACTTGGCTCATGATAATCCACTATCCGGTCATCTTTGTGTGAGGAAATCATAAAGTCGCATTTTGCTTCATTTTTTTTGGCCGGGACTGAAAGGGGACGTTGCATGCTATTGTAAATCATGTCATTGGTGCCAACTGTCTGGAAAACCAAACCAAGTAATTCCTCCAGCGCCTCTGTATCCTGTCCCAGCTGTTGGTGAACCTTTGGAACGCGTGCTGGTTGATTGTGTGGGTCCACTGCCTCGTACGAAGTCAGGAAACAAGTTTTTAGTGACGGTCACGTGCACAGCTACCCGTTTTTCCCGTGCGTGAAATTACTACTCCGGTTGTTGTGAAGGCGCTCACGTTTTTTTCACTTTCTGGATCGAGTTGTGCAGACTGATCAGGGTTCTAATTTTATGTCAAAAATCTTCGCGCAGGTTCTCAAAGAGTTGAACATTAAGCATTGTCATTCCAGCGCATATCACCCGAGAGTCAAGGTGCACTTGAGCGATTTCACCAAACTAAAATGAAACAGTAAAAACACATTAAATTCAGATTGAAAGATGTTCTTACTGACCAAAACACGAAATTATTAAATATATTGCAGTGAAATACTTGCAGTGTAAAACGTATACACACACACACACACACACACACACACACTCAAAAGTAACCTAAACAAAAGCCCCGTGGAATCTGATAAACTGCACTACTAGTAAATTTACACATTTATCCTAATACTTTTGAGTGAATGCCAACTCTAGTACTTGGCATCTTAACATTTCCATTGGCTCAACATCAGACGGAAAATTCTGACAATCACGAATCCCGAGCGCTATAAAACCACTGAATTATGACCACGTATCCTTCTTCTCACCGTAATGAGACTAAAAAAGACCTCCATGTTCGTTCCATGAGAACGACGGCTCCCTAATCCCACAAACGCCCTCCCCGACCCATTATACTAATCACAGACCTCAGCGCTAATCTTCCCCTCAGTAATAATGACGTGGGCGTTAGCGGCTAATGCTAACAGCGCCGTGACCACGCATGAACTCATTTACGCCGGGGATTATTGTCGGTAGCTACAGCGCGCGATAAGGGTTAATTGCCGGCTGTTGTTTCCGAACTGTAGAACGGGATCACCCGTGCAGAAGGGGGAAGAATTAATATGTGCGGACAGGAAATTAGAGTGTGGGTAATCATACCGGCAGGTAATGAAAACTTTGGTGGCAGCTTCATTGCAATATGAGATCAATAACGAGAATATAAATAACTTCTAATAAGTCTCATGGCGCTTTTCCAGATGCTGAATATTGCGTTTCTGACTTAATCTAATTTGAGGGTTTCAGCTGATGGGCAGAGGCCTAAATAACTCAGATAAATTAAAGCTTTTGTGATGTATGGATTTAGCAAAGAGTTGTCAAGAGCTAGATCACAGTACAATACCCGTCTGAGGAAGTAGTTCTCTGAAATCAACCCTGCCTCTGTGTGGGGACCGGAAACTGGCTGAGCAACTCAACATCTTCTACTCCAGGTTTGACTCCACCTGCATCACTGACTTCCTTACAGATCGGAGGCAGTGCGTGCGGGGAAGAATGTCTCAAACACTCGAACTACCAGCACAGGACATCCACAGGGCTGTGTACGTTCTCCCCTGCTCTTCTCCCTGTACACAAACTGCTGCACCTCAAGACACGACTTCGTAAAACTGATCAAGTTTGCGGACGGCACCACCCTCATCGGACTCATCTCGGACGGGGATGAGTCTGTCTACAGGAGGGAGGCGGACCGGCTGGTGTCCTGGTGCAGCGGTAACAACCTGGAGTTCAACGCCCAGAAGACAGTGGAGATGATCGTCGACTTCAGGAAAGTCACAGCCCTCCAGCCCCCCCTCACCACGACAGACTCCCCCATCACCACCGTGGACTCCTTCTGCTTCCTCAGCACCATCATCACCCAGGTCCTCAAGCGGAGCTCACCATCAGCTCCCTCATCAAGAAAACCCAGCAGAGGATGAACTTCCTGTGGCAGCTGAGGAAAGCAAGTGAAGAAGCGGAGAAAGTGTCAGCAGTCAACCCCAGAGTCTCGCACTAAAACCTACAAATCAAGTTAGAAATCTGGGGGTAATAATGGACTCAGACTTGAATTTTAACAGCCACGTCAAATCAATAACATCAGCAGCCTTTTGCCATCTAAAAAACATTGCTAAAATCAAAAGTATAGTGTCTAAACCAGACTTGGAGAGACTTTTCCATGCATTTGTCTCCAGTAGATTAGACTACTGTAACGGCCTGCTCACTGGCCTCTCCAAACGAGCTGTAAAACAGCTGCAGTACATCCAGAACGCTGCTGCTCGGGTCCTGACTAGAAATCCAGAACGCTGCTGCTCGGGTCCTGACTAGAACCAGGAAGTACGATCACATTAGTCCTGTGCTCAGGTCTCTGCACTGGCTCCCTGTGGCTCAGAGAATGGACTTCAAAGCAGCTCTGATTGTGTACAAGTCTCTCCATGGCCTAGCACCAAAGTACATCTCGGACATGTTAGTGCCATATGAACCATCTCGGACTCTGAGGACCTCAGGGACTGGCCTCCTGCTGGTGTCCAGAGTCAGGACTAAACATGGGGAATCTGCGTTTCAGTTTTATGCAGCTAAATGATTTGCACTCTTCTCTTTTATGTCTTAAACTGTTTTGTGATTTTTGTCATGTCTTTGTGATTTCAATGCATTTTTTTCCTGTTGTGTGAAGCACTCTGAATTGCCTTGTGTACGAATTGTGCTCTACAAATAAACTTTCCTTGCCTTCTCTAAGTCAGGTCAAAATGAATAAATACTATATATGTACCATACATACACCATACTACATCTAACATTATATATATGACTTTTATCTGTGGACATTTTTATTTTAAGTTGTTAAGGCTAAACATGGACCGGCCTGCTCCTGGTGCCAGAGTCAGGACTGAACATGGACCCCAATATTTGCCTCATTTTTGTCCTTGGAGCAAATTTACCCTCAGTATTTTTTTCATTTTGCCATAACAATGTTTTTCTGCATTGTTGTTCCAATCGGACGGAGAGCGTTGGCATTTATTCTAGTGTAAAACAGAATGTGAGATGACAAACGCACTCTTCTGAATCGTTGTATGCCATTTCAAAGTGATTTGAACGAACTGGTCCCTCGCGTGGACTAAATGCGGTGTTATAATAAATGGTAACAGTACTTTTAATTGCATATTGCCTCTCACTAAAGTCTCTTTCTGTGTTGTTTAATTAGAGACATTGGCAGATCTGGTGGTTCACAGATTTGTGCTTTGGGGAGAAGTGGAAACTCGCTACAAGCTAATTACCTTCTGGAAGTGGCCCCTCGAGAACAGCCACTAAAAACACAAATGAACTGAAAAAATGGAGCAGTGTGACTGTTTTGAAATTGAAATATCAACCAATGTGAGTAATAGTGACTATAGTTTAGACGGAAATGCTTTTATGACCTCGACCAGGACCCCAATCTCAAATATGTAATCATTTAAAAAACAGTAATTGGTCTATGATTTTGTCAAGATAATGTGGTTGTTTCAGATCGAGGGCACGGTTCTGCCACTCTGGAGACTCATTTCACATTCTTAACACTGAACTGTGTCGATCATCATTTCATTATAAACAGAAATACTGATCTAAAACAGTTTAATAACAGAAACAGGTCCAGAGATTTCTTGTTCCAAATGGCAGAACTAAACTTTTCAAACAGGTGAAAACAGGAAGGATTGTCTTCAGTTGTAGGACAATACAAGCTTAACTCAAACATGCAAGAATCAATCAAAATACAACTTAAAGTGAAATAATGATGTTGGTTACACAGATCTTAATGCTTTAAATGAGTTTGTATACTAATATATATAGGGCCGAAATATATTTTATAAACCAAAGTTATATTTAAAACTTTAAACAGATTTTTAATTATGATGGCTTATGAATTAAATGATTTAAGTTTAATTACTTTCTCTTTTTTTTTTTAAGGATTCATCAGGTCCCCTTATTGGGACCCCCAGAGTTTGCTAGTTAAAAACGACCTAGGTTTTTAACGCAGAGTCACAGCAGTGGTCTAGAGGTGCCCCTAAACCATAGGTGTCAAACTCCGGCCCGTGGGCCAAATTTGGCCCGCAGTGTAATTATATTTGGCCCGAGAGGCTATACCAAATGACTACTAGGGCTTGGCGCGCCGGTATTATACAGCGCATTCATTCATCGTTACTACTACAAAATCCCATTAGTATATTGTATAGTAATAAGCGTGTTGCTTGTTCTATATTCATTGTTAAAGCAAATCTTGTTTGGGTCAATATTAAAAGTTTCATTTGTTCAATACTGGCCCGCGACTTGGTTCAAGTTTTACATTTTGGCCCACTGTGGATTTGAGTTTGACACCCCAGCCCTAAACCCTCAAGGATCCACTTCACAGATTTAGTTTGAAATAGTTGCGCACGTCCGCCGTGAACGCTTTGATGATCACGCTCCATGAAAATGAATCAGAACTACCCAAATATGAGCTCTATCAACGTAAAATAAAAACTAGCGTGAAAATTGTGTAGAATGCCTCCGTGAGCTCAAAAACATTCTTAGTGTCCACATAAAGTCTTTATTTGAACCTTTTAGTGCCAGGCTCTTTACTGAGCCTTGAGTCCTCATGCCACACGGCACAGGGGCCACTGCGTCTGGCTCTGCCCTGTCGCCCCTGGTAACAGAGCTGGGAAGGGAAAGCTGAATTATTCCAACAGTTTAAACAATAAATGAACTAAATAATATCAGGTATTATTATGTGTCAAATCATAACTATTGAGTCATTTATATGGATTTTGGGCCTTATTTACCATCTAGTTGCTAGGTAACACTTGTGGAATTACCTCTACCTATGTCACATCTGCTGCTCATGTCCAACTAGGTAGTAACATTATGAACTTCACCAAAATGGTCAAACTGGAGAAAAATAGGCCAAACCTTTGTCTTTTACCTCTTAACTTCTGTAATTGGAACTGCACTTCTCAGTTGGTTAATACTCCTTAAAACATCTGCATTTTGACAGTCTGATCGCAAATTCTCCACACAATCCTTTTCTGTTTTGAACCAGACCTGACTCTTAGCTGTTTTTTTGGGTTTTTTTGGCAGTGTTTATGCTGCACTTGTTGAATTTGTACATTATTTATGAAGACATTTCTCTCCAAATGAGAAATCCACTTAAAATAATTGACCCGCCGAGATCCGAGCCACATTCATCACACAAATGTTACTTAGCAGACTAAAAGGTCATTTGATGCATTAGCCCAAAAGTGTAAAGTGAAAATCCATAAATCACTGAAGAGTTTGGGTTTCGCCTCATTTTCTAACCGTCCAAAATCGTTACTCTCTAATAGAAGCATTTCTCCAATAATTTATTCAAACAAATGTGACCTTTCATAACTCCACTGGCTTTTAAAGTACAACAGACGCAATTTACTCGACAAATTATCTTTCTAAACGGTTTGCACTGTGCTGTATTTACTTTCTGCTTCTATAATAAAGCAGACAATACTCACCCAAACACAGGCAGAACATGCAAACTCAGGAGGAAAGGAAAGCGTACTCAAACCATAACTTAATTTGGCCTTAACTTAATGCTCGGCGTGTCACTTTGTATTTGGAGATATGGTATGATATTTTGGGGCTTCTGTCCATGTTGTATCTCGGTTTATAGAATTATTACTGCGTCGCGGCTGATCGTCACGGTAATATTTCATCTTGCGACAAAGATAAGCGATTTATGTTTGAGCTAAAATCACTGGAGATTTAGAATAGTCATCATTTTACTTTTTATTTATTTTATTTATGTGTTTTATTATTCAAGCTTAAAGTGCCCCCTACGGTTCGGACGACTCGTTGCGCTAAAATGCGGTTAAGATTGATATATTTTAACTTCTGCAAGAAATGCTAAAAATGTTATCACAGAATAGCTCATTTTATTCAGAAATTATTCAGCATCATCTAATGTCACTATTTTTTTCATTTGTCAAATAAAAAAATATATGAGAGTGACTTTATTTTGTTGAATTATTGTTTAGAATGTCAAAAAACATGTTCATTTTGGGTACATTCTGCCTAAACTTTGACTGGAATGAGCGCCCCTAGTGTGATGTCACTTCCTGTAATTTTCTACAGATTTTTCGACTTCCCTCCACAAATACCTGCTTGATTGGTGTAAAACTGTCATTTTAAATGGTTTGCGGTCCAAACTCCACTCTCTATGATTATGTGTGACAAAATCATGATTCACGAAACATTTTCTCAAACGCAACCGCTGATTAAAGAGTCTGACGGAGCTCCGGACTGTACACTCGCAGATGAAGCTCTGGAGAATTCACAAACAGAGAAAATGAAAAAATATTCTCCGTAAATTAGAGCTCGAGATGGTGATCCATGCATTTGTATCTTCAGGATTGGATTTCTGCAATAGTCTGTTTGAGTAAGAATGATGTGGCCCGTTTGCAGACGGTCCAAAACTGTGCCGCGAGGCGTCTGACCCGTACAAGCAGGACAGCACTTATCCAATCTCCCATCTTAAAAGCTTTCCCAGATCTTTTTTGTGTGCACTTTCGTCGCTGCCCTTCAGAGCCCTCCTGCTCCTGCCGACACATCCGCCGTACACCTCGGCCCGTGGCCTAAGATCTTCTGGCTGAAATCTGCCGATCTTTCCTCGGGCATCCTGCAAAACGCGAGGAGACGGGTCTTTCAAAGCGGTTTCCCCAAAGCTGGGAAATAAACTCCCACTGTAATTGTGTTCACAAAAACAGCTGCTTTTTGAACAAGCATTCCCGGCATGGACTCAGGACCAAATGGACCAAATGTATTGTTGTTATTAATGTGTTATTATGATTGTGTGTACATAGTTTAGTATTTTCTAAGTCTATATGACATTTCACTGAAACGTACTGAACACAATTACACTTCAGATTTGGCTAAACATTTTGTCCCAAGTCCCCAGTTTGACCATTTTTGTAAAGTTTACAGTTGTACTTCCTGGTTGGACATGGGTAGAGGTAATTCCACAACTGTTACCTAGCGACCAGTCTGTAAACAAAAGCCGAAATCCATATAAATGACACAACAGTTTTGATTTGACACACAATAATACCACATAACACCTTTATTTTGTCGCACGGTGGTTTAAACTGTCAGAAAAGTGTGTCAGTTAAGTATAAACTGTCCGGCTGTGTCTCAATTCCGGGTCTGCACGCTCCGAAGGTTACATTTGAAGGCCGGTTGCGTCACTTCCTGCGTGACAAGGTTGTCCCATTTCATGCGGCCCACGAATGCAGCCGACAAATGTGGCCTGCATTTCAATGGAGATTGGCCGTGAACGAAGGACGTGAAAAAGCACACTTCGCGGTACACTTCGCGGCGCTAGTGAGATGTTTTTAAAACAGGGGTGAAACAGTGCCTCTCGACAGCGGAGGAAACATGAAAGTACACGCACGAGTGCTGTCATAAAATAAGGGCAAAACGCTTCCAAAACTGTAAAAGAAGATTGGTTTTAATTTTAAATTGCAACTCATTTTAATGTGTTTTCTGTAACACATTAATATAAAAGCTAATGAATCGGGCAGGGAGTAAAAACGTTTTGTCTTAATTATGGTTTGAAATGGCTGCCATTATTATGACGTTGTGAATACCAACAAGCTCTATTCTGATTATTACATATATTTCCTCCAGAAACACAGATCTCTCTATTTATAAACTTAAAAGACTTAGACTTAAATCCACATATTACCTTTCATGTATTCCCTTGTCATTATAAAATCCCTTTCTGAAATTAAGACGGCATAATCACAGGATAACTTTGTTGACAGTTATCACAGGAACAATTGTAATTATTATATTTTACAAGAGCTGAACATAATATTTTGTTATAGTCAAAAGATTTGGGTGAGATAAACTATAATCTCTTGGGCTCAAACTCCAAATATTTTATCCTTGGTGCTTGCTCTTTTTAATACGTCCATGTGCGTGATTTGCGTGTTGTTAGCATAAGCAGCGAGTCTTAGTTGCTTGGTGACGGAGGCTACTCGGAAGACCAGCCTCTGTCGGCTGGGTCCTTTGGAGCATGCAGACCCGGAATTGAAACACAGCCTCTGTGTTTTCAACGACACGTCGTTCACTGATGACATCACCGACGGATTCAGCTCTACTTCCTGTCATTTTAAATATTCAAAATTCATTCACAAACTGCAACTTAACGTAAAACTTTGATAAATATTTACCACAGGGTCTACACCACTAAACTAAGTCAAATTAGAAAAACAGGAGAACCTGGAGTGTAGATTTTAACTTGTTTTCAGAGATTGTGGATTATGCAACATACAAATGATTGGAGAAAGAGACTTTTACTGGAAACTCCAAAATCGGGCTTGTTTTCTTTCATTGCCGATAACTCTTCCCTGCAAATGTAACATCCTTATCAAGTCACGTGCTAGAGAGTTTTTTGTTTTCTTTCAAAATTCAAAAGAAAGAAAGAAACAAACAAACAAACAAACAAACAAAGAAAACAAACCCAAAAAACAAGCCAAAAAAAAAACTGAAAGAAAAAAAGAAGATTATGGAAATTATTAGGTCCAAGAAAAGTGTCCCATTCAGTCCAGTTTCTGTAAAATGTGTCTACATCTAAATTGAGTCAGATTTGTTCAATTTTTTGAATGTTATGGTGGCTGCCCAGTCCTTTATCACTTTTAACTTTTATGTCACTATAATATGTTTTGAGACGGCTGTGTGGTGGCGGTCCACACTTCTCCGTCTGAAAAAGCTTTTCTAAAAACATGCACAAGCCCAAAAGCCATGGTGAATACTTTGCATGTGAATACTTTGTGTGTGAGTATTTGATGTGCCATGGTGGTGATGGTGGAGTCTGTCATGGTGGGGGGGGGGGACGCTTCTGAAGTCCACGATCATCTCCACTGTCTTCTGGGCATTAAGCTCCAGGTTCTTACTGCTGCACCAGGACACCAGCCGATGAGCCCGATGAGGGTGGCGTTGTCCGCATACTTGATCAGTTTCACGGAGTCGTGGCTGGAGATGTTTGTGTACAGCGAGAAGAGCAGAGGAGAAAGTACACAGCCCTGTGGACGTACACAGCCCTGTGGAGATATTCCTTTCCCTGTCTTTGTGTAAACTGTACACGGGAATGAGTTTGTTCATGATAGTCGTAATAGTTTTAGACCCCGGTCATCATCCTTTGAAATTCCTTTACTTTTCTTGTATTAAATTGTACAATGAAAATGAGTACTTTCCTCAGTTGTGTAAGTGTAGTTGTGGTTACTAGTGGTAATAGTAGTAAGTACACTTTAGTAGTCCATTATGTGTATTTGAGCCATCTTTCAGAGCCGCTGAAGCACACACGGACCAAATCCTGATGTTGAGTTGGTCTTGGTAATGACCTGGAGGATTTTACCTCGAGATCTCCTGCACCATGTGACTAAGCGTGTAGAGGACGCCATAACGACAAGGAAGAAACAGTGGTAATGAACGGCAATGAGCCGGAAATTTTGCATTTTGAATTTTCTATGTCTTTAAATAACAAAAGCCGCAAATAACAAAAGATCGAGTAGATTGAGCTCTAAATCTGCTTAATCTGAATACCGTATTTTCTGCACTATAAATCGCATTGGATTATAAAGCCCACTGTCAATGAATGGGCTATTTTTGAACTTTTTTCATATATAAGGCGCACCGGACTATAAGGCGCATTAAGCTAGACAAAACAGTCAGATAAGTCAGTCAGTCAAGCTTTATTAAATGCATTCACAATAACTCTTAACATTGTTCAAACGTTAATGAGCAAATCTGCAATAACTGCCAACCTTGTTCAATGGAAACACGTTCTGACACAGTATGATACGCTAAATCAAACAATAGCATATTCATAGTAACTAAAAATTGTTCAGTTAACACAATAACACATAAAATAAAACATAATACACTCACTTTTTTAGTTTATTCCTCGTCCACAAATCCTTCAAATTCCTTATACACACACTGTAATATTATGGTGACGCACAGTATTAGTCCACGACGCTCCTCGCTACGGTAGCCGTAATGCTGCAAGCGCTGCGGCTTTGTAGTTTACCAAAGTCGTAATAAAACATTTTGACGGATTTTTGAGCGCTGTGTACCACATAAAATCGGTTCGAGGTCAGTCAGCACAACCAGAATGAATCCATATATAAGGCGCTCTGAGTTATAAGGTTATAACTGTCATTTTTGGAGAAAAATAAAGGTTT
Organism: Chaenogobius annularis; assembly: GCA_015082035.1. Classification (NCBI taxonomy): domain Eukaryota; kingdom Metazoa; phylum Chordata; class Actinopteri; order Gobiiformes; family Gobiidae; genus Chaenogobius; species Chaenogobius annularis. Next base: position 136,575 of record BJKM01000130.1, on the reverse strand, counting down.
TTAAGTGCGGCTTATAGTGCGGAAAATACAGTATTTCATTGCGTTCCACCTTCTAATGTCATCAAAACGTGTCAATTAAAATGACGTGATCTTGATAAAAAAGTGAAGTAATGTGAAGCTAATTCACTCACGTCAATGTAATAAACAATGTAATAAACAACTGTAGTTTGTGATTTTATAGAACAGGTCGATGTAATCTCTCATTTTTATAAAACAGTCCATTTGTTTTTGAAAAGCGTTTGTGATTGTTTCTCTTTAAACTACTAACTTTCATTTAATTGTGATGAATAATTATTAGAATCGCCAATACACAATCCTTTGAATCGTTTGGGAAATGAGGCAACTTGAGGTAAAAAATAACCCTATTTTTTATTGAATGTAAAGATGAACAAAATATAATTTTTGTGAAGCTCAAATACAAGTTTGAGGCTTAAAAGAGAAGCAAACTTAATAACAATTCTGCTGTATGTTATTTTCTGTTGGAAATAATTTAATCCTTTGCATTTAGATTTACCATCAGTTAATAATGATGTGATATTCTATTTCACATTTGTCTCCAGTTACTTATGTACCCTGGGAGGTTAAAGAGCCCTTTTTAAACAACACAGAGGTCCGATGTGGCAAGAGACAAGGCCACACAGGGCGACTGTACATGAGCTTTTAATGAGTACAAAATTAGGAAATACAACGTTAGCAACATGGACTGAGAGCAATTTACAGCCACAGCGGCAATCTGCTTCTCAAGAAAATATATGCTCAGGCCCCATGGTTAAACCACCACATTAGCCAAGGTGGGTGGCCTCATTGTTCACCCATGAACATGACAAATGGGGCTCGGTGCTGCCGCTTTCTCCTCTATAGCCTTTGACCCAGATAGAACAATCAAACAGAAAACCATCAATATACCACAAAGAGAAGAGTCTAGGCCTCGTCCCACCTGAACGTGCCGCACCACCGCCAGCAAACGGCCCCAACTGAACGGTGCTGCGGTGGCGACACCTTTGGCCGGTCTGCAATCAGTGACGCCAGATCTGACCATAATCCAAGTTCAGTCCAGACTTGGGAATGCAGCACGTTATTCTTTTAGCAGAAGCAAAACATCACGGCAATTAACAGTAATTAGGACCAGCAGCCCACACATGTAAAGTTTCTGACAATAACTGGGTCATATTCCCACACAATGTAACACGCATTAGCGGTAAATCATCATGTGATAAGAGCCAGTTAGCATGATGATTACAGCCTCGTGTAGACAAAGTGACAATATGACAACGTGTAATTAGCCTTTTGTTGTCGTGGCAGTGCCCGCAAACGCCTGTATAGATTTCACTTCTGCAGCGAGAGTCATTAAGAACACCGCCCCCACACGTGCTCCGTCACGCTCTAAAAATACACACGTCAAAATCAACCTTTTATAACACGCCTCCCGCCTTTTCCAGCCAGATCCCAATCACAGGAGGATTTGTCCACTCCGCATGTGTCCAATCACGATACAAACTTTTGAAAGACTTTCCCCTCTGATTGTATTGTGACAAACTCAGACTGTTGAGCGCTGTCTGCACCTTTTAGGAAAGTATTTTATCACTCGCCAACCTGGAATACAGAAGCAAACGTCCTGTTTACAAGCTCATTTTCTCTGCGCCCTCTCCGATCCTCACAAAAACAAAGAGTCTCAACATTAGCATGCCGGGGGAAAGCTAGCTTGTGTCAGTTTCCCCATGGTGGTTCCCTCTGCTGCCTGCAGATGGAGTGCTAACACAAATCTTGATGAGGGAACGCCTGACTGGTAGAAAGTAATGAATGCGTTTCATCTTACCCTAACAGAAAATGTTTCTCCGCAGTGATTTCTCGAATTTGTTCTGCTTTATTTGCTTATTATTGCAAAGAGTGTTTAATAATTTGAGACGATTTGAATGAGATCTTTGCACGTCACATTTCTGAAGACGAGTGCGTTGGAGGAGCAGCCCAAAATACATCCATAGAAGATTCGAGCACATCTTTTTTTTGTACGTCTGTGGGAATGATGTTCGTCGTGACATTTTGAGATGAAATATCAAATTCAAATCTTTTCCTAATGATGCATTACAAGAGATCACTGTTATATTTGGAGACTAATTAATTTCATAATTACTAATTGAAATGTTAATATTCAGTTCATTTTTTGGTTGATTAATCAAATTAGATTAACATCACTCTGAGACTGAAAATGTACAAAAACAACAAATAATACGATAAACACTCAAATCAAGAGTCAAAATGTACAAATGTGTTATTAAACTGAGGAGGTTTTTTTTTCTTTATCTGAGAACTCTTTCTGTCGAGGATCACAGCACGTTTCATCTCCTTGACTACGTCCAGATAATAGAAAAAACATTTCGATTTCAAAACCTGAGGGAAACTCCTAGAAAACTACAATTAAGCTCTTTCTCTTTAACAATCCACACACGCATCTGCCGTGAAGTGATTTAATTTGTCCTTTGTTCTTCTTCATTGTAGCTCTATTTCTAAATCCTCTTAAGTTCCTCTCGTCACTTCCACCTCACAACATGGAGCTAAATTTAAAAAAAAAAAAATTTCAGTTTCAGTGAGTGAGAGGTTTCTAAAGTGTTTGTAACGAACAGCGTGTGTTGTAAACGAACAGCGTGCTTGTAACGAACAGCGTGTTTGTAAACGAACAGCGTGTTGTTGTAACGAACAGCGTTTAACGACAGTTTTCGTAACGAAACAGCGTGTTTGTAACGAACAGCGTGTTTGTAACGAACAGCGTGTTTGTAACGACATCGCACCGACGGATCAAGATGGCCGACATAGCGCTCTGTACTGCAAAAGTCAAAATCAATACAATTCAGGATATTATACTGTTGATTTCAGTCGTTTGGTGAGTGTTGAGCCTAGCACTAGATAGTTTATAGAGATAGTTTTAATTTAGATTTTTAAAATGTTTTCATGGTATTTCTGGCTGGTTTTAATACTTTAATACTGACATGACCATTATTTAGGCGGCGTTCCACAACAGATTGGTGATGATTTATTTTGGTTTCATACAATGGGGCCGATACCAACACTATAAATTGTATAAAAATGCAAACTCATCTATAATAAAGGATATTTCCCCCCTTGGAATATTCATGGGTTTCAGATTTCGGTTTTACTGTAATGCTATCGCTCTCGTAGCATCTCGGCTTGACCGCTATGATTTTAGAACTCTAGGTTCTGTCCCATGTATGTTTTCCTACAGCGGTTAGCATTAGCCCGCAAAAAACTTCTTGTTGTACTTCTGGTAAGACTCTGGTGACACTAAAGATATCATAAAATAAACATTCTATATACATTCATCTTCACCATTCATTTGTGTGTGAAGAAATATTCAGTTTAACGTAACTCTGAGGCTACATCCACACGGAGACAAAGTTATATTTTCCAAAACGGCACTGGATGAGGAATCCACACGGAGCACTTAAAATGGGCAGCAAAAAGGTCCTTCATCAGTGTAGTTGGCTTTTTTGCTTCCTTTTGGTTTTGTTCATGTACTTGGATTATGTTTTTTTTTTGAGGTAAAGTAATTCATTTTGCACAGTCAGCCGACTTCCAGAAGAGAATATGTCTCTTTTCTCCATCAAGTTCTGTTGACGTTCTGTCCATGAGAGGCTGTGCAGAGGCGGCGTTCTCAAGGTCTTTATTTGGTACAGGGAAAACAAAACCGTACAGCCTGTAGTGCTGAATGCCTTGTCCTCCTACAGTTTAACTCTGGTTTAAAGAGCTGTTATTTGCATCAGATGTGATGCCATGCACACTTCAGGCAAGTGTGTGTAGTGTGTAGTGTGTAGTGTGTACTGTGTAGTGTGTAGTGTGTAGTGAGAGTACTGGGACAGGCACCGTATCTATTAGTCAAAGCATATATTTTGTTTCAAATTGTTTATCGCTATGGCAACAGCCTTCATTTCTTACTTCTTTGAAAGACATGGAAAGATCTGATAGACTGATCCCTCCATCGCTAATTCACACTTGCCCTGGTTTGCTCTTGTTTGCCCTGTTTTGCCCTGGTTTGCCCTGGTTTGCACCTCTGTTGCCTGGTTTGCCACCTGGTTGTCAGTGGGTTTGCCCTGGTTTGTTCTGTGGTTTTTGCCCCTGGTTTGTCCTGGGTTACGTCCTGTTTGTCCCTTTTGTCCTTCGCCTGGTTTGTCGTGTTTTGCCCTGGGTTTGTCCTGGTTTGCCTTGTTTGTCCTGGGTTAGTCCTGGTTTGCCCTTTTGTCCTGGTTTGTCCTGGTTAGTCCTGGTTTGCCCTGGTTTGTATCGTGGTTTGCCCCTGGTTTTGGTCCCTGGTTTGCCTTTGTTTGTCCTGTTTGTCCCTGGTTAGTCCTGTGTTTTTGCCCTTTTGTCATGGGTTTGTCAATGGTTGTCACTGTTGCCCTGCGTTAGTCCTGGTTTTTGCCCTGGTTTGCCCTGGTTGCCTGGTTTGGCCCTGGTTTCCCTGTGTTTGTCCGTTGTTTGCCTTTGTTTGTCTACCTGGTTTTTCCTGGGTTAGTCCTGGTTTGCCCTTTTGTCCTTGCGTTTTCCTGGTTTGCCCTGGTTTTAGTCCTGTTTGCTCTGGTTGCCCTGGTTTGTCTCGTGGTTTGCCCTGTTTGCCTTTGTTTGTCCTGGTTTGTCCTGGTTAGTCCTGTTTGCCCTTTTTCCTGGTTTGTCCTGGTTTGCCCTGGGTTAGTCCTGGTTTGCCTCTGGTTTGCCCTGGTTTGTCGTGGTTTGCCCTGATTTGTCCTGGTTTGCCTTTGTTTGTCCTGGTTTGTCCTGGGTTAGTCCTGGTTTGCCCTTTTGTCCTGGTTTGTCCTGGTTTGTCCTGGTTTGTCCTGGGTTAGTCCTGTTTTTGCCCTGGTTTGTCCTGGTTTGCCCTGGTTTGTCTTGGTTTGCCCTGGTTTGTCTTGGTTTGCCCTGGGTTAGTCTTGGTTTGCCCTGGTTCGTCCTGGTTCCCTTCCCTGGTTTTCCTGGTTTTGTCCTGGTTTGTCCAGGTTGTCCTGCTTTGTCCTGGCTTTTTTTGACCTGGTTTGACCTCGGTTGAGTCTTGAAATTAATTTCTATTTTATTATTATTATTATTATTTCATTACTATTTTAATTAATTCTTATTTAGTCCTCAAACCAGATTATTTCCAGATTTAGGCCCAGTTAAATCCCAATTTAGATCTCGTATACTGAGCGACTGTTTTACTTGAAAATATGTTGAAACAAATTTTTAAAAAAAAAAAGATATCAAAATCCCAAATTCAAGCAAATATTTTATCTTTTTTTTTCAGCAGTGTGTTGCGTTGCTATGGTGTTTGTAATGAGTTCCACCACAGTCGATATTTGCGCTGACAGATGAAGATGGCCGACACACTTCTCTATGAGTGAGGGCCCCGGGGACAGGTCGGTCCGCTCCTGTTTCCAAAGCTAATAAATCAGGACGGATTGGAGTCCGCGCGGCCTCCTGAGGAAAAGAGATTTAATTTGTATTTAATGAAAACAAAGAAACGACTTCCCTGCTCTGAGCCTGAAGGACAGTCGGATTTCACCGAGGAACTTCAGTGCTATCGTATAGTATTTTTTAGAAGAATTTCAACTTTATATTTCTTTTTTTTATTGTCCCAGTCGCACTTTTATTATGGTTTTTATATGGAGGAAGGGTGCTGTGTTTGTATTGTATCTTTGATATTTATTGGAGCAGCAGCAACTGAATACTTTCCCTCGAGTATGATGGTAATTGATACACTGCAAAACAGGAAAATGTATTGAATTCAGAGTAATATTTCTGCATTTGACATGTTTTCACCATAGCTTACATGTAAAGTGAAGGTGAAAGTGCATGGCAGGTTAGACAGTTCACAAATAAAAATAGAATAGAATAGAATAAAATAAAAAGCCCATCGAGGCAACTGTTGTGATTTTGGGTGTTACAAAAACAAAATCTAATGTTATCTTATTTTCAAATTTTTTTTCAATTTTTTTTTTTCAAATTTCTTTTTTATTTTTTACTTTTTTTTGTATCAGTTCTCGACAAATCGGCTCTCATGTGGGAAATAACTAAATTGTCCAATCTGCTCCAAATACTTAATTGAATTCAACTGTACAGTTCTTAAAATTAATTCTTATCACGTCGGGACATAAAGATCTCCATTTAAAGAAGCTCCTTCACACACCAAACAGAACAAACTGAAGAATTAGTTGATATTTAATTGTCAGTCTGATTTATTTAAGTTTTCTAGAAAATTAGGCCAATCCGATCTGGTTTACTCAAAAAAAATATTTTTTTTCTATACACTGATACTTTTTAAATACATTATTTTATTATTATTATTATTATTATTATTATTATTATTATTATTATTATTATTATTATTACTATTATATATTTTTGACCAAACTAAGGTTTACAGAATGGTGACTAAGGCGTCTAGATAAAGAATATTCGCAAATGAAGTATATTATCACGTTGCAGCCCTAGTTACAAACAACCTTATTGTAAAACAAGAGCCAAAGCCCGTCTAATTTACAATACAATTATTGTTTGACAAATACATGACAGCACATTTATTTTGTGAAATTAATATTTAAATGGTCAGCAAATTGTGCGTGTAAATTGTCTCTACATTTTGGATTGATTGTTGTGTACTGATGACGGAGGGATTCCTGTTTTGAACTCTACACTTACAGACTCTTGACTGATAAATATTTAGCGCAGGTTCTCTATCACCAAACGGAGTATTAATTACAGGAAGCACAATGCACTTTGATGCCATATTGTAGAACATTCCGGGGAAGGCCATACGAGCCAGAATCGCGTTGCTTTTCTATTTGTATTCACTCTTTGAAACTGAATGTTCAGCAAGTAAATCACTATTGTTTTTGTCAAATCAGGGCTGGGACTGAATACAACGGCCTTATTTCTCACCAGACGCTGCAGCTTTTGTGCATTTCCTCTCACCAAAAATCCCCAAATCCGCGTGACTTTGCATATTTAGAGAGTTGAGTGCGTTTGAAGTTGTTTGGGATCAAAATAGTAGACGTTTGGATTGACAGCGGGAGTAATTACTGCTTTCTATTTGTGTTTGTGTCATGAACAGTTGCATTCTGGGGGATGACGGGCCGCTGTGGGGAAATAGAACAAATAAATAAAAACAAAAGGTGCAGAAGGAGGTGGAAAACAAGCTCACGGTTTGATGATGAAAGTTTCTGGAGCGAACCGGAATATGAGAACTCTTTTGTTCGTTTGCCAAATAGTGTAAGAACACAAATGTTGTTAATACAAAAATACGCACATTCCTGTCATTTGGCGTTGTCACCTGATTGACCCTGCTAGAAATGCTGGGCCCCATGAAAGCATTTTATACTGGCCCCCAAACCCAATTTTGTAAGGCTATCCGACTTCACCCAGTAATAAAATATGTTGACATTATCTTTCCAACAACCTGATCCAACATCTACCCCAAAAGTCCTTTTCTCTGCTCCGCCCCTGCCACAGCTGTAGATCTACTGTAGGAGCTTCCGTTTGACTAGATTGTGCAGACACACAGCACAAACTCTGTCAGGAGAAACGTGTGACCTGTGAGGAGAACGTATGAACTGTGAGGAGAACGTGTGAACTGTGAGAACGTGTGAACTGTGAGGAGAACGTGTGAACTGTGAGGAGAACGAGTGAACTGTGAGGTGAACGCGTGAACTGTGAGGAGAAACTTGTGAACTGTGAGAGGAACGTGTGAACTGTGAGGAGAACGTGTGAACTGTGAGGAGAACGTGTGAACTGTGAGGAGAACGTGTGAACTGTGAGGAGAACGTGTGAACTGTGAGGAGAACGTGTAAACTGTGAGGGGAACGGGTGAACTGTGAGGAGAACGTGTGAACTGTCAGGAGAACGCGTGAACTGTGAGGAGAACGTGTGAACTGTGACGAGAACGTGTGAACTGTCAGGAGAACGCGTGAACTGTGAGGAGAACGCGTTAACTGTGAGGAGAACGCGTGAACTGTGAGAAGTAACGTGTGAACTGTGAGGAGTAACGTGTGAACTGTGAGGAGTAACGTGTGAACTGTGAGGAGAACATGTGAACTGTGAGGAGAACGTGTGAACTGTGAGGGGAACGTGTGAACTGTGAGGAGAACGCGTGAACTGTCAGGAGAACGCGTGAACTGTGAGGAGAACGCGTGAACTGTGAGGAGAATGCGTGAACTGTGAGGAGTAACGTGTGAACTGTGAGGTGTAACGTGTCAACTGTGAGGAGAAACGTGTGAACTGTGAGGAGAACGTGTGAACTGTGAGGAGAAACGTGTGAACTGTGAGGAGAATGTGTCAACTGTGAGGAGAACGTGTGAACTGTGAGGAGAACGTGTGAACTGTGAGGGAGAACGCGTGAACTGTGAGGAGAATGCGTGAACTGTGAGGAGAAACGTGTGAACTGTGAGAGAGAACTTGTGAACTGTAAGGAGAACGTGTGAACTGTGAGGAGAACATGTGAACTGTGAGGAGAACGTGTGAACTGTGAAGAGAACGTGTGAACTGTGAGGGGAACGTGTGAACTGTCAGGAGAACGTGTGAACTGTGAGGAGAACGTGTGAACTGTGAGGAGATGAACTGTGAACTGTGAGGAGAACGCGTGAACTGTGAGGAAGTGAACGTGTGAACTGTGAGGAGTAACGTGTGAACTGTGAGGAGAACGTGTGAACTGTGAGGAGAACGTGTGAACTGTGAAGAGAACGTGTGAACTGTGAGGAGAACGTGTGAACTGTGAGGAGAACGTCTGAACCTCAGTTTTATGTTGCTTTGAAGGTGAAAGTTTGGGCTTTAGTTAGTTTGGGTTGAGCGGCGTTGACTTCGTTTGACATGTAGGGGGCACATGTTTCGCCCGCTCTCCTCTCACTCTGCCTCCCTCTAGTGTAGTTCGCCAGCTCAGGGGCCGAAGCGGACTGAACCATTTTGAGAGAGAGGTGACTGAAACAAAGAAGGGTTTTTCTATTAGTCAAACACACAAACTAGAGGAACATGAGGTACAATGAGGGCCTCATACGCTGAGCCCTTGTCAGCCCTGGACCCTTAGAATCTTTCTATGGCGTGACACACTTGTTGCTACTGCCATCTTTAGGACGGATGCAGCGTGCTCACTGTGGGCGGGGCCAAAGTCTCAAAAGAAAGACATTCATTCCCAAAGTCTCTGTTTGTCACCAGAAACTCAGGAGAGACCACTGGACCTACAGATGGACACTCCAGACGCAGCATTGAGCACTTTTTGTTATCCCCATTGCAACATCCTTAGCAAATACAAAAGGCTTAATTTTGACAATTGTATTTTATTTTCAAATCTAAGAACGTCTAGTCAAAATCCTTAATAATGCTGCTTCACCTCCCTTGAAAAAATATGTCCAACTTTGCTCTGAACAAACCACTCGATCGACCCGCTCCACAGCTAGCAGAAATTGCACCATCCTGAAAAGATCCTCTGGCTTTGTACAATCGGCCTTGGCACGATCAGCCTTTTCTTTTTGAACTCTCAGACGGCGGAATCAACTTCCAGATAATCGGAAATTGTCTGAAGATATTCAGAACTTCACCTGAAAAACCTGAAAAAGCAGATCCCAGATAATCAACAGTGCCAGCAGCTAAGATAGATTTTATTTGTATTTTTGTGTTTTTGTTGTTGTAATTTTGTAATTTTCAGAAATAGATTTGTTTTATTGTGTATTTTACTGAGCTAATGTTAATAATGTGTTTTAATTGTGATTACTGTGATTACTGTTGTTATGTATTCACCAGGGACTGCAGATGGAAAGTAGCAGAAGCTAAATCTGGAGCAGATCATCTTTGCTCTTGAAGAGAAATGATTTTGTACGTGGTTCCTGACAAAAAGACAAATAAAGACTAAACTAAACGAGAGCACTTTGTTTCAGGCAGCACAGGCTAACACTATTTACACATTACACTACCACGTTCATTGTGTGGCTATGCTAATAAACGTCATAATACTTGTCTTTTAACGTTAGCCTCATTTCAGCATCAGGTGGCAGACCCTTCACCAGAAAAACAAAACTAAAACTTAAGATAAAATAATTGGATTTAAGTTTTTGCTAAAAGGTTTATTTTTCCAAGTTTAAGCATTTTTTTGGTGTAAAATGTTACTTTCTTATTAGAAATTATGACATCACATGCCATTTTATAGCTGTTTCCTAATAAACTCATTTAATTTACACAACGTTTATTATTTGACAAACAGATTTGACATTTGAATGGTTCTTTATTTTGTTGAATTCACATTTGAAGGGTCATAAAAATAAGTCACTCGTGCATAAATTGTGCATGAATTTTGGAGGGAATTCGGAGTCTCCCTACCGTAAGTATAAACTTATGTTCCAACTTTTACTTGCCTGATGTAAAAATATGATCAATATGTACCACATTTACAATCCAAACAAAGTCATAATTAGAGAAACATGAAAATGCTCTAATTTAAACTTAAGCCAAACGCCAAATTCTTTCCTTTTAGCCCCTCTAGACCTTAGGTTTTAGATCGATGAGAATCTATCTATCTCTCTATCTATCTCTCTATCTATCTCTCTATCTCTCTATCTCTCTCTCTATCTCTCTATCTCTCTATCTATCTCTCTATCTCTCTATCTTCTATCTATCTCTCTATCTCTCTATCTATCTCTCTCTCTATCTCTCTCTCTATCTCTCTATCTCTCTCTCTATCTCTCTATCTATCTCTCTATCTCTCTCTCTCTCTCTCTATCTCTCTATCTCTCTCTCTATCTCTCTATCTCTCTATTCCATCTCTCTATCTCTCTATCTTCTCTATCTCTCTCTCTATCTCTCTATCTCTCTCTCTCTCTCTCTCTCTCTCTCTATCTCTCTCTCTCTCTATCTCTCTATCTCTCTATCTATCCCTCTATCTCTCTATCTCTCTATATCTCTCTCTATCTCTCTATCTCTCTATCTCTCTATCTATCTCTCTATCTCTCTATCTATCTCTCTATTTCTATAGCTCTCTTTCTCCCTCCTGGGTTGAGCTCTGTATATTCTTTCCCACTCTTCTCCTCTGTCTGTAGTTGGCAGAATACAGATGTGGGTCCCAGTGGAGAGCAGGGCACAGCAGAGGGTGACAGCGCATGCATATTTACGTCCTCATTTCTCTGTCATTCTTTCACTTACTTGTTTTTCATGTCTTTTCTCACTAACTACACAACAAAGTACACATTCAGAGCAGGTATGTAAGCATTTTCTAACCAACTGACATGAGTTTATATGCACATATTTTGTAGTTAAGTCTATTTTACATGTGTTTGTGGATGTCTTATTTATCTTATTTGTTTATATATTTGATTCATTGTTTCATGTTGCATTCACCGCCAAAGCAAGTTCCTAGTTTGTGAATACTGTCAATGACAATGGCATAAAACCTTTTCTGATTCTGAGTAGTTGTGTCCAGGTGTAACAAGGGGAAGTGGGGACTACACTGAGGTGGTCAGTAAGGAAGTGCAGTACTTGTGGTTTTTTGTACTTTACGTGGTACTTTGACTCAACTGCATTTGAAAGACAAATAAAAACAACTTTTGACAGCACTACATTTCTATATATAAAAAAAAAAAAAAGGCTCCAAGTACAAAGTAGATTGATGGAGTGGATGTCTTTGGTCCCATTTCAAAGCTCATGATGCTCCAGAGGCTTGATTTGTGCCGATGTTACAGACTCACAGCAGAGAAGGGCTTTCGCTGTACGGTTTGTGACGTGGCTTCAATCTGTTTTAGGGGTCAGAATCTGTAGGTCTAACTTTGAGTTGGCTTATTTTTTTTGGGATATAGTAAATGTGCAACTTACAGTCCAATTTAATTTATTCCTTTTTCCAAATCTGGATGGGACAGTATCAGATCAAATACAAATTGCATCTTCTTTTCTTATCTTATTTTATTTTATTTATCCGGAGCCCCATTAGTTTCCACAGATGGTCGCTAGTCTTTCTGGGGTCCATTCAGCATCAAATTTACATTTTCATAAATATTTAGAAGTAACCTGCTGTTTTATTATTTTTGAAGCGGAAAAGTTATCATTCACACCGCTTACTTAAAATAAACTGCAATTTTTAAAACTATTTTATAAAAACACTTTGAATACTTCATCAAATACTTCATTACTTTCACTGAAATAAAAATGTGACTGAGCTACTTTTACTTGTACTGGAGTAATATTTTAACAGGTGTATAAGTACTTTTACTCAAGTGATGAAGAGCAGTACAATGGCAAAATGTTTATCATCATCATCATGAAAATGTCCTCCAGGTCAAGCCAAGCATTAGCAAGAACATTTCCATGGATACAAGCAGGTGGAAAATACATAAATGCACCTTTAAACTTGACATTTCAATGGAAGACGAAAACATTATTGTGATTATTGACATTCGTTTTAAATTCCATTCACTGCTGCCCTTAGTGCAAGGCACGGAGCACAATTGATTCAAGATTTTGGCAGAGAAAGAATCTTTGAGAGCTTTTAGCATTCATGCAGCCTCCTGTCTCAAAGAACAGTGGAAATTAGAGTGTGCGCTTCATTTCTCTGCCCCAGGGTGTAACACCAATGCATCTCATCATAAAAAAAAAACTACACTGACACAGTGAGGGGGCATCAATACCTGCTCCTTAAATGGAACAGAGTACAGCCCTTAAAATGAAACTGTCTGTGGTTCACATACTGCACTTCTGATGCCTGATAACTCTGGATAACTGGAGTCACTCTGCCAATAAGATTTATAATTCTATTTTAAATGTTTTCTGAAACTTCATAATTTATTAAGTTCTAAAACATGAGATGCCAAATCAACGACACTGAAGAGCATGTTTAAAGGCCAACAGCAATACAAATAATCCTTTAATATTTATTCTAACATTTATTTCTTATTGTTGGCCGTGCTTGTCTGTAACCAAAACAATTTCCCCTTGGAGATGTATCAAAGTGCCTCAGCGTAACCTCATGTTCCCTGCAGCAGAGCTCAGGACCAGCGTGGTGCATCTTCAGCTTTGGGACGACCTGCTGCTGACACCTCCTGCTCCAGGGCGCCTCCTGCTGTCCACCACCTGCATAATCCCTCTAATGCCCTCAGCGCCGCAGCACGACTACAGGCGCTGTGTTTATCTGGGCCTGACGGAGTTTAGCTTCGAGTCCCAGTATGGAGACAGCACTGGAATCCAAATGTGCACTTTTCAAACACACAACACGATATCCCAAAGTGCGCATAACAGGTTAGACTAAACATGATTATATTTAAGAGTTTACTAAACATTTTAAAATAGTTGTTTTGTTAAACTATTTGTTAAGTTAATTTAATTCATTTTTTTTGAAATACAAACAGATAAAAAACAAAACAAAGAACATGATCAGCGAGCAAGTGCAACCGAAAAGAATAATAAAAATCATTAAAGCCGTGCATGCCGATAAAGGCCCTTGCCCCCGTTGTCAATGACACAAACATTGAGTTTTTTATTTGACAAATAAAAATATATGAGAGCGACTTTATTTTGTTGAATTAATGTTTAGACGGTCTTATAAATTGTGTAAATTATGCATAAACTTAGACTGGAATGAGTGTCTTTTGTGTGATTTCTACAGATCTTTCAACATTTTCTCCACAAATACCTACTCGATTTGTGTAAACTATAATTTATATGTACAACAGTTATAAATACAACAAATACAGTCAAAATTTGAAAATCGTAAAATCCTGTACTTTAACCATGATTAAACGCTCGTAAAAGTCTATTTTCCATCATATTTCCTGCCCTGACAATGGCCCTACTTCATCATCACGCCTGTGGATACTTCACTGATACTCGTTCGGATCTTCTTCTTTTTGCCTGTTACATTCCCCTCACTTCCTGATGCTGAGATGAAGGTATCTGCTCGCGTTACGCCTGATTGATGAAGCCATGTAGTCTTGAACTTCCTGTATGTGCTGGTGACATTTCCACATGTTTTTATCGACCTGAAAAAATCCATCTCGGCCGACAGAACACTCCGGATTCATCATTCATGTCACGACGCCGAACGTTTAGTGTCCGCGTCGCCTCCTTTTTTAGGGAGAGTGGCTGATTGAACCCGGCGTCTCCATGGAAACGCGTTCAAAGCTGTGGAGGAGCGAGGGGCAATTGTGTTGGAATGAAAGCGCTACAGTGAAGAGAGGATCAATACGCTGCTGTACTCGTCCGGGCGTGAAAGCAGCGGTATTTCTGCGGACTGAAAAAGACATTGATCAATCTATTTATCATAATGACTGGACTTCAGAAAGCTGATCATGTCTGAGTTTGACCCGATTTATTCACTCGGGTCTGAACTTGACTGTATGTTCTATTTCCAGTCTAGCTGTGTTTTTGTGTTTTGTTTTTGTTCCTGAAAGACATTCATTGAATTAGAGCTGCAAAAACATAATAATTTATTTGTTTAATTTATTTAATTTATTTAATTTATTTAAATTTATTTAATTTATTTAATTTATTTAATTTATTTAATTTATTTAATTTATGTTTCCCCGTTATTATAATTTTTTTTTTTTTACCTTTTTTTATTTAAAAACACAAAATATAGAACATGACCAGAGAGCACGACACAAAACAAAAATAACACAATCAACACAGCGGACATTCACAAAAACAAAGTCACGACAAACGGCAGGTCAAGTACTTGTCCCATTTCGTCCAAAGTCTGTTAAATTTTGTCCAGTTCCAAATCGAGTCCGAATGTGGTCTTTTCCATTTTTGCCTTGGAGAGTTTTAAAGTAAAATTGAATCACTTGTTATCACAGTTTATTTCATTCCTACTGTGATACTGATGTTTAATTTTAGTTCCTCTAATTTGAAAACTCGATTTCTCTGCTGGTCAGATGAATGTCTGTAATGAATCGTTTTTAAAGTATTTATATTTTCCCTCGAGGATGAAGAAAAGTAATACAGTACGACATAAAACATATCTATGTCTATGGACTCATGCCACTGCCAGAAAGTTACAGACTGTTGCTTTAAAATGGCCCCTACAGGTCGGACAACTCATTGTCCGACCTGTAGGGTCAAAATGCAGTTAAGATAAATATATTTAGAATTTTGCTAAAAATTATTTCAAAAAAATATCCTAGAATAGCTCATTTTTTTGTTTCATAATTTCACTTCCTGTTTGTAATTGATGACTGGAAATACCCAGCTATCACTGGACCAAAACTCATCTAATGTCACAATTATTTTTATTTGACAAACAGAAAAAACAAAAAACAAACAAACAAACAAACAACAAAACAAAACAATATATATATATAAGCAATTTTATTTGGTCAAATTAATGTTTATAGCGTCAAAAAAGTTGTTTCTTTGTGTAAATTCTGCATAAACTTTGACAGGAATGAGTGTCCCTATTTTGATGTCACTTCCTGTAATTTTATACAGAGTTTTTTCACTTTCACTTTCACTTTTAGGGATAACTACACCAAATAATGTCAAAATTACAAAATCGTAAAAACCTGTCATTTGCACTTTAAGCTAAAATAACTGAATATTAAAATCTTTAGATTAAAAAAAAAAAAAAAAGTAGATTCTCGTCTCAGTTTCATTAAGCATTTAACCCTCTGAGACCCGACACGTTTTCTTTGTAAATTGCATGTTGTGTTAAGATAATTATTCATTGTTTCATTTGCACATCTGTAGCTTTTAACAACCAAGTTTATTCACACGTTCACATCTTGAGACAATAAGCAGGTTGTAGATTATTCCGTAAAAATCCCTGGGGTCTCACATTTCTGCCTGAACGCCGCAGATACATTTCACTCGTTTGTTTGAAAATAAAACCGCCTACGTTATAGCTTCTTCTCCTTTTTGTCTGTGCCGTGTTTGTGATTGTATCCGTATCGACGCCGCCGCTGTGGAATTGTGGGAAAAAGGGGCTTAAAAGCAGGAGGACGGAGGTGAAATGTGTGAATTCCCTGGAGAAGCAAAAGACATGAGAGAAACGGCAGAGGAGATGAGCGGCTTATGCAGGAACAGAGCCACGAATGACTGTTGTAGGACCAAGGAGAGGAAAAAAGGAGAGAGAGAAGGAGGAGGATGAGAGGGAGACGGAGGAGAGGGAGAGTGAGAGGGGGAGAGGAAGAAGGGGGTGTAAAAGGCTTGGAGAGAAGATGACTAGACATGAGAAAGAGAGAAAGATAAAGAAACGAGGGTTAGGGTACGGACTAGCGCAATGTTTCTCAAACTGTGGTATGCGGCCCCTGCAGTTTAAGTATTTGTTAATATAGAGACAAAATGTGTTGTTTTTGTCCTCCTTTGTTTAATTATCACATTTAACTGCTTATGTTACAAACTGCGAGCCGCTTAATGAAAAAATATGATGCATTATTTGAATTTTTACTGGACTTTGGCATCTCATGTTTTAGGACAAAAAAAAAAAAACCCAAAAGGACGTCGCGTCACTCTGGCTTTTCCCATGCTAAGAATTGACTTTTGGCTCCATCTACTGGCAGGGATTTTCATAAGCGAGCGGAACACATGTTAGATTGCTAATGCAGCCATGCAAAAATGCTCAGAACGAGTCTGACGAGGATTTATGGACTTAAAAACAAAAGTTCCTGGAGCCGTGTCATAGGTAGAATATGACATCACACATAGGGGAAATTCAGAATGGACTGTTTTTGATGCTCGGAGGGAGAGGATTTTCTAACCAGGATTCATCAAACTAGTGTGAATGAAGCTAAAAGTTACTCCAGGTGTGATTTTGATGAGGAACAATGCTAAAACAGGGTTAAAAGCTCAAAAACAAATACATTTTGCAGAATTTCTGTCCTTTAAATGGTGAAAATTACATAACAAAAAAACAAAAAGGTGGTATTACATAATGCACATTTAAATACGCACTTGAACATAATAGTTTTACTCCATATTTGTTTTCATTGTGGTGCTTTACCTTTTACCTTCTTCGTAAGTAAGATAAAACATTTTCCTGCACAATCGCCTAATGATCTGAGTTCTCTCTATTGATTTCTTGTACTTTGCCTTCAGGGACCACAGACGCTCGCCTCGTTACAAACCCATTCCTGAGTATTATTTATCATTCACGGTTGCCTAGTCCTCCTGCGGCTACAGCGGGTCACTTCGCTGCCTCCTGGACGTCTATAAATCAATCCATAAGAGCCGTTATCCAAATGCGGAGCTCATTACTCAGTGTAAACAGGGCTCTGGCATTTCACATGTGGACAAAACACGCCGTCAGAGTCACACGTGACACAAATTAACATTTACAAGCGGCCGATAGCGTCAGAAATGTCAGGATCGTAACATTGATCACTGCGCTCACATACCGAAGGTAATTAATGATAATGTTAATCCAATAGGACAGACGAACAGAGGGAGAACTACAAGTCAAAGTCATAATTGTTGCATCGGTTTCATAAATTTTTGTGGTTAAGGATTTATTTGTTTATTAACCTATATTTAACCAGGTAAGAAACAACAGCATTGAGGTCAAAAATCTCTTAAGAGTGACCAGAAAAAGTGGACAGCAGAAACACATTTACACACACCAAAAAAAAGA
Organism: Chaenogobius annularis; assembly: GCA_015082035.1. Classification (NCBI taxonomy): domain Eukaryota; kingdom Metazoa; phylum Chordata; class Actinopteri; order Gobiiformes; family Gobiidae; genus Chaenogobius; species Chaenogobius annularis. Next base: position 119,006 of record BJKM01000130.1, on the reverse strand, counting down.
ACAAAATGTGTGAAAAATAGGACTACATTTAAAAGCACAGACGAGGTTCTTTTTTTATATTGAGAGAGCTAAAACCTCTCAAAGAAAGCTCACAAAGTTTCAGCTTAGTTTCTTGAGTGTTCCAAGCTGTGGGAGCAGCTTGCAATCCGTCTGCAATTGAGGAACAAATTTAATGATGATTGTCGCGTTCTAAGAATGAATGTGGAGTGATAAAGATTTTGTTGACAACAAATATCTATCTATTTATATATTTTCACACTGCTTCATGTTCTAAAACGTGACTTTAAATGTCTCTGCTGAGGGTCATATATTGCTCAAAACATGAATGGACCATAAAATTTGCCTGAAAAGGGCAGAAATATCAATCTTGTTTAACACTTGACGTTTTTGGTCTCTTTTTGAGGGCATTTTTAATTGTTTTGAGGTCATTTTGAAAACTCATTAGGCAGAACTCCCAAAAGATAATTGACATTATAAATGTTTAGATGTATCGCCCACGTCTCATAAGTGATATATATTCAACAATATGCTTTTGATGAAAAATTCTCAAAATGTCTCCTGTAAACCCACAAGTATTGAATGCAGTCTTGGCTATAATTATCTTATCGCTTAAGATTTAGGCTTTCACATACCATTTCTTTGTTTTAATCGGGCTGGTGTTAGCTACAAGTAATGGTGGAAGAAGTGATGTTACATATTGATGCTATACCAGTGGCATATTTATTGAAATTAATTTTTAATGTTTTTAATTAGGCCTGGAGGTGAAAATAAACTGTAGTTCATACATTTATTAGACTCAGAGCTGCTCCTGTGTCTTTGTCTGTGCTGGAAACTAAACATGTACCAAAAATACCTGTTCAGAATATTAATTTAGAAGGACTCTTTCATTTGGTGATTTTCAGAATACAGTTAGTATCAGTTATTATCAAGAAAATAAATGAAAAACACGGTTCTTGTGGTGAATGTGTGTGATTTTTCCCTCTTAGAACAGTTTGGAGCCACAAACACGTATAAGCTGTTTCAAATGTCAGGTTATTACACTTAAACATAATGCACCATGAGTATTCAGAATACAATACTCATGAATATGTTATAGATTATATTACAAAATACAGTTTAATGTTGGTATTCAGTATTCAATTCAATTCAATTTATTTTTGTGACGCCCAAAATCACAACAGTAGTTGCCTCGAGGGGCTACAGTAGGCAAGTTTATTTGTAGAGCACAATTCATACACAAGGCAATTCAAAGTGCTTCACACAACAGGAAAAAATGCATTAAAATCACAAAGACATGGCAGAAATCACAAAATAATAGTTCAAGACATAAAAGAGAAGAGTGCAAAGAAAAACATTTCAGTCATATGCACAGCCAAACAAAACAGTTTTTAGTTTAGATTTGAACATTGCCAGAGTAGCGGCCTGTCTCACATCCTCAGGAAGACTGTTCCAGATTTTAGCTGCATAAAACTGAAACGCAGATTCCCCATGTTTAGTCCTGACTCTGGGCACCAGCAGGAGGCCGGTCCCTGAGGTCCTCAGAGTCCGAGATGGTTCATATGGCACTAACATGTCCGAGATGTACTTTGGTGCTAGGCCATGGAGAGACTTGTATACAAGCAGAGCTGCTTTGAAGTCTATTCTCTGAGCCACAGGGAGCCAGTGCAGAGACCTGAGCACAGGACTAATGTGATCGTACTTCCTGGTTCTAGTCAGGACCCGAGCAGCGGCGTTCTGGATGTACTGCAGCTGTTTTACAGCTCGTTTGGAGAGGCCAGTGAGCAGGCCGTTACAGTAGTCTAATCTACTAGAGACAAACGCATGGATAAGTCTCTCCAGGTCTGGTTTAGACACTATACTTTTGATTTTGGCAATGTTTCTTCAGATGGTAAAAACCTGCTGATGGTATTGATTTGACGTGGCTGTTAAAATTCAAATCTGAGTCCATTATTACCCCCAGATTTCTAACTTGATTTGTAGGTTTTAGAGCGAGACTCTGGAGGTGACTGTTAACACTTTCTCTTTGTTTTTGTGGGCCAAAGACGATGATTTCAGTCTTGTCTGAGTTCAGCTGGAGAAAGTTGTTTTGCATCCACACACTGATCTGTTGGATGCAGTGACAGAGTGAATCCACTGGTCCATATTCACCTGCCGTCAGTGAAACATAGATCTGAGTGTCGTCTGCATAATTGTGATAGGACACATTCTCGCTGCGTATCAACTGACCTAAGGGCAGCATGTAGAGGTTGAACAGAAGGGGTTCCAGGATTGACCCTTGGGGCACCCCACAGGTCAGGGGCATCTGGTCTGAGACACAGTTACCAATTTTGACAAAGAACTTCCTGTCTTCCAGATAGGACTTTAACCAGTTTAGCGCAGTGCCAGTGATGCCCACCCAGTCCTCTAGTCTCTGTAAGAGGGTCCCATGATCGACAGTGTCAAAAGCAGCACTCAGATCTAACAGAATTAAGACTGAGGCTTTGCCCGCGTCAGTGTTCAGGTGGATGTCATTTGTCACCTTGACAAGAGCAGTCTCAGTGCTGTGATGAGGTCTAAAACCTGACTGGAAAACATCAAATGAGTTGTTTATTAAGAGGAAATCAGTGAGCTGTTGGTAAACAACCTTTTCAAGGACTTTGCCCCAAAATGGCAGATTAGAGATGGGCCGGTAATTACTCAGTACTGCTGCGGCATCAAGACTGCTCTTCTTTAGGAGAGGCTTTATGACCGCAGTTTTCAAAGACATTGGGAATGTTCCAGATTGAAGCGACATGTTAACTATGTGAGTGAGTGGTGCTAACAAACTGTTCAGCACAGACTTTAGAAATCTGGTGGGTAACACATCGAGGCAGCATGTAGATGAACTCAGACTGGTGATGATCTCCTGGACAGTTTTGTCAGTTACAGGTGCAAAGTGAGTCAGCTCTAAGTGTGTAGGTGGTTTGAGGGTTATTTTTTGCATTGTAGAATTTATAGCATTTTTAATGCCCTGAACTTTGTCATTAAAGAATAATGCAAACTCATTACACTTGGATGTGGAAATGAGTTCTAACGGCAGCTGAGCTGGAGGGTTTGTTAATCTGTTTACTGTGGCAAACAGGACACGCGAGTTGTTTCTGCAGCTTCCAATTATTTCAGAAAAATATCCTTCCCTAGTTCTACAACTTCTCTCTGTAAATCTCTTTCTGAACCTGGAGCTTCGACTTGCGCCATTTTCGTTCGGCCGGCGGCACTCCCTTTTCTGTGCCCTGACCGAATCATCATTTCTCCATGGCGCCTTCTGCTTATTTTTAACAATTTTTGCCTTCATAGGGGCAATGGTGTCGAGAACATTCAAAACACTAGATGTAACAGAGTTCAACAAATCATTTACATTAGAACATGAGACATTTTCAAAGTTAATCATTTCCATAAACAGTTTTCCCGTGCTGTCATTTATGTGTCTCCTCCGGACAATTGCAGGACCAGCTGGTGGTTTGGGAAAAACAGACAGGTCAAAGAAGACACAGAAATGATCAGACAGAGTAACATCGACCACATTGACGTTTGAAATATTAACCCCTTTTGTAATTAGAAGATCTAGAGTGTGACCTCTGCTGTGGGTGGGGCCACTCACATGCTGAGTAAGACCGAAAGTTTCAAGGAACAGCATGAAGCTCTTTAGCGTTTCTGTCACAGATATTATCAACATGAATATTGAAATCACCTGTTATGACCAAACCATCAAAGTCTGTGCATACGACTGAAAAGCATCTCAGTAAAATCATCAATAAAACTTTTGCAGTGCTGAGGAGGCTTGTATTCAGTATTCTGTTTCTAAACACATTTACAAAGTACTTCAGCCCTCACAGGGAGAAGGAAAGGGGTCTTGGTCTTGTGATGCTCAATACTGATTTCAATACCAAAAAGATCATTTTAAAATCCCTCTTTTCACCAAAAATAAATAATAGTAGTTCCTTTAATATAGTAACTACTATTTGTGATTTGTCTCAATACTATAATTTCAAGAGGCTCGATACTCAATACAAATTTCGTTACCACAATGGCAATAAAAAATTTAAACAAACGGTCATTTTCAACACAAAATAATAGTACTTTCTTTATTTTGCCATGTGGTCTTATAGTAGTTTTGATAAAGCTCAAGATCTTTATAAAACGATTCAGAAAAGGTGACATTTTGCCCTGTTTGTGGTTTAAAAAAATAAACAGAATTGGTATCAGTGCTTGCTAAAATTAGTATCTAGTTTTAATAATAATGTATTTTTGATTCTTTTGCTAGCACAAGTCATACGCCAAAGAAAATGTTTTTTATCTGCTGACATGTGCAACAATTCAAACAATGTATTCAATTAGATGTGTGTTTTTCTTCAGCCCTAATCCTCACATTTATGAAGGATTTGACATTAGCTGAGTGTGCAGTACTGCAGTACATCCACAGGTCTAAATAGTGTTTATGTGAGCTCCGTTAGCCTCCCGCCGAGTCGCTGGTGCAGACCTGAGCGCCGTTAGCCTCCTGCCGAGTCGCCGGAGCAGACCCGAGCACCGCTAATCCCTCCTTCTGCGCTCAGAATGAAAGGAGCACAACTATTCGCCTCTCCGTTTTCCCCTTTTCCATTTAAAAGTGCTTTAAAGTGTGTGGTCCCCGAGAGAGGGGAGACAAAATAGAGAAGAGGAGAGAGGGAGGGGAGAGAGGGGAGGGGAGAGAGAGAGAGAGAGAGAGAGAGTAAATGAGAAATAGAGAAAGGAGTGTGGAGAGAACAGGTAAGAGAGAGTTGAAGAAGAGGAAGAGAGGGGGAGAGGAAAGAGAGTATTGAGAGAAGGAACACAGAATTTGGAGAAAGTGAAGGGGCAGAGGAAGAGAGGAGAAAATTATAAAAAGAGAGCGGCAGGGAGATGATGAACGAAAAAGGGAACGAGAGAAAGAGAGATTTAGAGAAGGAAAGCGAGAGAAAGAGGGGGAGAAGCTTTGAGACATAGTGGAAAGAATGGAGGGAGGAAAAAGTTCATGGCAGAGAAAGTGAAAAAAATGAAAAAGAAAGAGGGAGAGAGAATGAAAGAGGGAGAGACAGAGAAAGCAAAAGAGAGGGAGAAAAAGAAGAGGGTGAGGAGAGAGAGCATAGTGAGATATAGAAGGAGGAATACAGAAATAGGAGGAAGTGAGAGGCAGATGAACAGAAGAGGAAAATTAGAAAATGAAAGAGGGAGAAAGACTAAACGAGCAAAATATTGATAAAGGGGCATGGAGAGAGAGGGATAGAGAGAGTAAAAGAGAAAGAAAGGAGAAAGAGTATTGAGATATAGAAGGAGGAATACAGAAATAGGAGGAAATGAGTTGAAGATGCACAGGAGAAAATAAGAGTAACGGAGAACATAAGAGAAAGGAGAGATTAAAAGAGAGGGAAAGAGAGGGAAAAATAAGAGGAAGAGAGGATAGAGAGTGAGTGCTGTGATATAGAAGGAGGAATGCAGAAATAGGAGGAAGTGAGGGGCAGATTAACAGAAGAGAAACTTGAAAGCGGGAGAAAGAATGAAAGCAAAAGGGGGAGATAAAGAAAGGGTTAGGGAGAGACAGGGAAAGAGAGAATAAAAGAAGAGGAAGAGAGGAGAGCGAGTGAGAGTGAGAGTATTGAGACATAGACGGAGGAATACAGAAATAGGAGGATGTGAGTTGCAGATGAACAGAGGAGAAAATAAGAGTAAGGAAGAGCGAGAGGGTAAGAAAAAGAGATAAAATGAGAGAGAGGAAAAAGAGAGAGTAAAGAGCGACAGACGGTGAGGGCAGAGCGACAACAGGACCCCCAGGAGTCGGTCAAATGGAGGGATTAATGAAGAGAGCAACTCGGAGCGAGGGAGATTCTTCATCCGCAGGGACGGTCAGAAAGCGTGCGTTCCTCACAAAACGCTCCTGCCACGTCCTGAATAACTCCAGACGTTCTCCTCCGGCGGGCGAGCGAGACGTTCTCCTCCGGTGGGCGACCGAAATGTGTTTGCACTAAAGTCGCACGGAAAATGAAAAATTACTACCGGGGGAAAAAAGGGATATCATTTTTTACGTTTCTTTTGTTGTTTTTTATTTAATTTTTTTTATTATGATTTGTTTTCTTTATTGCTGTCATCCTTTAAAGGAGCTATTATTATTATTATTATTATTATTATTATTATTATTATTATTATTATTATTATATTATTATTATTATTATATGATATCATCATCATCATCATCATCATTATTATAATCAGGAATGATTTAGATTTTGATCGGACTTTAATGATGCTATTTTAGTTTTAGAACTTTAATGTATGTATTGAAAACCACACATGATTTCTCTCATCAGGATTAGTGTTAGCCCTCCATCTTTTAGCTGCAGAGGGAATTACAATCGAAAAAAACCCAAAAGCTAGCTTTCCCCAACATGCTAAGTGCAATTTGATGGCAGAAATGCTCACAACGAGTCTGCCGAGGATTTTTGAACTTAAAAACAGCAGGAGACCTCTGGATTTCTACCTTTGTAGTGTTTCTGTGAGGATCAAAGGACCAGAGAAGACAAGCTTGTAATCAGGATTTATGAAACACGCGTGATTGAAGCTGGTTTTAGAGGAGCGAACAATGTTATAACATGGTTTAAAGCTTTTTTTTTAAAAAGTGAGTTTTATTATATATCCTTTCGAGGTGTTTTTGAATGCTAAAATAGCTTAAAAAGATGCATTCTTTCGAGGAACGGTTTTGCCTCTACACAGAACTGATATGTAACTTAGTCTGTTGGCATTACCTGTTTGTCTCTTTATTGTTTTACAGTGGAACAATCACATGTCAGGGAATCCATGAATTTTGCTCACCACTCATCTACAAGTTTTAGTTTTGCTGTTTGAAGTTTGAGAAGCTGATGGGCTTCCATAGATCCTCAACAGTGAAGATGTTTTTCTCACACAGGACGGACCACAGTTCATACTTAAGTTAAAATGATCAATATCAATATTCTCAAAGTAATCAATCAATGAATCAGTTCATATAACTTCATTCATCCCTGAGGGGCATTTTCGGACATTGAGAAGAAAATGCAAGAACAATGAGAAGAACTCAAAAGGTCTCAGTGCAGGTTTGGTTTGGTCATCAGTGTCAGATCTGGAAGAACGCGGCCCTCAGGAAAAAAGTGTTCACAGGCAGTGTCCAGGGGTGTCAGGTGAACTCAGAGGAGTCAGGTGAACTCAGGTGAACTCAGAGGAGTCAGGTGAACTCAGGAGTGTCAGGTGAACTCAGGAGTGTCAGGTGAACTCAGGGGAGTCAGGTGAACTCAGAGGAGTCAGGTGAACTCAGGAGAGTCAGGTGAACTCAGGGGAGTCAGGTGAACTCAGGAGAGTCAGGTGAACTCAGGGAGTCAGGTGAACTCAGGAGAGTCAGGTGAACTCAGGGGAGTCAGGTGAACTCAGGGGAGTCAGGTGAACTCAGGGGCTCAGGTGACTCAGGGAGTCAGGTGAACTCAGAGGAGTCAGGTGAACTCAGGAGTGTCAGGTGAACTCAGGGGAGTCAGGTGAACTCAGGGGAGTCAGGTGAACTCAGGGATGTCAAGTGAACTCAGGGGTGTCAAGTGAACTCAGGGGAGTCAGGTGAACTCGGGGGAGTCAGGTGAACTCAGGGGAGTCAGGTGAACCCTGGAGTAAAGCCTTACTCTTACTACACTCGTTTTCCCTCTCTGAGACCCGCCATTCCCTTTAAGTATTTCCCTTCAAAAGTTTCCCTGTGGGTTCAGCTGCATTTGACCCGGCTGTCCCTTAACTGCCTGGAGGAACGCGCTCCACTCTAGATGAACTGCTCCCCATCTGCCTGGATGAACTCTTATCCGCAAATGGAAGCGCGGAATGTTTCTACTGTAAATTGTGTGTATATATTAAGCCAAAGTATTTAGTACAGTTTATTTTTAGTCTTATTTAGTAAACCCATTTTTTTATTCACTAGTTTGTTTTGAATCCTGTTTTTATTCACTGACAATGGCAATAAACCTTTTTCTGATTCTGATTCTGAGGGTCTAAGGACAGGGGGCGCTCTGGGACATTTATCCATTTGTTAAATCCTTGAGAACATTAATCCACTTCTCTATTTCATAAGTATTGAGTTCATGTTTTGCAGTGCAGTGTGAGGAGCCCGCATCTGTTTTTTTATCTTATATTTTGCAGACTCAAACACAAACACACCCCTGAGCGTTTTTGACACAGTACTTTCATCACCAGGAGGAGGCGCTACACCAGGGGAGATGGCCAACTTTCAAACAAAAAAGAAAGATCCACAAGACACACTTCAATTATTCTTCGCAAGATTCTGGTAGTGTGCGGTGGCTTTTATGGACGGGCAGCAGACTTGGGGTGTTCATCAATATTTAGTGGAAAACATTTACATGCAAACGTGAAAAATACTGACGTGCAAAAGTGAGTTTTGAACCCCGGTCTCCCATACCTGCGAAATCTGCTGAATGGAATAAATAGCCTCACTTCACCAATCAATTCATTACACACATCTGCGCTCGATGTTATTAAAACACTGCCAGTATTTCAAACTAACGTCTAATCATTGGAGACGTGAACAGAGCCAGAGCTACAGCAGCTGGACTCATGTGGACAGTAGAAGGTGAAGTGTAGGAAGTCACTGTGAGACAAGACACAAAAACATATGAGAGTCCTCAAACACAGAAATCTCAATGCTCCGGATACAGACGTGTGTCGAATTTGGAGGATAAAGTCTGAGTTAAATAAAAATGCTTCAGTAAAACAAAATGCAGTGAAAACAGTTGAGCAGAGAAATATAACATTATAACACTATAACCTTGGAGGATAATGTGCTGCATTACTGCTGTTACATAAATCATAGGAGTGGAATTTGGCTTGGTTGTGTCCTAAAATACAAATAGAGTATCACACTGAAAAAAATCATTCTTTACATCAGTCCATTCCAAGAGATGCTTTAAAAGTGTTACCTACAGTAATTGTCAGTACCACTGCTTGTTTCTTAGGTTACGAGTTTAGTTTCCTTGGTTACATTATACAGCTCCATTTTCATTTAAATTATGCAGTACATTGTTGTTCCAGGTTAATGTGAACAGAGCAAACTGGCAATGTTCTGTGTTCAAAGCGAGTGTTCTGCGTCTGCACCTGGAGGTTTATTAGGAACAGGAACTATGTCTGAATCACAATAGATTTAAGTGTTAAAGTTACACAATGTAACGTTTCTGGTGGAGGGTTCACCACCTGCTTACCTCTTGTATATATGTTATTGCTCTGCCTAGAATGTTCCACTGTATGGCATTAAAATTGTTAAAATTGATTTTATTGCTCAAAAATATTAGACCTGTTTTTCTACATGAAGATATATAAGCCATAGATTAGGCAATGCAGTCGGCTCTAAAGCTTCTAAATTATGTTTTATTTGTATATATCTTTTTTATTGACTGTGGGGTTTATTTCACAGAACAGTACAGGATGAAAGTGGGGTGAACAGCATGGAGGACATTCAGCAACTTTTCAGAGTTCGGCGTACGCGCTGAAGCTTAATCTTGGCGACCACCGGATGATTTTGTCAGTCTAAAAAGTGGCTACGAACAAAGTTTGTCTGAGTAAAATCAGACTCTAGGCTTCGTGTGCGAAAGTCTCCTGCGTTGTACCGGTTAGTGAAGGCTGGCGCTACACGCTAACGCTACACGCTACACGCTACATGCTAACGCTACACGCTAACATGCTAACGCTACACGCTAACATGCTACGCTAACGCTACATGCTAACATGCTAACGCTACATGCTAGCTGTGTTTTTCCAAAAAGTTAGTAAACGAGCTCCCCTGTTGCTTTAAGAGCGCTCGTGTTTACTGTAGGTCACATGTAGGCCACACGTTTGACAGAGAGATTGACCGTAGATGTAGCGAGAGACAAAGATAATATCTGACATGCTTGCTTTGGTCGTACAGAGTTTAAACTTTGTACTTGTCCCACTGTCAGACCTACGACTCATGGTTTTGAGCCACGACTAAAGATTTTCTCCACAATCAATTTTTTTGATCACTGACGGCGAAAATCACGCAGCGGACACTCGGCTTTGACTACTCGACCACCGGGCGCCCAGTCCCCCTAAACCAAATTTCAACACTCAAAATGCCCTTATGACGATGCAGCTCACAAACTTGAAAATTGTGCGAAGCTTTAGTTTTGAACTTTCGCCCTGTGCTGCCATTTTATGTGTGTGATTTTAAACATTTTATGTGCAATAGCCAAATGATGCTTCACAATGGTAATAAAACATGCAGTCAATAATAAGAAGACAATATTATCAGTACTGCCTCTGTTCTGTACACAATCCTACCATTTATGAAGTTTTGTCATGTTCTAATAAATAATTACATTGACATTTCTGCACAAATTTAATGTTTATTTAATATTCCAGCATTCCGGAATTGAAATTCAACTCAGCCCTTTTCATTAAAAAACCTCCAGAGGCATTGATAGATGAAATTTCTAGATTATATCAAAGCAATTATTTAAGCTTGTGATGTGTTTTAAACAAAATGTCGTTCTTTTGCATCTAAATGATTGTACTGCGCTGCAGGGTGAATACACACATCAGACACTTTTTGAGTAATGACAATCATTTCAAAACCACAAGCAGAACACATCTAAAACAACACTCCAAAGGGGTTTTATCTTTACTTCCTTCAGACTCAAATAATTGTAAGAGTTGTTCAAAACAGTGTCAGAATTGCAACACAAATGCCCTTTTCTCTTCTGTATTAATGTGTTCCGTTATCTGTGAAAGTAACGCACTGATAAGCTCACACTTTATTACATAATCAGATGTGGTTCACTCACTCTAAAGTCAAGTAAGTCTGGCATTTCAAAAATGTTTAAATCTCCTGCACAAAATAAAACAGACAACACTGAAATGAACCTGCCCAAATATTTTGAAAAAATGTCTGTATGGGTGTGCAATTGTATTTATTTTAAATCAAAATCCGCATAATGAAACATAGATGAAGGAGAGGGCCAGAAACAGTTGTTTAATACACTGCTTGTTATGGAGTTTTTAATTTAGTGATTTTTTTATTTTTCAATGCAAAGTGCATCTTAAACCGTTTTCTCGCCCCCTGCAGGACGCTCTGTCTACTCTGAGTGTCTCCCCCTGCAGGACGCTTTGCAAACTATTTTAAATGAACATTATTTCTGTTTTTAACCATTTTAAGACAAAACAGGCTGCTCCCCACTGCTCCTGACAGGTTTCCCCTGTGGCATTGAAGGAACACAAAATCAATCAATCAATCAATCAATCAATCAACCTACCTTTATTTATAGAGCCCTTTATATCACTCAAAGTGAACAAAGTGCTTCATAAGTCAAGGCAATACAATACATAATAACACAAGCAAAACAAACTGCACAAAATAAAGTGTCACTACACTACTTAATGTTAAAAGCCAGTCTGAATAAATACGTTTTAAGCCTAAATTTAAAAAGGCTAAAGTCTGTGATGGTGCGCATGTCGGGGGGCAATTTGTTCCAGAGTCTGGGACCAGCAACAGAGAAAGCTCGATCACCTGTGTTTGAGTCTGGCTCTGGGGACTTCCATAATATCTTATATCTGTCACATATTGTCTCATTGTGACCTCTGCATTTGACCCATGAGTTAAATTCGGCATCTGCCAAATGGTTCTTCAAAGAACTAGTTCACCTCCTGAGTGGTTCCAGCTCCACAGTCTATCTGCAAATGGAAGCGTGTCCGCCTGTCTGTCGGAGGGGGTTTGCTCTCTCCTTCACTGTGGAACTCCTTCAGGTTTATACTTTTTCCCAAAGAGGTTTTGTAGTTTTTCCTTGTCTGAGGACAGTGGATGCTGGGACATTGCTAAATTACTATAAAGACTGTTTATCCTGTTTTTCACTGTTGAAAAACCTTCGAGGCAACCGCTGTTGTGACTTCAGGCATTACAAAAATAAATTGAATTGAATTAAACCTGTCAGAAGAAGTGTGGACTGATCTCTAGATTCTGAGTCTCCTCTCCTGATGTCCCCAAAACATCCTTCCTCAGCTCGTCTTCCTACGATCGCTCCGTTCAAACTGTAGACACAATTAATAATACATTCTCTGAGGTTTGCTCCTTTAGTGTTGGGTTGTGATGGTGGAGCTGCTGCTGCATCGTCAATACATCGAGCTCACTGCCCCCTTCAGACCTGATTGTATCAGATTTCTTCCGTGATTACTTCTTATTCGTATTGATTAAGCAGCTCAAAGCGTCATCAGCCAAACCACAGAGGTCGACCATCTTTACGTGCAACATTTTACCAATAATGTGAATAGTCTAACGATTTATGAATTTGAATTTTGCTGAAGGAAGGCCAGATATTATCACCGTGCATGGGTAATAACTTACTATATTGATCGAAACAGTTGAACTGAGAAGGGACATTTCATTTGCCAAGTTTGAAACCTCTAATCCTGATTCATAAGAACTCAAAGCATAATAACAGTTGATTTATTTATTTTCACGAAACTAATGTTGAAGAAAGAGCTTCTTCATATTATTTTGGTCTGAAGTACACTATAACTATTCTGGTTTTCTGGTGAATTTTTATGGATGTATTGTTGCTGTAATGTTCCACCGTATGTCATTCCACATATCAATGATTAACTAAAAAATGCCTGAAAAACATGCATTCATACATTGCGTGAGCTTGCCTCTCCACAGATCTGACCTGGTCTGGTGGCGTCACCTGCTTGTCTCCGTGGAGATAGAGAGTTCGCACTACATTCTAGGACAAGCAATATCATCTCTATGGATACAAGCTGGTGGACATTCCAACCGAAAAGTTACATAATGTCCGTTTTAAATAACAGATTTCACAATATGTGTCTTGTTTCAATAAGTTCAAATTAAATTAGTTTTTGGCCTTGATTATTTAATTTCCTTCTTATTTCAAGATAAATATTTGCCAGCCACAATTGTCAACTAAATATATCAAAATAATGTAATGTTATTGCTTTGCCTGGAATGCTCCACAATATTGCATGAAACATATCTATTCATTTTTAACAGAGGATCCCTTCTCTTATAAACCGCAAAAGAGCTCAAGTTACCGGAGTAACCGTATTTTACATTTTAATGAAGTTTCACACACTTGTCCAGGGTAATGTAACTGTTTAATGATGAGCTATTTCATGCTTTTACACCCCCTGCCTTTTAAAGAACACTTTCCTCGGACTGGAGTCTCGAGCAGACGTGAGTTTTGCCTTAGCTTTAAATGAATCTCATCAGAGTCAATAAATACACAGCACAGATGTAACAGCGCAGTGTGCACGGCTGAGCGTTCTACACAAACAGCACCATATTTTACATAAGCCTACATTAAAGCACAGTGTATCCACTCGCAGATAAAGAAATGATGGTCCTGAGTTGCCCTTATATCCACCCGAAAACACAGGTTTTTTGGGTGCATAAATCAACGTCCAGGGTGTGTCGTTGAAGCCAGTACGGACATAGTCAGCACTTGGCTCTAAATCCTCCCAAACATCAGCAAGTAACATTTAAGTGAACTTTAACATGGACAAGTCGCCTATGCCCTATTAATAAAAAACAATAAATGTAAGCCAGATAAGTTACAATGCATTGAAACAAGTCTGAACGCACCTTTAACAAAGATATAACATAAAGAAGAAGTGAACCCCCCACCAGAAATGTTACATCATGCATAAACAACAAGTGTCATCTCATCATCTCATCATCTCATCATTATTTATCTAAGCATCTCCCCAGACACAGCCGTGTAACTAAGAAGGCCACAGTTCTTTACAGATCCATTATTCAGTTCAATCAGAAGTTTAGTTTGAATGACTTTTAGCAGTATATTGAGCATCAGTGCATTTGTTCGAGAAAAGAAACCCCAGCACAGTCGATAAAGTTCAGCAGGACGAATGTAGGAATCAAGCTAACATCTAGGCCAAGACAAGATAAGAGCAGGTTAGCATTGTTACAACTGGAGTCAATGGGACTTACAGGAGAAGGCTGCTGAAAGTGTTAGCCTTCAGCGTTTAGCCGTGATCTGTGTCAGGGGACCTTTTTAAAAAGGAGTTCTTTGACTGTCAGCGCTGCAAGGTCAAGCACGAGGAAGGCTGCCACTGTAGAGACTCACTTTGCCACCAGATACTACACCAGGTACGCCCTTCGGTTAGCCATTCAGGTTGAGTTCCATTTCTTTGCAACTGGTTCATTTGTGCTGTCAAGCGCTCATGGAGTGTTGTGAGCTTCTTTAGCCAGTATGCGTGAATCATGTCAGGGCCCGGTGCTGTCCAGTTTTTCATACCTGAGACTCTTATCTAGGATGTCTGCCACTGTGACGGTAACTGGGTTCTGTTCAGGAAGGTTGCTGTGGTCCGCTCTTAGATCCATCAGCCACTGTGCATCGCTGTTATGTGTTGCCTCTTTTTCCCCATATACTTTTCACAAAATATATACTTTTCACACAAAAAGAAAATTATATAGACATTTCAACCGGCTCAAATCACATACAAACTTAATTCATATTTAGTCCATCACCATTACCAAAAACATGGAAAGATTGAGACACTTAAAAGCCAAGATTCCAGAGAGTCCATTATGTTTGACCTGACGCTAATCACAAATGCTAATCACTGACTAGCAATTTATGCAAAACTCACTGCAACTTTTAAAATGCAGCTGTTTTGTACATTTTAATTTGTTGTATAAGTCCATACCATCTGAAAATAATGATTGCAGATGGTTTTGATGGTTGAGCCGTTTCTGCATATTTGGTTTGGAGTTTACATTAGGATTAGACCAGCGCTCTCCGGGCCAGAGCCGGACCCCGAAGCAGCGGCCCAGTTTCCCATAATACATTTTTTATTTAGATTTTTTTTTCGCTGTGCCTTCGCGTCGCACTGCAGTGTGTCCACTGCACTCTGCCCCCACTGGTCAATGGTAAATAACACTGGTAAATAACAGCTTCACTGATGATCTGGTGTAAATGTAACATGCATAAGGACTGTGTGCATAAGGAACATTACGCGCCGTGGCACCGGAGGACAACGTGTTTTCGGGGCTTCGTCGTTGGATTGAAGTTGGATTGAAAGGTCTGCGTGAGTGCACTGTACGTCAGACCGCTGTGCGTGATGTACAGATTGTCCCACGAGTCGGGTTATGAAAGGCAGTCTCGTCCCTCGACCTTTGCTTTAGGCGTGACTAAATTCGGAAGCTGATTTCTCCGTAAATATGTGTCGGATTGGAATAAAACACACAACATTTTACATCTTAACGTGACTATGGAGGCGTAGGAAAAATCTGCTGTCAGGAACTTTTTCCCGTTGTCCATTTCATTACGTTGCATATATTTCAATGCTCAGTCTGGGCTATTTTTAATAAACTGCTGCAGGTCAGAGAACTCCAAAAACATACATGATACTGTGCATGTGGCCTAGTGATAGCTGCGTTTGTTCTTTTTTTTTGGCAGCTGCTGTAGGGCACTATGCTTTTAATATCATTTGAACCAAATGTTCTAATGACATTTATTATAAAATAGTCCTGCTTTGGTCCTGCTCTAGACCAGCTTCAGTTCTGTTTTAGTCCTGTTTTAGACCTGTTTTAGTCCTGTTTTAGTCCTGCTTTGGACCTGCATTGGACTTGTTTTAGTCCTGTTTAAGTCCTGCTTTTGTACTACTTTGGACCTGCTTTAGTCCTACTTTGAACCTGCTTTAGTCCTGTTTTAGTCCTGTTTTAGTCCTGCTCTAGTCCTGTTTTAGACCTGCTTTAGTCCCGTTTTAGACCTTCTTTAGACCTTTTTTAGTCCTGTTCTAGTCCTGTTTGAGTCCTGCTTTAGTCCTGCTTTAGACCTGCTTTACCTGCTTTAGTCCTGCTTTAGTTCTATTTTAGACCTGCTTTAGTCCTGTTTTAGTCTTACTTTGGACCTGTTTTAGTCCTGCTTTAGTCTTGTTTTAGACCTGTTTTAGTCCTGCTTTATGGTTTATCCATGTTTTTCTGGTGGATATGGTGTGTTTTAGTCTTGGTTTAAACCTGGGCTTAGTCCAGGTCTGCTTTGCACTAGTCGAGTCAGGTTTCTGGTAAACACTGGGTTTTAGTGCTTTTTCCTGTTTTTAGTCATGTAATATTGTTATGTTTTTACTTCTCTGAACCTAAAGTCCTGTGTTTATTTCTGTTGTTGAATTGTGCCACTGTGAGTTGTTTGTGGATCTTATAGAGATAAAACATAAAATTGTGGTGGGATTTTGTAGTCCGGCCCCCGGACCTGAGCCCTTCGAAAAATCTGGCCCCCTAGAAAATATAATTGGAGACCCCTGGACTAGTCTATGACCATAGGTGGCGTGTAAGTCCAGTGTCTGGCATGAATCATAGCGTGGTTATAAGCATGTATGCTAATTTCTGCACTGATTGCTAATGGTAACAATCTACACAAAAGACTTCTGCAGTGTTTTCTACTCGCTCTGGTGTTTCTTTAGTGTGGTCGAGTGGTTTCAGTCACCAAAACAGCTCAGGTTTTTCATAGTTTGTGACGTTTGGAGGCTAACGCTAACTCTCCTATTGAACATGCTTTGGAGCTAATGTATTCATAGGTTTTTGACATAAGGATTCCTTTCTGATATGAAGGATTTGGCATGGCAACGGTCCTCTGTTGTTACTGCAATAGCTAAATTAAAATCAAAATATTTCATCTTCATATGTATATTTGAATATGGGAGAGGTCGTCACAAAATCCTTCAAATCAGTAAGGAATTATTTGCCTGAACCCCATGAATAGAACTGTACCAACCAGCCAATAGAATACAGGGGATCGTCATGTCCAATGTTTTTTATATAATTAAAACCCCTGTTGATATGATGTTCGTAAAAATAAAGCTGTAACCCGCTTATTTCCAGTCAAATCAATCATTCTGGGAAGCATCAGGATCAGTTTGTACTCCAAACCCACAAGTAAAAAATTACCCTAAAATAAAATAAAAAATGAATGGGACTTTTATATGGATTCCACCACAAGTCTCTAAAACACATTTTTATTGAATTTACCTTCAGCTTTTAAAAGAGAATTGTCAAAACCCAATAAATGCTCATTTTAGTGTCACTCAGACCATCCTCCAACACCAGCTTTACTCCTTCATATATTTAACAAAGAAAATCTAGGCGGAATTTAAAATCTGAATTCCTCTGTGCAGAGCTTGTTTCTACTTATAATTAGAGTGAAACAGACCTCAGAGTCCAAAACTACAGAGTCTCAGCTTCACAAAGGCTCCAGCCAATTGTTAGTGCTCCAGAGGCTTCAGGAACAGCTTCAGTGTTAAATGCGGGCTCATTCTATCAGGCGTTTTAGGAAAAATAGGCCCCTAAGCAAGTGGGGTTAAGAATAAAAAACATTACAATTACCAGTAAAAGCAATATTTGATTTGAACCTGTTCACCACAGATGTTTAATAATTCTACAGACCCTGTCTTTAACTGGGGCCATTTGGGCACTGAAATGATTTTAGTCTGGCGAAGGTGTGTGGACTTAAAAGCACAAAGGAGCTTTTATGGCTGTCCTGATGAAGTGCAGTCACAGGGAGGAGTTTTAGAGACAGAATAAACAGGACGGCTTACTAAAATGTGCGTTCAGGTTTGTTTCTGAAAAGGATTAAACATTAAAACACGGTTGAAAGCTCTTTTTTCGTGTGCATAATACAGGCAGTTAAATGCAGACAGCCCTTTCCACGGTGCATCCTTGACGTTTCCTTTCTCCGCGGACACTAGAGCGATGTCACTCACGCGTGCACAGATTGATTTGTCACCTGTCGGAGCTCCTTTAGCCCACGTCGCGCCCTGGGGAGCAACACGAAGCTGAACGTAATGGACTCGAGAATTAGAAACACAGACAGCTACGCGGGAGAAGCACCGAGTCTGTCTGTCAAACGCCAGTGCAGCTTGCCCCGGCGTCTTCATCCTTTCGCTAACGGGGTTTCTCAATCAGAGCGAAGAACGAACGGGGAAAATGTCTCTGCTAAAAGTAACGATGTGGTGAATTTAAAAGTTTTGCTCTTCATTTTTAATTAGAAAAATACAAAAAATCTGTTGAAGACAACAAAAACACAATGCGCACTGGATTTGGAAAAAAGTAAAGCCTTTACTACATCTTTGTCCTATAAAAACAGACACTTTCTACAAATATTTGAATTTTACATGTACAATACTGCTGCAAAGAACACTAGGGCTGTCCACTTTTAATTGTTTCAATGATTAGTCAATGTTTTATACAAACTTCGTATTAGTTGATTCATTGTTTAGTTTCGATTTCTACCGCAATGGAGTGAACTATAGCTGAAGATTTAGGACTGGATCATGAATTTCATCTTCCAACCTTTCACTTTTTTGTATAAATAGTTGTTTTTGAAGGAAGTCTTGTGCCGTTGTAGACTTGCGTGTGCGGTTTTGGGTCATAAATATGGTCAGATCATAAAGTTCAAAGTTTGAAAGGTTTCGAGAGCATTTGTCCCTTGTAGTTGACTTATTGATCAGGGCAGGTCTTTTGTTCTTGTGTAGCAGCAGATAATGAAGTGAGTTTTATAGACTTGATTGCACAGTTCAATACAGTGTATTGTTGAGGCTATTGCTGTAAAGGGAGAAAGAGGGAAAAGAGGGAGCGCGTGGGCGGCCGGAGCGTTACTCAAAGCCTTAATGTTTCCCTTTAAAATGCCCTATAGCTGCGCGTTCTCGTCATCGTTGTCTGCAAAGCTGTAATAAACCTCCAGCAGAGAAGCTTTTAAGTCAATCAAAAGAGAAGCTTTTGAGTCAATCAAGCTTAAATGCTCGGCTCCACAGGTCCAGATCTATGTGGAGAAAAAGGGCCCGCTCATTAAATCATACGTGCCATTAAAGCACATATTTTGTGCAAATGTATTATTATTTCCTTATCAAAAAACATGCCAGGAGTTGTATTGAACTTCCTTCACACTCCGACTGAGCCTCATGAATCACGCTTGAAACATTCCAGTTTTGTGACGTCAAAGGTAGAGGAGGTGTACTGCGGTGTACTGTGCGGTTTTTAAGTCCATAAATCATTAGCAACAATAGCATATCGGGGTAAGCTAGCTTTTGTGTTGCTTCCCAAGTTAATTCCCTCTGCTGCCAGGAGATGGCGTGCAAACGCCGGATCCTGATGAGGGATCACCTGATTATTGAAAGTTCTAAAACAGGAGATGCCACTGCAGAGGTACAAGAATGTATGTATGTATGTTTAAAGGTCAATAACAAAAGAAGGAATGTATAATATGTGTCCTTTAATGCTTGGTAAAATATCTGAATTTACCTGATAGAACACTTTATAATACTCACACTTTATACCTGTCACCTTAATAATACCTGTTACTTTAATCAGTATATTTTATGGAATATGGTCACATTTCGCCCTTTGAGGAAGCTGCTGTTGGGATTTTGGGTGTTACAAAATTAAATTGAATTGTGAAGTGTCCAATCTCGGATCAAACAAATAACTAAATTACTAAATTACAACACATCCCCTTGTGGATGTGTCGAGTTTAGCGTTGAAACGGCTCTGACTGTGGATGAGCTTCTCTTTGTACATCCAACATTATAAACTCATGTTCTCACTAGGAGTAATATAAACGTCTTCGTCCAATCTTAACTTTGACAGAAAAAACAGCGCTGCCTCGAAGACATCGCATTGCTCTCAATTAACATGTGAAATTGGTCTTTTCCGTGATTATAGCGGTGAGCGCCCGTGTTTCCTGCTCCAGGCAAACAGCTCAGACGAGATTAAACGCAGTTCTTTCTGATTTATGGCGGTTTAAAAGTTGTTTTAAATGGTCCTCTGATTACTATTATTTTTTAATGTTTGTGTTAATGCAATTCCTCCAATTTGAGCTATGCCAATACTGACTTTATGAAAAACACAACTGAATTCAGTATATTCTGTTTCACTAGTTAATATTTATTGAATGGCTTTTTTAAAACTTATTTTAAATGTGCACTATGTAACCCTATTAGTTAAAATTAAAGGAGACATTGTACCTTTTTTGTATTTAGTATTAAACCATAACATAAGTAGATCACCATTTTACATTTTATTTGTTGTAAAATCCAATATTAATCGAAAACGGTTTATATGGGAAATGGGATTATTGACTTCCTGTTCAAAACTGCAGAACTGATAAACCTCTTCATAGTGGCATTTCATCGTAACAAGCAGCAGATTGTCATTTACATGTTTTTATTTTTGAAGAATGGCTACAGAACCTTCTTTGAACCTTGTGTGTATCAATGGGAGTCTGTTTTTTCCTTCAAAGAATCGCATCTAAGTACAGGGATGTGGGCAGGGATAGGGGGGAAGTTGAAAATAAGACATTTTCTGAGCCTCCAATGAAGGACAAAACAGGATTTCTCAAACATGGATGAATCAAGCAAGTTTTGATGAAGGAACACAATTATACCAGTGTTTGTGAACAGAACGCCGCGTCCCATTAGCACGGTACCATTCCTCGAGTTAGCACTGAAGCTTTTTCGATGGGAGAGTTAATGTCCAAACGCGACACACTTTGAACATCCAGAGCTGCTGCCGGCCTGGTGAGCATTAGGTGGAATGCTCTTGGTGCTCAGGGTGTCACAGATCGCTTGGGCCTGTGAGGCGCAGGCCAGTGTTATTGGACTGCCCGTATTTTATTATCATCTTATTGCTTTTTTCCCCATTTCAGTTCGATTTTAATCTAGTTTTAGCTTAGCTTTTATTTTATTCATGGGCTCATTTTTATTTTAGTATTGCTTTTATTCAATACATTGTAATTGTATTCTTTTATAGTCTGGCTTTATTGGTTGCACCATTTTAGTATTCGATTGTCAATACTTTACTGTTTAATGCCATACTGTGGAACATTCCACTCAAAGCGGTAATATCTCCGTGGAACAAAAGTAGGCGGCGAAGTCAGCAGACCTGCTTTTTTTATGAACGGATGTAGATATTCAATTTTACAGCGCACAATCCACCCGAGCAAATACAAAGAGATTATTATCTAAAACGAGCAGCGATTTCGTTGCCATGGGCACTGTGTGACAAAAACTCTAATCAGCTCCATTTGAATGATGATTTATCCGAAAGTCACCTCACGTAGAACTGAACGCTCTTCTCCACCGCCGCGGGTTTGTATTTCAGATGATGGGATTATTAGCACTTTACTATTTGTGAGAAAATGACTTCGAAAATGTCGGCTGAAATAATCACAAAGCAGAAACAACGACGTTTATTGTGTTCAATTGACTCAATGCACATGTTCAGATAATACATACATTTAAACAAGATTATTGCTAGCTAAGTGCCTGCGGTTCCTAATGTGCCAAAACTTGTCCTCAGAAATACCATTCTGAATAAAGCTTTTTGTATAATATCCTCAAATTTCCTCAGCAAAAACATATGCTTTTATTTCCCTCCACTAGTAGTGACATTGCACTGGACTTTTTCATTCAAACATTCAATAATATTACTGATAAACATGCCCCTCTTAAAATAATCAGGGTCAAAAATAAGAAGAGCGTGACAAGCCTGGGCAGAAGCAAATCTGCAGCAGTTTTGTCATAAGCGCAATAAAAATGTTTCTACTGTACTTAAAGCCAAAGCATATTACTACGTCAACACCTTCACTGAATCACAGGGCAATTCTGCAAATTTTGGTAAAATGGTTAAATCCTTAACGCAAAATTCTGCTCAACCAAATGAAATCATTAAAGATGCAATTAGTCTGACAAAGAAAACATAAATTTGTGATGCGTTTAATCAGCACTTTGCTGACGCTGGATATATTTTTGATGCTGCTGCTCCATTTATTGCTGTTACATGAGAATATACCTGATGATCAAGTATTTTCCCTTCGGTCAGGCATGTCCAAACTACGGCCTGGGGGCCAAATGCGGCCCTCAGAACAATTTTTGTTGGCCCGCCGGCTTCCATGCTTGGTCCAGACAACAAAAATTAGAACTTTTTACTGTCAAATTGGAAAGATTCAAGCATTTTGATGTTATACCAACCTAATATTAATGTTCCAAGTCTTATTAGAGGTGTGGAGGCTCATCAAAACAATGCCAAATTCAAAATTTTGAATGATTCACTTCATTGTCGGGTTGTCTGTGGCCCTTTGTGCCATATAAGTTTCAACATGCGGCCCTCTGTGAAAAAAGTTTGGACAACACTGCCTTAAGCCCTCTACACAGTATGAAGTATTAAATATATTGCTCTATAGATCCAAAAAAGTCCACTGGAGCTGACACCTTTGAACCTAGGTTACTTTTGTTTTCAGCTCCACTAATAGTAAATTGTTTAACTCATGTTTTAATCCCACATTTATCCCATAATTGCTTTTATTGCACAAAGGAGGCCAGAAAAATGATTGGAATAATTTCCGTCCAATCTCCAAACTATCCTGCCTAGAAAAACTCTTGGAGAAGCTAATTAGTAACCAGGAGCATGCGTTCTTAACCAAATATTCCATTTTAAATAGCTAGCAGTCTGGATTTAGACCAGGGTATAGTAGTATCACAGCTGCTACCAAAGTTATAAATGATATTGCTATTGCATTGGATAATCATGAAGAATGTGCTGCTGTTTTGGTCAAATTCAGTGGATCCTTGTATTCTCTTGGATCATCAGGATGTTATTGGGTTCGATACAAATTCTAAAAAATGGTTAGCAGATTACCTCACAAATAGAGCTTTCAATCTGAATTATCTTATCTTTAACTAAATTCTTCCCCAAGGGTCTGTCCTTGGACCACTGTTATTTACAATTGAAGAAATCTGCCCGGTTCTATTACACTCGGACAACTGCGTGTTCAGAAACTGGAAGAGGAGTGAAAGTCAACAAGATCTACTCTATCAGTTAATAATAATAATAATAATAATACATTTTATTTAAAAGCGCCTTTCAGAACACCCAAGGACACTGTACAAGAGAATAAAACAGCAGAATAAAACAACAGCATAAAACCCACAGTACAGAACTGGATGATGGTGTAGGAGTGACTGAGTTATGTGGTGTTGGAGTGACTGAGTTATGTGGTGTTGTAGTGACTGAGTTATGTGGTGTTGGAGTGACTGAGTTATGTGGTGTAGGAGTGACTGAAGTTGTGTGGTGTGTGGCAGTGACTGAGTTATGTGGTGTAGGATTGTCTGAACAGGTGAGTTTTGAGTCTGGATTTGAAAAGTGGAAGGGTGTCTATGTTGCGGAGGTCAGGAGGAGAGAGTTCCAGAGCTGAGGAGCAGAGCGGCTGAAGGCTCTGCCCCCCATTGAAATAAGACGGAAAGAGGGGACAGAGAGCTGGAGAGAGGAGGAGGACCTGAGGGAGCGAGAGGGAGTGGAGATGTGGAGGAGGTCAGAGATGTACGGTGGAGCCAGATAGCTTTGAAAGTATTCAGGATAATTTTGAAGTGAATCCGTTGTTTTATGGGGAGCCAGTGAAGTTGTTGAAGGATGGGGTGATGTGATGGCGCGGAGGGCGTTCTGGTGATAATGCGGGCTGCAGAGTTTTGGAGAAGCTGCAGTTTCTGGAGGATTTATTGGGGAGACCAAAGAGGAGAGAGTTACAATAATCGATCCGGGAGGTGACTAGACTGTGGACAAGTATGGCTGTGGTGTGAGGAGTGAGAGAAGGACGGAGACGAGAGATGTTGCGAAGGTGGAAGTAGGCGGAACGAGTGATGTTGTTGATGTGGGAGTGGAAAGAAAGGGTGCTGTCGAGGATGACACCCAGACTCTTGACTTGAGGGGAGGGGAGGACAGTGGAGTCATTGATAGAAATTGTGAAACTGTTGGATTTTGAGAGAGTGGAAGGGGTGCCTACCAGTAGGACTTCGGAGTTACTAATACATACCAGCGCTATAGATGACCAAGATTCATGAGTTTCATTTAACGCATTCTTTTATTCTCCTAACAAAGTCATCTATACAGACGTCTGGACCTCTGGGAGCCTAACACTCGTTACTTCGCGTCTTCATAGCCCGGAGAGTAACGGGGCATCCACATTCTCCAGTATTCAAGACACAAAAATGAATATGCATGAGCCTAAAGTAAGTCCTTGTAGTACGGCCGTGATTGGCCCAGTGCCCATCTGACCCCCTTCATGGTTTCCTCCTTTTTCTCTTTGTCTGCTCGTGTTACTGAGACTGGTCACTCCCTGAGAATCACAGTGTAAAAAGAGCAGCACAGAGAAATAGCAGCATAACATTGTATAATAGTGAATATATGATTATAACATTGTATAATAGTGAATATCTGATAAATGCACAATATGTAGTTCTCTTCACAATTTATACAAATGAAATTGGACATAATCTAAAATATAGTAGCACCCACTTGTATGCAGATGATGCAATTCTATTTGATCGGCTGCACAAGTGATTCAAAATATCGAATCAGGATTTTCACTCCAGCCAACTAAACTATGTTAATTTCAAATTTAATTAATTCATAAACAAAACGTATGATGTTCTCCAAAAGGAACTCTAGAGACTTAAAAAAGCAATGTATTCTTTCTTACGCTAGATGATAATATGATTGAACAAGTACTTATTGCAAATACTTGAGCATCTAGATCAATAAACTCTCCTTCAACAAACATGTACAAGAGCTGACAAATAATTTTAAATCCAGATTGTCATTCTTCTTTAGAAATAAAAAGTGTATTTCTCTTAATTGTAGGAAACAGTTAATCCAGGCTACTTTTCTCTCAGTTCTAGATTATGGTGACATTATTTGTATGCATTCTACAGCAACAGTCCTAAAACCTCAGAACTCACTTTATCACTCAGCTCCGAGGTTCAGCTCTAAGATTCAGCTCTAAGGTTCAGCTCGGATACAGAGTAGGATACAGAACTCACCACTTTCACATCAGATCAGGCGTTCAACTCAGAATTGGGAAAAATACTTTCAGCACCTTTGCTTAATTTCTATGGAACAAAACTCAGACAAAATTTAAATATGATAATCTTGTTCCATTTTCAGGCGCTTGTTAAAAAATATCTGCAAACACAGTGCTCTTGCTTTGCATGATTTTGTTCCATATTGAATGTGTTATTGTATTTAACTTATTGAATATAGGTGAAACTTGATTGTATAAATGGGTAGTGATATAATAATACCAATTATACACATACTATTTTATTTTATGATGTAAAACATAAAAGTGCCTGTCAGACTAGTTGTTGATTTGGAACCAATGGTTGGAGGAACTGCTTTCTTATTGGAAAATCAATTTGAGATCCAAAATACAGCATGACTCGACTACATTTTATTAATAGAGCAAAAGAAAAAATAGAAAACAGAGTTGACCAAAGTACTGCACATGTGTTCAACAGGAAATATGACAAACTGTGATAAAGTGGTAAATAACTGTTTTGTATTTAAGAATAAATCAACATTTGTATTAATATATCCATCTTTTTTAACATGTTTACTTCATATATGGAGACACTTATAAGTATTGTTTATGAAATGTTGAATACAAATCTTACATACCCTACCTTTAAAGGACACGTACTGTATTATTCATTGTTTGTATTATTATTGGCTTTTAACACAGTCTTGAGTATTTTATGTTTTAGAACTTTAAATCATTGAAACAACACAATACGTGATTTTCTATCAGTCAGGCCTTCTCTCATCACGATTTGTCTTCCATCTACTGGCAGTTGAGGAAATGACCATGAAAACAAAGCTAGCTATTTAAGCAACGTGCCCTGAGATGCTAAGATGAGTACCCTTTGATGGCAGAGAGTCTGGTGATGTTTTATGGCACAGGAGATCTCAGGAGTTTTGAGATCTGCTCAACTTTTGACGTCACAATCCAGGGAAAGGTGACGCGCAGAGAAAGAGGACCTTGTAAGCAGCATTAATGAAACAAGCGTGAATGAAGCTAAATACAACTCCAGGCATGTTTTTGATGAAGCTCAAAAAAGTCAATTTAGCATAATACAGTATGTGTCTTTGAATTAAAATCTTAATACCCAACCAAAATTAACGTTTTGAACTCAAGTCATTAGATGTTCCTTTTTGCAGTGAAGTTTACAATACAAACCACAACATGTCCATTGCCTCCAAAACCTTTTTATATCACGCTCCTCTCAGTAAACATTGCATTATAGACAATTCTCCAAACACCTCATGCATTACATAACAGAGCTTTCAGATACTCTGCAGTGGAAACTTTCGCTGCTGAAGAAGTGTAGACCCAGCCTCGCCCCCCTACGGCAACAGATGAAGGATTGGACCTCATTTCAGACCTTCAAACCAAGAGCCATCCTAGCCGTGCGATTCGATGTTTTTATCCTCTCCCCCACAGCAGACCTCCATCCCGCTCCGAGTACTGTTCCTACACAGATACATTTTCTCGTGTGGCCACCCGCGCTCTCATCTTCTCCGTTGCTTGCGTTTGACTTGATAAATAAATCTGCGCAGAGGGTTTCTCCCGAGGACCACAAAATCCATAAAATTCACTCAATCTCTCTACCTGTTTTTATTTATTTTTAAAAATCTTCTCCCGCACTACCAGACAAACCCACAAGAGCAGACGTGAGATAAAATTCTGTGTAATGTGTATTTTAGAGATAAGACATGAATAAACTTTATTGACTCCTGAGGGAAATCTGTCTTGGACTCAGTGCAATATTTGCCACGTAACACGAAGAACAACAACAAACATTCAACAACAGCAGAGTCACAATGAAATCAATACTTTTTTTTTTTACAAGAAATGAGTAGATGTGATGGTAAAGTGCTTTATACTAGGACACAAATTCTGCATTATCTGTATTGTCGTTTGCCTTTAAACACTTAATTTGGCATCTCGTGTTTTAGAACTTCAGTCAGGCGTTCCCTCATCAGGATTTGGTATTAGCTCCTCATCTACTGGCAGCAGGAATTACTACAGGGAAGTAAACAAAAGCTTGCACAGGAGTCTTCTAGATCTCTACCTGTGACGTCTGGAATCGTTGAAACGGAGTGTTTTTGTGAGGCTCAGAGAAGGAGCAGCGAAGACGAGCTCGTAATCGTAGGATTAATGAAACAAACGTGAACAAAGATAAGTACGATTCCGGGCGTGTTTTGAGGGTTAGGGTTATGAGTCCTATAATCGCAGAATAGTAGTGTTCTGTGTGCTTGTTCTGCTGAAGCTCAAGATAACTCTAAAACTGTTCTGGAAAAGCCACATTTTGTTTGGAAACTAGTTTTAGTATCGATTAGTATCTGATATTTGATTCTTTTGACAACCCTATGTCCCAATCAACGTTTGTTTCCACTGCATGATGTCACTATAGGTGGCAATCAGACAGTGTCCTCTGTGTTTTTAAAGTCCATTTACGATCCTTAGACACTATGCAGCTGATCAACTTGGTGCACTACGGCTGCGTCCAAATGTCCACACTCGTCCCCTGACCCCCCATTCACTCCTGCACTATTCAACAGACTCTAAAGTGCACTCAATCACGGAGCAAGTGAGTGAACTCTATCGGAGTCAGCAAAACTCCGATAGAAATGTAATAAATATTGGTCAAATCCGTCTGACACGCACATATTTATGGAGTAATAATCACCACACAAGTCATGGAACTCACTTTCAACAACAAACAGACTGGATATTTCAACTTTTTGCCTGTGATGGTGACTCAAGCTAAGGTTAGCAGCTAACGCTAGCAACTTTGCAGCGTAACGGTTTATTTAAGAGTGTTTTGTTCATATTCTCAACAGTGCGTTTAAACATCTCTTCTGCTTCATTCAGTCGTGTTCTGTCCAGTTCCGACTCTTGCAATGCGTTATGATCTATTCAAGGTGCATCGTGGGAAATTTTGAGTGCACTAGTTTTTCAGCTGCTGGACATTCGGACAGCACTAAAAATGTCGTGAGCCCTAAATAGTGCCCTCTGTGGAGACATTCGGACGCAGACAGTGTAACTTTCCTTCACTGTTACGTCTTTGCATTTCCTGGTATGTTCCACGGCATGGGGATTATTCAGATCAATTTTCTTTAATTCATTTACAGGTGCTTTTATTGCCAAAAAGGAAACGCCGGCGGCTCACCTCTACAGGCTCGTCTCCAGGGAGATAGATAAATTTAAGCCCTTTCAGTGGAACATTTCAGGCAATACCATGGACAGTATTCCAGGCAACACGTGTCCATGGAGACAAGCAACGAACAACATCGTGAATTTTATGTAGAATGTAAAATACCAATATCCTATAGTCTTAGTGAAGCATGTGACCTAAACTCACTGCAGTGAACCGCGGCAGCAGCAGTTCTTCTCTGTGTTTTGGAGGTACATATTTCCACGATGTTTAGTCAGACATGCATTATTCATCCACTCTGGGCAGCGGTTACAGACAGCATCCTTGACTTTGTACAGGAAAAACAATCCTGCAAGTGCTAAAAAAAAACATCTCGCCCAGAATCCCAAATAAATGCAGTTTGTGTGGGCGGAAAACTCTAATTTATTCACGATTCAATTTGATTTTCATTTAATTCAGCCAAGAGTCTACAAGTGTTTCCCTCAGGTGCTTGAGCTTCAGGGAAACACATCCACTGCATGGCCTGGAATGTTACACTCTATGGCATTAAACGATCTCCTTGGACACAAGCAGTTACAGGTCAGATCTGTGGAGAGGCGACCCACCCCCGCCTCACAATGCATATTTTTTAATGCATTTTGAGTTTTGGCCGATAAAAACACATTCACAATGAAGACATTCAAGATAGATATGATTAATTAAATTCGATTCAATTCAATTTATTTTTGTAATGCCCAAAATCTCAACAGCGGTTGGCTCGAAGGGCGACAGTGAAAAACAGAAAAAACAATGTTCTGGTAATGTGACTTGGTAATGTCGCAGCTTTCTGTGTCCTTAGACAAATGTCCCAAGATCCCCTGTCCTTAGACCCTCCTTCTCGGCAAGGAAAAACTACCAAACCTCTTTGGTAGTTTGAAGAGAAGCAGCAGAAAACATTACATACAGCACATTTACAGAGAACATGCTTCTGGCTTTTAAACATGCTTTTTGCACCTTGTGATTAGTATTTCACATTTTCTAACTTCAAATAGTGTTTACCTGCTTTACTTATTTCAATCACTTCCTGTAGACATATCACCAACATGTCACGGAATGGGTGATATCCGGATGCATTTGGGAGTGAAAGAGTGCGAGGGTCACGGATTCAACATTACCATGCACTGTCCTGATCAAATAAATAAATGAATCAATCAATCAATCAATCAATCAAGGGTGGTATATACTATACTTAATCCAGTAACAAGATTCACAATTGAAAGCTGGCTTAAAGTAGCATGTCAACTAAAAATGATAACAGATAGAAAAGTATTCAAATGGTTATCTTTGGATGAGAGTTTTCAACCGGCAAAACACAACTCAACATTTAAGAAATGGATTAACAGGGATGTCACGGCCTTCTCCACAATTATTAAAAACAATGAGATAAAGCGCTTTCAAGATCTTTAAGCGACATTTGGACTTGATAATCAGCACTTCTTTATATACATATACCTTTAAATGAGAGAATATTTTTATAAAGAAGTAGGATCAGAAGGAGTGGATAGAAACAATGTAGTCTTCGAAAGAATAATTGGTGAATATCAACATAAAAGCTTAAGATAATATCAAAACTGTACACTGGTTTGACGTCAAAATGTTACCACCTTTGATGTCAAAGAAAAATGGGAAAGGGAAATGTCCCCCACCACATCAGAGCAGGAATGGTACGAAATATGTGCGCTCATCATTGAAATGGAGAGAGTTCAACTGGAAGAACTGTATTCGTTTTTTGATAAATCTGTCTATAAAATGCAGGCAAGTGGCAAGTCAACAGATGTGTTGGAGATAATGCAAATCATACTCGTAGTTTCTGGAGCTGCTCTCAAATCGAACCGTTCTGGAACTCAATACATTAAGCTTTATTAAATATACTTCAGTATCCTGTACCTTTCACCCCCATAGTGTTGTACTTGGGAAATATCTAAGTTGTAAACCCAAAGGACCAATACTTGGTCAACTACTGCAAGGAAAGCCATTACGAGAAAACCTAAGTCACCCAGCCGCATGGAGTGGACTGACATTGTACAGGAAATATTCACCATGGAGAAAATGACCTTCACCCTTCAACTCAAAGAAGACAAATTCTGTGAAAAGTGGCACAAATGGATGACCTATAAGAACTCTCTGGACAGCACATAATCAACATTATCACAAGGCAATTTATTGAAGGTTGCTGTTTGGTTTTTTTGTGTTTATTTTGTTTATCATTTAAATTATGTATTTTGGTTTTCTGTGAAACAGTATTATTTGCTAAAAAAACAAACAATTAAACATAAGTAAATAAACAAAAAATAGAAAAGTGTTTACGTTTGGGAAACACACTTTACAAACTAAACTTCCAATGTAGTATTTAGGTGTTGGAACGCCCTCTGCTGTCAGCAGAGGGAATGAACAACAGTAAAGGAATAAATGACGCCCTTAGGCAATGTGACTCCTATGCTAATATAGAGCCACAGAACGAGTTAAAGAAAATAGAAATCCTGATTTTTACCTGTGGCTCAAAATCCGTGAAACATTTGAAACAGAGTTATTTGTGAGGCTCAGAGAAGACAACCTTGTAATCAGGATTGCTGAAACAAGTGTGAATGAAGCTAAACACAACTCCAGGTTTGTACAATCTTAAAAGCTTAAAAAGTGCATATTTCATATACATGTCCTATAAGTCTGTCCTTGTAGGAATATAAAGTGTTAAAGACGGAACATGCTTCGTTTGGTCTTAGAGATTATTCCTGAACAGTTGGTTGCTAGTCCTTATTCGCGCTCGACAAAACACTGAATATAACATCTGTATGACTTTCTTACACTGTGTTAATTAATGAATTCATATCCCCCCCTCATTTCTATCCCTTTCCTCTCTCTTCTCATCTCATTTAACATTAGAAATTCAAATGTTCCGACATCCCACCTGTTTGGTTTCACATTAATAAATCTAAGCTGCTTTATCTGGGTTTTACATCTGTCCAAAAATCGCCCGAAGCTAAAGACGCATCCACATTAGCATAAGCTCATTCTTGCTTTTCATGCTCTTTTCTCTCCGATCAATAACAACTCCAATCTGAAAATGCACTCTGAAGTGCAGTTTACAGCTGCAGTTTCAGATTGACCCACAGTGGGAGGAGGCTACTGGTTTATTTTTGTTTTTCTATTGCTTTTCTCTTAGCTTTTCTCACCTCCAATGTCTTAGAACGGCGCTATCCCCAGAACACAACAAAGAGACTGTTCTTGAAAGAGGTTTTGCTCCAGCTTCTGTGCAGTCGAAATTGTTTTGAGAGAGTAGAATGGTGTTTCCTGTGCTGCCCGGTGGTCGAGTGGTTAAGGCACAGCACACGTGCCAGGCACCAAGTGCAGCTGGCCGCAGTGTCGTGAGACAATTTACTTCGACAATTTACTGCATGTCCTCCTCTCTCTCTCGCTCGTCCTCCATTTCTTACTCATCTGTCCTGTCTAATAAAGCCTGCGGGCCCAAAAATCTAAAATGAAAAAATTTTAAAAAAAGTGAGGAAAAGGAGCCACTTTTCCTGGATCTATTATCAGCATGTATCGAGTTACAGAGCGCAAAATACCTGCATTAAAACATATTTTCTGTTTCTGTATTCTGTATTCTGAATACTTAAACAACTTTCCCATTGATTTGCATATATATATAGTGTAAATTAGAAATGAATCTTTCTTCTAAATTTGGTTATTATATTGGTCTTTTTCCTTAACAGTAGTTTTTACATCCCCCACCCCCTCTTCCCTTCCCTTCAGAATGGACTTGCAGTGGCAGAAAATAGTCGTCTTTCCCTCAACTATGAACAAAGATAAAACACCAAGACCAAAAGTGGGTCTTAGCCCGTAGTAACTCCTAAAAACCAACCTAAACCTGCCCAGGAGAGGAATTACATCCCCAGAGCCGCAGGGATTAGGGCACTCATAAAGATTAGCAGATATAGATCCTAAACATCTGAAGTTATGTGCGATTAGGGAAGGAGGCAGTGGTCCCTCTTCATCTGGGACACGAAGTTGCAAGCAGGACAGAGGCACTCATTTAAAATAAGTCTTAATTAAATTGTGGCTGAAAAGGTCTTGAACACAACACGTTTTGGCCTTCATCTGGGCTTGGATTTCAAAAGAGCAAAACGACTGCCAGTGCTATGACATACTGAGAGGTCATGAAATAGGACTGGCAGCCATTTTGTTCTTCTAATATCTAAGGCCAAAATATTCAGCCATGATTGGTCTGAATCCCATGAGTGCCTCTGTCCTACTTACTTCCAGCAGGTATCTTTACTTTATCTAGCTCCATATCATTTTTTGACCTGGACTAAAACAATGATGAAGTTATGAAATATAATTAAAACAAATGTAAGACATCGATTCAATGGTTCATCAGCGCATTAATTATCACATTTTATACTTTAATAGTTC
The DNA here is from genome assembly GCA_015082035.1 of Chaenogobius annularis. Classification (NCBI taxonomy): domain Eukaryota; kingdom Metazoa; phylum Chordata; class Actinopteri; order Gobiiformes; family Gobiidae; genus Chaenogobius; species Chaenogobius annularis. The sequence continues at coordinate 86,486 of BJKM01000130.1, read as the reverse complement.
TCAAAAATCTGTCTGAAAGGGGACCTACTCATATCTTACTAAAACGTAAAGGAAAGAGATAGCTTTTCTTCTGTATCTGGACTTTTACTGTGGACTTTTAGTGTTTATCAGGTGTGGAGAACAGACTGTCTTTAGTTCTCAAGAAGGAAACGGCCGCAATATGCAAATGACTCAAACATGAATGAAACGCAACATAACCAGGTCTGTTTTGACAAGTGCAACACGGTCAGAAAAGACACTTAATAGCTCCCATTCTGTCCAGGCTGCGAGTCCTGGAGCTGTTTTGATGCCTGTGCACTCTCGTCTGTGCAGTGGCCTCAGCTGCAGTGGCCTCATTACTGCAGTGAATGAACACAACGCACTCTCAGCCCAGCTCCTCTCATCAGACCGGTGGAAAATACACCCGCGACCAAACAAGCTCAAATCTGCACTCTAACAACGCTAACAGCAGCCAGCAACAGCCACAGCCACAGCAGCAGCAACAGCCACGCAAATGAATGAGAACAATAGATCAGAAAGAGACGCCGTGCTCCTCAGTTTTAAGTGAGGAGACAGGCTGTAGGAGACAGGGTGTAGGAGACAGGGTGTCGGAGACAGAGTGTAGGAGCCAGGCTGTAGGAGACAGGCTGTAGGAGACAGGGTGTCGGAGACAGGCTGTAGGAGACAGGCTGTAGGAGACAGGCTGTAGGGGACAGGCTGTAGAAGACAGGCTGTAGGAGACAGGCTGTAGGAGACAGGCTGTAGGAGACAGGCTTTAGGGGACAGGCTTAGGGGACAGGCTGTGTAGGGGACAGGCTGTAGAAGACAGGCTGTAGGAGGACAGGCTGTAAGGAAGACAGGCTGTAGAGACACAGCGTGTAGGAGACAGGGTGTCGGAGACAGGCTGTAAGAGGACAGGCTGTGGAGACAGGCTGTAGGAGGACAACTGCAGGAGACAAGCTGTAGGAGACAGAGTGTAGGAGACAGAGGCGGTGTCGGAGACAGAGGTGTAGGAGCCAGGACTGTAGGAGATAGGGTGTAGGAGACAGGGCTGTCAGGTATGACAGGGTGTAGGAGCCAGGGTGTAGCAGACAGGGTGTAGGAGACAGGCTGTAGGAGACAGGTGTAGGCTGTAGGAGACAGGTGGCTGTAGGAGACAGGCTGTAGGAGACAGGTGTATGAGCTGTAGAGACACAGGCTGTAGGAGACAGGTGTAGGAGCCATGCTTCAGGAGACAGGCTGTAGGAGACAGGGTGTAGGTGACAGGCTGTAGGAGAGAGGGGTGTAGCGGAGCCAGGGTGTAGGAGACAGGCTGGAGGAGACAGGGTGTAGGAGCCAGGCTGTAGAGATAGGGTGTAGGAGCCAGGCTGTAGGAGATAGGGTGTAGGAGACAGGGTGGTAGAATGACACGGTGTAGAGGAGCCAGGGTGTAGTAAGACAGCTGTAGAGACAGGGTGTAGGAGACAGGGTGTGGTGACAGGCATTAGGAGACAGGGTGTAGTAGTGACAGGACAGGTTGTAGGCAGAAGACAGGCTGTAGGAGCCAGGGTGTAGGAGATAGGGTAATGTAGGAGACAGGTGTAGGAGACACAGCCAGGGTGTAGGAGACACAGCCAGGGTGTAGGAGACACAGCCAGGGTAGGAGCCAGGGTCGTGTAGGAGAGATAGGGTTGTAGGAGAAAGCCAGGGTGTAGGAGCCAGGGTGTAGGAGACACAGCCAGGGTTAGGAGCCAGGGTGTAGGAGCCAGGGAGACACAGCCAGGAGACACAGCCAGGGTGTAGGAGCCAGGGTGTAGGAGCCAGGGTGTAGGAGCCAGGGTGTAGGAGCCAGGGTGTAGGAGCCAGGGTGTAGGAGAGGAGCCAGGGTGTAGGAGCCAGGGTGTTTGTGTTTGCCCCGACCTGCAAATGCGTGGGAAAAACATGCTCAGAGCTGTTTGTGGTTAACACTTCCTGCAAATACAAGCGTAAAGAGCACATGTTTTTCCTGAGCTGAAATCATCTTTCCTCCGGCTTTTGATTTGGACAAACACTGCAAAAAAGAACAAAACAAGTCTACTTGTAGTAAAAATAATATGTCATTAGTTCGAAGCATTTTACATTAACTATGCCTCAATAAAGCATGAACAAAGACTTAATTCATAATGAACACATAGTAATTAAGGGTTTAGGAGTTAGGGTAAATGATGTAATTATCTGAGTTTGTTCATTATTAATTAAGTCTCTGTTCATGCTTTATTAAGTCTAATTAAGTTGTAGTTATTATAAAGTGTTCAAGATTCAAGATTTTCATTGTTAAGGTGCAATATCTACTAAAACATATACAATAAATAAATAAACAAAGTAAGTACATTTAGATTGGGCAAAACGGCTGAAATCTCGTGCTTTTCCCTCACAGTGTGTGTTTTTGTACAGTGTTTGTCTCCGTGCCTGGACCAATCGGGGGTGCTGCAGATTCTGTTCTGAGGAATGAGTCTTGCGTTATTTTTGTTCACATTGTTTGTCGTCAGAGCTACAATCCTGGAGCGCATTTTTCCTCCTGCCAGCTTCTGTTTTCAGGCCGGAGATGGTGCAATACTCAGGAAACAGACACTTTTCTGTGAGGCAGCGCTGCTCCACAGACAGCAGAGGTACACGATATATACAATATACAAGTGTTTGCCTTCAATTTTCCCTTTGACACTTATTTTTTTTAACCCATGAGACAGAAATTTTATGATTAATTTGTATTGGAATGTATGATTTTTCAACAATTGCATTACAAATATATAAGATGATTGATTCTATTTTGTAAATCATTGGATAGATGATGGATGGGTAGATTTTTAAAAACTGTATCACATTTTTAGCCACAAGGAGTATTGAACTCCGTCTCTCTTATTTGGCTTTGGTCCTGTTTTAGTCCTACTTTAATCCTGATTTAGACCTGCTTTAGTCCTGCTTTAGTCCAGCTTTAGTCCAGCTTTAGTCCAGCTTTAGTCCTGCTTTAGTCCTGCTTTAGTCCTACTTTAGTCCTCCTTTAGTCCAGCTTTAGTCCAGTTTTAGTCGTGCTTTAGACCTGCTTTAGTCCTGCTTTAGTCCTGCTCTAGAAGTGCTTTAGTCCTGCTTTAGACCTGCTTTAGTCCTACTTTAGACCTGCTTTAGACCTGCTTTAGTCCTGCTTTAGTCCTGCTCTAGACGTGCTTTAGACCTGCTTTAGTCCTGCTTTAGTCCTAGTCCTGCTTTAGTCCTGCTTTAGTCCTGCTTTAGTCCTGCTTTAGCTTTAGACCTGCTTTAGACCTGCTTTAGTCCTGCTTTAGTCCTGCTTTAGACCTGCTTTAGACCTGCTTTAGTCCTGCTTTAGTCCTGCTTTAGACCTGCTTTAGACCTGCTTTAGTCCTGCTTTAGTCCTGCTTTAGATCTGCTTTAGTCCTGCCTTAATCCTGCCTTAGACCTGCTTTAGTCCTGCTTTTGTCCTGCTCCAGACGTGCTTTAGTCCTGCTTATGTCCTGCTTTAGTCCTATTACCTGTATAATTTAACTACACAAGAACCAAACATCCCTTCAAATCCACGCTGTATAGACATGTTTGAAAAATGTGGCTGCGACTCGATGATGTCACTCTCCTCCCACGCTGTTGACTTTGGAATAGAAACAATAAGAAACACCAAAGACTGAACACAAACTAATTATAAACGGATCAACGCGTGTATGACGGTCTGATCCCAGTGGCTTTCGGATGTGCAAGAAATGTGTCTATCTCCATGGAGACAAGAAGGTGACGACACCGGGCCAAGTGACGGCTCTGATCTGTGGAGAGGCCCGTCTGTATAATATAAAGTATAATGCGCCTTTAAAGCGGACATATTATGCATCCACTGGCTTTACAAATGCTTTTGGTCACATTGGGATCATATTTCACATTTTCTAACTTAAAAGTAATGTCTATATTTGTATAAACCTCTACTATTACTGGCCTTTCTGAAGTCTTGCCTTCTCCTGACCCTGTACTACATGCTGTTGTGGTATATGCCCGTGGATGAGTAGATGACAGGTTCAAACCTCAGAGAAGACAGAGCTAGTTTGGAAAGTTGGAGAAGGCATGGCTTCAAAAGGGACCAAACGTGGTATGGGTGGATCCTTCAGTATCATACAGGGGGAAGGGTCCTCACACAGCACAGGGCCCACGACTACGGAGGGCACGCCTATTCACCAAAGCACACGCCCCCTGGTTTGGACCAAAGTGATCCCATTGGCCGCTGAACACCAGATGACCATAAGAACACATCTAAGATTTTCCTTCATATTAAAAAGATCTCCTTTAAATCATATACAAATTTAGTTCTGTTTCCAATCCAAGCGTTTAAAGGCATATCTGGGTGTTGGTTGCCCTGGTTACAGGAGCCGCCTGTCTGCTCTGTGTTCTGACATCACTAATCCTGCAGAGGGCGCACCTTGACATTGCACTTTCTCTGATATTTAATTGAGCTGTGGTTATTTAGCTTTACATGACTGTTTCGTCATGTTCAAAGTTTAGCAGGTTGTTCTCACTTAATGATATAAGACAGGTTCGCTGCCAACTAAAGGCTGAAGTTGAAAAAAACTAACGCTGAAGTCTCACAACACTTTAAAAGTTGGACAAACATAAACTCTCCCAGAGTTTCTCCTTTGATGAACATAAGAGGGCGTATGTGTTGTTTTGTAAGACGTGTGCGGTGCAGCCATATTTGTTCAGCTCTGCTTTTCTGGAGGATTTTGGGACAAACAATTATTTAGTCTTTGTTCATCACAGTCTGTCGCTCGGGTGCTTCTGGTGCAGGGCTGTACAGGACGCTCAGATACTCTAATATTTACTTCATGAGTTTATGCACCTAAAAGCATTTCCACCTTTCTAAATTCCCTTTAACTGTAATGCGCATAAAAAAAAATCCACCTGAAGCGAGCGGATGAACTTTTAAGCCAATTAAAGGTTCAAAATGCAATATTTGGAATTTCCACTTACTTTTACTCATGTGATTCTTCAAAATGCACATTAAAGATAAGGTTTACGTCTCTGTGTGAACCCTGTGACAAGCCCCCGTCCAGACTGCTGGGTGACTCTGGGCTAGGCGCCAGTCACCCACGACCCCATCACAATATTTTAGAACTGCTATAGTTTGAACTGAGCTTTAACTGCTGTTTAACTGTATTTTACTGGATTTGACGAGCTGGTTTATGATTCATATTTCTGTAATCACTGGGCCTGTCCTCATAAAACTAAGTCTTTTGCAAAGTTCAAAGTCTTCTTTAGTCATATCATTTATTCACAACAGCCTCAGAACGTGGCGTTATGATTCAACTCCCAAAGCGTGATTGTTGTCAGTGTAAAGGACTTTAAGACAAAAAGATTAATATGACTCGTTTGTGAAGCCAATTCCAAAAACACAAGGATACGGTACGTGGATTTCCCTTTTGATATTTCTTTCAAAAGCAGTGAATGTCCCATGGAGTTACATAAGCAAACCGCTGTTCAGCCAGATTTTCCTCAGATTTTAAGTCGTGCCGAGTCAGTCGTCTCTTGTCGAAAACCGTCGCAGCTGCTTCAGTCTCGTCGCGTGGAGCTGTTACAACTTGACTTGCATCTGAATCACAAAGTCTAAACCGTGAAAAGACATGACAGAACCCTGTAGCATTTAAACATGGACTAAAGATGATTCTGGCCGTGCTTCCGGAGACGCTGGAAAAACTTTCTATTTTCATATTTTTAGAAGATAGAGATGCACAAACAATGGCAACAACGAGGCACATCACACACAAGAGATGGCACTCAAAATGACATCCATGAGAAGTTTGTCCGACTTCGTCACCTCTGTCCACACATTCGCTGTCCATTTCAGACACTCCTCGGTGAGCTAGCATCACAGCTAGCCTAGCGCCACAACTCTCCGTTTTGGTCGGCAAGTGATCGCATGACGCTATTTAACCAACGAGCCTCATGTGTTCGCTTTCTTCTATCAGCGGTCACAGGAGCCGAGAAGATGAGTTTCAGGAGAAAACGCGACCCGTATCAGCCGAGCGGGCGCTTGCAGCCGTAACGCTGCTGTAGCTGTAGCCGTGACACCTTTATAGCCTTGACGCTCTTGATGCCGTAGCCGTGACGCTGCCTTGATACTCCCGCGAACTAGTGACAATGGTTGAGGATTGGTTGGTCTGTTGGTCCGTTGGCCTCTTGCTCTTCTGAGACCCTTTTTAAGAACTACCGGCTGGTCCAAAGCAATTTTTGCGATTTATTTTTCATTTCTGGCGGTATTTTTGTGCACTCACCGACCTTTTCACGCTCAAACCCGTCCAGCACTTTGCTCTCCTGCATCTGTAAAATGGACCGAAAGGAACCAGTCACTGCATTAAAAAAAACGTGTAAAACGAGACGCACACACACACACACACACACACACACACACGTTGGATGATGAAGCGTCCTGTGTAGAAGCTTTGAAAACCAGCTTTAGATTCGCAGCTGCTCCTCTGCGTCGCTCCGAACCACCTCCGCTCTCTGACTCAGCGCCGTTTAAGGACAGACCTCTCATGGCTGCAGTTATTTTGGGCTCGAATCGATCATTTCTTTAAAACAAAGAGGGAAAATCTCGTCGTCGCCATTTGGTTTTATTCACATTATTTACATGTCGACTTCACAGGCAAGTAGCGAAAGACGGGCATGTAAAAGTACAAAGGTGGGTACTACTCATTTACATTGACTTCTCCGATGAGGTTCCAGACACTATCTTCTGCTTAAGTAATATATTACTTTGAAAATACCAGCTTTTGTTCATTATTTAATGTTTTGTCTTTCCAATTATCACATTAACTTCAAATTATAAATCATACTCTTACATGAGCAGCAGTTTCACCAGGTTTTCCTCTACCCACCTCTTCCAGTTTTAGTGTGGATCTAAGCAGATGAGGAAAACATAAAATGTCACCCAAATTTTGTTTTTTCCAGTAAAATGGAAAAGAAAAAGTAAATAACAGTGTCAGAAGAGTGACCAAATATGTGAGACCAAGCAAGAGACAATCCACATGAAGTACACTTAGTTAGAAGTACAAAGTTGTGATCAAATTTAAAAACTGCACTCAAATAAATGAAATCAAGGCCCTAAATATACTGCGCTGTATCTGATTTTTACACACCGTAACTAGTTCATTGTAAATTGTTTGCAGCTTTCCAAACTCCAAATGCGTTCATTTGGTCCTCAGAAAAAAAGAAAATTCACATTGAAAAACCCTCAGGAACCTGACGTTACAACTGTTTTTTTAAAAGTACCTTAAACAGCATTTAAGTTAAGAACAACAGATTTCCACAATAAAACTCATTATTACATTATTATTTCATGAAATACTGTTCTTAATGTTCGTTAAAGAAAAAAAAAAAAATTGGGACGTTTCACACGAATAATATTTAGCTTTTGAGACGGCAACAACACATTTGACAGTTTAGCATAGGGCTATTCAACATAAGGCCTGGGGGCCAAATCAGGACCTCCAAGTTATATAATCCTGCCCACAACCCGTCTTTCAAATATGTAACATAAAAAACTTGTTTACTGGTTTCATTCTGTGTTAGCACTAGTTTAGACCTGGTTTGGGCTTGGTTCAGTCCTTGTTTAATTCTGCTTTTGACCTGTTTGATTCTGGGTTAGTCCTGGTTCAGACCTGGTTGGTTCTCGTCTAGTCCTAGTTTAATTCGGGTTCAGAACTGGACAAATTTGCAAAAGAAAGCATTTTGTGTGTTATTTCACCCAAAAATCGAATCTATCAGAAGTTATTAACTCAATCTATTGAGACAGTGTTGTCATGTTGTGCCCCTCCGGCCCAGAAGCCCCCGAAAAATCTGCCCCTCGGGACAATTAAGTTGAATGGCCCTGGTTTAGCAGCTTTATTGGTAAAACTTTAGAATAACTACACTTATTCCTGCCTTAACAAAGCATGAACAAAGGCTTAATTCATAGTGAACAAATAGTTTATTAAGCATGAATCAGGCTTTGTAACTTCTTAACTAATACTTTAATACTAACTCTTAACCCTAACCTTAATTAAGTCGCTACTAAGCCTGAATAATAATAAACTGTTTTTTCTAACTCTAAGCTCATACTTTGTTGAGGCAAATTAAGGTGTAGTTATTATAAAGTTGTACCGCTTTATTAAATACTGCTAAAGAGCGGTAAAAGTACGAATGCAAAAAAAAACGACAACAAAAAAACTTCTCATCTCAGATATCGAGCACCCGAGGAACAAGCAACAGTGAAATCTTTCATTTCCTTTCATTCTCGTGCTCTGACATGTCACTGTTCCTCAAGTTTGTGACCGGCTTTGCCAAATTGAACTTCTTGAAAGACAAAATAAAGTTAAATGCGACAAAAACATCCAGATACAATACAGTTCTTTACATTAATGTCTATTTTTGGGCAAAATATTGAACAAAAAATACTTAATTTTTGCTTCTAAAATTGTCACGGTTATAATTTTTTTATTCTTACCATTATATTGTGACCTGTATAATGACGATTACCAATTAACCTCACAATCCTGATATCCCTACATGTATTTTGCATGTCTCTTCATTAACACGCTGCGCTGGCCTGACCAAATAAAAATTTGCTGTAAAATAATGTGAGACTGGTTGATCTTTGTCTCGTTCAAATCAAAACTGAAATATATATAAAAAAAAGACAAAAATACTGCTGCCCTCAGTGCCCCTGAAGTATTGAGGGCAAACCAAAAAAACGACCTGTTTACAGCGGATATTTCAGAAGCGGCTTATTATTAAAATGAATGTGCTTTTGCTATTTTAGGCCAATTCACCGGAGAGGACACGTTCCTTCAGAAAAAGCCATTAAGGAAAGCTAATTGTGCACCATAAATGTCGAGTATGAGTAATGCCCGATCCGCGCTGGGAAAACTAAGTGTAAAATGCCACCGGGGGGCGATGCCGTTTGAACTAGCATCTGTCGCTACTATAATTTACACTAAAAGGGAAAAATATTAATTGGTCCTTTTGAAAACAATGACACGGCCCGTTTATTTTTGGATGTAATTAAAGCGGAACAAATTGAAACTCCTCTGTGAAATGTAGACGTGTGTTTAGAGTGAAAATATGACCTCGCCCGACACTCAGCAGCCTGATCAATTTTAATTTAGAACTTTTACGATGAGCAGCAAAACCGATCAATCTTGTAGAGCATCGGGAGCAGCAAGGGACAATATTTGATAAGGTCTGTGTGAGCGATCCGGGGGGAAATGTTAGTCTGCGTTTGGCCGTTGAAATGATGGATCGTCGTTGGCTCCAAACAGAGACAGAGGCTACACTAGAAAAATGTAAAACTGGAGAATCTTGAGGTCAGTGATTTGGACATAAATTATTCAGTTTATATGACTGATTTGTTTCAGTGTTTTCTGTGTGAGTTTTAATATTATTTTAACACTTCTTTTTAATAATTTCAAGGTGTCAATGTATATAGAGTATATATAGGCCTATGTATATATAAGTCAATGTATAGATTCTAAAAATAAAATAAACAATAATAACAAAAAAAACCCTGACAAAATAAGATAATAGTAAAATAAGATAATAACTGAACAAATTGAAACTGCAGGCTTAACTACTATAAAGCAAGATTATTATTCTGAATTAAAGCTATTTTTTAGGTCCACAACCCGGCCTCGGATAAGCAAAGGAAAGTGATGCATGGATAGGCCAGAGGTTCTTAAACTCAAGCTCCTTTTGGTGGGACATACAGATTCTTCGTTTTCAATGTTACCCTTCTTCTGTTAGACCTTGTTTAGAACTACTTGGAAGGCCACTGATTCTTTTACGCAGTGAAACCATTCACTGGGAAAGTCAGAAGCCACATTCTGAGGCTAAAAACGAGACAGAAGGGCAAACATATGAGCTGAGACTAAGCACTAGTTCATAAAAGTGTAGAAAACGTCATTGATAGTCTGAAGTGACCTTGCGACTTTCTCACACTGTCCACGCTCTGAAATTGTAGTGTATTTTTCCTGTTGCGGACACTAGACACTAGAATATGACCTGGCTAGGATTGGTTTGTCGCTGGCGAAATAAGACTTTAAGACCGGTTTTGGACAATGAGAAAACAATGTTAGGACCATTTTAATTCAGCAAACACATAAACACATTCTTCCAAGTGCTATTTTTAAGGTGCTTTTGACACAAGAGCCACAAAAAGACGAACATAAACAACGAACAATCACGTGTGCGGGGGGAAAAAACACATTTTATGGACAACATTTGAATTCAAATTACACATCTTTGAAACATGAACACGTGGAATTTACAAGGTCCATTTTGAGGGATTCTTATAGTTTTGTCCTGTTTTGGCCAAGTTCAGGACAAGCGTTATATCGCTTTGTGCGGGAGTCAAAGCTCTCTTCCCTTACAGTCTGGTTAAAGGTGCACTATGAAACATTTCTGGTGGAGGATACACCACCTGCTTCGTAATACCTTTGCCTGACATGTTCCAATGTATGGCATTATTATATATCTTGGATTTACTACATTACTTACTTTCAATAGCTAGAAAATAGCTTGAAAAACATCCAAAATCCAACCAGTAACTTCCCCTAGTTGTGTCTTCTGCTTGTTTCCACGGAGATAGATAAGTTTAATGCCATACACTGTTATTTTTGACAAACAATTCTAGTTTAGTTTTAGTCTCGGTTTTCTGACTGAAGTTTTAGGTTTTAGTCTAGTTTGAGTTGATAAAAATCTCTCGCTGATTTAGTCCATAGTACTTTTAGTTAATCACTGGAGCTATGATTAAAATATGTCAATATCTACTTTTTAGTTATAGTTCAAGTCGATTATGTATAATTTAGTTATTCATAGTTTGTCAACATGATTACTTTTGATTCACTTTTAGTCAGCAAAACTAAAACACTGACAAAAAACAATGACGACGAAATATGTTAGACGACATTATTAACCCTGATGCCACACTGCGAAACAATTCCAGGCGCCACAATAGCGTTTCTACGGAGACGAGCAGGTAGCGAACCTCCACCAGACAAGTTACATAGTGCACCTTTAGGACAACAGACTGTACATTTATTTCTATTTGTTTTAGGCCCATCTCGAGTACTTAAAAAGTCCTAGGTACATCTTAGCACGTCCATCGGGAATTGTGTCACCAACTCGAAACTTGGAAAATTCCCAACATGTAACATCACTCTCCTCTTCACAAAGTGTTCCCAAATTCCCTTCGCTCTCGCCCTTCTCTCTGACCTCTCTTCAGTCGCGTGGCTAACTTTAGCTGACAGAAAGTCTTCGGGGAGCGGCCAGCAAAAGCCAAACAACTGCAGAGCGATGCGAATATTGTACATCAACCAACAAAAGGTCCACACCATTCCCAACGGATTTTACACCAAATCGTCCTCCATCTCGGAACTCCCGGAAGTTGGCGACAGCTTGGGGAATAAAATCAAAAACTCCTGCTATATGTGTCCCGGTTTTGAGAGGTAGGCAATCAGAGCCACGACCACGCCGACGTAGACTCCGGTGCCGATGGTGATGGAGAGCGCGGCGAGGAACAGGGCCCGTCGAGATGCGATGTTGGCCAATGGGAAGTCACCTTTGTTCACCGCTTTGGTGGTCTGAAAAACAAGGGGGGAAAATACGCAAGCAAAGAGTCAGATGTGCTTTTCGGAGAGCTCACGAGAAAGAGTGGCCTATTTTCTATCAAAAGGCGGGTAATTGCACAAGCTGTTTATGATGGTCTGAGGAGCGCTGGCAAAAGAAAAGAAGATTGGACAAATTAAGGCTCACTAAATATGATTGGTGCATTTAATCCAACTTTGATCAAGGATTTGTTTGAGGTTCAGTCATTTGTAATGTGTCTTTGTCTTTTTAATTAAGAGGTTGGAGCATGTGATTTGGAGACAAGTCAATTCTAAGTCAAGACCAAGCCCGAGTCAAGTAAAGTCCAAGTCGAGTCCAAGTCAAGACCAAGTCCAAGTCAAGACCAAGTCCAAGTCAAGACCAAGTCCAAGTCAAGTAAAGTCCAAGTCGAGCCCAAGTCCAGGTCAAGTAAAGTCCAAGTCAAGACCAAGTCCAAGTCAAGTAAAGTCCAAGTCGAGCCCAAGTCCAAGTCAAGTAAAGTCCAAGTCAAGACCAAGTCCAAGTCAAGTCTAAGTCAAGTCCAAGTCCCAGTCCCAGTCAAGACTAAGTCAAGTCCAAGTCAAGCTCAAGTCGAGCCCAAGTAAAGTCCAAGTCAAGTCCAAGTCAAGTCCAGGTCAAGCCCAAGTCAAGTCCAAGTCAAGTCCAAGTCCAAGTCATTATACAAAATTACTGTTCATATTTTATAATTGATATGATTTTTGTGGATGGTTCTTCCTCTAAAAATTCTGGTGTGCATTGTTGAGGCATGGTTTTGAGAAATGTCTCGTTTGTTAAACCTTGATTCAAGTATAAAACAACAAACTCTGTTACTCTCTGAATCTCATTTTATTTTATTTTTTCAAATCAAATTTAAACACACAGCACACGGAACACAGAAACAAGCAGAGAGCCAGAAGAAGAAAAAAAAACAGGAAACAAAAGCAGCACATGACATCCAACAAAGTCTGTCAAATAAGTACATTTTCAAATTAAGTCAGAACTCAATTTCCATTTTTCTCGAATATCAGTTGTAATTTTAGCCCGTCGCCAAGAGTGTGCTTCAACGGTATCCATCAACTGTGTCCATGAGTGTTTTGAGGCCTAAGTACACAGTTCTGAAATCAAGTGGGTTGGCGAATTTAAAAGGGGCATTTTGTAACTTTTTTGGTCGAAGATCCCCACCTTCTTGTACCAGACAAAGTTACAGGTCAGATCTGTGGAGAGGTGAGCGCACTGAGTAAAAGAGCTTGTTTTTCAAGATGTATTTGTGCCAAAAATAACCTATAAAGGTGAATTAAATGCAAGAGTGTTAAAAGCTATACCATGGAACAGTCCAAGCAAAACAATAAAATTTACATGGAAACAAGCAGGTAGCATGGCCTTCACTAAAGGCTTTCTATAGTGTACCTTTAAACTAGAGACCTTGAACTATAATTAGACAGGCTGTTTTTGATATAGTAGAAGAGGGAGAAAGGAAAGCTTCAAAAATAACATTGACGTAAAGGTTTTGGCGAATCCAGAAGAAGCCACGGTTTGTGGAGAGGGACGACAATTAGAGCAGAACTGTCAGGCTGCAGGTAATGATCACGTCAGGTGAAGTGGAGCAGGGAACGGGCCGTCGAAAAGGGCAAGAGGAGGAGACAAACAAGCACAAAGAAGAGCTGAATGTGAGCTGCTCAAAAGGATGTGGGAGTGTAAGAAAGCTCATTTAGATTAATGTGTTTGACGATTGTAATTCACCAGTGTGTCTTCTTCAATGGATTCTTTGTTAAACAGCAGTTACTGTTCTTTGTCGGTTTTTCTTGTTGTTCATAATTGATGTGGGTTTACATGCGTCACATTCTAACTGTGGAAATTGTGTTTTTTTTAAAAAGGATTTCTTAAGCAAGTATAAAAAACAAACAAACATAGGGACCTTTCTCCAGATTTTAGAGGAGCTAAATATTGAATAATACAAGGATACATAAATAAATCCAGCAAATGGTACAATATTTAAATAACGCGTTTCAATGTAGCGCACACATATTGGCAACTTCAGCAAACGTTTTTGGCAACAAACGTTTTGTAATAACTACAATTATCCCTGCCTTAGTAAAGCATGAACAAATGCATAGTGAACAAATTATTTATTAAGAATGATTCAAGTTTAGTAAATACTTTCATATAATAATTCCTAATCCTAATTTAGTAGTTACAAAGCCTGCATAATGCTTAATAAACTATATGTTCATTACGAATTAAGTCTTTGGTCACAATCTTTCAAACATACATATATACATATACATACATATATACATATATACATATATATATATATATATATATATAATATATATATATATATATATATATATATATATTATATATATATATATATATATATATATATATATATATATATATATATAATATCTCAAACATCAGTCATCTCAGTCCAGAAAAGTGCAGTGCTATGAATACTGCGTAGAACCCTCAAGCTCCCTGGCCTGCGGTACCCGAGGACCCGAGGGTACGAGACCACAGCAGCATGGAGGACGGCACAGAGGCACTCATCATGGCTGCACAGGAACAGGCCCTGAGCACCAGAGCAATAGAGGCCCAGATCTACGCACCTGACAAGATCCAAGGTGTAGGTTGTGTAAAGAGGCCCCTGAGACAATCCAGCTCATAACTGCAGGGTGCAAGATGCTGGCAGGGAAAGCATGCATGGAGCGTCATAACCAAGTGGCTGGCATAGTGTAGAGGAACATTCTGTGCGGAGTATGGACTGGAAACCCAAAGGTCAAAGTGGGAAACACCCCAAAGGTGGTAGAGAATGACCGAGCCAAGATCCTGTGGGACTTCCAGATACAGACTGACAGAATGGTAATGGCGAACCAACCAGACATTGTGGCGGTGGATAAACAGCAGAGGAAAGCCGTTGTGGTTGAAGTGGCAACACCAAGTGATGGAAACATCAGGAAAAAGGAACACGAGAAACTGGAGAAATACCAAGGGCTCAGAGAAGAGCTGGAGAAGGTGTGGAAGGTGAAGGCGAAAGTGGTGCCTGTGGTCATCGGAGCACTCGGGGCAGTGACCCCTAAACTGTAGGAGTGGCTACACCAGATCCTGGAAAAACATCAGACATCTCAGTCCAGAAAAGTGCAGTGCAGGAGCAGCAAAGATTCTGAAGAACCCTCAAGCTCCCAGGCCTCTGGTAGAGGACCCGAGCTTAGAAAAAGGGACGATATCCGGGAGGATCCCGAGGCATTTCCAGGCCAGCCGAGAGACATAGTCTCTCCAGCGCTGCCCTGGGTCTTCCCCAGGCCTCTTCCACTGTATACTGTACAGTATTTCCACTGGTTTAGACTCGCTCTTGGCATGGTTTAGTTCTGGTTTAGACTCGATCTTGGTTTAGTTCTGGTTTATACTCGATCTTGGTTTAGTTCTGGTTTAGACTCGATCTTGGCCTGTTTTAGCTCTGGTTTAGACTCGCTCTTGGCCTGGTTTAGTTCTGGTTTTTTAGACTTGCTCTTGGCCTGGTTTAGTTCTGTTTGGACTCGCTGTTGGCCTGGTTTAGTTCTGGTTTAGACTTGCTCTTGGTCTGGTTTAGTTCCGGTTTAGACTCACTCTTGGCTTGGTTTAGTTCTGGTTTAGACTCACTCTTGGCCTGGTTTAGTTTCTGGTTTAGACTCACTCTTGGCCTGGTTTAGTTCTGTTTAGACTCACTCTTGGCTTGGTTTAGTTCTGGTTTAGACTCACTCTTGGCCTGGTTTAGTTCTGGTTTGGACTCACTCTTGGCCTGGTTTAGTTCTGGTTTAGTCCTGATTCTGTCCCTTAACCCCGTTGTCCTCGTACCCAAACACATTCCTCCTTTCCCCTCCCTCCATCCGTGTCCGTGATCAGATCCATTGATTTATACGTGCTGTTTTTAGGTCAGTTATATTTAATGTGACTGCCGGATCCGTATCTCCCTGGTGCATTGTGTGTAGCGTGCTAATCCTGCTAGCGCTATAGGCTCCGCTGAACTGCGCTTTGTGGGCCCTGCCTTTCTTTCCTCTCTTTGTTCCAAGACGCTTTGAACGCCCTGTTTTATTTTGACCCAGTTAACTCGAGAGCACTTAATGCTTATGGCGTATTTTATAAGTCTCCCTGGCCTTCTATGGGCAAGCTTTACGTTACAGGAAATACTCGGAGTGCTGGACCACATAACTGAAGCACAATATAGTGAAAGGGATTTACGTTAAAGTGCAATAACTGTACGTCGTTTTGGTTCTTTATAATAACCACATCTTAAGAAAGCCTGAATAAATTGTTTTTTAAGGACAGTTCAGGCACAGTAGCTACTTAATTAAAAGGTTAATGAATTAATTAAGGGTAAGCCATCAAAATATCTATTGTGATGCTATAATCGGTATACAATATCGCCATGAGTATTTTGTGTGTGTGTATTTTACTTAATTGTTTGATGACATGTAGTGCTTGTTTAGAGCAGTGGGATCGGGGGAAAATACGACAATTTCTTCTGCTATACAGTCAAACGTACATGTCTTTGATGGAAAATATAACTGCAAAATAATTGAGAAGAATATGAGAAATTCAGCCTTCATCCAAATTTGGTTATAAACATGCATAAAAATACAAAAATATATACTGAAAATGCCTTTATTATGTTATATTATGTCACCACGTTTCAGCCGGCCCATTTGTTTACTATGAATGAAGCTGCCCCCTACAGGTTGGATGACTCATTGAACCAAAATGAGGTTCAGATAAATATTTGGAATTTTGCTAAAACAATATAAAATGTTATCTTAGGATAGCTAATTTTTTAGGTTTATAATATCACTTCCTGTTTGTAATTGATGACACACTAGGAAATTACTCATCTAATGTCACAATTTTTATTATATTTTAAATAAACATAAACTGAGAGTGACTTTATTTTGTTGAATTAATGTTTGGAGGGTCAAAAAAGTTGTTTCTTTTGTGTAAATTCGGCAATGAACAGATTTCTCAACGTTTTCTCCACAAATACTGACTCGATATGTATTTATACTCAGGCATAAATACACCAAATAAAGTCAAAATTAGATCATAAAAACCTGTTTTCAATTGATTTAATTGTCAGAATTACCGAACGCTTGATCATTGTTTGTCTTTTTTTAGATACGTGTACATGATTTTGAAAATGCCTGAAATGGAACTAATAATCAGATTTACTGTATTCGTTTTCTTCTCTTCTCTTGTCTTCAGTGAAACGCAGCACACGCACGTCAGTATTTTCCCGTTGTTGCTGATTGAGGGCTACGGCTCATTACGGCTCGGGTCGTGGCTCGGTTCCGCCTTCTCGCTTTTCGTTTTCTCTGTCTTTCTTCTTGCTTTCATTCCTCTCTCTAGGGCTGGGTAATGTTGACGCAAAATGATCAGCTCAGTATTTGTTTGGAGTATCCCGATAACGATATTAAAACGATATTATGTCAATCAAACAGAAACATGTTGTTAAAGGCTTTAGATATGGTTTAAGTCTAAGACAAATGTGAAACGTCTGTAAAAAATAATCACAAAATGGCAGAAATATCACCTTGTACCTGTTTTTAAGGCGAGGCATTCCGGGTGAATAGGAAACAATCTTAACATTTTGAAACTTCTTGTGCACTTTACCGATACAGATGGAAGAAAAACATGTATGAACAGTATTCACGAAAAGCAAATTTGTGTAAAAAACAAACAGTGGATTGAACCAGGTTTAACTGCCTTGCTTCATTTTGTTCACATATTAGGTGCAAAAAATTACCGAGGGGATCTGAAAATGGTTGCAAAAATTCCAATTTGCCACATTTTTTAAGTTAAAACTTTAATAAATCAGGCTTGGAATTAAATCCTTCTGTGCGATTTGTTAAAAAAGTCCTTAAAAGTACACGTTTTGAAAGGTGTTTTTAGGAACTACTTTAAGTGGTGGCCTCTTTTGAGAAAACGGCCTTTAAAATTACAACGTCTCAGAGAAATCTTTGGATGAAGTGGATTCATTGAAATAAAAAACATCTTTTACTTTAAAAATATTGTATCAGCTCCTAAACGCTCTTTTTCCCATTTCCCCTTCTCTCTTCCTTGCTCTTATTTCTCTCTCCTTTCTCAATTTATATATATATATTTATATATATATATTTAATTAAAATGTAAAACAATTATAAAAAAGAAAATAGAATGTGGGGTTTTTGAAAGGGTAGAGATTATTAACTGCACTATGAAATGTTTCTGGTTTGAAGATGATATTACTTTGCTTAGAATGTTCCACAGTACGGCTTTAAAAAGATCCATCTCCAAATAAGGTATGCCAACAGGCCAAGTTACAGGCTAAGATCTGTGGAGAGACAAGTCCCCCAACAGGAAGAAAACAAATGTTTTTTTTTCTTTTACTTTAGCAACACAAACAACTTCAAATGAAATAAATGCATGATAGATACGTTTAAAGCCGTACTGTGGCACATTCCAGGCAAATAAATCACTTCTGTCTACTGCAAAAGTTACGAGGCGCATCTTTATATACTCTGGTACAAATAACTGAACAGGGAGAGTACATGTTATGATAACTAGGAACAAGCAAGGATCTGTTGTAACTTTTGAAAGTAAATTACACGTTTTTTTCTGAAAAAGAAGTCTCCATAAAGAAAAACAACCATTTTCTAGCAGCATCTGGACAACAATTTGCTGTATAAACATCATCTTTCATTACCTACAGCGTGTTTTGGGTCTACACCAGGAGCCAGAAGCTCTTCGGCCTTTTCACACCAGCAGAGCATTCGACTGCTGTTGTGGAGCCTCGGAGCAGAACATGACAAGTGCAAATGGAGCAGAAAAATGGCAGCAGCTTTAAAAGCCCAGAATGATAAGGTGAAAGCACTCAAGAGGCAGGAGAGAGGGCACATTGTAGTTAAAGATGTTTACGCAGGTGTTAGGGTTTAGAACTGAGACACAGATGTAACTAATGGTGAAAGTGCACTATTGTTGGTGTCGACACCGCAAACAGAATATCAGGCAGAGAAAAAACAAATCAGACAGAAAGATTTATTGTATGTCAAATCCTGAACCTGATGTATTCAAGTTTTTCTCCAAAATCTTAGATCTAGTTACTAATAAAGTAAAAAATAAATATATATATATATATATATATATATAATAAATACAAAAATAATAAACACACACACCACCAAAAAACCAAAAATATGTATTGTCTCAATTTTGCTCATTTTTACACATAAAATGACATGATAAAAAGCTTTATTTAACCACAGAAGTTTCCAAATGATACCTCTAAATGTAATACGCTTTCTTCTTCATCAACAGTGTCTCACTTAAAATTGTAATCCTAATTTGGGGAAGATTTAATTGCATATGACTATTGTATATATGTTAATACATTTGCTGAATAAACAAAAAAAAGAAGAAGAACCCATTAAGTATAAATGTAAATATAATATTCATATATTATGCATAGCACATAGCATAAATATGAAACATTTGAATTCTGAAAAAATACTGTATTCTAATAAATGTATAACTTAATAATAACACACTAGACCTACAAAATAAGTAAAAGTGTGAACACAGCCTTGATCTTTGTCAAAATGGCTCAAATCCAACTGTAAATCCGAGGCTCTGAGCGGAAAACACTGGCTCATTTTCGTTTCAGTTTCCAGTAAACGGGAGCCAGAGCCGAGACACAAATAGCTGTAAATCTTATTGCCGGAGTCTGGACTTCATCCGCAACTCTTTGTGAAATGATGATTGTCTTGTTTTGATTGGGCAAGTTGTCATGTTAGTGGGGGTAATAAGAGAGTCGTTACACTGCGATCACTGCTCATTGCACATAAGTACCAGCTGTAACTAATGACTTTGTACATTGGCTCGCTTTCTCTCTCTTTTTCCCCTGTCGGCTTCCTGTTTTTCACTCAAAAGGTTAATGCTGACTTGAAACGTGTTCTATGTAACTTTTATGTTGCGTGGTATTATTGCTTTGAATTAAATGTTCCACAGTATGGCATTAAACAACACATACTGCTCTTCTGCTCTTGCAGAGCTCTGTACAGGTTTCACCCTGTAATCGGTTTTTATATGAACTCCTAATCTTTTATATTTTTCTACTAATCCTAATTGTATTGTATACAATGTAAATGTATGTTTTGTATATTGCTGGCATTTTACACCTCGTCTGGGACTAGGCACGTGCACTGTCCCAGTTCAAATAAAATAATAATAATAATAATATACATTGCAAAATTGTCTCTTAGATTTGAACCGTGTTCCAACATTGTTCCGTGATCGAAAACAGACCTGGAGTTGTGTTTAGCTTCATTCACGCTTGTTTGATGAACCCTGTTTATGAGGGTGTCTCGCTCTGAGCCTCACAGAAAAAAACAACAACTTGCATTTTCTCTGGATTTTGAGTCAAAAAGGTAGAAACCAGGAAGTCTGTTGTGCTGTTTTTTTTTTACATTTATGCCACAACTGCATGCTTACCGACTGTTTTTGCTAAAATACCTAGCTAGTATCCAGTTGATGGCATGCTTGCAACAAATACAGATCCAGCGCACAAACAGATGCAACTTAATGTGTATTTTCTATAGCTAGGCCTTTTTTTAAGTTCTAAAAGATGAGATGAAGAAGTAAATGTACAAAAAAACATGTTGAAATGACAACAACAATAAAATATGTGTCCTTTAAAGTTGTCTAGCTCGCATTTATTTCAAAAAATTACCTTGAAAGACAAGCAAAGTTACAGTGCACCTTTTAAAATGTCCATACCTCTTCCCATGTCATGATTTGATGTTGATCCAAAGAAAATAACTTAAAAAATAAATATATTCATGGTTTTTCCCCGTCTCAGAGCTGGGTCCGTTGTTGCCGACATGTTTGGCTTGACCGCGCTACATGACAACAGCTGAAGTGATGTTTTCGTGAGCGTATTTCTAACCTTCAGCCGTCGGGGTTCATTTGACTGACAGCTCGAGCCAAAACCACTTGTCAGGAGCCTGGATTCACGGCCAGACTCTGCAAGTGAGTGGGATTTTTGTTTTAATACAGATTACGGACCTGAAATTGCTTATGCCGTAAAACACTTTGAATTACTTTGTGTACAAATTGAAACTAATTTAAACTTTCTAAATAATGCAACACAGAGAGAAAGCATAAACCTGAACTATATATACATATTATATAAAATGGGAGAAAGAAGGACATTTTGTTAGAACAGATGAAGAATTGACATATTCATACAGCTTGAAGGCACTAGGATGGTTTTGCGTGGGGTAAAACAGACAACATTTTTTAGCCAAGATGGAATAAAGGCTTTTTTCAGTTTTCCGATTTCCTCCCAGTGTAAAAGTGACCCCTCTCCAAAGGGCAATGTCCACATGTGCCCACGCAGCGCTTCTCATAATATTATACACTTCAGATTTGGAAAGAAATCTGTGTTTTAGAAGTGCTCTTTATTCACAGGGAAAAACTAGTTGCTGTGGAAAATATAGTTGTCAGTAAACAATCATTACTATGTGTTTTGGGACTGTCCAATTGATCATGAGTATTGGACTGAGATTAATAAAACACTGCAAATAATTGGGATTGGGACAAAAAACACCAGCAGTAGAGACGATGAATGGATACCTTTGGAGTGTACTTTTGGCAGCAGAAAAAGGCTATTGCAAAGAAATGGATGACACAGAATGAACCAATTATCAAGGCCTGGAAGGTGGGTCGAGTAAAGAAGAGAAGAGGAGGGCCGAGTAAAGAAGAGAAGAGGAGGGCCGAGTAAAGAAGAGAAGAGGAGGGCCGAGTAAAGAAGAGAAGAGGAGGGCCGAGAAAAGAAGAGAAGAGGGGAACCCGAGTAAAGAAGAGAAGAGGAGGCCGAGTAAAGAAGAGAAGAAGGAGGCCGAGTAAGAAGAGAAGAGGAGGGCCGAGAAAAGAAGAGAAGAGGAGGACCGAGTAAAGAAGAGAAGAGGAGGAGACCGAAAAAGAAGAGAAGAGGAGGGCGAGTAAAGAAGAGAAGAGGAGGGCCGAGTACAGTAGAAAAGAGGAGGGCCAGAGTAAAGAAGAGAAGAGGAGGGCTGAGGACAGTAGAGAAGAGGACGGCCGAGTAAAACAGCGAGGAGGGCGGCAGAGTAAAGACGAGAAGAGGAGGGCCAAGTAAACAAGAGAAGAGAAGAGGAGGGCCGACTACAGTAGAAAAGAGGAGGGCCAGAGTAAAAAAGCGAGGAGGGGGACAGAGTAAAGAAGAGAAGAGGAGGGCCGAGTAAAGACAAGAAGAGGAGGGCCAAGTAAAGAAGAGAAGAGGAGTAAAAACGAGAAGAGGGCCGAGTAAAGACGAGAAGTGGAGCCTGTAAATGTCTATATGAGCTTTGGCTCTTGTTTATAATATGGTTGCTAGGTAACAGGAGCGGGCTTGCCTCGACCTATGTCACATCTGCTGCTCATGTTCAACCAGGAAATTACATGATAAACTTCACCTAAATTGTCAAAGGGAAAAAATAGGCAATTGTTGTTGTAAAATATAATTCTGTTCACGTTTTAGTGGAATGTGTTGTCTAAGCTCATATGCACTTTAAACTGTGAAATAATTAGGTTTTCAAACCATCTCACATCACTAATATTCACATGCATCCATTTTCTTTTGGCCGCCACAGCTTTAGAGCAGCTTTTTCAGACACAAACAGCCAATCAGCTCTCACCCCAATAACATGTTTAATAATTAGATGAAGTCTAATTTTGCTTTTACAATAAACTTTCATAAAACTGAAAACAAAAATTCACCAATTATGGGAAATACGTTTTGTTGTTCATTGTCTGTTTCTGTTACATTTTTGCCAAATAGAAGCGAGCTCCAGCAGCAGGGTTGGATTTAAAATTCCTGTCCGCTCTGTCGCTCTCCCGGGCTTTAGGCCAGGTTCTGCCCGAGTGAGCGCGAGAGTCGAGGCGCGGACACAGACAAATCTTAACAGCGCCGCGGAGACCGGAGCGTCCCACGGAAGCCTCCGGCTGACCGGCTCCAGGACCGGCTCCAGGGCCGGCTCCAGGGCCGGCTCCAGGGCCGGCTCCAGGACCGGCTCCAGGACCGGCTCCAGGGCCGGCTCCAGGACCGGCTCCAGGACCGGCTCCAGGCCGGCTCCAGGACCGACTCCAAGGCCGGCTAGGACCGGCTTCAGGACTAGCTCCAGGACCACTGAATAATAATTAATTTTGTTCCCTGACAATGGCACTTTTCTGATTCTGATAGACCAGCATGCAGCAGAGCCTAAAACGAATAAAGAAAATACATAAAAAATGCATTATAATAAAGTAAAATCAATGGATTCAGAACTTCACAAATGAGAAAATGAAGTGAAAAACCTTAGAACTAAAACAGAAAGTTTTCAATAAAGAAAACTGTACTAAGAAAGACGATTATTTCCAACATAAAAACCTGTATTTGGACTGTCCATTTCTTTAAAACCAATTCCAGTCCATCCAAAATGTCAAAATATATTTTTAAATATATAAATCAGAAATTGGGAATAAAACGTTTTCTACAAATCATATTGTGACAACGAAGTAAATTACAGCTGTCCATGATCTACTGGTAAATAAAAAGTAATGATTTTAATAATTAAGTTCGGGGAATTGTTTCCCCCGTGGATCAGAAACCGGCACAGAATTTAACAAAACAATTTGCAGCGTTGTGTGCTTTTTCCAATCTCTCACGGTGGCTTGGTTTCTCTCTCCGTGTGTTCATTAACTCGCTCGGTTTTAATTGGAGACAAGTCTGCCGCTAAACCCCGACTTCTGAACTGCGTGAAACAATAATTACAAGCCTCAAAGCACCAAAGACGCTCGCCCGTATAAGCGGCGACACCACAAAGCTACAAAAAAACCCTCCTTGTCGTCTCCAAAGCTTCCATGACGGATACAGGAGGAACAGACAGCCACTTTTAACTTCTCCTACCTCTGCGCCGCCTTTTCAACAATCGGATGCTTTGGGATTGATGAGGCGGCGTGCAGGGGATAGACCGTGTTTGTGTTCGCTCTAATTTGAAGAGAAACAAGAGGCATCCATGGCAACCGCATAATATGAGCGACGCGCGCGGCAAAACAAATCAGTGTCCCGGTTAGGCCCGCGTTGCGTGAGCTCGTCGTAAACAAAGAGGGACTGTTCTAAATTACAGCCGAAAAGGAAATGCGTGGCTCCCGTCGGATTTGTGTTTCGTCTTTATTCTGACGCAAATAAATGTGTGCCCACCCACAGATCTCTGCACGCCTATCAAAACTCGATCGCTTGGACCGTGCTTGGCCAGAGGTACGACTTATCGAACGTTCCAAATCGCAGACGAATACAGCGTGAAGCGGAGCCACATATTTGGGATGTAACAATGCAAAAACACAACTCCAGAAGGGGTCATAAATGAAAACCATGTGAACATCCTGGTCTAAATGAGGACTTTGATCCATCTTGTTTTTCTTTAGTAAATGTGTTTTTTTTTCCTTTTTATTATAACATAGATAAAAAAATAAAATACAAAATAAATAAAAAAAAGAAAGTCAAGTAAAGGAGTAAAAGAAAATAGAAAATGGGAGGGAGTGGCATCAGAAAAAAAAAGACAAAAAAAGAGGAATTAGAGCATATAAGAATATATATATGAATAATTGTCCCATTTTGTTCATTTGTTTTTTAATTGTTGTTTTTAAAATGTTTCTTTTTTAGGTTGAGTCCTGAGGTTATATTTTCCATTGTGCTTATGTGTTATGATATTAGTCCAGGTTTTTAAATGTGTGTTTTTTTCATTTATTATTAGAACATAGAACAACAACAGAAAAAGGAAAAAAGAAACGCAAAAACCCGCACAAAAAACATAAAAAACAAAACAAAAAAACATTAAAAAACACACACACAAAAAACCCCCCACAAAGAATTAACTTGACCAGGTAGAACATAAGGCAAGTAAAGGAGTAAAAGTAGAAAATAAGGGAGTGGCATAAGAAAAAGAGGAATTAGATCATATTAAAATTCTGAATATTTGTAAATTTTTTGTCCATTTTTTTTTTTTTTTTTTTCATTTTTCTATTTTTAGGTTGAGTCCTGAGGTTATATTTTCCATTGTGCGTATGTCTGTTATGATATTAATCCAGTGCTTAATCGCCGGAGCGGTTTGAGCCTTCTTCCCAGGAGTATGTTCCAAAGATATCCATCCACTGTGTCCAAAGTGGGAGTTTTTCAGGCCCAACTATATTATTCCAAAAAATGTGTTGTTTCTACTATCATCATTATTTCATTACACACTGACACCGCTTGTTGTAAACGGTCTCGAAGCCGCTCCTCACGCACTCTGGAGCGGGGCGAGTGTGGCGTGAACGTGGAAGACCTTGGGCAGACCTGCTCCCACTGCGGACTGAGCAAAAGCGCTGGGATTGGGTCTATCTGTATGAAAGGGCGAGGCAGAGCTGCCGATGGCGACCTGGATCACCTTTATGTGACACTTTCTTTGCCCACACCAGCGCCTCTACATGCTCTGACGCCCGTTGTCATGGCGATAAGTGCGTTGGCTAGCTAATGCATTTCCTGAGGCGTTTGAGGTGAATGAGGAGCAACCTAAAAGCGAAAAGTAAACCAAACTAAATCTAGTGCGCAGTGGGGTCACTCTTAGTCTGGGAAATTTGGATGCTAATGCTAAGTGCACATTTCCTCAACATACGTGCAGGTTTTTTTTTTTTTTGCACGGATATGATTAATGACATATTATGGAACATTCAGAGCAATAGCATGGTGTCATTTCACATTTTTAAACCTTAAATTTGACAAAATGAACAAAATCGACAGCACACCTTTTTGTAGAGCACTACTGATGTGCCCTATCGCTCCGAACCCTCCACCTATCACTCCTGCCCCCCTCCTCCACATCCTACCTCCACCTCACCTCCCCTCCTCCACCTCCTCCTCATCCTCCACTCCTCCACCTCCTCCACCTCTCCACCTCCTCCACATCCTCCACCTCCTCCACCTCCTCCCCCTCCTCCCCCCCAGGTCTCCCTAAACCTGTAGCTTCCTGTCGGCTCCTTTGTGCTACAGTTCATATCCTTATATGGACGCGCTGCTCTGGAGGCTGTGACTTTGGCTCCGCTTTTGCCCTGTGTTTGTGTGTGTGTGTGTGTGTGTGCTTTGATTGACAGCTCCAAAGCTTTTAATGACAAACTCCTTTGCTTCCCTCAGCTACTGGGTGAAAGTGTGATCCGACTAAAGCCGTGTCCTGCTGTGTGGACTTGAAGTGAGCTCCATCAGAAGCACCGTCACATCAGAGCGCGCGACACACAAACTGCTCGCACACAAGACAGAAGATGACGTCACCAAGCTAAGTTACAGGTCAGATCTGTGAGAGAGATGAGCCCACTCACAGTAGCAATATATGTTTACAAGGTATTATTGATCAATAAAAAAAACCTGTGATTGAATAACGATAGATAAGTTAAATGCCATACTGTGGAACTTTATAGACATTCCAGAAAAGTTACATCGTGTACCTTTAAGATATGTATATTATCCCAAATAAATCAAGTATACCTTCAATTCACTACAGTGCCTTGAAACAATAGGATAACTAATAGGAAAACAAATTTTAAATATTTCTTAAACTTCTGTTGTTTACTCACATAAAAGTAAGGGGGAAAAAAGTCAGGTTTAAATTTCTTGTTTAATTTTGTTGACAAAATTGTTACAACAACAACAACAACAACAACAACAAAAAGACAGAGGGGATTTTGTATCACTTATGTCATTTTTGTATTAATTTGATCTGACTGAAAATTGACCTAAAAATTCAAATTTCACAAAATGTTTTAGACTTAATAAAGTCTACTTCGATTAGATATTCAACAAATCCTTCTGTACGCTCTGTCAAAATCTTGTAAAGTACTAGATTGTAAGTTTGGTTTTTGGCGGTCGAGTGGATAGCACACGGGGTCAGGGGTCGCAAGTTCGATTCCAGCTCCGACAATTTCCTGCATGTCCTTCCCTCTCTCATCCCCATTCCACGCAACACTGTCGCCATGTATACAGAATCAGAATCAGAAAAGGTTTATTGCTATAGTCAATGAACAAAATTCACAAACATAGGAACTTATCTCGGCATTAAGGTGCCGCATAAAACACTGAGCAATAATAAAAAACAACATATATGAAATCAAAAGGGCATGCATTAAGAGACAATTTAAATTTACTATAGTATAAAATAGAAATAAAATAGGCATTACTATGTACACGAGAATTAGAGTTAAATTTACAGTTGTAGAGCAGAAAGTGACAGTGCAGTGAGTGATGAATAGTTGCAGTTAAAGTGACAGGTGTTTAGAAGTGTTCATGAGTCCAACGGCAGAGGGAAAGAAACTATGCTTGTGGCGGGAGGTTCTGGTCCGGATGGACCGTAGCCTCCTGCCTGAGGGGAGTGGTTCAAATAGACCATGTCCAGGGTGAGAAGGGTCAGCTGTGATCCGTCCTGCTCGTCCCAGAGCCCTGGAGACGTACAGGTCCTGCAGAGATGGAAGTCTGCAGCCGATCACCTCCTCCTCACGGTGATGGAGGAGGTGAGGATGGACTCAATGATGGCCGTGTGGAACTGCACCATCATCTGCACTGGCAGCTTGGCTTTCCTCAGCTGCCGCAGGAAGTACATCCTCTGCTGGGCCTTCTTGATGAGGGAGTTGATGGTGGGCTCCCACTTGAGGTCCTGGGTGATGGTGGTGCCGAGCAAGCGGAAGGAGTCCACGGTGGCGATGGGGGAGTCTGTCATGATGAGGGGAGCTGGGGGCTGTGACTTTCCTGAAGTCCACGATCATCTCCACTGTCTTCTGGGAGTTGAACTCCAGGTTGTTACTGCTGCACCAGAACACCAGCCGGTCCACCTTCCCTCCTGTAGACAGACTCATCCCCGTCCGAGATGAGTCCAATGAGGGTGGTATCGTCCGCAAACTTGATCAGTTTTATGGAGTCGTGGCTGGAGAGTGCAGCAGTTTGTGTACAGGGGAGAAGAGCAGAGGAGAAAGTACACAGCCCTGTGGAGTTCCTGTGCTGAGTCCGAGTGTCTGAGACATTCTTCACCAGCCGCACACACCGCCTCTGATCCGTCAGGAAGTCAGTGATCCACCTGCAGGTGGAGTCAGGCACAATGAGCTGGGAGAGCTTGTCCTGGAGCAGAGCAGGGAGGATGGTGTTGAATGCAGAGCAGAAGTCCACAAACAGGATCCTGGCGTAGGTTCCCGGGGAGTCCTCATGCCGCAGGATGAAGTGGAGTGCCAGGTTGATGGCGTCTACAGAACGTGTTGGCTCTATAGGTGAAATGCAGGGGGTCCAGCAGGGAGGAGGTGAAGGACTTGAGGTGGGCTAGACCAGGCGCTCAAATGACTTCATGACTCCAGACGTCAGCGCCACAGGCCTGCAGTCATTCAGTCCAGTGATCCGAGGCTTCTTGGGGACAGGAACAATGATGGACGACTTTGAAGCAGACTGGGACATGGCATGACCCCAGGGAGGTGTTAAAAATGTCAGTGAAGACGAGGGCCAGCTCTCCTGCGCAGTGTCTTAAAGTGGCAGGAGAAACACCGTCTGGTCCAGCAGCTTTTCGGGCATTGGATTTCCGAAATAGCCTGTTTACATCCTGTTCCTGAACTGAGAGAGTTGTGAGGGGGACCAGGGTTGGGTTGGCAGAGGTGGCCACTGTGGGGGAGGGAGTGGTCACATCAAACCTGGAGTAGAAGGTGTTAAGTAGCTCAGCCAGTTTTCGATTGTCTGCAGCAGGGTGGGCTCGGGGCTTATGATTGGTGAGAAGCCGGAGCCCCCGCCACACGGGTTGTTGTCAGAGAACTGCTGCTTCAGCCGCGTTTTGTACTGTGATCTAGCTCGAGAAACCTCTTTGCTAAATCCATACTTCGCATCTTTGTAGCGCTCTCTGTCTCCAGCCCTGTGTGCTGCCTCCTTCTGCTGCCTTAGCTACCTCAGATTTGGTGTGAACCAGGGTTTGTCATTGTTGAAAGTGACTTTGGTTTGTGTTGGTATGATACTGTCCTCACAGAATCGAATGTATGACGTCACAGTGTCCGTGTACTCATCCAAACTATCTGTGGCAGCTCTGAAAACCTCCCAGTCTGTAATGTCCAAACACGCATGTATCTCCTCCACTGCCTCATCGGTCCACTTCTTAGATTTCCTCACTGCAGGTTTTGAGAGCTTCAGCCTCTGTCTGTACGTGAGGATCATGTGAGCCATGGTGTGATCTGAAAAGCCGAGAGCAGCTCGGACCGTGACTGTTTTGTAACAGTGATCCAACGTGTTCTGCTCTCTGGTTGGAACTTTAATAAACTGTCTGTACTTTGGTAGTTTGTGGCTGAGATTCCCCTTGTTAAAATCACCCAAGATTATACACAAAGAGTCCGGGAAGATCCGCGCCACACTCAGAATCTGGTCCGCGAGCGCGCGCTGTGCCACGTGCACCTTTGCCGGTAAACAGAGCACTATTTACTTCACATCTTTCTCATCTTGATTTTGCTTCAAACAGTGGGTAAGCACAGACGTTTTATTTCGATGCATCGCTCGTCGTAACGTACATATGCGGCAGTAATAGAGGTAGTAGAGTACATATATATAGGCTTTATTTTGAAAAAACACTTGATGCATTTCATCTGCGCTCGTGTGCTTTCCTGTTTGTCTTGTCTCATTTTGACAGCTTCACTTAAAAGGCCTGTGGCAATCCGGTGATTATACAATCCGACGGAAAGGACCCTGAGCTCTTGCACTTTTAATGCTACGGAAGACTGCGGTCACTCAATCCGAGGTGGAAGTGGAGTCAGTGAAATAATAAAACATCTTTAGGAGCAGACTGTTTTGCCTGTAGAGTCTCGCTTTAAAGTGCATATGACAGGTTTTTAAGATTTGCGAATTTTGACTTTATTTGGTGCATTTATACCTGTTGTAAACATAAATGATAGTTTTACACCAATCGAGTAGGTATTTGTGGAGAAAACGTTTAGAAAGTGATACCACACTAGGGACGCTCATATTTTAAGCATCATTTACACAAAATAAACAACATTTTGACCCTCTAAACATTAATTCAATAAAATAAAGTCTTGCTTCTCACTTTTGTTGCTGAGTAATTTCTTGGTGTGATGTCATCAATTAAAAACAGGAAGTGAAATTATAAACATAAAACATTTGCTATCCTGAGATAATTTTTTTTATATATATATTTGTTAAGCTTTGATAAGCTTAAAAAAACATTGCATTGAAGTTAAAAGGATAAGCAAAAGGTTAAACTCCTTAACGCAGGCCATGCTGTTGTTGTGTCCTTGGGCAAGACACCTTACTCTCTCTAGTACTGCAGTAGTTATATTATATACTTGTTTTCAGAAATGTAATGATGATTTCTTATGCCGTAAAGTACCAGGCATCAATTATTCAAAGGAAACCTATTATGCAAAACTTTTTGCATAATAGACTTTTGGAGCTTTTATTATAATTGTTCCTCCTCGTCATTAAACCACTCAAAGTCGTATTTGACTTGATTCATGCATATCTGAGCAGTCTTTATTCTCCTGCGGACAAGACGTCATTGATCCGTCAGTCCAAGGCTTCACGTAGGAGTCTCGTAGCCATTTTAGCACATATGAAAAAAAAAAATCTGCTGCTCATTCGTAATTAAGTTGGTTTAGATCAATATTGCAGTTTAACATCTTCAAAATATAACCTCCACCGGTGTCATATACTAGAGCGATGTAGAGGAGCAGACTACAGCACAACAGGGCTTCTTTAAACCCCCATCATGTAAAATATTAAGCGTGGCTTCCGCATTGGTCTGGCAGATTGAAAGTGAACTCTTTACTCTTTCTTCAAACTGCTTTCTTCAAACTGCTATCCACTTTGCCCAGGTCACCTTCACCTGGTTAAATAAATGAATAAACTAATACATTAATGATACATTAATACATTAATGCATTAATGCATTAATACATTAAAACATTAATACATTAATAATAATAATAATAAAACACCCAAAATTAAATACATGCTTCTAGTTTATATTCATTTTGGCTGAAATGTTACACGGTGGGGCTTTAATGATTATAACAACAAAGCATTAAGATTATATACATGTATATATATATAGTGCTTTTTCTGACTTTACCTATTAGATACATAGTTTTACATCTTAATTAGCGCTTGAACATTACAATTCCAAACACAAAAGTGTTTACTATGTTTTTGTTGTGTCAGCCAAACCTATAATTAGGCTTTTTCTTGCACAATCTTGCTCGCTCCAAACCAATTAAAGCCGGCGATAAGTGAAAACATTTTAGCGTCATTTACCCGACGAGAGGAGACAGATATGGCACAAATACAATGAATCTGACAAATACGGTTGAGGAAGGAATGCGCAGAAAGGCAGGATTGGGCCTAATTAGCGTCTCTCGTCACTGCGCCGTGTAAAGAGGCATTAATCAGAGGATCCACGCTCCAAACGCTGCGCAGTAGATCCTTGATTACACACTTTTATTCTCGGAAAAAGAAATGCAGACTTTAGGAACAGCTGGAGATGACGAGGACTGCTTTTGGGGAAAGTGTGGATGTAGGAATAGAAATAAAGGTTCACCATTTATTATTTATTTTTTATTAAGGGCCACATATTGAACGATCGACAATTTGTTGAGATTATAAACATTGACAACCGCAGCAAGTGTAATGCACAGAGTGAGTTAGCTGAAGAACTGGGAGGGGATTTTCAGTTTTTTTGGGGGCAGCTTCTTGTTACTTTCCTGCATGCAAAGTGGTGATTGAGGGAATTTACAAAATAATTATTATAATCTTTTGTGTGCATATTGGGTTAGATATATGGTAAGATTATGTACATTCTTGGTTTTGGGAGCTCTTCTAGCACTAAGCCTCGCTCCCTTTATTGGACTAATCCATTACAGACCTAATACAGAGTGTGACTAACACAGACCGCACTCTTGTCTTGTAATCATAAAGCCCCTCAGTGTAACTTTTTTAAAATAAGGTATGTCTTTCTATTTTGGATGTTTTTATTGCACTTAATAATGTAGAAATCAAGCATTCTTACAGTAAGTGGGCTTGCATTTCCACAGACCTGACTTGTACTCCTGCTGGTTTCCATGGAAATGTTGTTCCTAATGAAGCTTTATATTACATTAGCTCTGATTCACAAAAAACTTGTTTATTATTGAGGTTATATAGAAGATGTTTTAAAATTGCAGTATAAAGTAATGCATGACTTGGTCTGAGGGACACTTCTGTTGATACGTTTAATGCCATACTGTAGAACATTGCAGACAAAGCAGTAAAAGTAGGCTTCGATGCCTCCAACTAGAACTTACCAAAGTAGCACAGTGGCATAGTGCCTGTAGCTCTGGCCTTACAGCCAGGAGGTCACCGGTTTGAGAGTGCGTTTGTGTGTTCTCCCTGTGTCTGTACTACATCAACCTAAAACATCCATAATAAAGAGTAATGTGCCAGGTGCACAGTCCTGACTAAGATCCCGGCTCCTGACGGGTTTCATTCCATGGATTTTGAAGGATGGATAAAAGTTGCCGTTCATATGAGTTTTTTGTGTGCATAGGTTTTACAACACAGCACCACGGGCTTGAGGAGCCGTGCCCAGACCCTGTACTGCGGGTCTGGGGCCAGTGCTCCAGACCCTGTACCGCGGGTCTGGGGCCAGTGCTCCAGACCCTGTCTGGGGCCAGTGCTCCCGACCCTTACGCGGGTCTGGGGCCAGTGCTCCAGACCCTGTACCGCGGGTCTGGGGCCAGTGCTCCAGACCCTGTACCGCGGCGGCCTGGGGGCGTTGAAGACAGGTTCTGCAGAATTTGGAATCGGGGACTAAACCCATAAACTCTGTGTTTTGGACTAACTCATAAACATTTGGAGACAAACAGTGTGCAGTTAGAGGATGCTCTTAGTCCTCTGTGGATCAAGGAAATTCATTTGTGTTAATTTTTTGGTAAATTTAGTCATTTTTGTAAAATGATGTACTCTGGTGTTGGGTGCACGTGTGTTGGAGCTGCGCTCATGCATGACCATGTGAGCACTATATGTCTTTATTAGCTATAGTATCTCCTCATTGTAGGTATCAGCCTGGGCTACATGGGTGTGTTAGGCTGTAGTGTTACTCGGCTGTAAGAGGCTTGTGTGGATGATGGCGTGTGTGTAAAACATCGCAAACAAACATGAACACAATTGGTGCCATCCATCTTCTTCCACTAGACAATTGGTGCATGCCCCAAAAATATATCACCACCAGCCACGACTATGCTGTCCAGTGTGGGCCGGTGTTTTACCAAGTTTGTCCAAGAGATGCCAAAAGGGTTCGAATCGGTGCGTAAAAAAGGCTTCCCAGTGCGCGCGTCTCCTCGGTCCGCTACGGGGGCCGTAGTAACATCCACAATGAGCTCGTAAGAACAGTGATTGTGCCCAAAGTCCCACGTAGAGAAACAAAGCAAAAGAGCAGAGCATGTGTGAATACAACACCGAGGCACCTCCATCTGTCTGCGGGGGGCTGGTCCACTACGGCTACGCCATCGAGAAAGTAAGCAATCTGTCTTGCTTTCATGTAGTTCTAAGCTGTTTACTCATACAAGCCCATTCGTTTGCGTCCTGGCCGTGGGGAACATTCGGAACATTGACCCCGGCCGCTAAATGTTTAAATGTCAACTTTATTTTGACTACGACTTTATTCTGGTCAAATTATGACTTTATTCTCGTAAATGTAGGATTTTTTTCTGGTTTTGACTTTAATCTTATAAAATTATGACTTTAGTGTCAAAATGTTATGACTTTATTCTCGTAGCGCTCCGCAGTTGTTTTTATTTGGGTTGGCCCTTATACTCCGTCGTAATTTATTTATTTTATTCATGACGTGAACATCAGTTAAATGAAAAAAACAAAACAAAGAAAGCATACAAACAAGCATTCAAATATTGATTGTAGAAAACAGCGTTAAACATGGGCTACATCATTTATAATGCACTCTGGAGTACACGATGCTCGAAAGGAGAAGCAAGTTTTAATTCATGGATTTCAGCTTCCTGACGCAATATTTTAAGAACATAGAAGTATTGTGTTTTAAAATCGGTTGTAGATTTTCATCACTCTGAAACCCGTGGATAATATGACACTCTCAAAGCAAACCTCGACACACTTTTGAGTAAAAACATGTCTTAGGTTAAATTGATGGGAAAATCAAGACGTTTTTCAACCAGGGAAAATACACTTCTAGCCACACTTTTCCTGCTGCTGCCCCCTTCTGTCTTCTACCCCGCACTTGCTGTTAGAAGATAGATAAATATAAATACAATCAGATTTCGAGTGGATTTCTTAGATTGCATTTGTTATTGCGTTTGTGGAGGATCTTCTCAGCCGGTCACAGGACGCAGCACGACTCCTTATTACGTTACAGTTCTGTAAAACAACTGCAATGAATGTCGTTTATTAGTCCCGTCTCTCACTTTGTGCAAATAATGTAATCAGAGCCCCGCCCCACAGGAGACGCTGAAAGATTAAACACAGAATATGAGCGGATTTTTGTTTTTAACTAGTTCAAATGAAGATTCCTCACCGCGCGATCTCAAGAGAAAGTGAGCTAAACCCGCCGCTACAGAAGTGACAAGAGCATCGTGTCCCGGAAAACCAACCACGAAGAACAGAACGAAAGGCATGTTGAAGGTGCACCACGGCTGCGGTTATTTTGTCATAAATCGAGCACATTTCAGCCCTGGTTCGGTCCTGTTCTAATCCTTGTTTAGTCCTGATCTAGTCTAGGGTTTACTTTATTTCCAGTTTGGATGTAGAATTTAAGCTTTTCAAGATATTTTACTAGCAAAATATAGTACTATTACCACTAATAAAATAATAAGACTGCTTGATTTTAAGTAAATATTACCTTTATTTACGCAGCTGCCTACTTTATTTTTTCCACTTTGTGTTGCTGTTCCTATTGTGCACGTCAACAAAAACTTTAGTGCTGAGCAAATTTAAAATAGATGATTTCATATTTAAAAAAACATTGGGGCTCTTTACAACACCCTATCAAAATGAACGGTCTCCCTGACTTTATAAAGAGGAGTGAGGCAGGGCTGTGCTTGGTCCCCCCTGCTGTTCGCTTTGTACGTTGGCCCAATATGTCAAGAGTTCCTTCCCCCCCCCCCCCCGACGATCTCATGAGGATCTGTGTCTGAACCTGGATCTTTGTGCCTCTGCTCTGTCACGTTTACTTCACTTAGATGTTTAGTACGATTTTATGATTTGCGGTTTTATCCTTTGAAATGTCCGATTGTGTGCAGTATTTTGTCCAATTGAATCAGTTTAAATTCAAATGAGTCCACAGTTTCTCTTATAAATGGAAGTTGATTAAGAATGTTTGTCGTGTCTTATTTAGTGGAATAGTTTTGTTGTTTTGTACAGAAGAAACAACAAAACGTTTCCCAAATACTTATTTTGAAGTCATTTGAAGTCAATTTGAAGTAACTTTACTGCTAGCTCATACACCGCTGTGTATGGGCTACATTTCCTTTAACATGTGTACTTGACTAGCTTATTTTGACAACATTTCACTTGTACTTCAGTAAATATAGCTGTTTTTTGAAGTAGCGTTATTCAGATGTGAGTTGATCAGAAGAAAGAATATCATCATCACTTTAAATATTCCTCAAGTGAAGTACAAAGTAGTGGTCCAGGACATTATTGAAGTAAGGTAAAGAAGAAAGAATAATTATTTGAGGAATCTACAGCTTGTTGTAGTAAGACAAACTGTCTGGACACATTTAAAGAACATTAAATACTGCCCCAAACGGACAAAACCTAAACATAACATAAAGCTTCTGTCACTTGTCGATGTTCATTGTTCTGTTCATGAGACTTGACTGCGCACACAAACTCAAATCTATTACGACTACTCACAATCTGTGACATGACTCCAGGGGCGCTCATTTGCATAACCCTGGGAACAAAATTCAAACAAAACATGAATAAATTTAAAACATTTGCTTCTTCTCCTTCTCCTTCTCCTTCTTCTTCTGCTGTTTTGGCTTCTTCTTAGTCTTCTTCGTCTTCTAGTCTTCTTCTTCCTAGTCTTCTTCTTCATCTGTTCAGTCTTCTTCTTAGTCGTTTTCTTCTTCTCAGTCTCTTTTTCTTCATCTTTTACTTCTTCTTAGTCTCTTTCTTAAACTTCGTTCATCTTCTTTTTCGCCCTCTGCTTCTCAGCCTTCTTCTTCTTAGTCTTCGTCTTCTTCTTAGTCTTCTTCTATCATCTTCTTCATCTTAAGTCTTCTTTTTCTTCGTCTTTTACTTCTTCTTAGTCTTTTTCTAGACTTCTTCTTCTTCTTCATCTTCGTCTTCGTCTTCTTCGTCTTCTGCTTCTTCTTCTTCTTCTCCTCCTCCTTCCCCTTCTCCTTCCTCTTCCCCCCCTCTGCCACTTCCAGGCGCAGCTTGGGGGAAAACATTCAGAGCGCCGGCAAAACAAAAACACTCAGAGCCTATTAGCCGTCGTAATTGAATGAGAATTAGCTTTCCAATCAACACGACCGATCCTCTCCCCATTTTCACGCTCTTCTAGTCATTATCACTTTGGTGGAGCGATGTTCAGCATTCAGATGTTTGTGTGGAATTAAAGACAGAGTTTAGTGCGACCAGGAAAAAGGCTGCCTGGACCACAGAGGGTAAACACGCGCGGTCGTCCGAAGGCGACATCGATCGTCCAGTCCATTACGGCGGCTAAAACTGTCTTTGAGTGTTTGTTTATCTGGAGTAAACGAGAAGAGAGGAATTAGAGGAGCTGAATGACACACTGACTTTTCTGATGGAGTAGTTAGTTTTGTCAGAAGTGTCGGAAGAATACTGAACTCTGACCACTACTTTTACACTGAGTAGAGTTACATTTGAGAGTAAAAATGCAACAAAACAGCTTGTGTTTGTTACCGTTTGTTCTGCATTTATTTATCACTGATGTGAGATTGACCACTGGATCTGGAAACGTCTCCCTGCTCCTCACAGTTCCTCCAGCAGCGCAGGCTCTGGAGACGTGTCACTGCTCCTCACAGGTTCTATCCAGCAGCGCAGGCTCTGGAGACGTGTCACTGCTCCTCACAGGTTCCTCCAGCAGCCGCAGGCTCGGAGACGTTTCCCTGCTCCTCACAGGTTCCTCCAGCAGCACAGGCTCTGGAGACGTGTCACTGCTCCTCACAGGTTCCTCCAGCAGCACAAGCTCTGGAGACGTTTCCCTGCTTCTCACAGGTTCCTCCAGCAGCACAGGCTCTGGAGACGCGTCACTGCTCCTCACAGGTTCCTCCAGCAGCACAGCTCTGGAGACGTGTCACTGCTCTCACAGGTTCCTCCAGCAGCACAAGCTCTGGAGACGTTTCCCTGCTCCTCACAGGTTCCTCCAGCAGCACAAGCTCTGGAGACGTGTCACTGCTTCCTCACAGGTTCCTCCAGCAGCACAGGCTGAAGAGTCAGTGTCCAAACAGTAAAATATCAATGAAATGAAAAAAAGAATTTACATTGTAACCAGTGATGAACTAGTTCCAGGTTTTCCTTTGATTGTAAAGTAACTGTATTCTGAAGAAACAGAGCCGCACAAAAGCCTCCTGCTCGCCTCCACAGAGACGTGAAGCTTTAAATGTAATGTTCCAGAGGACAGCTTTGTCTACCTGCACGTACAGTATGATTTCTGTTCGTCCCTCTCACCCCTTCTCTCTCTATCCTTCGCTCTCACCCCATCCCCCTCACCCCTCCCTCTCTCGCTGTGGTGGTGAGCAGTTCTGCAGTGGCGCCTCTCAGGCCTAAACTCACCCATCACTTCCACATAATTACTCCGGAAGAATCAAATTGGCGCCTGACAGGATAATTGACTGAATCCTCTGCGTCGGACTCTTCGCTCTGATACGAGAAGCTCTAAACGCTCCAGCTTCTGATAAGAACAACTGCCAAACAAACCAACTCCACGTTTGCCTTTTATGGAATTTTCAATCATGGAAGAGTTCACTTTAATCTGCCGGGGAAACACAAAATGTACTTATTTACAAAACAAAAGTCGGGTACCCAATTTCAAATCCACTATATTTCCACATCACATTTTATACACAAAACTGCTTTAAAATGTAAAATAATGATTTACCATGTATTTTTTCTGGTGCACGTCACCAAGGAGATCTTATTGCTCTGCCTTGAATGTTCCACACTATGTCATTAAATGTATCTATCGCGCATTTATTAACTTCAATTTCAATTAAATGTATTTTTGTATAGCCCAAAGTCACAACTGTAGTTTTCTCGCAGGGCTGAACAAAACTGTTGATTTTACCAGAAGAAAGTCAGAAAATAAAACTATAAAACATTTATTCAGGGCAAAAGTGAGAAAGTGGAAGAGCCTTTGGTCGTTTAGTCGATTAAATGGTTGATGGACTAAGAATTTAACCATTTTATGTGGATCACAGCAGAAAGCAGAAGCCCTGGTATGAGGAATCTACCTTTTTTACAGATAATTTAAGTTCTTTTTTTGTAGTTTTCTATATAAATGTTTGTAATTGTGTGATCTTATTGTCTTGTCAGTGTACTTTGGGTCTTACATATGGTCAGATACTTGTCTTACCCTTTTAACCCTTTAACCAAGACTTACTTCAGTGGACTACAACCACACTGCACGTCCGAATGTCCACACTCGTTCCCTGACCCCTCCTTCACTGCACAGTCCTGCGCTATTCAGCAGACTCTACAGCGCACTCAATTACAGAGCGATTCGGACACCGAGCCGGTCCATGTTTAGTCCTGACACCTGCTGGACAGCACTCAAAATGGCGTGAGCCCTAAATAGTGCCCTCTGTTGGGAATAGTGTGGACATTCGGACGCAGCCAATATCTTTAATACGTTGAACTTAAGCCGTATAAACCGTAGCCGCGTTCTTTTGTTTCCGCTGATTCAGAGAGTGCACTGATAAGCGTTGACCACAGAGAATCCATAAGTCCGTCCGTCATGTCCGTCACACTTTTTCTATGAAACTGGTCGTGAGCCCGTGCTGCGAAGAGCTCTCTCCACAGTAAACACTTTGGTCCGATTCGCTGCACTTTCTCATAACAAATCAAGATTCGTCTGTAAATGCCAACGCCGTTTTGAATGCCAAGACTAATTGGCTTCACCGAGGGCTCCGAAAACACGAGCAGCCTACATCAGTAAAACTATAAGTCGCATCATTACGTGCAGTTTATCTGCGGATCCTGAAGATGTCGCCGTGTAATGCGCCGTGCTTTGATCTGAGCTCGTAAAAATCTCAGAAAAGGTCAATAAACCCCAGTGTGGATTTTACGTCCAGCTCATAACTGGATATTGGATGTTGTGGGGAAAAGTTATGGTTGTGTTTAAACAGAAGGAAGCAAGCGGAAGATCTGGGGTGCTACTAAAAAAATATCTGTCGGTGTGTTGTGTTATGGAAAAATGTCATGCCACCTTTGTGTTTCAAAATCTCAAGATACTCATTTGGAGCACAAATAATGTTCAGATGTATTTCTTCTCCCATTCATTTTAACGAGGCAGTAAAAAACAAAAAAAACAGGGATTTTAAGTATTAACAGTTAATATCTAACTTCAATCTCCACTTTCTAAAGTTCACCAATTAAATGTAGTTGATGATGTAATCGTTGACTGAGCTTAGGGAGCGGGACCACGCCTCAACCTCCTACTCCTCCAGCAACCACGCCTCCACTCATTAACCCCACCTCTAATTACCCAGAAGCTCTATTTATACTGGCCTATGCCTACATCTCTTTTTGTATCTGCTCTCTCACCCCCACCATCCCACCCCATGTCTCTATCATCTTCACCTTAACACATCACCATCTAAGGGGGGGTGGTTCTGAATCGGCCGGGCTGATTACCCGAGATGGAGCCCCCATCCTTGGTATCTACCAAGCCAACTCTAATCGATCCATCATCGACCCATCCTCATCACTATTATCAATAAACATTCTCTCATATTCCATTGTTTTGGCGTGGTCCCTGCTCGTGAATCCCTCAACATTCCGGCTATTTCCCCTTAATAATCCTGACTAAAATGAGCCCTAATTCAAACTGAAATGGTTCTGAACCCTTTGTAGTATTAAAATGTCTGGGCTCTTTTTGAAGCTGACACTGTGGTTTTGGTCTCTGATGTCTGATTTTCTGTAATATTAAAATTATAAGAGGAAACAAGCTCCGCACAGAGGAAAATCACATTTCAAATCTCACCTGGATATTTTCCTATAAAAAGGCCCATTAAAATGTTGTAAATTTAAGGCATTTTTTATTTTTATTCGTGTGTTTGGAGAGTGGTTGATTTGACTGGAAATAAGTGAACTATAGCTATTATTTCATGTTTTAAATGCCCAGGAGTTTGATAGTTCCCTTTTATCAGAGTGTGGACAGAAAGGAATACGAAGAAATAAAAGCGGGCCCACCGGTGGGCCACAAAAGTGCCACAAATGACATTGTCTTCTATGTTGTTGGTGCATTATTGTCTAGCAAAACGTTAGTAGGGCCCGGCTGATATGGACTTTGGCGGGCCTATTTGAGGCCAATATATAAGGAAGTCGGAGGTGCCGATATAAATGCAAAAATATTTAGTAATGTAAAATAAATAGTTCATAGGTAGCTGATTCTAAAAAAGTATGTGCTCCATGTGAGAAGCGTCGTGAGCTCCCTTCTCTTTTGTCCCCATTTCTAGCTGTACTGTCCTGTCTAATAAAGCCCCAAAAAATCCTTCCTAAAAAAAAAAAATCCATTAGAGCAGGTGTATGGAGTTGGATGCAGGCGTTCTGTTTACAAACTCTCGTCTCTATGTTTGGACTGAGGCGACATACAATTTTTGTGCTGAAATGACAAAAAATATAACTAAATAAAAAACAATCCTGAACGAGAGAAGTGTGCCTATTCTTTTTTAAATATATTTCTTGTGATAATTAATGATGTGACAGTAGCTAGTTGTATATTCATAAATCGAAATTAGGGATGACACAAAAAGAAGACGATACTACAATGATAAAACCGCATAATTAAAAAAACATGGATTTATATGGCGCCCTTTACCAAATTATGAACACATCGTAATGGTGATGTAGGAACTGAATTTTCTCCTTTTCTCTCGATCCTAACATAACACAAGAGTCAGACTACTTCTCCAGACTGAGCTGTCCATGGTGCTGAAGTATTTTTAGACACTCAACTGGGATAAATCATGATTTTTAGACCTTGTTTTTCTTTTAGCTTCCAACTTTCTTTTCTGAGTTGAAAAGGTGATTTTTTTTTTTTAAATGTCAGATGCCCTTCCAGTGTAAACCTCCCACATTCCAGTGATTGGTGGTGCCCAAACATTAATAATTATAACAGAATTTATTTATTTTGTTCAACCTTTTCCTGATGATCAAAGTGACTGCAGTGTACACTGTCCATGGTGCTGAAAATGTGTTATTTCTCTATTTTTCCAAGCCTTTTATATGGAGTTTAAAGAACATAGTTTTAGCTTAATATTTGTCTTTTCATGGTTGTTTCATTAGTCTTGTTTAGTTTCTCACCCCCTGAGTCTACGAAAACAGTTCTAAGTGTTCCAGATATTCTTCTGCTGCCTGTATATGGAGAGTTAACACAAATCCTGAAGAGGGAACAACTGACTTTTATACATACAATCAACATCATACAACAGTACATAGGCACAGTACACATCATGTTTTTTAAGTTCTAAAACATGACTTACAATTAGTGTTGTCATGATACTAAAATTTCAGTTAAATTTCAATACTAAGAAACAAACTAAATGCCAATTTTGATACCAGAATTAGAACATACAATATCTGGGAGCGGATCCAAGGCCTCATCTATAAAGGATTGCGTACTCTAAGTGGCCACTAGAGGCATACGCACATACGCACACACTCCTGATTTATAAAACACAATTTGTGTTTTTTTCATAAATAGAAATTTACAAAGACAATTTGTGTTTTAGAAATCCCAACTGCAGCTGGACGCTGCCTTCTCCGCGTTTAGGCCAACTTCTGTTTAAATGTGATAATTTCTCTGAACAAAATTATTTTTGGCTAAAAGATGTATTTGCTGATGATTTCCTGAATCAAACACTTGCTTAAACTCTCTTCCCTTCTGCTCCACTCCATAAGTGTCGTCTTTTCCCCGTGTCTCCAGACGGGTCTCAGTTTGCACAGAGATAAGCAATGTCCTGCCCCTAGTGGAAGTTTTATAACTACCACAGCTGGGCGGTCTACGCAGTGTGGAGTGTGCAAGCAAGCTTTATAAATGAGGCCCCTGACCTGGAACCTGGCACTTGCTTGTTTCCACGGAATTAGAGTAGTTAAATGCTGTACAGTGGAAAATTCCCCCACACCAGAAAAGTTACCTAGTGCACCTTTGAAACATAAATACACCTGAAACTACAAACAATTAACTTTCAAAAGATGAGATTGTTCACGCTGCATAAATAAAAAAGTTCTGACCAACTCATATCTGCTCTGAGTAACAGTCTGACGCAGTTTGAATAAGCAAAAACAAACTTTAATTCTACATCAAGACTTACAAATGATTCAAATAAAATAAAAAATAAAACATAATAATGAAATATGTTCTACTCTAATGCATGGGCTTTTGTTTTAGTATTTTGAAGTAAACAGGGAACTCGCGATCTAAACGTAGTGAGGGTGAAATTGTGTGCACTGTGGAGTTAAGTGGTTGCTGTGCATGAATAACAACTAAATTAAATTTTAAAAAATGTTTGGTATATCAATTTTGATCTTACTTTCGGATAATGGTTCAATTGAGGGTTGTCAAAAGTATCGGAAATTAGACACCAAACAACACTAGTCTTGATGCCGCAGTACTGAGTAATTACCGGCCCATCTCTAATCTGCCGTTTTGAAGTAAAGTCCTTGAAAAGGTTGTTTACCAACAGCTCACTGATTTCCTCTTAATAAACAACTCATTTGATGTTTTCCAGTCAGTTTTAGACCTCATCACAGCACAGACACTGCTCTTGTCAAGGTGACAAATGACATCCACCTGAACACTGACGCGGGCAAAGCCTCAGTCTTAATTCTGTTAGATCTGAGTGCTGCTTTTGACACTGTCGATCATGGGATCCTCTTACAGAGACTAGAGGACTGGGTGGGCATCACTGGCACTGCGCTAAACTGGTTAAAGTCCTATCTGGAAGACAGGAAGTACTTTGTCAAAATTGGTAACTTTGTCTCAGACCAGATGCCCCTGACCTATGGGGTGCCCCAAGGGTCAATCCTGGGACCCCTTCTGTTCAATCTCTACATGCTGCCGTTAGGTCAGTTGATACGCAGCGAGAATGTGTCCTATCACAATTACGCAGACAACACTCAGATCTATGTTTCACTGACGGCAGGTGAATATGGACCAGTGGATTCACTCTGTTACTGCATCCAACAGATCAGTGTGTGGATGCAAAACAACTTTCTCCAGCTGAACTCAGACAAGACTGAAATCATCGTCTTTGGCCCACAGAAACAAAGAGAAAGTGTTAACAGTCACCTCCAGAGTCTCGCTCTAAAACCTACAAATCAAGTTAGAAATCTGGGGGTAATAATGGACTCAGATTTGAATTTTAACAGCCATGTCAAATCAATACCATCAGCAGCTTTTTACCATCTGAAGAACATTGCCAAAATCAAAAGTATAGTGTCTAAACCAGACCTGGAGAGAC
Source organism: Chaenogobius annularis (assembly GCA_015082035.1). Taxonomy (NCBI): domain Eukaryota; kingdom Metazoa; phylum Chordata; class Actinopteri; order Gobiiformes; family Gobiidae; genus Chaenogobius; species Chaenogobius annularis. The sequence goes on along the minus strand of BJKM01000130.1, from coordinate 43,124 downwards.
TTATCCATGCGTTTGTCTCTAGTAGATTAGACTACTGTAACGGCCTGCTCACTGGCCTCTCCAAACGAGCTGTAAAACAGCTGCAGTACATCCAGAACGCTGCTGCTCCGGGTCCTGACTAGAACCAGGAAGTATGATCACATTAGTCCTGTGCTCAGGTCTCTGCACTGGCTCCCTGTGGCTCAGAGAATAGACTTCAAAGCAGCTCTGCTTGTATACAAGTCTCTCCATGGCCTAGCACCAAAGTACATCTCGGACATGTTAGTGCCATATGAACCATCTTGGACTCTGAGGACGTCAGGGACCGGGGACTAAACATGGAGAATCTGCGTTTCAGTTTTATGCAGCTAATATCTGGAACAGTCTTCCTGAAGATGTGAGACTGGTTCTACTCTGACAATGTTCAAATCCAAGCTAAAAACAGTTTTGTTTAGCTGTGCATATGACTAGGATTCTATTTGCACTCTTCTCTTTTAAGTCTTTATCTGTTTTGTGATTTAAATGCATGTTTTCCTGTTGTGTGAAGCACTTTGAATTGTGTATGAATTGTGCTATACAAATAAACTTGCCTTGCCTTAGTAAAACTAGTATCAAAACTACATATTCGTTTGAGCAAGTTTTACAGTACAGTTTTACGATGATATTGACCTTGATCAGAACTAGTGAAAGACCACAGGATTTATTGAAGAAAGTTAACACATTTTGGTTGTAAATGTCTTACACATTGACCAAAAAGGACATTTATCATCATCAAATCAGTATTGAGAATTACGTATATTCCTTAGTATCCATAGAGTTTGAGATTTTAGTAATTTAAACAAAGCATTTCTTCACGTTCTTTGGAAAATTCTTTTCATCACTTATTTCTTATATATATCTTTTGTTTTCTTGTGTCAGCAGAAAGAAACCAAGTGACATAAAAGGGGATTTTTAGCATGCAAGTTTGGCTGTCTGATTCCAGAGTGAGCTATCCGTGGTGCTGAAATTGTACGAAACGAGTTAATGCTGGGCTATTCTTGTTAATGAGCAAATGCTGTGTTTCACCCCGCACATTATATTGTAAAAACAGTACCGCTGCACACTGTCTGCAACTACTAATAGAGTATTTTAACGATCACAACCCGGGAAGTGAGAGTCGTAAGCATATAACTGACTTTGGCTGTTTATGTCTTCTTCTTCTTCTTCTTCTTCTTCTTCTTCTTCTTCGTCTTCGTCTTCGTCTTCTTCTTCTTCTTCTTCTTCTTCTTCTTCTTCTTCTTCTTCTTCTTCTTCTGTGAGCACTGGGATTGATTGATTGATTTATATGCAGATTTCCTCATTTTCCGGTTTGTAAATCAGGCAATGCTGCTTTAATTTGCCATAAACGATCCCAAAGTCTTTTGTTCAACTGATTTTCTTCCAAAATCTGCATTCATCATTTCATCTCAAGTGTAATCTGTAGTTCACCATTTCTCTTCTTCAACTGCTAATTAGCCACGTGGTTTTCCTTACAGCGCCCGACGAAAATGACCTCCAATTAAAACTGAAGCTGTTTCTGAAGCGAAAAGCCGGGGTCTTTGTGGAGCTGTGACTAGTTTTGGCCGGATTTACATGAATTGTAAATAGTAACAAGCAATCAACAAAGCAAAATCCTGCTTTTTTTTTTGGTGTAGGATAAATATAAGCACAAGTAAAGCAGCTGCTAAAAAATATTGTCTGACAGAATTGAGCATATGTTGTGTCTTGACAGTTCTAAAATGAGATGGTCATGAAGTAAAAAAGTCCAAGTGGAATCCATATCAGTAAAATTCTACAATAAGTCTTATTTTTATTTTATTTTCAAAGGGAGAAAAGAGACCAGTGGAAGAAGGTGCAGTTTCTCCCTCTTATTTGTCCACAAACAGATGCAATTCCGTTCACGTGTGACGGAGCCGACTCTTAAGACCCACAGTTCGTTCAGAAGCGCGCATCGTCGTGTCGTTGCGTTTCAGCCTGCGTGACTCTTACCCCCTGCGAGAAGTAGAAGGCCGCGATGCCTAAGGGCCAGAAGCAGCAGAGCATGGAGAAGATGGCCAGACCAAGATGATCCCGAGGAGGAACCACGATGAAGTTGTCCTCGCTCTCGCTGTCGCTGGAGCAGTCCGTCTGAAAAACAGCAACAGAAAGGCAATTCAGAGTGTTCTAGTTCTGGCAAAGCTTTCCACGTTTGAAATAGATCTCGCTTATCAATCATAATTTTCCACTTCTTATTAAAAAACGATTAAAAATGTCTTTGCTGTAGATTGAAACTAGATGGCCCACTCCTCTTTCTTTCGTAGTCCCTGTTCTTAGAGACTTGTGACTGGACTCAGACTCGGGCCTTTAGAGACTCGGGACTCGTTGTTTGGGATTTGTGAACGTCTTTTGCGCACTTCTAAATGTGACAGTTTTTAGGCTTTCGGCCCATTTCTGAAGCGCTGTGCTGTGACTCGCTACAGCTTAAGCCACAACACGCTCTACTCTTGAGTCAAAAGTCTGAGTCCAAGCGCTACGGCAAGAATGAGGTGTTCAGAGAATCCAAGTACAAAAAAACAAGCATTTTAAGAGTGATACAGTTTGCGGTTCATGTACTACCGAGACGTCCGCCCGTGACTCACTGATGATTTAATCCTGGAGCAGAAGAGCTGCAAGTACAGAGAAGGACCACTTCAGGCTGATGGAAACTAAAAGCCTGCATTTGATCTGTAAGGGAGGAAAGAGGTGTTTTGGTGGAGTTAAAGGCGCCGGAGCACGTTCTGATTTTTGAATAGGCCTAACATGGGTTTCTGTCAAAAAAATATTAATGTCACATTTTTGTCGAACAATTTTTATTTGTATAAATCATATGGAGAATCTGGGACTCGGGACTTGACCTGGACTTAAGTTAAGAGACTTGTGAATACATTTAAAAGAAAGAAAAGATATAAATAGGATAGTTAATAGTTTTGTGTCGCGAATAGCATAAAAGGTATTGAATTATTTCCTTGATTCCCCTCTGAGGTCGCGGTTCGACAGGCACTGATAGAAAACTGATTGTTCTCACATCAATTTACCAATATTCCTCCGCCCTTTGATAATGTTCTCAATAAAACGCAGTGCAGTGAGAAATTGCTGTCACCTGCTGGGACATACAATAAAATATATCTAATCGTATTCATTTAATTGAATTTTGTAGAAAAAAAACAAAACAAAACTGTACAGAGCAAAAAAGAAAAAGATATATATAGATTTGTCCCACAGTGTGGAAATGAAATATGCAAACAAAACAAATCAACATAAATAATTATTAATATAGACTCAAAGCTTACCAATCCAACCAGAATAGTATAAATACTTTGTACAGATAAATTTGCTATGGAACAAATATTAAAGCTGTTAATATGCGGTTTCTTATGGTCAAGGAAACACACATTCTTAAATAAACAGACGTGTTGTGTTTTACTCACACGGAAATGGCCTTGGCCTCGTGGAAAGCTGAACTGTAAGCCCAATATAATGTGTGTTGTGATGAAAGCCAATGTCATGTGACATTCAGGCATGTCATGGAAATATGATTCATTGGTAAATAGAGTTTTCTATAGTTTGAACTGTCAGTATTTTATATTCTCTTTCCGCTCTAGTCCATCAGTGTGCTCCTTATAAATTCTACAAAGTAATGATTAGCAAAGGTTAAACGTTCACAAGTCCAGAAATAACTTTAGATGCTCAAGGAAGCGAAGCCTGCGTGTGCGCTGTCCTTGGTGCTGAACTAGTTCTTTATTTTCCAAACTGTATTCACCATTTTATCCATGGCTTTTATTTATTTATAAACCTTTATTTAACCAGGTGAGCTTGAGACCTCCTTTTCAAGGGTCACCTGGAGCAAAGTGAAAATAAATATAACAAATCTAAAAGACATTTACACAATAAGAGACATTTAAGACCAATTAAAAACAGTTCATATTTAAAAGCAGAGAAATAGCTCAAAATCCTTAAGCGAGACCAGTTCTCCCAACCTCAAGTCCGCTTGTGCATATTTACATATTACTTTATTCACTACAAACATTCAGTGTGTGAAGCTCCTGCACCAAAGCGGGCCCTCCAGCCTCAGGCACAGAGCTCACAGCAGAGTTTTAGTCTGCCACAACCTGCTGTGACTCTCAGAGCTCAGTGACACACAGAATCCAACGAGTTCAGACATTCTGCAGCTGGAGAGAGGGAAAGCAAATGTTCCACAGTATGGCATTACACTGATCTAGCTTGAATTGAAATAAACTGAGGAGTTCTCACTGCGAGACTTCATCAAATTAAGATTATACTATAAACGAGTGACTGAGTGACTTTCAGAAGAATAGATTGTTCACGCTGCATAAGTAAAGACGTTCTGACCGAGCCATATCTGCTCCGAGTCACAGTCTGACGCAGTTGGAATAAGCAACGACTAAATCAGTTAGATGACAAATTAAAAAGTAAAATAAATAAAACAGTAGACCCTTCCAGTGTTTCAGTGTTCTTAGCACTGTTCCCTAAGTTAGCTCAAATACATGTTCAATGGGAGGGTTAGCATTAGTGTCCAAACGTCACAAACTGTCAGGCTAGTGCAAGATCGGCTCCAAAAAACAGCCCAATATCGACGTGTTAACGAACATAAAACCAACAATCGCGTGAGGTGAAAACATCTGCGGACTTAAATACAGAGATACAGGTTCCATCACCACATGCAGTACCATCAGCAGTACTTCTACTTCACAATCTACATTAGACGCGGAGCAGTTCCTAAAGTTAAAGTCATTTCAGTTTTTCAGAAAGGCGATTTTCAAGTTGAATGGCCACGAGACAAAAATCTGCATTTACCGCCAAACAAAACAAAAAGGCATCTTCCGCGAGAGCCGGTGTAACGTCTCGGCCGAACTCCGGATCATTTGCTCTCTTCATAATGCCAGCGCACTCTCTTTTTCCTTTTCTTTTTTGCAGTTTCACGGTGACGCATCATTTGTTTCTCATTAGTTCGTAGCGATGCAAGATTCAGAACATTTCACCAGTCCAAAAAGAGAAATGCAACAGAAACAACAGATGGCATTAAAAAGAGGGCACGGTTCAGGGCGTTACCCGGCGTTTCAGATGCGGAGCGTTATGAATCAAGCGCGCCGCCGCCTCCTCCCGCCTCCTCCCGCGCGGCTTTTATATGAACCCATTTCACGCTCCACGCAACATTCGTCACATTCAGACCTAGCGCTTCTGGACGGGGGAGTGGCGTCGTTTGCACCGGACCGAGCGACGGCTTTGTCACGTTTCGGGCGTAATAGCGGCTTTAACGTCGCTTTTCCTCGAAGGGAGTTTTGTCCGTCCGGTTTCCGAAGTCTCCGCCGCCAACGGATCTGAGGCTTCGAGCGGACGTTCTTTTTAAGAATAATCCAGAAAGCGCTTTAGAACGCTTAAAGGGGACGTTGTTATCACGGAACGGCAGGCGAAATGAAATGGCGTAGGCTCGGTAAAGTAGTCGTATCGGCCCCAAGAAGAAGAAGAAAATGCGGTGTTGACCTGGTTTGTGGTTCGTGGCTCGGTAACGACGGGGCCGATACGCAGGAAACACAAACGGGCACAAAGGTCAACGTCTTCTCTGTCAGTGTAAATAAACAAAAGTGGAAATATATTTTCACAATAGCCTCAGAAACTGGTGCCATTATTCAACTCCAAAACGCGATTGTTGTCGGTTGAAAGGATTTTAAAGTGACGTATGGCGGGTTTTTACGATTGTCTATTTTTGACTTTATTTGGTGTATTTAAACTCATGTAAGCCTGATGTACTTATAAATTATAGTTTTACACCAATCGAGTCGGTTTTTGTGGCGAAAACATTGGAAACTCTGTAGAAAATGACAGGAAGTGATCACACCAGGAACACTCATTACAGTCAAAGTTTATGCAGAATTTACACGACTTTTTTGACGGTCTAAACATTAATTCAATAAAATAAAGGTTCTTTTATATAGCTTTTTTGTCAAATTAAATAAATTGTGACATCAGTAAGAACCCAAAAATAATAATCGTGACAATTTTAGAAGCAAAAATAAGTCTTTTTACACCAATATAGAGACCAAAAAATACATTAATAGATTTTTATCCGTCTGTTTTTATCACATTTAACTCGCTTTTGCCTTTGCCTAAAGATTAGTAAAGCCGGCAAAAACTTGAGGAACAGTCGCATGTCACTGAAAAGCACTCTTTGCTTTTCTTTTGAACATCTCGACTGTCATGACGAGACCCCCCCCCCCCCCCAAACGCAGAGGAAGCTCCAGCTCTGTGCGCACTTTGAAGACAAACCTCAGGGGGGCGCCACACTTTCAACTCAAGAGCAATTTAATTCTAAACAACCATAGTGGGTTTAGAGGCTTAGACGAGGCCTTTAACACATCTTTTAGACTAATTATCTGCATCTTTCTTTGCCGCACTGAAAAAGCACGACAGCACGTGCTAATTAAAGGTGCACCAACCTGAAATGTTCCAAACTATGGCATTAAACTTATCTTATCTTGCACTCACTCAAATACAGGCATTTTTATTGCTCAAAAATACCTTGAAAAACTTGCATTTTTACAGTGAACTCACCTCTCCACAGATCTGCCCTGTAACTTGGCCTTGTCTCTGTGGAGAAGTTCAATGTGTAGATCAGGCATGACCAAACTACGGCCTGGGGGCCAGATGCGGCCCTCAGACCAATTTTTGTTGGCCCTCCAGCTTCCTGCTAAATTGGTCCAAACAACAAAAAGTTGTACTTTTTACTGTAAAATTGGAAAAATTCAAGCATTTTGGTGTTATTCCAACTAATATTAATGTTTCAAGTCTTTATTAAAGGTGTGCAGGCTCATCAAAACAATTTCAAAATTTTGAGTTATACACTTCATCGTCTGTGGCCCTCTGCTCCGTATAAGTATCAAAATGTGGCCCTTGGTGAAAAAAGTGTGTTTTAGAGTATTTATTTTTTATTTTTTATCTTACATGTAATTCTAGTTTTAAGTATTTATAGTAATGGTTAAAGTTTTAGTTAAATAAACATAAAATAAATATCAAAACTCTATTCAAAATTGCAAAGGGGACAACATTGAACAATTACAAAAAATAAAAGAACATGCAAAAGAATACCAACAGTATACAATAACATTTTTGTCCGCACAAGCGATTTCTCCAGAGTCTTCAGATATGAACCTGACACTGCTCCGCTCGGGGGGATTAAAAACCGCGCACCACAAACCCATAAACCGTTTGTAATTTAAGCACTGAGTACGGGAAACCATTTTGTACAAGCAGCAGACTGGCACTTGTCCAATGAGGGCCTCAACAAACTACGCAGTGCAAGAAACCTGCAACTGAAAACTCATGTTCTGTGTGTGAAGACGTCCATAGTCTCCTTTAGTCTTGCACCGTTCTAAAACCTCGCAGCGTTTGTTCTGAGCAGCAGTACTTTGCACACCGCACCTCGTCTCATAAACATGCGTCGCCCGAGGACATGTACATTTTTCATTTTCCTCCACGATATCAACGCGAACGATCGTAACGCGGTGTTTTATTGCGTTCTGCACATTTCCCCCGAAGCGAGTGCTAATGCGCGGCTGTCTGCCGTGCCTCTGAGCAACGCACCCCGCAGCTGTTTGACAGAGGAAGCACACGCATTACTGAGGAGAGATACAGGAGGTGGGAAAGCAAAATGAGACTTTGTGAAACGGTCTGAAGGAAAGGCACAAAAAGAGGAAAATAAATGGTAAAAGAGCCAAATTAACAGAAAATTCAAAAAGAGTTAAGTTAATAAAAGTACTCAAAATAGATGTTTTTGAACTTGTAACTGAAGCTTCACATCTTAAATAAGTTGGGCATCTGGCGAGAAAAGGACACACATGACGCAAAACTGACTTTTCTGAGCTTTCAACCACGTAATAACAATATCCCCTCATCAAAAACATAACTGGAGTTGTATTTAGTTTCATTCACACTTGTTTCATTCATCATGTTTACAAGGCTGTCTTCTGTGCTCTTCTATGAACCTCAAGAACACTTTCAAATTTCCCAGATTTGTGACGTCAAAAGTCAAGATCTGGAGTTCTCCTGTGCTGTTTTTGAGTCCGTAAAATCAACTCCAGACTCGTTCTGAGCATTTCTGACTCAAATCACATTCATTACAGCCGCGTGCTAACATTAGCTTTTGCTTGTTTCCCCATGGAAGTCGGTGTAATCCCTCCTTCGTCCAGGAGTGATCCATTGTATAAAAAGTTTCAAGGTAGTCATCAGTTTTGTACAGAGCGATATCCATTTGGAACCACATTCCTATAACAATCATTCAAAATGTGTTACAAATCAAGTCATTTAAATGTGCACTGTACACTATTATGGACTGAAATTGAACATTACTGTCAAAGAACTGTTAAATTGTAAATATTGTGAAATGGAATGATTGATACCACCTGTTTATAAGTGTAATGGACCCAGGAAGACGAGCTAATGAGATCCATTTGAATAAACAAATAAACAAACCTGGATAATGGTTTACAAATCAAGCCTTCCATCCATCTGTGCGGTTTTCAAAATATACATTATTTAAGTTCTAAAACATAAGGTGCCAAAGCAAAACAATTAATTGCAGAATGCGTGTCCTTAAATGTAATATTTTGAGCAGAGGATGCAGAGGAGAGGATCAGAGGGTCTGACAGAAGACAGATGCTCATTTGCTGTCCCCACCTTTTGTTTTCCATTTGGTGCCATCTTCATTATTCCAAACGGCTTTGTCCCCCATGGCCCTCAAACACGAGCGGCTCTCAGACAAACACTCACCTGTTAAGAGGCCAATCCACGTAAACACTTTCTGCTCACCAGACTTTTAATGAGCGGGTCCTCGCCACTTTCTCATTCTGCTCGCGGCCCCGTTCACCGCCACTGCGCGAGTGCCGACGCGTTTCCCTAAGGCCCCGAACTCCACGACGACGGCAAACGGAGGATAATGATTGCTGCCGAACGCGGAGAGACGGAGTCGTTTGCGCGGCAACGAAGCTCCTACACGAATACGCCACGAAAGAAGCTGAATTTTCAAAACAGCACTGGCGAGGGGCGGGGATTTTTGTTTTGATCCGATACCAAAGTAATTACGACCCTTCGAGTTCTTCAAGAATCCATTCACTTGCAACATTTTCATATTGCTCTTAACTTAAAAAAAAATACGGTCAGGTTTTAATAAATAAAATGTAATCATCATTTTATTTTTATTTTCAAACAGGAATAAGATGAAAAGGACAAAAAAAACTAGTCAGAAAAAATTTAATAAAATAAAAGACAGAAAAAGAAAAAAAGACTTACAAGGGCGGGGCCAGAGAAAACAGATTGGGTCATAAAAATAAAAAAAAAGGCACATACATTTCTAAATAATTGTCCCATTTAGGCCAGATCATTTGTCTGTTTCCAGGTTTGTCAGTGACGGTGTCGGTCCAAAGCCTTAGTCGTCGGACCAGTTTGTGTCATACATTTTTGGATGATTCCAAAAGTATGTTCTAGAGGTTTAATCATAATTTACCTAAACTTTGAACCACGACTGACGGACATGCATAAGTGATTAAACGTGGAAACTTGTCATAGCTGTCCCCAAAGTGAATCTTCTAACTCCATCAGCGCACGTGTCAGGTCAACGCTTCCTCAGTGAGTGGGACGACTGAAATGTTAATGTTTCTGCGCGGGCGGCGGAGGACCGGAAGAGTAAACATTATAAGAAAGAGATTCTGTCATCATCGTGGTTAAAACATCAAACGCAAACTGCCGAAAACAGCGCGCCTCAAAAGTTTATGGAAATTTAATGGGAGAATGCGCTTTTGGAGATCTGAAGAATGCTAATACGATCCGCGCGAGAAGTGGCAAAGCTGTTACCAACCCATCACTGCAAAACAATCCGCACAACTTCAAATGACTTCACTATTAATCTTGTTGTTTTTACTGGTTTAGATTCATTTAGTTTTGTTGTTATAGCTTGTTGGAATTGTTTCTTGTATTTTTGACTGGTTTCAAGAAAAAAATGGTCACCTGAGGGAAAAAAATGGCCGGTATTTTTGATCTTGATGCGAGTGTCATGTGCAGACAAACAGGAAACAGCTAATATGATATAATGAATTAGAATCAGCAGTTCACTTGAGTCAATGGAGACACTTTTGGACCAATTTGCTCAAAAGTGAAGCAGCCAAAACATGACACAGTCGGACACAGACACAGTCAAAGCATCTCAGGAGGTTACACAGTGCACCTTTCATTTACACAGGTCAAGTGATTTTAACTACATACTATAAAAGAATAGCCTTTTCAACTGTATTTTGATGAAAATGTGGCGTATTTAAAAAGAAAACTTCAGACTTAAAAACTTCAGACTAGCTCTATCCGTTTTCAACCAAAGGGAATTCAATGATGTGGCTGAATGCATAAGCGCTTTAATGAGCGAGGAGCATTAAAGTTGCAATACAGCACAAAATGAACTTTTCAAGATGTTTACAGCAGCGGGATGACCAAAACGTCCCGTTCTGCAGAATATAAACCCGATTAGACGTAAAAACGGAGCGATTAAAGGCACTACATAATCGCACTGGTTTAGCTGTAAAAGAGAGGGATGGATAACGATTACTCAAATATACGCGAATCTCTCTAAATTGGTGTTGCCGCGATTTCAAACTCAAAGGAACAGGATCGACAATTGCTTTTTTTTTAGACAACAGATTATTCTAAAACTGTTCAGGAAAAGTCAAATTCTGTTTATGTGATTTCATTTAGTATCGATACCTGCTCAATTGAGTATCTAGTTTTGATAGTAGGTTTAGTATCGATTCGATTTTTGATACTTTTGACAAGCCTACTCCAAATACAAGGAGGTAAAGGAGGAGGGAAAACAGTTACAACAAAACTCTACAGCTAAAAGCAACAGCTCTCTTCTGAATGAACCACCTTCCCTCACCCTCCCTCAGCTCCCCTCCCCGTCCTCACCCTCCTTCTGTGGAGTCTGTGTGAATTAATGAACAAAATATTTATTCTGTCTCATGGCCGTGGTGGTATTGACAGGTTTGCGTTCCGCGGCTTCGTAACGAGCTACATGTGAAGGCCCGGCGCACGTTAGCACTGACGACGCCTGTGGAGCAGCGGAAGATCCAGAGAGACGCACAAAAGAACATGCGCTCCAGCACTGTGCATCAAATGAACATGAGTTAGACACTGTGCGTGTGCAGTGTGCATGTGCAGGAGAGGTAGAGAAATGTGCTGTGGACATTTCATATGCAGCAGGGGTGGGCCAAAGACTCATCTGTAGCCAAAACACATTCTGTAGGTTTGTTCTCATGACACACATTTCAACAACTCTAAAATGCCTATAGTTTTTGAGCTGGAGGTCAGAATTAAGATTACAGTAGCATATCATCCACATAGAGCAGTTCGCTCTCTAAATGCTGGACTTCTGGTGGTCCCAAGAGTCTCTACAAGCACAGTAGGAAGTGGAGCGTTTAGCGACCAAGCTCCTGTGTTATGGAACCAACTCCTGTCCAGATTAAAGAGGCCGACACAGTCTCTTGATTTAAGACCGGGTTTAAAACGTTCCTCTTAGAAATTGCTTATGCTCAGGTTGGTTGGGAACAGAAATAAACACCTACAGTTTCAGCTTCCCTGCCCTAGGAGCAACTATGCTGGGGGAAGTATGGCAGCTTGAACAGTATCTTCTGCTTCTGACAACTTTTCCTATGTACAATATTTTATATATCTTGTAGTCTGTTTATTACTGCTTCAGCCACATCCCAACCTGTAGATCAGGATGCTCCTCAACTGCCTGTAGAAATGGTCTCTTCTCCAGATGAACAGTTCTTCATCGGCCTCGAAGAACTGGCTCTCTTCCTGATTGATTCCAGCTCCACAGTCTATCTGCAAATTGAAGCGCGTCCGCCTGTCCGTCCGAGGGAGTCAGATCTCTCCTTCAGGTTTCTACTTTTTCCCAGAGGTTTGGTAGTTTTTCCTTGCTGAGAAGGAGGGTCTAAATACAGGGGACTTTGAGGCATTTTTCTAAGGACACGGAATGCTGGAACATTGCCAAATTCCTATGAACACTGTTTATTCTGTTCTCACTGTCACCCTTTGGGGAAACTGCTGCTGTGATTTTGAGCGTTACAAAATAAATGGAATTGAATTGAGTATTAATGGTTAATCTCTGTCATTCCTGGGCCTCTCCACATGATACTAAAAACAGGCTCAACATCTTCTATGTCAGCACAAAAAAAGAAAAGGTAGCCTCAGAAAGCCATTATTCGACCCCAAAGTGTGATTGGCGTCAGATAAAAATCTTAAAAACATAAGACATAACATATGACAAAAACAGTGAAGCTCTCATAGAGTTACACAGGCCAATCAAGTTTTTGTCAAGTTTAACAAAAATGTGTGAGCCTTCTTATGGATTTTAAAGTCTTAAAATCTGTATCGGCAAATATTGGTTATTAGCCACAACAGCAAGACAAATATTGGATATCGGTAACGGATTTAAGCATCTTTATCGGCACATCACTAGCTTGTAGCGTAACTCCTCACTGAATTGAATACAGTTACAAATGAATGGAGATTTTGAGATGCTAAATACTTGACTTAGTATTCTGAAAAATTATTATGACCCTATAATATGTTATATAATAATAATAATAATAATAATAATAATAATAATAATAATAATAATAATAATAATACAATAAAGTATAATAATAAAGTATCCTGACCCTAAATGTATTTACCAGTTGTGGCCCATCAGCTGCAGGTCATCCCAATGCTCTTCTGGTTATGTTTTTATATTGTTTAGACCGATGCATCTCATGTCAATGTTTTATGTCGTTTAAGTTACATTCCCATTCTCGTGTCTCTGCCTATTTCTTTACTCAAACCAACGGACTGAGCAGAATGTGTTTTCGCTCAGATTCTGCAGCGATGTGCGCAGATGGTGAAGGCCGATCCTCCCAGAAATGTCCTGAAGAGAGGTTCTCCACGCTGCCAGCTGCTCAGAGAGACTGCCAGCTGCCTTCTATACGCAACTACAACTCCCATGATGCACCTCTCCATACCACAAAACAGCACCAGATCTGTGACACCGGGATGAACTACAACTCCCATGATGCACCTTCCAAAGCTGTGGAAGATGGCCCAGAGATGGCGTTGTGTTTATTTCAATGGCCTGTGCTCATTAGCGCATGACGGCAAAAATATTTTTCTTCCGCATTCCTTCCTCAACATGGGCCCAGAGCCAGGCTAAGCTTTGTGAAAGCTGTGGATCCCTGTCAGCCGAACCCGAGCAGTTTTCACAAGCGCTTCGAGAAAAGAGCATTATTATTATCGTTTGAAAGAAACATGCGCTTGATGGGAGAATTCTTTCTGGACCCAGCTGCAGTTCAGCAGTGACCACTAATCAAAGTTACATGCAGAGGAAGTCGTATTAGAGATCCATGAGCAGTAGAAGTAGTAGTAGAAGTAGCAGTAGTAATAGTATTAGTAGTAGTAGTAGAAGAAATAGTAGCAGTACTAGTGGTAGAGGTAGCAGTAGTAATAGTAGGATAGTAGTAGTAGTAGAAGAAATAGTAGCAGTACTAGTAGTAGAAGTAGCAGTAGTAATAGTAATAGTAGAAGTAGCAATAGGAATAGTAGTAGTAGTAACAATAGTAATAGTAGTAGTAGTAGTAATCGTAATAATAGTAGTAGTAGTAGTAGCAGTAGCAATAGTAATAGTAGTCCTAGTAGCAGCAGAAGTAGTAGCAGTAATAGTAGTAGCAGTAGTAGTAATAGTAGAAGTAGCAGCATGAATAGTAGTAGTAGTATTAGTAGTAGTAGTAGTAGAAGAAATAGTAGCAGTACTAGTAGTAGAGGTAGTAATAGTAGTTGCTAGTCGTAATAATAATAGTAGTAGTAGTAGTAGTAGTAATAATAGTAGTAGTAATAGTAGCAGCAGTAGTAGTAATAGTAGAAGTAGTAGTAATAGTAGAGGTAGTAGCAGCAGCAGCAGTAATAGCAGTAGTAGAAGTAGTAGTAGTAGTAGTAGTAGCAGTAGTAGTAGTAGTAGCAGTAGTAGTAGTAGCAGTAGTAGTAGTAGTAGTAGCAGTAGTAGTAGTAGCAGTAGTAGTAGCAGTAGCAGCAGTAGTAGTAGCAGTAGTAGTAGTAGCAGTAGTAGTAGTAGCAGTAGCAGTAGCAGTAGTAGTAGTAGTAGTAGTAGTAGCAGTAGCAGTAGCAGTAGTAGTAGCAGTAGTAGTAGTAATAGTAGCAGTAGCAGTAGCAGTAGCAGTAGTAGTAGCAGTAGTAGTAGTAATAGTAGCAGTAGCAGTAGTAGTAGTAGTAGCAGTAGCAGTAGCAGTAGCAGTAGCAGTAGCAGTAGCAGTAGTAATAGTAGCAGTAGCAGTAGCAGTAGCAGTAGCAGTAGTAGTAGTAGCAGTAGCAGTAGCAGTAGCAGTAGTAGTAGCAGTAGTAGTAGCATCAGAATATTAAAAGTGTAAAATGAAACCGTCTTTCTCCTTCGACCTTCAGACTGAGCGCAGCTTTTGCCCTGCACAGAAAGCTTTAGTGCTGAGAGTTGGGTTTATGAAGCCTGGAGGTGGCGCTGTGTGTGAACGGGCGTCTGATGACTCTATCCCAGGCAGCGGGTCGGATCAGCCCTCCCGCTGGGCTCCGGATGGGGGGCTTCATTCCCATTGTTACACATGAGAAAGTGTTTTTACGAAGATGTGCTCTGATCGCACCTCAGTCACATTCTGAGGGTTTGAAAATGTGCCGCTTCTATTGGAAAATGAAAGGGGAAATGAGCCACTTTTACAGCGGGAGAGCGTATTAAAGGAAAATGTTCCCCAGTAAAATGATTCATGCTATCAATTTCAATGCAAGAAGGTCCTGCTTTCAATCCGAGGCAGGGTTAGGCCTTTCAGGAGTTTGTCTCTGAAGGTTTCTTTTTAATTCTTTCAAAAAATAGCACTTTCTTCTTTTTGGCCAAGAGTGTCTGCATCTGTGCCGACGTGTTCCTCACAGGTTTTTACAAGTTTACCTTGTAGAAGCGACAAAAACGTCTTAATTTTCTCAGTTACTTAAGTGATTCAGTTGATTAAGCTCATTTAATCTATTTTTTTTCTTGTGAGGCACTTCAAAGTTTGTACATTTAAAGTGCCCCCTACGGGTCGGACAACTCATTGAACTAAAATGCAGTTAAGATAGATATATTTTGAATTGAGCGAAAAATTATAAAAATTTTATCACAGAATAGCAAATTTTTTAGGTTTGTAATTTCACTTCCTGTTTGTAATTGATGACATCACACTAGGACATTACTCAGCAAACATTGGGCCAAAACTCATCGAATAGCACCTTTTTTTTTTTATTGAATAAAAACTATACAAGAGCGACTTTATAATTTTTTTCATTCCATGTTTAGAGAGTCAAAAAAACAACATGTTTGCGTGTGTAAATTGTGCATACATTTTGACTGGAATGAGCGTCCCTAGTGTGATGTCACTTCCTGTCATTTTCTACAGATTTTTCAACGTTTTCTCCACAAATACCTACTCGATTGGTGTAAAACTATCATTTATATGTGCAACAGGTATAAAACACCATATAAAGTCCAAATTAGAAAATTGTAAAAACCTGTCATAGGCACTTTAACAGTCATGTACAATGTGCCTGTGAGATGTAGTTTGTCCTTGAACCTCCTGCGTTTCTGTGAGAAGCTGATATTTTTTTTCACTTCTTCCTCATTTGTACTTTCGCCAAACGTCTTTACAAACACTTGACTTCCCGCGCGCTCTGAAAAAGTTTTTCTTTTTTTTCTTTTCTTTTTTTCTTTTGCACTTCTCGCATAAAAAAGCCAAGGTCTCGGAGCAATTTTACGCGGCGTTGACAGAATTTATTGCACAAAACACACCGGCAGCGTCCTCTCTTCAAAGATGTCACGAGTCCCATTACGTTTTGACATCCCTTTGTAAAAAAAGAAAAAAAAAGAAAAAAGAAAACACACACAAAAAACCTCACCACAGATACAGTTTCACGCCGTATAACATAGGGAAAAAAAGAAAATCCATCGCACAGAAATGATCCGAGACCGACAATCTGCGCTTTCTGCTAAATGAGAAATTGGATATCACAGAGTCGTTTCGGAGAACAAGGTGACAAGGGCCCCGTATTGGAAGCTCGACCTGTCAAATGAACAATATGTGGGCAGTGAACTGGAGGAGGCGGCATTTGGGGTTGTAATAAAGGGATAAAAGCTGGTGTCGCATTGGATTAGAGGGCGATAGATAACCCTGTCGTAAGTGATCGGACCTTTAGCATCGCGGAGAGAAGAGCGGAGGACGGGCGGGGAGAAAAGCATGAGGGATTTGACAACCGTACGCCCACGTATGATAAGTTCTACACTGCTGATTTTGTGGCCGGCAACGTACGGTACAGGAGTTAGCGCGGCGTGATATTTGGTACCTGTGCTTATGACAGGTTGGACTTATTGAGCTAAAATGCAGTTAAGATAAATGCATCTTGAATTTTTTATCAAATTTCTAAAAATGTTATCTCAGAATAGCACATTTTTTTAGGTTTATTATTTAACTTCCTGTTTGTAATTTATTGACATCACACGAGGAAATTATTCAGCAAACACTGGGCAAAAACTCATCTAATGTCACAAATTCATATAATATCTGAGAGCGACTTTATTTTGTTGAATTAATGTTTAGAGATTCAAAAAAGTTGTTTCTTTGTGTAAATTCTGTATAAACTTTGACTGGAATGTAGTGTGATGTCACTTCCTGTCATTTTCTACAGATTTTTCAATGTTTCCTCCACAAATACCTACTCGATTGGTGTAAAACTATAATTTATGTTTACAACAGGTATAAATATACAAAAAAAGGTCAAAATTAAATAAAAATAAAAACCTGTCACATGTACTGCAATTTTGATATAATTGTGATATTTGAATACTATTTAACGCAATCATTTCAGTTATATAAAAACTAATACGGGCATACCTTAATGCATTTGTTACATTCTTTCACAATAAAACCTTAACAGAGACAAAACCGAGACTAAATCAAGGCTAAACTGGCCTGAAAAGTTAATGATGATTAAAAAATTTCTTTTTTTTGTCTATTTTCATGAGTACGTTTCTGTCAGATGGAGGACCTTGACTGCAGTGTTGATTACTGCGCCATCGATCCTTTTGAGATTGTATTTTGTAGGATGACACACTGTGGACAAACTTCTGCATTGGAAAGATACAAGCCCAGGGTAAGCGGGGTAAGAATTCAACCTTGTTTTTCGCGCTCCACATGTATGGGTCAGAAACATGGAGGTTAGGAGCTTTCAACCATATTCCGTTTGTTTCGCCTTCTCGTTAAACCACTGGAAGTTGTATTTAGAGTGATTCGTGCATATTTGAGTATTCTCCCGCAGACAAGACGCCATTGCATCGCCGTTCCAGGTCTCCGCTCCCCGTGTCACGCCCACTGCTGATCTTTCTTGAATTGACGTATGACAGGTTTTTACGATGTTCTAATTTTGACTTTATTCATACCTGTTGTACATATGAATGATAGTTTTACACCAATCAAAGAGGCATTTGTGGAGAAAACGTTCAAAAATCTGTGGAAAATGACAGGAAGTGACATCACACTACGTCAAGGTTTATGCATAATTTGACTTTTTTGACTTTCTAAGATTAATTCAACAAAATAAAGTCGCTCTCATATTGTTTTAATCGTCAAATTTAAGAAAAAGTTCCATTAGATGAGTTTTGGCCCACTGTTTGCTGGGTAATTTCCTAGTGTGATGTCATCAATTACAAACAGGAAGTGACATTATAAACCTAAAAAAATTCTGTGATAACATTTTGATAATGTAAATTAAAAAATATATTTAACTTAACTGCATTTTAGTTCAATGAGCCGTCCGACCTGCAGAGGCAACTTTAAATTGTGACACACGCAGGATTCAGCGGCGCCACGTTGCCATTTCGAGACACATTTAAAAACTCTGCTGCTCACGTCCAAAGGCGACGTACGAGCGCAGCTGTTTTTAGATCAATATTGCGATTTAAAATGTCCAAAATGTAATTTAATAATCCACAGGTGTCGTAGATTGGAACTGTATAGCAGACAAAAGCACAATCTCTTCTTTAAGGCTACGTGAATGGACAAAGTTACCAACAAGGAAATCTCTTCACGAACATCCAGAAACGAAGAGGTATTTTTGCCTGTCACAAGAGTTATTAATGTGTTCAAGGGCACTGTTTATAGAATAGAGTAGAATAATGTGGTAATATGTGTTGAAAAGCGGGGACGAGGACGAGAGTGGAAAATGACTAGTATGTCTGACTGCATTGTCCCCGCCACGGTAACAATATAATAATAATAAAAAAAGATAAGGGAGACCATGATTAATGTGGACATAAAATCAGACAATGGACAGAAATAGCAAACAACGTTGGTGCAATTAGAAACGCTGCGAGCAAACAACAAAAGATGGAAAGATAACCACATGTATGACCAAAACACCCCAATATTACCAATAATAGCCCCAACATATTGGAAATGTTTTATAGTTTTTCTGTTCTCCATACAGTTGTGTTCAAAGCTCTAAACCTTCTCTTTTTCTACAAATCCAAATGCCTGACAGCGCGCTCACCCACTGAACTACACACGTGACAACACTGACGTGGTTTTCACTGGAAAGAGACCGAACTGCCTCCACAGACACACGCGCGACTGCAGCTGTCAAGTGTGTGCACAAACGGCGCAGAGGAACGCGGCGCAGAGCCTGTGTTTGGACAGACGAGTCGAAGCCCCTCGCGTCGCCTCTTCTGGTTCACCACAGGGGCCACTCCCGTCTAATGTCACACTCTCAAAAACGCTCCAAAAGACGTGACAAAAAGCATTTTCAGCATTTACGACGCTGTGAGGGGTTCAGAAGAAGGGCACGGTACAGTTCCACGGGTAACACAGAGAAAATCATCATTATTTGTTAGGTGTTTTTCTGTTCGGCCATCTCGTGGTGACATTTCCAGGTAGAGCGGAGAACGAGGGAACAGAATAAAATGTGCTATAAAGTAGATTTGTTCGCAGATGAACATGGGACATTTTGTACAAACCAATTGTTTTTTAGTTTAACTGATTTTCTCTCGTTAATACAAGTGGAAGGGGGGGCTGCAACTGGAGAATACTACTACTATGATATAACTGCAATATAAAAGTTAAAGTGCCCCCTACAGGTCGGACGACTCATTGAACTAAAATGCAGTTAAGATCAATACATTTTGATAACATTTATAAAAATGTTATCTCAGAATAGAACATTTTTAAGGTTTATGATTTCACTTCCTGTTTGTAATTGATGACATCACACTAGGAAATTACCCAGCAAACACTGGGCCAAAACTCATCTAATGTCACAATTTTGTATAATATATGAAAGCGATTTTATTTCATTGAATTAATGTTTAGAGAGTCAAAAACGTTGTTTCTTTGTGTAAATTATGCATAAACATTTTCTACAGATATTACAATGTTTTCTCCACAGATACCTGCTCGATTGGTGTAAAACGCTAATTCGTAAGTACAACAGGTATAAATACACCAAATAAAGTAAAAATTTGAAAATGGTAAAAACCTGTCACTGTCACTTTAAATGCCACTGTGGAACATTACAGGCAAAGCAGTTACAGTTCCATCGTTGAAAGCAGGAAGTAGACGCGCCATGCAACACCTTTAAAGTCATTGCCATCAAATATCCTGCTTTTGTGACATTATAACGCCACCACATTTTGAAGCTATTGGGGAAAAAGTCATAACGTATAAATAAGGTCCAGTTTATGTTTGACAGAGATTGATGGCAGTTATAGGAGGGTTCACTCATTTTAAAAAACAAAAACGTTTTCCAAAGTGCTGCACAGTTTGTTCGTTCTGACATTGAACTTAGTGCTAGTTTTTGTTTCATGTGAATAGGCCTTTGTATTTGCAGATGTTAACCCTAAAACAGGTCAAAACATCTGCATTTGGACCAGTCCTCCAGCTGAGTGTTAAACATACGGCATTGTGTGAACCCAACCAAATCTCAACTCTCGTACATGAGGCACAACGTCAAAGCAGGACAAAACCCCAACTAAACCCAAAACCTGAACGAGGACTAGAAACAGGACCAAATCAAGTCCATGTCAAGACCAAAATGGACCCAGTTTAGGACCAAATAATACGTGTGAACGCCTCTAAACCTAAATCTAGAGGAGGAGCCCGGCGAGGTCTGCATCTCGACCAAACTGGGGCCAAACATGAAGGTGACGCCAAACCACGCCTTCTCTTTCTCTCGTCCTTCTTCCTCAGCAAATGACTCAAATAAAAGTACAGGATTTATTTGAAGTATTTTTGTTAAAATGCCTGTATATAAAAATGTACTAGAGTATAACGATTAAGACACTTCAGACAGATTTTGAGAACTATTACAGCACCAAAAGTGGTGATCTGGATTTAAAAATAAATTAAAAAAATGTTTCAACAGAAACTACTGAATCAATTGTATTTATATTCTTTAGTTTGCTCAAAGTTGGGACGTCAACTCAGACCATGAACGTGCTGAAAATATAAAAAAGTACTTTCCATTGTTTAGTCCTGTAGAAAATGTGGCAGTAGAAAGTACAGATACTTGTTCTCAAATACTGCGAAGCAAAAGTAAAAAGTGTCGAAAAATGTACTTATTACGGGGACGTCTTATGCTAAATTAACGTTAATGAGCTTTTATCCTTGCGTTACGGTGTTTCCTCGCCCTTATCTTTATCAAAGTTGTATTACATGTTTGAGTTCATCCTGTTTTGTCCTGCAAATGAGGCTGGAGAGCTCAATAAAACGCGTGTGAATGGCAATCTGCCGCTTGTTACGGTGAAATGTCACTGCGAAGGGTTCTCCATGTGAAGCCCCGCCTCTCGGCTTCTCAGTTCGGCCTTCAGTTTCAAAGCCGTTTCAGATCGACATCGCTGTTTACGATGAACAAAATGTAACATAATTATAGCCTTCTTCCTCTTCTTTTTTTATTATTCTTTTTGTATTTGTATTCTCTTTCTTATTTCTTTCTTCCCATCTCTCCCCATCTTCTCTTCCTCTCTTGTGCTCTCTCTTCTCATTCACTCTCTCTAGTTTGGTCTTTGAAGACAGAAAACCTTCTCTCCTTTAATCTTGTGCTCTTAAGGTCAAAAAGCAGCTGCTGGGGGGATGTGGGGGGCGGAGAGAGGGCGAGAGAGAGAGAGAGGGAGGGGGAGGCAGCGTGGGGCACTTCAAGGCTGTGATTTCTACTGACACGTTGCGTCCTTTTTTACAGACCGTCTGCGTTTTACAGTACGGTAGTGCCAGTAATCCACCGTACGGGGAAAAGGCAGTGTAGTGTAGCCTCTTGTTGCAGCCATTAAGGGAACGGAATGAGGTTACGGGAACGTTGAGCTTTGACCGCTCCAATCAAACCGGCTAATCCTCTGGTCCGGTTGCCGCTTTGACCCCATTTAGAAGACACATCTATCAAGCTCCATTTGAAAATTCACAACAAATACAGACGCACGGAGCCAGCCAGCCATGACTGGGAATACGTGTTTGGATAATTTGCTGGCTTCCTCTTCCTCTTCCTCTTTTGTGAAGCAAGCAAACCGACGTAGCATTCGGCGATTGGGCAGATGTCTTGAGTCGCGTGACCTCCCATTCACGACAAGACGCTCACGGCGATGGGACTTCGTAATGTTGATGAAAACAACACCACCCAGTTTCAAATGTCTCTGATTTGTGACGTCAAAGGTGGAGATCCGGAGGTCTTCGGCGCTGTCCGTTAATTGAGTCCATATATCACTGCCAGACCCTGATGCGGGACCGCCTCACAGATATGAAGTCATGTGTAGATGAGTTATTTTAAGTTCTAAAACATGAGATGCCAAAAGCAAAGGCATCTTAGAATTTAAAATAATAAATGTATTAAAAATCACACTCAGTCAGGCGCTTTCTCATCACAATTTGTGCTTGTACTCCACCTACAGGCAGCAGAGAGTTTAGCAAGCTCCCCCACCCCGAACATACTGGTACAAACAGAGTTGTAATGAACGTTATTTGAGAGAAATGCGAAAAATGCTGATGATTTCTGGATTTAAAGGACACATCTGGTGCATTATCTGTATTGGTATTGGCCTGTCAGCATGCTCTTGAGTTCCTTTACGTTGGCGTTTCATTTTTATGTCATGACGTGAGATGCCAGAGTAACTGAGCGTCGGCTTCTACTGGCTGCAGAGAGAATTACACAAGTTTAAAATAAACTAATCTGCCGACTTCATGATGTAGCTATGCAGTAATTATCGTGTTTTGACGGTAGAAATGCCGAGAACGAGTTATGGACTTAAAAACAGCAGAAGATTCCCTGAGCCACGTCACAGATGGGGAAAACGTTACAGATGGAAAAAAAGGTCACGGATCGGGAAAACAGATGTCACAGATGTTTTAGCACGTTTAATACATTTATAAAAAAGCCCATTTTGCATAATATGTGCCGTTTAAAAACACAAACCTTCAATGCTGTACCTTTGACATCACAAAACTGTTTTGTGAGGCTTAGAGAAGGCAGCCTCGTGAACAATGAAGCGCTTATGAATGAAGCTGAACGCAAATATATACAGTATAAATATAAAAAAAGTCAATTTGCATAATGTGTGTCTTTTAAATCTAGTGTGTGCCAACTTAATCAGATACAAAACAGGTTATTATATTCTACGGTGTAATTTGAATTTGTATCTAATAAATTCTGTTTGAGCCCACCTTGATTGTATCTCGAACAATACCTGCCTTTAATACTAATATCCTCGCTGTGGATATCGCTTAATCGGATTAGTCAGATTGTGCTGTTTAGATTATTCATACTCTAATGAAAGCCACAACATCAGCGTTTACCCGTCCGATGAAAGCGGCGATGGAGATTGTGTGAAATCAAACGCTTCCAAAGCCTTTGTATCTTTGCATGCGGCACGAGCGAGAGGAATGATTAGGAATAAGGCTGTTCACTCCATAAAGGAGGCGCCGATGAATCAGACGGAAAACCCATTAGACTTTAGTGCCGCGCTGATTGAATCGATTGAGGTTTTGGGGGGAATATCTCGACAAAGTGGAATAGAAAAGCCTGGGAAGTGGGTGATAGTTTTATCCGTGCGATTTGCTCATGATTGAACAGCACAAACTCGCACGCACTTCAGATAACCGTGAAAATGTCGCTGTCATTGTCATTTTCCCCTGTCACTCCCTCATTTGGAGCCACGTTTTTGGACCCTTCTTCAAATTGCACATGACCAGATGCCGGTGCGGCTGTGTTGCCATGGAAACACCGCCTGGGCAGTCATCCTTTTTTGAGATTTGTCCGTTGTTTTTTAACTTGTATACGTTTTTTTTTTTTAATTGTTATTTTTTAAAGTTGCTCTAGATGTAACTTTTCTCATAGATGACATTTGGCCTTTGCTGGAATGTTCCGCAGTATGGCATTAAATGTACAGTAGCCACGTATCTCAATGGAGCCGAGCAGCCTGTGCAGAGGCGAGATGCTCACAGGTAAGAATGCGTGTTTTTCAAGGTCTTCTGCGCAATTAAAACCTGCAAATTGAATCAGAACCTGTAATTGAATCTGTGCAAGGTAGATAATGCCTACTCTGGGACATTCCAGGCCAAGCACTGAATATTGACATGAATGCAGGCAGCTGGCAGACGGTTGCAAGTTACACATGCACTCTTGAACTATATTTTACTTGTATTTACATAAATCTATAGACATTTTAAAAACTTTTAGAAACAAATACATTTTAAGTTACAGAAATTAGAACATGAAACATTGAAGTAAAAACAGAATGTGATTTCAATGGGAGAAACTGGGATTAAACAAAATGTCACAAATGTCACAGAAATGTCACAAAACTACAATTTCAAGGTTTTGGCACATAAAACACAGAGTTGGTATTCTGAGTTGGTTACATTCCTTAATTACATGGTTGTCCTCTTGGTTGTCCTCATGGTTGTCCTCATGGTTGTTCTCATGGTTGTCCTCATGGTTGTCCTCATGGTGTTCCTCATGTTGTGCCTCATGGTTGTCCTCATGGTTGTCCTCATGTTGTCCTCATGGTTGTCCTCATGGTTGTCCTCATGGCTGTCCTCATGGTTGTTCTCATGGTTGTCCTCATGGTTGTCCTCATGGTGTTCCTCATGTTGTTCCTCATGGTTGTCCTCTTGGTTGTCCTCATGTTGTTCCTCATGGTTGTCCTCATGGTGTTCCTCATGTTGTTCCTCATGGTTGTCCTCTTGGTTGTCCTCATGGTTGTTCTCATGGCTGTCCTCATGGTTGTCCTCATGGTTGTTCTCATGGTTGTTCTCATGGTTGTCCTCATGTTGTCCTCATGGTTGTCCTCATGGTTGTCCTCATGGTTGTTCTCATGGTTGTCCTCATGGTTGTCCTCATGGTGTTCCTCATGTTGTTCCTCATGGTTGTCCTCTTGGTTGTCCTCATGTTGTCCTCATGGTTGTCGTTATGGTTGTCGTCATGGTTGTCCTCATGGTTGTCCTTATGGTTGTCGTCATTGTTGTCCTCATGGTTGTCGTCATGGTTGTCCTTATGGTTGTCCTCATGCACGAGCCTCTGCTGCGCTTCTTTTGTGCGTATCCTTGTTATGAAGGAAAGGAAACTGGAGAATCTGTAGTGTTAAGGTTGTAAATCAAAGTCAGAGCTGTTCAAACTGCACAGTGCACAAATAATTCAGATTCAGCCGATGGGAAACTCCACAGCCCCAACACTCTGCCCCGGCTCTGGGCCAAGTGTGGCCCACACAGTGAATTAGGACTGCGGAACAATAATGATGCATTTGGCAACAAGACTTTGTATGAACTTTCTGGCTTTCCTTAACAAAAGTGTGAACTGTTCCTGCGGCGTTGTGGCTCCAGTGTTTTCGGAATTACACTTTAGTTATTAACACAGTTTAAGTATAACAGCCTGACTAACGCCCTTAGATCAGTAATGAGCAATCTAACTCTTTCTTCTGTTATAATTAGGGATGGGACGAGACACACACGTTTGGATCCACAAGAATGAGACTGACATACTTCATAATAAATATATTGTGTGATCCAGTTTTATATTTATGTCATGTTAGCACTG
This sequence comes from Chaenogobius annularis, assembly GCA_015082035.1. Taxonomy (NCBI): domain Eukaryota; kingdom Metazoa; phylum Chordata; class Actinopteri; order Gobiiformes; family Gobiidae; genus Chaenogobius; species Chaenogobius annularis. The sequence goes on along the minus strand of BJKM01000130.1, from coordinate 17,945 downwards.
AATTACAGTTTATCAAGAGGCGTAACCCCGGTTTACACCAGAGCAGAAACAGCTCAGCAGCAAACACGCAGGAACGGCCTTGAATAATAACGGACGGACAATCTATATCCGCAGTATCCGATTGGAGTAATCACGCTACGCGCCTCGGGGAATTGGACTAGGCCCAGTTTAAGGTCAGATTGGAGGAAAACAACACACTTTACGACGTCAAACATTCATTTCACAAGGACGACTTAAGACATCATCTGACCAACATTTAATATGTGCCGTGTTTGATGAGGCGCCGTTGTGACTGTGCAGTTTGTGTTTGTCCGTTTTGAGGCTTTGAGCTCGAGGACGGTAACTAACGCCGGTTTCTGGGGGCATTTGTTGATTTGTAGCATAAATAAGACTGAAAAGAGTAAAAAAAAAAAAAGATCACGACAAGGAAAATTGTTTTATTACTTTGTTGCCATATCGTCAGCACTAAACGAGATCATTTCCAAATCCATTTATATATGAAATTGTGAAATATAGTTTTTGACACTTTTAACCCAAGACTGCATAAACGTGTACGATTCTGCCCCCTGATAGTTTCACGTTTTTCAAGTTAATTTTGACAAAATAAAAACGCTGTAATTGAATGCCATAACGCGGGACATTACCATTCCTTTTCAACATCTTTTACATGTGCGACTTTAAATAGCGAATCAATGCAAATGAAAAACATTCCATTTTATGACTGATACATTTTGGTTCATATTTTAGCGAGTTTATGTGTCTGGACAGCTGGCTCTTCTGTCACCGCCAGCCGTCGCCTTAACATCACTGCACTGTACACTATTAGAAACATTTGGACGACAATTAAAAGCGCGGCGTTGCATCATTTACATAGTGCCTTGTTAAATGACGATAGTGAGTGCGTGTGTGTGTGTGTGCGCGTGTGCGAGTGTGCGTGCGTGTGTGTGTGTGCGCGTGTGACAGAGGTGCCATGTCGGAGCTTTTTCCAGCTGTAAAAAGCATAATGAGGCCCTCGGAGTATCGTTGTCCGCCGCTCTATTGCGCTGACGAGACGGCTGCACTGCAAAAACTCAACACTTTTCCTAAAAAAAAAAAAAAAAAAAAAAGACTACGTTCAGGTTTACTCCGATACAGTTTATAAATACATTTTGAGATGAGACTGTGTGGATGAGCGATCCCTGAATCTCCTTCTCCTTCTTCTTCTTCTTCTTCTTCTTCTTCTTCTTCTTCTTCTTCTTCTTCTCCAATTCTCCTCCACCGCCTCGAGGCAAACTCAAACAGAACCGAGCAATCAGATATGTTTCTTTTTTTAAATTTATTTACTGGACAGGGACATTGCACAGTAAATATATTGCACAGACCGGAGACAGCACAAGCTCGTTTCCATCTGTCAGAGGCAAAGTGACAGCAGGTTCGCAGTGTGCAGGAGATCCATGTTTAAAACACCAGAGTTCATTGGCCCTCTATAGTTTACAACCAAAATCACACTTCTCTCACATCAAATGAAAAATGGTCATGCTTTATTGCAGAAACGAGGAATTTTCCTTATCTTTTTCACCCCATTAATATCTATAACAGCCACAGTTTACTGTAAATGAGAATGTGTAATTTTCCTCTTATTATTATTATTATTATTATTATTATTATTATTATTATTATTATTATTTCTATTTACATTTATACTAGATTTAAATATATTTATACAGATTTAAGTATATTTTTAATTATTATTCCACATCTCTTTATCATCTGCGTTTTTGTACCCTATCTGTGTAGCAACACTGGAATATCCGCATTGTGGGACAAATAAAGGTTCTCTTATCTTATCTTATATTCATTTGGACTCGGACGGACCGACTGTTTGGCTAATCCACCTCAGTCCAATCAGTCATGCCCACCTGAACTCACAGAGAAAGAGAGAGATATCATTCTGAATTCTACTCTCAAGATGGTCACACGCCTGAAAATCCTGCGCGAATACTAGCAATGTGACAGCTTGAACCGATTGAAACAGATTGGATGCTTTCTTACTTTCTTTGTAAGCGCGGTAGGATGCGCCTGTCCAGTTTTTTCAGTTACGATACCGATTACGATACCGATAACAGATATCAGCCGATACCAGGTTACTTCCCTTAAAACTACATAAAAACTTTCTAAAACACTTGAGAGTTGTTAATACCATAGTAACATGCCAATAATATTATTTGTTCAACCATTACAGTAACTTTACAACAGAAAAACGTTCTGTGCAAAAAATGGCTAATTGGAGTATCAGATCAGTATCGGAAAATAGGGAATTGATACCAGATCCATGAGTATTTTTTATTTATTTAGTTGGCCATTATATAGTTGGAAATTTAAAAAAGAAAATACACTTTTTCTTTTCTTAAAATTAGAACAACAATATATTTAAAAATCTAGTCTAGATTTAAAAAAATAAATAAAACAATGTCAATGTAAACTAGCCAAAGATTCTGAATTAAAACCTGTTTTTGCAGTGTGCCGCTTTACGGACGAGCTCATTTGAGCCGAGCAGACAGTGAAACTTATGGCGATGTGCAAGACTGTGTTTCCTCTCTGCCGATGTCAGCCAATCACAGCATACTTCCTTTGCTTCCCAGCCAATCGGATCTGAAGCTTTTCACACACGTTCTCTCTCCCTTCCCCCTTTCCCGATATGCCACCTTCGTTGCATAGTTATTATATTATTTTATTATTTAACAACTTAAAATGGACATATTACGCATTCTCGGTCACCTTGACATTAATATTTCCCATTTTCTTTTTTTTCTTCTTTTTTTTGGGGGGATTTTGTGCCTGTAGGCTTTATTGATGGGATAGTGGTGTAAAATGCGGGATGAGAGAGGGGAGGACATGCAGCATGTCGGAGTCAGGAATCGAACTCACAACACTGCGGCCGGCGACAGCGCAAAACAGTGAAAAAGTCAATAAATGTGACCCGAGAATGCACCTTCCTTTTTTAGGCAACAGAAAAACACCTGACATGTACGTTTAAGGCAGGTGAAGCCTTTTGGGTAAAATGGAGACAAGAAAAGTTAGTGCTGCTTTAAATTGCTTATGAGGTTTTTACTATTTTCTAATTTTGACTTTGTTTGGTGTATTTATACCTGTTGTACATATAAATGATAGTTTTACCCCAATCGTTAAGGTATTTGTGGAGAAAACATTGACAAATCTGTAGAAAATTGACGGGAAGTGACATCACACACAAGTTTATGCAGAATATACACAGCTTTTACAACAAAATTTTTCACCCACTAAATGTTAATTCAACAAAATAAAGTTTTATTTATTTATTTATTTGTCAAATAAAAAAATATGTGACATTAGATGAGTTTGCTGGGTAATTTCCAAGTGTGATTTCATCAGTTACCACCAGGAAGTGAAATTATAAACCTAAAAAATTTGCAATTATGAGATTATGTTTTTATAATTTTTAGCAAAATTCAAACTATATTTATCTTATTTGCGTTTTAGTTCAATGAGTCGTTCATAGTAAAACCAAAATAGATTGAATTACTTGAAATAGGAATATATTTATCATTGAGTTTACATTTTAGTTTAGAGCTTTTGTCTCATGGTTTTATGTTTATTCCTATTTCAAGCTAAATAATCCATCTGTGCAGCAATGTTGTTTTAACTTTATTTAATGTCAGACGGTCCATTAGCCCCGAACACGACTCTGGTCTATCTTTTTACTCCGCCTGTTCAAATTCCCTGTAAGTCCTCTGGAGTGCTGCGGCTCCGCGCTGCGTAATACCTTTAGCGGACCACCTCGTCTCCCCGAACGACAGATCAAACAGGGTTTCTGGATGTAGGAAAAGGAATATATGCGTGGATTTTTGTTTTATATCGTGTCAGTGTAGCCACGAGTGACGTATTATGTGCACCGCAAAAAATACACAGTCATTACAACGGTCTGCAGCACTGAGACGTTTAAATACATCATCAATCAATTAAAGGGCCCCCTACAGGTCGGACGACTCATTGAACTAAAATCCAGTTAAAATAAATATATTTTGAATTTTGCTAAAAAGGAAAAAAAACAGAAATCACAGAACAGCAATTTTGGTTTATAATTTCACTTCCTGTTTGTAATTGATGATGTCACACTCGGAAATTACCCAGAAAACACAGGGTAAAAACTCATTTAATGACACCATTTTATATAATAAATGAGAGCGACTTTATTTTGGTGAATCAATGTTTAGAGAGTCAAAAAGCAGTTTCATTGTGTAAATTATGACTGCATTTTGACTGGAATGAGTGTCCCTAGTGTGACGTCACTTCCTGTCATTTTCTACAGATTTTTCAACATTTCTCCACAAATACCTACTCGATTAGTGTAAAACTATAATTGATATGTACAACAGGTAAAAACCTGTCATACGTCAGTTTAAATGTTAAAATATGGCGACTGAAGCTCCTAGAGAAAGACTATTTACGGATAAAGTCTATTCTTGATTAAAAATAGTTATGTATTGTTTATTATTTTTTTGTATTACTTATGTATATTAATTATGCCACTGTCTTTCTAATAGAAGCCTATTTTATTTATGAATTCATGAAATTAACATTGAAATCAACATAATTGAATACAAAAAAATTGGGGTCGATCAATGCAAGGGGGAAAATACATTGTTTTGCTAAAATGACACCCAACTTGTAACACTTTATTATGAGAAAAGTTTGCAGCCCCCATTTGAAATATTTAGCCTTTTTCTAAATCCTTGCTCGCTCATAACGTCCAGGGTTGGTCTGACTTTTCAGCGAACTCAAAGCACTTACAACTTCCATCGATAAAATACACTAAAGTCACACTACATGGTCACAGATGTAGGAGAACACAGAAATGGCACGGATTTGTTACCTTGAAAAAACATGCCATTGCCCTTTTTCACAGAAGTTTGAGCTTGTAGAGAACAGAATGAAAATGTGAAAAACGCTCAGGGCCTTGATCGTGACCTTCATGCACAACCAAGCTTTTTTTCCCCTCTTTCATTCCAAACTCACTTTTGGAATTTTTGACTTTTTCGCATTAAACCAGGAGTTATTGCATGAGAGCTCGTTTGTGTTTCTAAAGTTCATACACCATCAGCAAATTAGGGCAGTCTAAAAAAAGAAATACTACCGGTAATTCTAATCAATTGCAAATCTATCATTGAAACTGTAAGAAGATATCAATACTAGGCTCAGTCTGGAACTTTTTCAATAGTTGAATAAGATCACATTGAAAACAAAACTATTATTATTATTATTATTATTATTATTATTATTATTATTATTATTATTATTATTGAATATTATGCAAGAAAATAGAATTCTGATTATAATACAGAGAATGCAAATGAGCCCTGAAACTAAAAAAACTAGCTCTGTTTTTTATTTTGGAAATTTAGATAGTTTTTTGTTTAAATAAATAAAAAATAAATAAATAAATAAATAAATAAATAAATAAATAAATAAATAAATAAATAAATAAATAAATAAATAAATATAGGTACAATGCTAAAACAAGATAGGCAATCAATGATACAGAATATACAACAAAAGGATAAAAAAAAAGGTATATTTTTTTTACGGGAGGTCAAATGTATCACAAAAAGGATCAAAAGAGTAAAATTGCACTTTTCTGAATTTGTTTTAGAATAGTTTTCAGAGTCTACATTCAAACTGCTATAAGACTACAAGGATATATTAAACAAGTGAAAATTACATTCTATTGTTGTAACTAAATACATGACTCTAACATTTGTAACTAGAATTAGACAACGTTGCTGTATGTAAACTCAGCACACAAATGGGATATATTCTCATTAGAATTTAGGATATTTCTAAATTGCAGTTGTTGTTTTGGAGATGAGCAAAATTAGAAAATCTAGTGTATTGTCTATAATCAAAACTGGAAAATTACAGCAAAAAGAGACAAAAACATCTCGCATAATCTCGCAAAAATGTGATATTACTGAACTTTTGTGGTCAATTCTATGATCAATTTACGTTTTATGTGATGCTTGAATCACAACCACGACTTTTACAGGCACATTTTTATAGATTTTTGATAACATGTTAATATGCCGTTTGACCCTATAATCCAAATTCACACATTCACACGGTCACATTCCGAAAAGCTCTTCTTACCTCGTACTCCACGTACTCCTCCTCCTCCACTTCGTACGACACCGTTTGAATCTTCACTTGTTCGCCGTCCTCCATCAGCTTGTTCTGGGAGTCCTCCGCTGCCGCCGTGTCGCCCCCTGCTGGTGCGGACGCCTCTTTGTTTTTCTTCTCCGTGAACGTGGTTTCGCAGCACTCACTTTTGTATTCCTTGGCCTTGATGCTCCCGCTCTCTTCTTTGTACAATATAAAGTTGGGTCTGTAGAAGGCTTCCACGGCCAGGTGCAAAGAGGTGGCGTCCAAAAGCTGTTGCGTTTTGATTCTACCGTTCGTGTTGTAGCTTCCAGCGCTCACAACCACGCCGTTAGCGTCTTTGTTAGCGCTTCCAACTTCACCGCTGCCGGCAAAGTAGTTGATAATATTCTCCTGGTACTGGTTATTCGGTACATCCCCCCCGTATCCGTTTACCATGTGCTTAGTGTTTTTGTCCAGCAGCGGATTTTGCAGTTCGCTTAAATTCTCCATAGCGGCAGTAAAGTTTTTCAGTTTAAACTTCTGGCGAGGTGATGGTAAGTTTCTTCAGCATACACAGTTTTGCGTTCTGGAAGAGAAACGAAACAGGAAGTGAGGTTTTGTACAAGAATTTCAAGCAACATTTCCATTGGAGGCTCAAGTCTAAATTTAGGCTCAGAACAGCTCTGGTTGTACCGTGCATTGTACTTGAATTTTTTCCTTTTTATTTCGAAAATTCATTTTGTCTATGTTTTGATTAGGATTTTTAATTTTCTTCTAAAATGAAAAAAAGGCTAAAAAGCTTACAGCGTTTTCCTGTTTTGTATTGTTAGAAGAATTAGAAAATGACATTACATTGCATAGTTAACACTCCTTCAACTGGCAGCAGAGGGAATTACCATGGGAATTACACAAAAACTAGCCTGCCACGACATGCTAATGTAGCACACAGCGGTAACGAGCGTGATTTGAGGCAGAAACGTTCAGAAGGAGTCTTGTGATGATGGACTTAAAAACAGCTCAGGAGACCTCCGGATCGCTACCTTTGACACTGCAAATCTGAGAAAATTGAAAGCACATGTTTTTATGCTGCTCAGAGGGAGACACGAGTTAACGACAAGCGTGAATGAACCAAGATACCACTCCGAGGGGGAAAAATGTTTGGTTAAAAGCTTGATTTTGCCTTTTGTTTTATATATTACTTCTATGGTGAAGAATATTACTTTTTTTTTTTTTTATCCAGTAAAATATCCCTGTAATTGAAGAGATGATGTGGAAGTGTAATGCCATACTGTGAAACATTCCAGGCAAAGCCACCAGAAAGGTTCCATAGTGCACACTGGCACATTTCAGCACATTGTTTTATTGTTTTAAACCTTTGCTTAACCAGGAAGTCAGATTTATATTCAGAATCTCTTTGATCATCTTTATTATTATAATTAAAACAAGTGAGATACTCATTTTGGTCATAATCGCCCAACCTAATTGCCGTTGACATGCAGCTGGTAGCACTTCTGACAGGATCAAAGAGCGCATTCTTAGTAACTCCACCATTTCCCTGCTGTCATGCTTGTCAAGGGCTTCCCACTTTGGATGATTCAATTTGAGCTTCATTTGTTCCTTGTTTCTGACATTTCACGCTGCAGGCGGAGAACAGCACGTGATCATATACCTCCGTGTTTTATCATTCCGTCTCTGTGAATGATTGGACGGTTATCTCACCTATTAGGCTTATCAGAAGACATCAGTGCAGCGGGGATTAGCAGCTCTCAATGGCACCGCGCTGTAATCGTGGCACAGTTGAGTCATTTTCATGCCGCCCAGAGAAACTACATTCTGAAATGTTTTTCACGACTCAAGCTATGTTATATAATATTTTAGCTGCGAGACTTTTCTCTAGTTCTCCATGGAAATGAACGGAATTCCCATTTGACGGGAAATGCCATGACAAAATAGTGCATCTGTAACAGAAGTAAAAGTGGGAGGAAGTCAAAGTGGCAGTAAGTAACAGAAGTAAAAGTGGGAGTCAGTAAAAGAAGTCAAATGGGAGACAGTAACAGAAGTAAAAGTGGGAGGAAGTCAAAGTGGAGTCAGTGACAAACGTTAAAGTGGGAAGAAGTAAAAGTGGGAGTCAGTAAAGAAAGTAAAAGTGGGAGTCAGTAAAAGTGGGAGACAAGTAAAAGTGGGAGTCAGTGACAAATGGGAAAAGTGTGAGGAAGTAAAAGTGGGAGTCAGTAACGGAAGTAAAAGTGGGAGTCAGTAACGGAAGTAAAAGCGGGAGTCAGTAACGAAAGTAAAAGTGGGAGTCAATACCAGAAGTAAAAGTGGGAGTCAGTAACAAAAGTAAAAGTGGAAGTCAGTAACGAAAGTAAAAGTGGGAGTTAGTGACGGAAGTAAAAGTGGGAGTCAGTAACGGAAGTGAAAGTGGGAGTCAGTAAAAGTGGGAGTCAGTAACGGAAGTAAAAGTGGGAGTCAGTAACGGAAGTAAAAGTGGGAGTCAGTAACGGAAGTGAAAGTGGGAAGAAGTAAAAGTGGGAGTCAGTAACGGAAGTAAAAGTGGGAGTCAGTAACGGAAGTGAAAGTGGGAAGAAGTAAAAGTGGGAGTCAGTAACAGAAGTAAAAGTGGGAGTCAGTAACGGAAGTGAAAGTGGGAAGAAGTAAAAGTGGGAGTCAGTAACAGAAGTAAAAGTGGGAGGAAGTAACAGAAGTAAAAGTCCGAGCGGCGGAAAAAAGTGGATTCAAACGTTATCATTTATTTTTGGAAACTTTACTCAGCTCTTTATGACTAGTTTATTTATTTTTACTGACTTTGATCAAGTATTTATCAGGAAAACGTTTATGAACAAATGTCAAAAATGAGGTCTGTCCAAAGTATGGCTCGTAAAGTAACTCCAGCGCTTGCTCCAAAGTATCCGGGTATTCGCAGTTTGTAAAAAGGTGACAAATGGGGCAATGACATTATATCTGTGTTAGCACCAAGCCTGGAAAAATGAATACAATCACAGCCTGCTGCTTTTCCTCTTAACCAATCGCCTCACTAGCTCCTCATGTACCGCCTCTATCCTCCTGACATTTCAGCCACAACCCCGCCTCCTCTGCTCCATCTCCAGCCTCCTCTTCTTCAGATGTGTTCATACTCAGAGTACAGCTCATGTGAAGGTCAGAGAGGACGCTCCATGGTCTGTCTCCTCTGGGCTTGTATCATTTTCCTTGCTGTCATTACAAAAGTTTAATATGTATTTATGTGCATGTTAATGAGTGTTGATGTTAATGTCGGTGTTAATGCAGAAGAAATCCCCATCAGTTGTCCCAAAGGGCTGGAGTCACAAAAGGGCAATACACATATTAGAGCGTATTAACAGTACTGATAACAATAAAGCAAATATATTATATAATTATTGCACAGTGCATGTCAATCCATTCAAGTAAGATACATTTGTTTAAAATTAAAAAACATACAATAAAAGAGGGGCAGTTTAATCCCCTCATTGGAAAACAATTTAGCTTAGATCAGTACCAAAAAAATAAATACAAAAATTAAAAAATCCAGGTGTGGTTCCTAATAGTCAGGACATTATCTTTTTTTATTTTATTTGATTGAAACATCTTGTAAAAAATAAATAAAAAAAAGTATCCTAAAAAAAATAAAAAAAAAAAATAAACAGTATCCTAAAAAAAAATATAATATCACAATTGTTGTTTGGAAGATATATTAAATTATTCAGCAAAATGATTAAAAAGGACAAAAGGAGCTAACAAAAGTAAAATGATCTGAAACATGAAGCGCATGAAGCAATAATTCTGCCCGTTGTGGTTCATTTAACAGTTCAATTCTTACATTATTTGAACCTCATAAACAACACGTTTCTGAAACTGTATATTGTATGTGGATATAATCCAATATTTTTTTCCACTATTAACATCTTCCACCCCTTAATCATTTAAACTCGGATAGGCATTTTTTAGTAGTGTCTCTCTTTCCGCTTCGTCAATAGTCGTTTCTGAAAGCCTTGATCTTCTCTAAATGTCTCATAGCCCACTCGTGTATGAAAACATGTTTGGGGAATTGCACGATGTGATTTCCTTATCTGAGTGTTGCTATGGCAGCGCTGGAGCCACTTGTTGTAGACGGAGATACGATGTCTAGTGTCTGCTCAAATAATAAAATCAAGTCAGTATTTATCATCTGTTTCCGCCATTTTAACTCACCGCGGACAGAACAGAAGCCAAACTACGGCGTTTTGCGCTGTTATTCTATATTGTACATTTTGTATTGCTATGTTGATACTTTTATTTTACAATGAATGGCTCAATATTGTATTTTAAGACCAAATTGCCAAAGCGCAGCACTTGTTAGCAAAATTTGGCTGGGTGACAATGCCAATAAATTAAAAATATATTCTAATTAAATTCTTGATTAAATTCTTCTATTACACACACAGCAAAAACAGAATATCTATCTTTCTGTCGAGTATTTTTTTATTTATTTTTTATTTCACTTGCAATTTGTTCATCGCTTTTCCTTCTTCTTCTCCCACTTCCCCGACGGGAGTGGAGCAGGCACATCCATGACCTGTGGATCCGGATGCTCCTCAACTGCCTGGAGAAACGGTCTCTACTCCTGTTCGCTGTCGGACGGAGTAACTCAATGAATCAAGCTGATCGCACACAGAGGACCAGAAACGATTGGACTATTTGATCGTAAATCATTGATCAACAAAATGTATTAAAGTACTTATGTCTCTTTTCGCTGCTGTGCCCTTGTATCTTTCTCCCAGTTCCTAATCTCGCCACGGGCTGGCGAGCAGCAGCCGGTCAAGGCCATACTGAAGACACACACAGACACTTACACAAAACAAGATTCGGCCTTCATTCACCGTCTGCACATCCCACATTCATCCTAACATCCTAATCTCTGTGTTATCTTGTTTGTGACCCATCCCCCAATATCCATTGAAAATAACCATCACGTTTGACCTCGTGTACTGTACTCAATATGTGTTGTTTATCATTGTATGCTTATTGCTGAACTGTTTTTCATTTTCCAGGAGTTCAAGTACCCCGGTAGGCGCCACACAGCCGCCCCGGTGGCTGATGCTCTTCATGCATGTCTCTCATGTCGCATCTGTCATCGAGTCAAGTTCCTATGTTGTGAATTTTCATTGACAATGGCAATAAATATATCCTGATTCCTGATTCCTGATGAACGGTTCTTCATCAGCCTCGAAGAATTGGTTCTCCTCCTGAGTGGGTCCAGCTCCACCGTCTATCTGCAAATTGAGGCGCGTCCGCCTGTCCGTCCGAGGGAGTCGGAATCTCTCCTTCACTGTGGAACTCCTACAGGTTTCTACTTTTTCCCAAAGAGGTTTGGTAGTTTTTCCTGGCCGAGAAGAAGGGTCTAAGGACAGGGGAGCTTGGGACATCTGTCTAAGGACACAGGACGCTGGGACATTCCCAAGTCCCATTGTCCCAACATTGTTTATTTTGGGGTTTTTTTCCACTCTAGCCCGTCGAGGCAACTACTGTTGTGATTTTGGGCGTTACAAAAATAAACTGAATTGAAATTGAATTGTCATGAGCATTGGGTGAGCACATGCAGCGCTTGACCCAGCTCCAGATTTCCAGTTAGACTTTCAGACAGGGACGTAACTGGTTGTCACAATATATAAAATTACAAGCTTATTTGCTTAAATGCGTTGTTTTGTTGCAGCAACAGGTAAAAAAACAAATTTGCATGACCATCATCCTTTGTTCCCTTTCAGTGCAGACATTATGACAAAATGTTATTTAGCACTTTTGTATTAATATGATAATAATAATATGACCAAAGGCTTTTCAAAGAAAAAAATGCATATCTACAATTCTGTTTGCCTTTTCAAAATATTTAAATAGATCATTACTTCTTAAATGTGAAAAACAGACCTAGTTCATCATAAACTCTTTGGAGCAGTCTAAATGTATTCGTTACTTTCCTAACAAACCCTAGAATCCTGATTATTAATTGAGTTCAAAAGCACGTTTCAACGAACAAACACGTCTGGTAGGTTCTCGACAATAAAACGTACAATAAAACAATAAATCGCGAAGTGGTCTCATTTTTATTCTAAGACCTGTTTTACAATATGCCTGTACCGGGGAAAACCGTTTTTTGTTCTTGTGCATTTCTTCTCAGTAAGGACAAAACAAAACCCTAAATTTTATCTATTGCTCTGAATTGTCACCCAGTGCGTCTCTGTGAATAATCACAGTTTTAATCGAAAAAGCCAAAAGCAGATTATATCTCGGCCCGGACCCCAATCCCGTCTGAGTGGCTTAGCGCAGTTTTCATAAAGCTTAGAGAGGAGGAATTTGTGGAGGATAACAAGATTATGGGGGATGCAAAATGGCACCGCGGCAGCTGGATTCACAGATTGGTTCATTACAGTTCAGGTTAATAACACATCTTTAAAGTGAAGTTGCATTATGGGGAGGTGGAGCGTCAGCCATCTAGTTATTCTTTTCTATCATATATTTCATTAAACACCTGCAGGACTTTTATTCAGAGTACTGAATATTTGTACTCAAGTAAAAGTAGTTACACGACAAAAATTTTTACTCATTTGCAAGTATACAGCTGCCAAACTTGTGCTTAATGTAAATAGTGTATATGAACTTACTTTTTAAAATGGTTTCAGTATAAATTTGGATCGGTCTTTTATACAAAACGTATTTAAATACATCATTTAAAGCTGAATTAACTTGTTTTAAGTCACAATGTTCTTTAAGCTGTGGACCATATTGCTTTGGGACTAAAATTATACTCGATTGCAAATACAAGTACACATTTAAAAATCTACTTTAAAAAGAACAATCACCCCATAAATCCACTCAACTACAGCAATGTGAGTATTTGTACTTTGCACCAATGTTTTTATTTCTTCCAGTTGAAGAATGTTTTATACCATGAACAGGTCTTTGTGGAAAAATGTTAATGTTAATGTTTAAAGTGTATACTGCCCATACACTTTAAAGGCTTCACCGTACAATAACCATAAGGAAGTAACTGCTGTGGACAGACAGATTTACCAATTCAGAGACACCGTTACATGCACACCGAAAACCTGATCATAACCGGAACCAAAGCAGTGCATCCCACTCAACTCCAGAACTATGTGTTTGGGCCTTAAAACCTCTGCCACAACAAATGGATACCTTTGGAACATACGTCTAGCGGCTGGGAAAAAGGCTTCTTATTATGCTGTAGTTATGAAGGAACAAAGTGGTGCTCATATAATTCTCGACATTTTCCCCAGAATCCATGAAATAAATCTTACTACAACTGCTTAGACGATACTTTTATGTTCTTTCCCCATCATTTATTAACCTGCCCCCGAGGGTGTTTCCTCTGTCCACGCTGTGCTGGTCGTTGCTTGTTTGCTTACGTCTGTGATTCGTTTGCAGTATGAATTAAACACCTTCCTGAACCTCTGGCTGAATTTGTATTTAACTTTTTTATGTGTTGTGCATCACTTGGACCTCTTCCTCTCACTTCTTTCTTTGTAAATCTGCTGACACACAGAGTTGTTGTTCCAAGTAGCCAGCTCGGCCTTTGGTCCGAGTGGTGCGCTGGGATTCGTAGCCTTATGAATTGTGCAGTTGGTTGAGTGAAAATGCTTTGGTCATGTACAAATTCGTAAAAAAGTAACAGACTCAAAAGTGCTGAGGAGTGCGATATATGGATGCAACTGTAAGACGAAGTTTACAGTTTGGATAAAATGCATGGTTTCAGTCAGACGTTTGACTTAAAGCTCTGACCTGTCATGAGCAGGAGCCAGGATCTTGGTTACGAGAAGTGTTGGGAATACTAACACTGTTATTTTTACCAGGAACAGTAAATCAAATGAATTAAATGAATTCAGAATGAATTCAGAATTCAGAATCTGATTCTGATTCTGAATTAGAATTACTTTTTTCTCCGCTAACCCACAGAGCTAGTTACGTGTGAAAATGGAGCATACTAAATGAGCCTTAAGGGAGCGCCGAGCCACTCTACGGAGGAAACTAATTCTGACCGCTTGAATCGGCGACCTTGTCCTTTCGGTCATTACCCAAAGCTCATGACCAGAGGTGAGAGTAGAATGTAGACAGAGTTGTTCATCAAAAGCTTTGCCTTTCTACTCAGCTCTTTTCACCACAACATCACTGCAGACGCTGCACTGATCCAACCCTCTATCTCATACTCCATCCTTCTCTCACTCCTGAAAAAGACCCTGAGAAATTTGAACTCCTCCACTTAGGTCAAGGACTCCCCACCCACCTAGAGGGGGCAAGCCGCATTTTGGATTTGGCCTTGGATTTGGAGGTGCTTATTTTAATCCCAGCTGCTTCACACTGGGCTGAAAACCGTCCCAGTGCATGTTGCAGGTCCAGGTTTGATGGAACGATCAGGACAACATCATCTGCAAACAGCAAAGATGAGATCCTGTGGTCCCCAAACTGGACACCCTCAGACCCCTGACTGCGCCTGGAAATGACGTCCATAAAAACAATGAACAGAACTGGTGACAAAAGGCAGCCCTGAGGAGTCCAACAGCCACTGTATCTACTGAAACAAATGCTTGAAGTGACCTCTGACAGAAATGTCCAGACAGAAACAAAGAGCTCTAAAAGATCTATTGTCAGTAATGTTTCCATGCACCAACCAACACATTCCAGCAAAACATATTAAAATATTGTACATGACATAACAAACCAATAACCATTAGTGAGTGCAATGTGGTCTGTCAGAATCCCTACTGTTTTGTGAGGATGGACCACTACATTCAACACTCCTACAGGGACTTTGCATTTGCCTTTAGGTTGGATCACAACGATTATTTGGGTAATAACTGAATTCATGGTATTTTGAAACAATTACTCATGGAAAAGGATTAGTCTCATTTACAGTGATTCACGTTCAAACAGACGAGTGGCTCTGCTCCAGATTTCGAGCTCCAACGTCATTCAGGACTAAATGTCATCAATTCGTTTTTTTCCCCACTACTTTAGGCAATTGATTGGAACAATAATTGTAATCATAAATATTATTTGATAAAGTGCCCAGCCATTGAATCTATCTCAAGCGTGATTAGTTAATGGTTCTTAAAACATTTTTATCACACACTAGAGGAAACCGCAACATTGAAAACTGTATTGTGACCGGCTTCCCGTCTGAACGTGTCATCTGATTTATAACTGTAAGTCACTGGACCATCGAAATAGTAACTAATGCACAAAATCTGGTGTTTTGCAAGGGCACACCAAACAAATAAAGAAAAAATAAATCTTATCAGAAGGAACTGTACAAGATACACAAATGTTCAAATGATTTAATATTGTAAAGCTTTTGTCACTTGTAAACTTACTTATAATAGACATAAAGTCTGTAAATGTATGAGATCTGAGATCGAAATCTACTGAATTCAAAAGTCTATTAAGTAAATATCCTTGAGTAAGTCTAACCTATTATTCTCAAATCCTTCTTTTTCACCTTTTTCATCTTTTTCATCCTTCACTTCATTCTAAACCCTGCCTCGTCGGCCTCCTAAAAACAGCTGCTGATGTAAATGTGTTCTTTAAATCTCTTGTTCACTGAACCGTGACTACTTAAATCTCTTTGGGGGGGAAAACTAAACAGACTTTCAGACTTCGCAGTGGCTGTGGCTCGGCTGACTGGACCTAAACAGGCTCGAGCGTGACTTCCAAACGGCTAATCAGTCATTTGTGAGTTCTGCTAAATGTGGCGCTAATAAATGACTCCTGGTAATAGCACTGCTTTGAAACGCACCAGTGAAGCTAAACACATCTTATGCATGCTCTGTAGCGCTCCCCGGAGGCCAGTATTCAGCGAAACCGGCTTTTTCCAGCATCAAAACGTTCCAGCGAACCCTCAGAGGTGAGTAAAGTAGCCAAAATCTGTATTCAAGTAAGAGCAACATCATTCAAAATAATATTATTCAAGTAGGAGTACACTTAGTAAGTAAGTTGTCCAAGAGTAAAAAAAACTACTACTCAAGTGAGAGTATCTGTCTGGACTGGACTGTCTTTGCCTATGACAGGTTTTTATGAATTTCTAATTTTGACTTGCACAGTGGCACAGCAGTTAGAGCCCTCGCCTCACGCCAAAAAGGAGATCATGGGTTCGATTACCAGGCCAACATCACATCACATGATCTCTCTGGGTGGAGTCTGCCTGTTCTCCCCTGTGTTACCGTGGGTTCTCTCCGGGTTCTCCGGCTTCCTCCCACTGTATTAGGTAAATAGGCTAATTGTAAACTGGCCCGAGTGAATGAATGTGAGAGTGAATGTTTGTCGATGTCTCTGTGTTTACCCTGCGGCGAGCTGGCCCAAAGGCACTGGGATAGGCTCCAGTCACCTGCGACCCCTAACGGGAACAAGTGGTAGAAAATGAATGAATAATTTTGACTTTATTTGGTGCATTTAAATACCTGTTGTACATATAATATGATAGTTAATAAACACCAAAGGGGGGCTTGTCCATTACGTCGATCGCGATCGACCAGTCGATCTCGGGACGCAGTGGCAGTCCGATCTCTGAGGCAGTCGATACCAAAGCAAAGTTTATTGGCTGGCGCTAAGTGACAGTATTTACAAACGATGAGCGAGAGTATCACATGGTGCACACATGGAGGTCCCCTAAAGCGCGAGTGAACCATGAGTTACGATCAGCACTACAGTTGTGATTTTGTCCACTTTCTCAGTGAGTTTCAGGTGGAGCACACCGCGACCGCTCAGCGCGAGCCGACAATACGTCTTGTAATGTTGGCTTGCGCTGAGCTGCGCAAGCCAACATTAGTCAGGGCGAGGAGCAGGAGGAGACCGGTAGGATTACGCTCCGAAGCGCTGTTTCTGTCCTTCACAGAGCAGTTTGTTATTGACGCGACCCAAAGGAAAGATGACTTTCTCAACGTCTCAAGCACCGCCTCCCAGCGTTACCATGGAGCTTGTCTTATTATAATAACTAATATTATAGTTAAAAAGAGCTTCAAGTGAGGTGATTATAACTCAACCTTCTAATATTGAGTCTAGTTATTATTTTATTTTCAAAATAGTCATCTGTATGAATGGGTCTAGTCAAGTTAATGAACAGATTTTCTCTTCTCTGCTTTATATTGCACGTCTATACATGTTTCTATAGCTGTTTATTTTTTAAAAAAGTAATGAAATCTACAGGTAGATCTTCATGCTTTGCAGAATCTAAAAGTAGCTTGCACGCTGAAGAAGTGTGGACACCCCTGTTATACATCAATCGAGTAGGTATTTGTGGAGAAAACATTGAAAAATCTGTAGAATATTACAGGAAGTGACATCACACTAGGCACACTGATTCCAGACAAGGTTTATGCATAATTAACACAAAGAAAGAACTTTTTTGACTTTCTAAACATTAATTCAACAAAATAAAGTCATTAAATAAATAAATAAATAAATAAATAAATAAATAAATAAATAAAATAAATTAGTTTTTTCCCAGTATTTGCTGGATAATTTCCTAGTGTGATGTCATCAATTACAAACAGGAAGTGAAATTATAAACCTATAAACCTAACCTATTAAAGCCGCAAGCGGCATCCAACGGCATCCAACGGTCGTGAGCCGCCGGCCTTCATACTCTGCACTTTCGACTTGATAAAGATGGCGCTGACGCGCCCTCATTGTGTATAGTATTGGGGCTTGTTAGAATTAGAATCAGAAAGAATCAGAATCAGAAATCAGAATCAGAAAGGGGTTTATTGCCATTGTCAATGAACAAACTT